>JAYESD010000010.1:99535370-100270112 GCA_036927565.1 Tuctoria greenei
CACCCCCCTCAAACCGCCACCCACGCGCCAAATCACCCCGGGGAACTGCCATTCGCGCTCGTCTTCAACTGACGCCCATTTCCCCTCTATAAATTGCCGCCCTCCCCCCACTCTTTCTTCCTCTTTGCGCCTAACCCCAGCCTCACCGTCACCAAGGTCTGTCGCCCTCGTTCCCGGCTAACCGACGGTTGCCTCACCCCTCTATCCATCCTAACCCCTTTGCCTTGTCGCCAGGAGCACGCCGTGCAAGTTGGTGTGGAGAATTAGCCGAGGTTTCGTCGGAATCGACGGGTGCTGATGCCAACCGCCGCCACCTCTCGTTGCCGACTACTCTCCGGACGATTTCAAGTCCCGAAAACCCCCTAGGTATGTTTCCCTTTCTTCCCTCTCTCGTTTAGTGTTAAATGCGCGTAGTTTAGATGTTGTTTGGGCCGGTTTGGCCAACGCCGGTGAGTTCCGCCGCTGCGGGCACTGTGCGCCGCTGCGCGCGTGTGGTCGGCGTCGCCAGAGGCGACATGGCCACATCTCGGCCATTGGTTTAAGGCCAACGGATGAGATTAGAAGGCCATACCAGTTCAGTTATTTTAAATCCGAGCCACCCGATTCGGATCCAATGGTCCACGTTTAAAATCCATTTCCCGCTGTTGCATTTACATCGTGGCCCCTGGAATCTTGCAGGCTAACCCCTGGATTCCTCTTGAATTCAAGTCTAACCCCTAGAATTGTCAAACTAGCCCTGGACTCTCTGGAAATGGATTTAATCAACTGAATAAGCAATCTAGCCCCTGGAAATTTATAGACTTATGCTTTTAGCCCTTGTAAAGTATAGAAAACTTATCAGCTAGCCCCAGAGGTTTTATTTAATTGCTAAATATTGTTTAAAGGAGTATTTAATGTGTAGAAAATAGAGAAAAATGGTAAATAAATGTAAAAACAGTAGGAAAAAATTGTATAAAATATTTTTATGCTGTAATTAAATTGTAGAATACAAATAGAATATATTTTTACCATGGAAAATTTATTAAAAATATTTGAAATACATTTTGGCCAAAAATTTCAGTAAAAATGATTTTGGACCATAAATAAATCATAAAAATGTAAGATAAATATAAAATGCATATTTTGGCTATGTAAAATAATAAATGCTTCGTAGGGACGCATTAGTATGGAATTTTATGCTTATGTGTATGTTGTAATGCCATAAATTGTGTGCTCTTTACTTATTTAGTTTTTATTTCCTTTTTGCCATGATTGGGCAATATATTTAGAGTCGTACTAAGACCCCAACTTTAATCTCCAAGACCATGATTTCAGCAACAATCAAGTCTTCGAAGAAGGCAAGTGTCGTTGACCATCTTATACCAATTTTAGGATTTTAGTTAGATGCATGCTAAATAAAATGATGTCCTATTTCATGTTACATGCATTTTTCCACATAATTCCTTGTCACCTGATTTGGGTTGGGAAGTAGATAGGTCTTAACTATGCTTAGCCATGCTTAGACATTGGGAATGGAGTTTCATACAAATGTGACTTGTTATACTTTATGATTACTTTAATCATGATGGATACATAGTAGTAGTGGATAGGAATCTGGTGGTTGGATAGATTTGGTATGATGCAGTTTGCACGAGACCCGGGATTGGGTTTGGCACCACCGGATTCTAAGAACCGGTTTATGTAGGAAGCCACTAAGCTTTATAGTACCACCACGAGACTGAGATGGGGAAGCTTGGTCAATTAATTAGGTTTCTCCCGATGAAATTCTAGTAGTTGGATGGTGCGCAGAATGATGCAGGGGTACTGCTCTGGGAATCGCAAGGCTCAAGAGGGGGCTCTGAGGTGGAGGGTTACTCTGGAAATGCCTCAGTGGTGGAAACCATAGAGGTCTAGCAGTAGTCGGGAGTACCTTTGTAAAGACCATGAAGTGATCTCCTGGCCACACACCTACGGAAGTGTGGAATGTGGTTGATCACCGTAGGCTACATGGAGGTTTACTCAGTCCACCTAGCAACAGTGGATGGAATCACTGCTTGTGGGTAAAGGGTACACTCTCTGCAGATATTTGGTAAAACTGTCATGACAGTCGTGCTCACGGACAAGAGCGGCTTGGGACCAGTTCATAATTAGTTTATGGTTGGGAAATGGTGGTTATTTATGATTCAAGTTACATTCATCATCTTCAATTACGTGTTGAATTATTTCTTGAATTATGATATTGCTAATTGAAAGCTAAGGATAGGATCTAAGCATAGTGCTTAAGCCATAATTGGCCTACCCTTGTTCTAGCCAATCATGTCATTGTCTTCCCACACTTGTTGAGTACTCTATGTACTCAAGCGTTTAATTTTCCATTAGAATATGAAGAAGAAGTGGCACCGGAAGACTTCTTCGTCAACCCGGAGGACTTGATCTAGGCTGGCGACCCTTCGCGCAACTGCTTGTGAAGATGGAGCCCTATTTGTCTACTTACCCTTCCACTGTAGTTTGAACTTTGTGAATTGTTTAGATGATGTAAATAGGTTTGTGGTGTGTATTTGTAGACCTTTGGGTCATATTGTAAGACTATTTATGTACTCGAACATGGCTATATAATGATATTTCACTTTTGTCAACACATGTACGATTCAACTGATCCTGGTGTACATGTGATTAGCATCTGTTCATCTATTCGATGACCGGGCGTGACAAAGTGGTATCAGAGCTGTGTTGCCCGTAGGACGTAAGCCTAGTTAGAAGTGGACGAAAATAAGGACTATACTATTTTCTTATAAAATAGTATTTCCAAAACTTTGTGCTTTCCATCTCAATCCTTGTGTTTCTTATCTTTTTGTACCTATTGCTTTTATTCTAACTTAATTTATTGATTATTGATCTCACTCTCTTCTTTTAAAATGTTTGTAGATGGCGCGCACCAAGCAGACGGCACGTAAGTCGACTGGGGGTCGTGTTCCTCACCACGCCCTAGCCAGCCGCTCCGCACCTCACACACCCAGGAGGCAGACAGTGCTGATCTCTTCTGGACGTGCTGCATCGAGGATGCGTACCCGTCTTTGCTCTCTCCTTCGTGCTGCGGGGTACCGTGAGTACCGTGTTCGCTTCGTCTACCACACCACCAGGATCTCTGTACCCTCTACTGGTGGACTGGAGTGGACTACCCAGCTGTCGATTTACTACGACTCGGAGCTGCTGCACTCACACTACTCTCCGGCATGGAGGAGCTCCCAGCGTGCTGCTGAGGAGGATGCTACATGGGAGGCAACTACCTACTGGAGTCACGCCCACAGGTTCCGCCTCGAGCGCACGGAACATGCGTACACCCCTCAGCGCCCTAGTGGCATAGCCGACTTCACTGGACGTGACGTCGACGGGCCTCTGTACCTCGCTCAGAGCGAGAGGCTTGTGGACAATGTTGTGGAGTTGTCTCCACGACTCCAGCGTTGTCAGCAGGAGCTTCAGGACAGCATGGACCTTGTTGACCGCTACGAGTAGCTTCGCTGATGATACGGGAGGATCACTGCGGCTGATGCGAACTCTCCTCAGTACGCTTCGCACGCTGAGCCCTAGGACCCAGACTCTCCGGATCGTCGTGAGCACTCACCCGTGAAATCGGGAGAAGACCCAGAGGAGGAGGACCCGAAGGAGGAGACCGAGGAGGACTCCAACGAGGACCCTGATGAGCAGGAGTAGACTTGTTACCCTGTTGGACGACTCAGGACACCTATCCTTAGTATTTAGGAGCGTGTACCTACGCCCTCTCTAGTCTTGAGTTGTGTTATCTATGGTATTTTATTAGTAGTTTGCTTCATGTTGTGTGTGTGTGTGCGACGTGAGTTGTGGAATGCCTAGGCATCTTGTCCACATCCACGTCATTTGTATATAGGCTTGTTAGCATGTTGTGCGAGTTGTGGAATGCATTAGCATCCTGTCCACATCTGCACCAGTTGATTAATGAATTTGCTTGCTATATATATATATATATATATATATATATATATATATATATATATATATATATATATATATATATATATATATATATGTTTCCCTTGATGCATGTAGTTGGGACCATTTACCATAGCGTACCCTTCTATACCTTATCTATTATCCTAAAGATTCAATTATTCCCTATACAGATGGCTGGTAGAGGCAGAGGCTGTGAAAGGGGTGTTGTGCCCCAAGATGATGGAATTGGAGGATTGCCAGGATGGAATGGTAGGGGTGCTTGAGGAGCCCCAGCAGCACAGCAGATGCAGCAGATGATGGCCATTCAAACACAACTGCTCAACAACCTTACCCAGATAGTTACTAATATGCAGCAAACACCACCACCACCACCACCACAATACAACCTTCCACCACCAACACCTGTTCCACCCAGGTCCTTTCTAAGGGACTTTCTTAACACCCATCCACCCACCTTTGCCACAGTTAGTGAGCCAATGGATGCCGATGATTGGCTTCGAACTGTTGAAAGCAAGTTGAGGCTCATTCAATGTGAATGAAGAGAGAAGGTACTGTTAGCCTCTCATCAACTCCAGGGACCTGCAGTCGACTGGTGGGCCACCTTCACTGAAGCCCATCAAAATCCAGAGAACATCACTTGGGAAGAATTTAGGACAAATTTCCGCAATCACTTTGTACCTGAGGGAGAAGTCCAAGCAAGACGTGAGGAGTTCCTCATGTTAAAGCAGGGCCGTATGACTATGCGAGCCTACTTGAATGCATTCACACAGTTGTCTCGCTATGCACCGACAGATGTGGATACTGATTCCAAGAAGCAATTCTGTTTCAATAATGGACTGGACAAGGAGTTGAAGTTTGCCATGTCTTCCAATGACTACAACAACTTTCAGAAATTGGTTGACAAGGCCTTTGAAGTGGAGAGGACCAAGAAGGAACTCGGCAATGATGACAGGAAGAGGAAGTTGGCTCTAGGACATGCCTCTAGTAGCAATGTACACCCTCGTTTTGCCCCTCAGCCTGCAACTCCCATGACTCGCCTTATGAACTCTTACTCGGGGCAGAGATTCCCAAACCCCAACTACCGGCCACCCACACCTTACAATCAGCAGATGCGCCAGCAACAACAACCTCCACGCCAACCAATGCAACCCCCTCGCCAGCAGATGCAACCACCTCGCCCTTCAGCACCAGCTAACCGTCCCAGTGGTCAACCACCCAGGAATCAATCAGGAGGTAACAAGGGCCAAAATAATGCTACAGGAGTTCAGTACTACAAGTGTGGAAAACTGGGACACTTTTCCAACAATTGTCCAAAGAAGTAGCAGAACCCACCTGGACGTGTCAATCATGTGACACTAGAACAAGCTCAGGAAGCACCTAATGTGGTGATCGGTATGTTTTCTGCTAATTCCCACCCCGCCACAGTATTGTTTGATTAGGGTGCTACACATTCATTTATATCCAAAGATTTCATAAAGAAGCATGACATGGTAGTTACATTCTTGAATCGGCCATTGCTGTTAAACTCTCCTGGAGGAGAGATGGTGGCAAGGCATCTATGCCGTAAAGTGAGTATAAACATAAGGGGGTAGTCTTTTGGGCCAACCTAATAGTGTTGGACTCGCAAGGGTTAGATATCATCCTGGGAATGGACTAGCTGACAAAGAATCAAGGAGTAATTCATTGTGCAACTAGGACAGTTGGCTTAACGCACCCAGATGGCACTACAGTGGAGTTCAAGCCAGATCAGACACAAGAGGCAGTTGTACAACTCAACCATCTTGAGAGTACAGAAGGCATCAGGGTTGTGAGTGAGTTTCCGGATGTATTTCCAGATGACTTACCAGGTATGCCCCCTGATCGAGAGATTGAGTTTATCATTGAGTTAGTACCTGGAACGACCCCAATATATAAGAGGTCGTATAGAATGGATGCTAAACAACTAGCTGAACTAAAGGATCATATTGAGGAGTTACTGGGGAAAGAATATATTCGTCCTAGCTCATCGCCTTGGGGAGCACCAGTCATATTTGTACCTAAGAAGGATGGTACCCAAAGGTTGTGTGTGGATTACAGTGCCTTAAATGCGGTAACAATCAAGAATAAATAGTGTGTGGATTACAGTGCCTTAAATGCGGTAACAATCAAGAATAAATACCCACTACCAAGAATTGAAGATTTATTTGATCAGTTGAGAGGAGCGTGTGTGTTCTCTAAGATTGATCTTTGTTCAGATTATCACCAACTGAAGATTAGACCCTCAGACATTCCCAAGACTACATTTGTCTCTTGATATGGACTATATGAGTATACAGTTATGTCATTTGGATTGACCAATGCTCCCGCATATTTTATGTATCTGATGAACAAGGTATTCATGGAGTACTTGGATAAGTTTGTAGTGGTGTTCATCAACGACATACTTATCTACTCCAAGACTGAAGAAGAGCATGAGGAGCACATCAGGATGGCTCTACAGAAGCTTTGCCAACACCAACTATATGCCAAGCTTAGTAAGTGTGAATTTTGGCTAAAGGAAGTATCATTTTTGGGACATGTCATATCAGAAGTAGGTATAGCAGTGGATCCAGGTAAAGTGGCAGATGTTCTTAAATGGGAAACATGAGAGTGTACATGATATACGAAGATTCTTAGGCATGACTAGTTATTATCATTGGTTCATCAAGGGATTTTCAAAGATCTCTCGATCGCTAACCAAGTTGCTTGAGAAAGGAGTTGCTTTCAAGTGGACCTCCGAATGTGAAGTGAGCTTTGCCGAGTTGAAGAATAGGTTAACCAGTGCGCCGGTATTGGTGATGCCTGACATGCAGAAGGAGTTCGTAGTTTATTGTGACGCATCCGATCATGGTTTAGGATGTGTCTTAATGCAAGGAGGACACGTTGTAACCTATGCTTCAAGACAACGTTGGAAACATGAGAGGAATTATCCAACCCATGATCTAGAATTGGCAGCTGTTGTCCATGCATTGAAGATATGGAGGCACTATTTAATGGGAAAAAGAACCAAGATATACACAGATCACAAGAGCATGAAGTACATTTTTACACAACCAGATCTTAATCTCAGACAACATCGTTGGTTGGAGTTAATAAATGATTTTAATGTGGGAATCAACTACCATCCAGGAAAGGCTAATGTGGTCGCTGATGCTCTAAATAGGAAGGGACAATGTAATAATTTGTCAGCACAAGCTCTTCAACCCCAGTTATGTGAAGAGTTTGTAAGGTTAAACTTATGCCTAGTGTCTAGTACTGAAGCAGTTGCTATGGAAGTGGATTCAACCCTTGAACGTGATATACGAGAAGGACAAAAGAATGATGAGAAGGTCCAGGAGATCAAGCAATTAATGAAGAAAGGGAAAGCTCCGAACTTTAGAGAGGATGAACAAGGAACCCTATGGCTGGGAAAGAGGATTTGCGTTCCAAATATAAAGGAGATTAGAGAATTAATATTAAGAGAAGCTCATGACTCATCATACTCTATTCATCCTAGAAGCACAAAGATGTATCAAGATCTTAAAGATCGATATTGGTGGCATGGAATGAAACGGGATGTAGCAGAATATGTGGCCATATGTGATACATGTCAATTGATTAAGGTGAAACATCAAAGACCCGCAGGGTTGTTGCAACCAATCAAAGTGCCAGAATGGAAATGGGAAGAAATTAGTATGGATTTCATTGTGGGACTACCAAGGACACAGTCTGGATATGAGTCTATATGGGTTATAGTGGATCATTTGACTGAAGTTGCCTACTTCATTCCTGTGAAAGAAACCTACAATGGTCCTAAGTTAGCGGAACTGTATATCTCCAAGATTGTATGTTTACATGGAGTTCCTAAGAAGATTATCTCAGATCGATGCACTCAATTTACCTCAAGATTCTGGCAGATGTTGTATGAATCAATGGATACCCGTTTAAATTTTAGTTCGGCGTATCATCCTCAGACTGATGGTCAGACAGAACGTACCAACCAGATATTAGAAGACATGTTGAGAGCGTGTGCTTTGAAGAATAGTCAAAGTTGGGATAAGAATCTGCCATATGCCGAATTCTCATATAACAACAGTTATCAAGCCAGTTTAAAGATGTCTCCTTTTGAAGCATTGTATGGGCGGAAATGTAGGACACCGTTGTTTTGGAATCAGACTGGAGAAAGTCAAGTTTTTGGGCCTGATGTATTAAAAGAGGCTGAAAGACAAGTACAAGAAATTTGGAAGAATCTAAAGGCAGCCCAAACAAGGCAGAAGAGTTATGCGGATACTCGAAGACATGATCTAACATTTGAGGTTGGTGATTATGTGTACCTAAAAGTGTCACCCATGAGAGGATTGAGGAGATTTAAAGTAAGAGGCAAGTTGTCACCCCGCTACATTGGTCCGTTCAAGATACTAGAACGACGAGGTGAAGTGGATTATCAGCTTGAGCTCCCACCGAACTTGTCAGATGTACATAATGTGTTCCATGTATTGCAGCTTAAGAAGTGTTTAAGAGTGCCTAAGGAACAGTTACCTATGGAAGCAGTAGATGTACAAGAAGATTTGTCGTATGTGGAACAGCCTGTGAAGATACTTGAGACATCAGAAAGGGTGACCAGAAACAAAGTCATTCGCATGTGTAAGGTTCAATGGAATCATCACTCGGAGGCAGAAGGAACATGGGAAAGAGAAGAAGTTCTCAAGGCCGAATTCCCTAATCTTTTCTCTTAGGACGTCCGAATCTTGAGGGCGAGATTCCTTTCAACGGGGGTAGAGTTGTAACACCCATATTTCATGTACATAAAATGTAGAAAACAAGGTACATTTGTGTGTTACATTTTTGTGTGAATTTTGAAATTCAAATGAGTAGAAAATGTTGAGGTTTGAATTTGAAATCAAATCAAAAGAAAAGGAAATGAAAAAGAAAAAAAAAGATAAAACCCCCTACTGGGCCAAAACCCCACCCCCGGCCCATCTTCTCCCTTCTCTCTCCCGCAGCCCAGCAGCCCACCCCCTTCTTCTCTCTCTGACCTAGGGACCCCACCTATCATCCCTCACCCGCTAGCAACCGCCACTCTCCCTCTCTGCGCAGCGCCACACCGCGCACCACCCCCCTCAAACCGCCACCCCACGCACCAAATCACCCCGGGGAACTGCCATTCGCGCTCGCCTTCAACCGACGCCCATTTCCCCTCTATAAATTGCTGCCCTCCC
This sequence comes from Tuctoria greenei, assembly GCA_036927565.1. NCBI lineage: Eukaryota > Viridiplantae > Streptophyta > Magnoliopsida > Poales > Poaceae > Tuctoria > Tuctoria greenei. The sequence continues at coordinate 99,544,553 of JAYESD010000010.1, forward strand.
CCACTCTTTCTTCCTCTTCGCGCCTAACCCTAGCCTCACCATCGCCAAGGTTTGTCGCCCTCGTTCCCAGCTAACCGACGGTTTCCTCACCCCTCTATCCACCCTAACCCCTTCGCCTTGTCGCCAGGAGCATGCCGGGCAAGTTGGTGCGGAGAATTAGCCAAGGTTTCGCAAGAATCGATGTGTGCCGACGCCAACCGCTGCCACCTCTCGTCGCCGACTACTCTCCGAAAGATTTCAAGTCCCGAAAACCCCCTAGGTATGTTTCCCTTTCTTCCCTCTCTCGTTTAGTGTCAAATGCGCGTAGATTAGATGTCGTTTGGGCCGGTTTGGCCAACGCCGGCGAGGTCCGCCGCCGCGGGCACCGTGCGCCACCGCGCGCGTGTGGCCGTCGTCGCCAGAGGCAACGTGGCCACATCTCGGCCATTAGTTTAAGGCCAACGGCTGAGATTAGAAGGCCCATACCAGTTTGGTTATTTTAAATCTGAGCCACCTGATTCGGTTCCAACGGTCCACGTTTAAAATTCATTTCCCGCCGATGCATTTACACCGTGGCCCCTGGAATCTTGCGGGCTACCCCCTGGATTCCTCTGGAATTCAAGTCTAACCCCTAGAATTGTCAAACTAGCCCCTGGACTATCTGGAAATGGATTTGATCAATTGAATAAGCAATCTAGCCCCTGGAAAATTATAGAATTATGCTTTTAGCCCCTGTACAGTATAGAAAACTTATCAGCTAGCCACCGAGGTTTTATTTAATTGTTGAATATTGTTTAAAGGAGTATTTAATGTGTAGAAAATAGAGAAAAATGGTAAATAAATGTAAAACAGTAGGAAAAATTGTGTAAAATATTTTTATGCTATAATTAAATTGTAGAATACAAATAAAAAATATTTTTAACATGGAAAATTTATTAAAAATGTCTAAAATACATCTTGGCCATAGAAAATTCAGTAAAAATGACTTTGGACCATAAATAAATCCTAAAAATGTAAGATAAATATAAAATGCATATTTTTGCTATGTAAAATAATAAATGCTTCGTAGGGACGCATTAGTATGGAATTTTATGCTTATGTGTATGTTGTAATGCCATGAATTTTGTGCTCTTTACTTATTTAGTTTTTATTTCCTTTTTGCCATGATTGGGCAATATATTTAGAGTCGTACTATGACCCCAACTTTAATCTCCAAGACCAAGATTTCATCAACAATCAAGTCTTCGAAGAAGGCAAGCGCCCTTGACCATCTTGTACCAATTTTAGGATTTTAGTTAGATGCATGCTAAATAAAATGATATCCTATTTCATGTTACATGCCTTTTTCCACATAATTCCTTGTCACCTGATTTGGGTTGGGAAGTAGATAGGTCTTAACTATGCTTAGCCAGGCTTAGACATTGGGAATGGAATTTCATACAAATGTGACTTGTTATACTTTATGATTACTTTAATCATGATGGATACACAATAGTAGTGGATAGGAATCTGGTGGTTGGATAGATTTGGTATGGTGCAGTTTGCACGAGACCTGGGATCTGGTTTGGCACCACCGGATTCTAAGGACCGGTTTATGGAGGAAGCCACTAAGCTTTATAGTACCACCATGAGACTGAGATGGCGCAGCTTGGTCGATTAATTAGGTTTCTCCTGATGAAATGCTAGTAGTTGAATGGTGCAGGGAATGATGCAGGTGTACTGCTCTGGGAACCGCAAGGCTCAAGAGGGGGCTCTGAGGTGGAGGGTTACTCCGGAGATGCCTCAGTGGTGAAAACCTTAGAGGGCTAGTACTAGTCGGGAGTACCTTTGTAAAGACCATGAAGTGATCTCCTGACCACACACCTACGAAAGTGTGGAATGTGGTTGATCACCACAGGCTACATGGAGGTTTACTCAGTCTACCTGGCAACAGGGGATGGAATCACTGCTTGTGGGTAAATGGTACACTCTCTGCAGAGATTTGGTAAAACTGTCATGACAGCCGTGCTCACAGACAAGAGCGGCTTGGGGCCAGTTCATAATTAGTTTATGGTTGGAAAATGGTGGTTATTTATGATTCAAGTTACATTCATCATCTTTAATTACGTGTTGAATTATTTCTTGAATTATGATATTGCTAATTGAAAGCTAAGGATAGGATCTAAGCATAGTGCTTAAGTCATAATTGGCCTACCCTTGTTCTAGCCAATCATGTCATTCTCTTCCAACACTTGTTGAGTACTCTATGTACTCAAACGTTTACTTTTCCATTAGAATATGAAGAAGAAGCGGCACCGGAAGACTTCTTCGTCAACCCGGAGGACTTGATCTTGGCTGGCGACCCTTCGCGCAACTTCCTGTAGAGATGGAGCCCTATTTGTCTACTTAGCCTTCTGCTGTAGTTTGGACTTTGTGAATTGTTTAGATGATGTAAATAGGTTTGTGGTGTGTATTTGTAGACCTTCGGGTCATATTGTAAGACTATTTATGTACTCGAACATGGCTATGTAATGATATTTCACTTTCGTCAACACATGTACGATTCAACTGATCCTGGCATACATGTGATTAGCGTCTGTTCATCTCTTCGATAATCGGGCGTGACATCCTATAGACATGATGGAGAAGCCACCGAAATGGCTATGGTGTGATTGACAGCTAAGGGCCAACGAGATAAGGCGTCTGCAGCAGAGTTTTCAGAACCTTGCTTATAAACGATCTGAAACCACAGCCCGAGAAGCTTTGTGAACACTCGTTGTTGCCATGGTGTATGGAGATATTGCTCAGTGAGGTGTAGAAGGCTGCGATAATCTGTTCGGATTTGAAACTCCCCGAACTGAAGATAATGGCGCCATTGCTCGACGGCTAAGAGAATTGCCAAGTACTCCTCGTAAGTAGACAGCCCCATTTTTGTTTTTGGTTTGAGAGACTTGCTGATGAAGGCCAAAGGGTGTCCATTTTGCATGAGTACCACTCCGACTCTAGTTGCAGATGTGTCTATCTCAATACAAAAGGGTTTGGTAAAGTCAACATTGCTAATACAGGAGCTGTCGAGAGAGCTGTCTTCGACATGTTGAAGGCGGTTTGGTGATGAGAAGTCCATACAAAGGGAACATTCTTCCAGAGTAACATTTTCAGACACCGATCCAAATCGGAAGGACGTTGAAACAGAATTGCAGAACGTAGATCAGGCTTCAATCCATCAATAAAGTGAGTAGTGTAAAAGAGTGGATCAGTAAAAGACTCGTATGAATGAAGTTGATCTACCAACTCAGAGAAATGGTCGATGAATTCAGACACCGATCCTGTTTGCCTAATATGAAATAGCTGGTGAATGAGAATCTCATTTTGGTTCCGACCGAATCAGTCAGAAACCAGAGAACAGAAAACCTCCCAAGAACAGTGTGACAGCTTGCGTTCCATGGACTGCAGCCATCGCGCTGCGACTCCCTCAAAGTGAAGAGACACCACTTTCAACCAAATACCGGGTTCGTTGGGATACATCTCAAAATAGTCCTCGCAACGGGATTTCCAAAGCTTCGGGTTTTCACCCTCAAGCTTGGGAAAATGCAGTTTCGGCAGGTTGCTCTTCGACGAAATAGAGTGGAATGAAACTCGATCGATGGGTGAACCAAAAGAACGATGAGGGCGAGTGGGATCGAGACCGAATGTACCCTTGATCGGGACGTGGGTGTGGGTTGTCGACGCGGTGCCCATGAGGGCTGTCGATGGAGGTTCCCACAAAGGGATGCTTGAACGCCGACTCGACAGTGAGGATGCCGGAGTTGTGTGCAGGGTCGTGAGCATCCCGATAAAAGAATTTGTTCAGCTTGGCGATCTCCAGTTTGACGGCGGAGACCGAGGCCTCGATCTCAGGATTCCACGCGGTGATGTTCTTGTCAAGCTCGATCGTGGAAGACTCCAGAGCCGATATCTTCTCAGAGTGCAGCTGCTCAGTCGCCTCCAGGTCTGCGACGCGCTTTTTCAGATGCTCGGCGTGGTCGATGAAGACTTGCTTCATGCAGGGCCAAGCCGGCAAAATTCGGGGCCCTGTACGACTATTAAAATTCACTACAGGAAACGACGAATAGGGTGTCGGTTTACTTAGATGCGTCGGCCCCGACGCATTTTAGAGGCGTCGGTTTTCTTAATCAAACCGACACACCCATTAAATTCGTCGGCCAAACCGACACATATATTAAATGCGTCGGTGGAACCGACGCTCATAACGCGGGCTCGGCTGGCTCAGGATCTAAGTGCGTCAGCCGGAGACAAACCGACACATTTAATGTGGGCCCAGCTGACTCAGGCTTTAAGAGCGTCGGCCAAGGAAAAACGACGCTCTTAAGCGGTCCCGGCTGGACCTAAGCCCTTCGGCGCGTCTCTTCTCTAAACCCTTAAGCGGTGCCGTTCCCGACTCGAGCCTGCTCCCTGCTGCACCCTGTCTGCCGCCGCCGCCAGCCCGCCCCTCGCCGGCGCCCCCGCCCGCCGCCCCATCGCCGGCGCCTGTCGCCCGCGCCTACGCCCCCCGCCCGCCGCCCCTCGCCCGCGCCCGCGCCCCCGTCCCATCCCGCGCCCCCGATCCCGCCCGCGCCACCGACCCCGCCCGCGCCACCGACCCCGCCCGCGCCCCCGCCCACCGCTCGCCGGGCTCCTCGGCCATCCGGCGCCTCCTGGTCCGGCCCCCCTCCAGCGCCCCACGTCCGAGTGTCCTCCACGCCCCCGTCCAGCCCCCCTCGACGCCCCTCACTCCTCCTTGACAAGGTAAAATGAAGTCATATTTGAATATTATGTGTAATTTTTGTTTGGTGCATGAGTTTGTATATGTGATGTTCTATGTGTGAGCTTAATTCATAGCTAATGTGGATATGTTAGATTAAGTAATAGTTAATTCTCAAATTATATGCAAATTTACATGTTTAACTTATATATGTGAGGATGATTAATAGTTTCTAAATATGTGAGCATATTATATATGTGATTAGTGTTAACTCGTGAATGTGATTCATATTATATAGTTGCTAACTCGTGAATGTGATTCATATTCATTATGCTATATGATTTGAATGTGATTAAAAGTTCATATCATGCATGTGATTGCTTCTTTTTAGCATTTGCAATATGATGACTAATTATGTGTTTGTAATATAGTAAATATTTTTATAATTATGGTAGCTTGAGAGGATTGTAGTGAAAGATGATTCTAGTTGTGAAGTATGTGTTAAGACGAGCACAGATGCGTACGGCGATAATGAGGACGACTAACTAACCGCACCTGCACGGTGGATCCGGACTTAGAACTTTCAACTCTGACCAACTTTCCTCCTATGTCTTGTTCTTTCCTCTCTCGTAAATTATTGAAAAATGAAAATGAGGAACGTAACCTATAGAATTTGATTACCCGTTTCGAATCGGCACGTATCACATGCCATTGGCATGTGAGACGTGAAGGTTCGAATTGTCCCATTTTGGACAGCCTGGGAGTGGATCGGGGGGGGGGGGGGGGGGGGCGTGGCTTGTGACGAGATGCGAGTCTAGATCTGGACAAGATTTCGACAGTAATAACCCTGATGTTCCCTGCTGCACCATTTTCGGGCGTGCAGTGGAGAACAGCGGGGTTATGCTGCCGAAATTTCGTTTGGATCCAGACCACGCGTGTTGTCTTAAGCACGCCCCACTCAACCACTCTTGGGTGGGTTTAGGACCTATCTGCCTAGTTGTAGTGACCGTCACATAATATAAAAATAAACTAATTATAATGATTTTCCGCTTTGAAGGTATAAGTTGAAAAATGGGTGACGACCGTAAGGTGATGTATGATGGATGTAATTCAGATGGTGTGTACACTTTGGAATGGTCACAAATGGCAAATGAGTTCGTGAAGCAAGCATTTCCTAGTGGTGCTCGTTTTGTGAAATGTCTGTGTAGCAGGTGCCAGAATCATCGACGTTTCGAGAGGTCTGAAATGATGCTACACCTTTGTAAGCACGGATTTATGCCTGACTATTTAGTGTGGCATGAGCATGGAGAGATGGATCATGCTAGTGAGTCATACGAAAACGAGAATGAAGATCGGATGGATGAGATGATGACGGATGTTGCTCGAGAGTACGAAGAGCAGTCACTGCCAGATGAGGTAAAGAAGTTTTACAGACTTCTTGCCGCCGCGGATGAAAAAGTATATGAGGCGCTAGTGTGACAGTTCTGCAGGCGGTCACACGACTTATGGGGCTGAAGTCTAAGTTCAATTTTGCAAACGATTGCTACAATGGTATTTTGAAGTTGATCAATGATCTCCTTCCGGCAAAACATAAGATGAAGAAAGACATATATCATTCAAAGAAGATTTTGGAAGGTCTGGGCATGAGTTATGAGAAAATTGATGCGTGCGAAAATAATTGCATGTTGTTTTGGAAGGAACACCAGAACGATACTCAATGTATGCATTGCAATGCATCTAGACATGTGAAGGTTTTGAATGATGATGGGGAGGAAATAAGTACAAAGGTACCGGTTAAACAACTTCGGTGCATGCCTATCACATCCAGACTTAAACGGTTGTTCCTTTCTGAAGAAACTGCGAAGCAGATGAGGTGGCATTCAGAAGGGTTACGTGACAGTGATGACAAAGATATTATGGTACATCCTTCAGATGGCGCGGCATGGCAAGCTCTAGACCGTTTTGATCCGGAGTTTGGTAAAGATCCAAGAAATGTGCGTCTTGGATTGTCAACAGATGGTTTCACTCCTTTTAGCACAAGTAACAGTCCATACTCTTGTTGGCCTGTTTTCATCATGCCTTACAATCTCCCTCCCAACATGTGCATGAAAGAAGGATACATATTCCTAGCGGCCATCATTCCTGGTCCTAAACATCCTGGGACAAAAATTAATGTGTTTATGCAACCGTTGATTGAGGAGTTGAAAGAGTTATGGCAAGGTGTAAAAGCATACGACAGTCATATGAAATGTGAATTTACTTTACGTGCCGCATATCTATGGTCTATACATGATTTCTTGGCATACGACATTTGGGCTGGTTGGTGTGTCCATGGAAAATTGTGTTGCCCCATATGTATGGTTGAAGTATGGAAGAAAAGTCAGTTTCTTTGATTGCCATCGACGATTCCTTCCTTCAAATCACCCTTACAGGAGTGATACACGATCATTTCAAAAAGGCAAAAGTGTTACAGAAGGACCCCCTCGTCGATTGACAAGCGAGAAAAAAATGGCATGGCATGCAAAGTTAAAAGAGTCCGCTGAAGGTGGTTTCGAGGGGTACGGTACAAAACACAACTGGACTCATATTTCTTTTCTTTGGGAGCTACCATATGCAAAAGCGTTGCTTTTACCGCACAACATAGATTTGATGCACCAGGAGCGTAATGTCGCTGAAAGCATCATAAGCATGTGTTTTGATTTTACCGGTCAAACTAAAGATAATTTGAGTGCAAGGAAAGACTTAGCTGATATTTGCGATCGTCCTGGGCTTGAGGTTATAACAAATTCAAACGGGAATGAAAGTAGGCCACGAGCTCCATACTGTGTTCGACCAGAAGAAAGAAAGCAAATACTTAGTTGGTTGAAAACACTAAAGTTTCCAGACCGCTATGCAGCAAACATAAAACGATGTGTTAATCTCAACACTGGTAAATTGAATGGGTTGAAGAGCCATGATTATCACATTATGATGGAGAGACTTATCCCGCTAATGTTTCGTGGCTACTTCAAACCTGATTTGTGGAAGATGTTTGCTGAACTTAGCTACTTTTATAGACATATATGTGCTAAGGAAGTGTCGAAAAAGATGATGCGATGGTGGGAGAAAGAAATTGTTGTCCTTGTATGTAAGATGGAAAAAGTGTTCCTGCCTGGATTTATGAATGTTATGCAACATTTGCTGGTGCATTTACCTTATGAAGCATTGGTAGCAGGTCCTGCACAATTCAGATGGATATATAGCCAAGAAAGAGAATTGAAGAAACATAGAGCTACAGTGCGCAACAAAGCAAGAGTTGAGGGTTGTATTGCAGAAGCATTTGCAGCTAAAGAGATTACTAACTTCTCTAGCAAATATTTTTCACGTGCCAACAACGTGAATGCAAGTGTCACACGATATCATAATGTAGAAGAGCAATCTACGAGTGAGCTTAAGATTTTTCAATGGAAGGGTAAAGGTGTTGAAGCTGCTAATTCTCATTATATTTCAGCACAAGAGAGGAATTACACCATGCTTTACATATTTTTCGACACGGAGGAGGTGTTACCATATTTTGAAATGTTTGAGAAGTTGTATTGGAAATCTTCACGAAAACCTACACAAAGTCAATTGGATAAGATGCGTCAGCATGGCATAAACGGTGGAAAAAGCTTTGTGGACTGGTTCTGTGAACATGTAATTTTATATCCGTTTTTTCTTTCAATATTAGTTCGAGTTTATCATAAGATGCTAACTTTGTTTATTTATGTAGTGTATGAAAGATGTCAACATCTCCAATGACTTGCGACAGATGTCGCATGGTCAATTGAGAGCAACAGAATTTAGCAGGTATGATATCAACGGATATCGTTTTCAGACGGCAAGTTTAGAAGCAAGTCGTCCACTTGCTGCCACTACAAATAGTGGAGTAATGATAACTGCCGCAGAGGGTAGTGGAAAAGTGACAGAATACTACGGTGTTCTTAAAAAAATAATAGAGTACACATTTGACAGTCCAAAAACACTTCAACTTGTGATTTTTGACTGTGAATGGTTTGATCCAACATCGGGCACACGAGTTGATGATTTTGGAATGGTGGAATTCAACCACAAGTCACGATACACAGCCCATAACAACAATGTTGTACTTGCGAATCAAGTGGTACAAGTGTACTATTTAAGTTATCATCATCCAAGTTTGAAAAATTGGTGGTTTCTGTATACAGTTAACCCTGAAGTGCACCCTCATCGTTATGATGAGTATATAGAGATTCAAGAAGATTACGGTATTATATATCAGGATGAAGTCGAGGAAGCAGAATATTTTATGATATCTTCTAGGATAGGACTCACAGAAATTGCTAGTGATTTGTTAGATTTGATGTCAGAAGAACAAGCTGGCCCTTCAAGAAAACGTGTTCGGCAATCACAAAGAATTATGGAAAAGAAGAAAAGGAATTTGGAAGAACAGGATAGATATGATGAAGAAGAGGAAGAAATGGAAGAGAGTGAAGAGGAAGAGATGGAAGAAGAGATACGTGAATATCTTAATACACGCGTGACAGAAGCAGATTCTGATGCTGATGATTTTTGATAATATTGTAAGCAATTTTTAGATTTTTAATATTATTGTATACATTCTTTATTTATTATCTAATGTTGTATACTAATCATTTCTATAACAATGTGCGCAGATGTTTAAGCTTTTGCCAAGTTTGGGGAAGAAGAAGAGCAAGAAGGGTAGTGGATCTTCGGCCTCCACTCCCAGTTCTACTTCGAGCCAACCGGACCCGTTTCAGGTTCTTGTTTTTTACATACATGTAAATATTAAATTAATTGTCTATTGTTTCTTACTTCTTTATATATTTCTTTATTTATATTTTCAGGGTACTTCTTACAGTGGGCAGAGGAAGAGGCAGTTTTTGAGTTGTGTGGCAGAGCCGACGTCGAGTGAGCCTGCACGAGGTCCGCAACAGGTGACAGATCATTGCTCGACGTACGAGGAGTTGTACGGGGAGGAGGCTCAGGAGCAGGAGCAGGAAGGTGGCTCAGGAGGAGGCTCAGTGGGAGGTTCAGGGCGAGGCTCAGTGGGAGGCTCAGTAGGAGGCTCAGGACGAGTCTCAGGAGGAGGCTCAGATAGTGTTGGGCGGTGGACCTCTTCTGATGGTGGTAATGAGGGAGATGATGAGGAAGAAGATGAGCCTGAGGATCCTGAGCGAGATGCCAGGATTGCAAGAAGGGTCGAGCTAGAAGAGTTAGGACACCCCGATCGATGCCCTTTTAGGTAATATTTTTAATTAACTAACAAGTTCATTATATCTGTTCAATTAACTAATTTTATCTATTTTTTATGTACAGGCTGCGAAGGCACCTTTTATGTGGTGTAAGTAAAAGTATAGACGAGCAGACAATTATAAGGCCGAAGGGTACTAGGTGTTGGGTGGAGCTTGGATGGAGTGGAAGGGGGCATCGACGAGTAGTTAGCACCGAGTTGGGAAACGCCATCCGGTTTTGCTATCCCGGGATGGTATTAGTAGATGGTCAAAGAATTGCAGCGCATAGTTGGGATCACTATGCGCTTCAAGAGTATGGTGATTCGGGTACATGTCAGGATAAAGTTTGGGAGATTTTCTGGGTAAGTTTGTTTTGATTGTTTCCATTACATTAGTTTCCATTACATTACATCCTATTGTTATTTGACATTAATTGTTACTTATATGCAGGGTTGGTTTCGTTTGGAGGAGGGTGTGAGTCAAGCATATGATTGTTCAGTTTTCCATAATGCAGCAAAGAGACGTGTCAAGGACTCCTTCTCGAAGGCACGGATCAAGGTTGTGACTGTCTACTACAAGACGGTGATGTTCCAGCCTATGACAAACAAAGAAGCAGCCAAAATTCACCTCACTAGGGAGGAGTACCTGCAAAGTCATGTGGATTGGATATGTGCGAATATGGAGGCTTGGGAATGGTTATGCGGGTATTGGGGTTCAGCTGAGTTTAAAAATATTTCTGATAGACACCGAAGAAACCGAAAGAGCAAGCTAGGAAAGCATTTCTATGGGCCGGATGGTTATGTTCGGATGGAACAAAGGATGGTATGAATTCTTATATTCATACTTAGATTCCTTCAATTAATTGCATTTATTAAATTATTGATTTTGATATTGCAGACAGCTGAAACTGGTACGCCTCCTACATTTTTGAGGTTTATCTTAAGGGGCATAAAGGTCCAGACCCGAATCGCCCGGAGGTGTTATGTGATGAGGCATCAACCTAGAAATTGGTACGTATGTTGATTCATAGTTTCTTTTATCTATCAACTCAATTTATCTTGTATTACATTAATCTGGTAACTAAATGTATCACAGCAAAAGTATGTTGAGTGTTTCAAAAAGAATCATGGACCTGATTCAGACTATTTGAGAGAGTCGTTGGATGTCGTTGCAGCATACGATGCTGGTGGAGGTCTACCGCATGGGAGGTATGTGTAAAGTTAATGCTGATTTGTATGTTAAGTAATATCAATTCTTCACACTTGTATTTTTTTGTAGACTTGGGTTAGGCGACGTATATGTAGAGCGTGTGGCTTATGCTAGACGACGACCATCCAATGTTGGTGGTAGTCGATTTCAATCATCTACAGAGGCTGAATTACGAGAAGAACTGAGACACACAAAGGAGGAGATGCAACAACAACAACAAGAGACACATATGTTGCTGCAACAACAACAGCAACAAACACAGATGTTTCAGCACTAGATGCATTATTTGTATATGTCTCAAGTAATATGTAATTTTCTTATTTGAAAATATTATTCGATTTACAAATGTATCTACTAAAGATATCACAACTAATTTACTTGATGCAATTCATGGGTCAAGGTAGCTCCAGTTCTCAGTTCGGTCCTCGACCAATGCAGCCACCACTACCACATATTGGCTCCTCACTGGTAAAACTACTTATCTTATTGACTTTAGTTATATAATGCAATATCGTAACTATTTGTGTTGCAGGGTTTCGAGAGTGGTCAATCGTATGTTCCACAGCCTTACGGATTTATGTCACTGCTGGCTTCTAGATTACAGCAAAATAATCTAGGTAAACTGTAATTTTTGCATTTTACTACTTTATTTTTCTAAAATGATTCTAATTATAATCTCACAACTTCAAGCAGTTTTCCCACCGATGCCTTTTCCTCCGGTGCAGACTCATCCATCACAAGAAGATACAGCGGTATGTATGACATGCATACTTGTTACAATATTTTCATTATAACATCAATTACCATAATATTTAAAAGAAAATAGAAATAATAGCGGAGAGATGAAGTGAAAAAGTGAACAAGTGAGAGAGCGAGAGAGCCAGAGATAGATAGAGAGGGAGATGAATACATATAGAGAAAAGAAGTGATATATAGAGAGGGAGAGAAATATATAGAGGGGGAGAGGAAGAGATAGAGAGAAGAGAAGAGATAGATAGAGAGGGAGCTAGAGAGAAAGAGATAGAGGGAGAGGAGAAGATATAGAGTAGGAGAGCGAGTGAGGGCGAGAGAGTTAGAGAGAGTGAGAGGAAATACGAGAGTGTGTTTAAGTTTTAGTTCAAACCAATATGCTACTCCTTTTTAAAGTTATGTTATTAAGTAAGTAGGAGTTAACATATTATGTTGTTAAGTTTCTATTTCATTTTTATCTATTGCAGAGATCTCATCATGGAACACCTGAAGGTGTCGATGCTTTCTTTAACATTAACGACGGAGGTGCGAGTGGAGGAGATGGGAGTGGAGGACATGCGAGTGGAGGCTCCCACGGCGACATATGAATTTTGTTTACTCATTTTCGAACTGTTGTGCTTGTATTATGTTGTGCTTGTGTTCGAAACGTTTTATAACTTGTGTATGGTGCTATGATTCATAACTTGTGTATGGTCGTATGTTGATATGCTGTATATTGTTGTTGTGTGTAAAATGGAGGCTCCCCATCCGGAGAGGGAGAGAAAATAAACATTTTTTTTAAAAAAAATTGTTATGTGCGTCGGTTTAGTCTACACCGACGCCTATATCTGGCTACTGGGGAGATGGCCACGCGGCACATTAGATGCGTCGGCCCAGAAACCGACGCACTTAAGTAGTTATATGCGTCGGTTTCTAGCGGACCGACGCACATAGACGGGCTCGGTGGAGCAGCCACGTGTGCACTTATGTGCGTCGGTTGGTCCAGAACTGACACATATAACGTCTTAAGTGCGTCGGTCGTTCCAGCCGACGCATTTAACTTTAAGTGCATCGGCCTACCGAAATCGACGCACATAGGCATTAAATGCGTCGGCCCCGACGCATTAGTCGTTAAAGGCGTCCAAAATTCGTCGTCGGCTAAGTGTGTCGGTTCACCGACACCTTTAATTTATATGCGTCGGTTTCTGTAGACAACCGACGCTCATATGGCCGACGCCCTATCGCCGGATTCCTGTAGTGATTGTTCACATTTATATAGAAAAACAATATCATAAATTATATATAGTATATATAATAAAATCTTAAATCACAATAGGTTATGTCAAAAACATATCTATTATTAAAATTTACCTCTTGATGCATAATATTTATCTAAATAGACCCATTCTTTTAGTATTCCTTGAAATAAAATCTTCAATCATATGTTCATATTCTATTTTCTCCAAAAAATCACTCTCAACCGATATTGTTGCCAGATCAGTAAGTCTTTGTTGCTCATTGTAGAACGCAAATAGGACTTCAGTAGCTTCAATTTAGAAAAACTACGCTCCGCAGATGCAACAGTCACTGGGATAGTCAATAGAACTTGATATGCAATACTTGAATTCGGAAAAGAATCATGTCTCTTTAAAAACTTGAGAATTTGGACAGGTCCCATATTTTCCATTGGCATAAAATCTTGAAGGAACTTCAACTCCATACACAGTTCATTGGCATCAATATCAGATTTTCCATCTCTTTTAAGGGCAGCCTCTAAATCATCACAAGAGGACTTTAGAATCTTATTATCCAATGATTGTAGTGCTTCAGAAGTAAATAAGAATCCGAAAACTTTCTAAAAACTCTGATATTGTTCAAATCTATTTGTAAGTATCCGTTGCAACATTTATACTATTAATAGGAACCTCATTAATCTCATTATCATTTTGATTCGCTGACTGATCTGCAGGCTTAATAATAAATCTATCCATAGCCCCCTTTTGAGACTGAGTGATACTTTCCATTCTTTGTTTTTTTTACACTTTTGAAATCCTGATTCATACTTCCTAGAAGACATAACTGTATAATAACAAAATTACTTTGCCTGTTGTTCATAAAATAATGAAGAATGCAAGTATATGAAATAATAACCAAATCTGCTGTAAGAGAGAAGACAGAGAAGAGAGAAAATTTACCGGACTGACTGTTACGACGGCGACTACACGCACGACGCTCTCTGTTTCGACGGCGGCGCAAAGATGGAGCCGGGGAGCGTAGACGTGATCACCGAGTTGGGACTTCAACCGCACGAAGAATCGGGCATCGGTTCGTTTCCTTTATCGAGTTTCTTTCCTTTATCGAGTCGGATTCTGAAACGCATACGTGATTGGAGCCGATCGCTGGTGCCTGCTGGGCTGCGTGGCCACCAGGCTGCTGCTGTGGCCGCATGGGCTGGCCAAGGCTGCAGCTTCCCTCCCGCTGGAACTCATGCTGGCCTGCTGGGCATTGGGCTGCACTTCTGGACACATCATTGAAGCCTGGTACAGAGTATAGAGGAAAAAAATAGGGCCTCTAGGAAATGGGGGCCCTGTGCGGTCGCACGGGCCGCACACCCTCAGGCCCGGGCCTGGCTTCATGTCAGCGCGGAACTGCTTTGACATATCCTCCATGACGAGCTTGACGTTAGGGTCCATGGTGCCGAGCTGCTTCTGCCGGCGAGTGAAATGCTCGTGGGATTCCAGCCCACTAGATCGGAGGCAATCTGATACCAGATGTTAGGAGATCGTCGGGGAAAAAGATGATGCCGTGGAGGAGAGGTAGATGGGAGAGGCGTGAGGAATATTTGCAAAAGCAATGTCAGGGGTTGTTACATGCGTAATCATCACGCTCACTCGTCTCTGTTTTATATCTTGCACCACTCATTACAGGCCGGCCCATTCGGGTCCTGCCACCCACATTCGCTCGTCTGGGCCTGGAGCTGCGATGTGGCCCGTCTGACATTGAATTCTCCCGCTCGTCCGTTCTTCCCGCCGTTGCCCAGTCGGTAGCATGGGGAAGGGTGCTGACACGTGATGATGGTCATGTGGCTCGGCAGCAGAGTGTCGGGGGCAACTAATGGACTGGCATGGTGGCCCACAGCGGCGACGCGCATCTCTGCTCATGGCAAGGTGTCACCGACCGACATAGCAAGATGGACAGTCCAGCTGTTTCAAAAATTCTTATACGAGGCGCAATAAACACTGAATTTTTGTGCTGCACTGACTTGACAGTCATTCTGAAATTTTTTGGGTTGTTTAAAGGCTATAAAGAGAAGAGAAACTGTTGCATTAATGTGTGCATTACAATGACCAGTAGCTGCAGCCATAGCCTGCAATAAAGTACATATTACTAGAATAGTAACAACAGTAATGAACTGCACTAAAATGCAAATATTAGAGCAGCCATGACTCAGAAAAACTGACCATATAAGACATGAACATAGTTAGATTATTCGACATTACTCCCCCTAATCTAGCTGTGGAATGTTTTGAAGACGCCGATCTTATAACGCAGCTCCTGGAAGCGCACCTTATCAAGTGCCTAATACACTGTCTATGAGTATTAAGCATGGTTAATAGTGTGATAACATGCCTTAATGACTGTGTTACCTCTATTAACAGTGTGTTGATCGTGTATCATTAATACAATATTAACGACACATAATCAGGTCTTGTAACTGCTGCTTTAACTGTTCCTTGAATGTCCGTGCTGAAGGAGACGACCCGCCACTGTATTCGTTGATGATGAAGGTCCAGAGGCTCCACACGTGGCAGCTTCGGAGCTACCCCTTGCGGGAAGGTAGCTTCAGAACCGCTATACACGTGTCGTCACCGGAGCTTCCCTCTGCTGTGGGTTAGGTCCGGGGTCATTATACACGTGTAGATCGCGGAGCTTTCCTGTATTGGGAGTTTAGCTCCGGATTTATATTGCACGTGTCAATCCCCGGAGCTACCCATATAAGGGATGCAGGTCCGGTGTTATATGACATGTGGGGCTTGAGGAGACCTTCAACTTTGACGGGTAGAACTCTCTTGCACTTCTCGCGGTATCATAGAGTACCCGGTACGCAGGGTACTGACAGTCATAAAGATATAAGATCCAATTTCAATCACTATGTCCTCCAGGCATGTGTGGATGCCCTAAATAGTGAATTTTGTAACTCTCTACCTCTCAAGTAGCACATAAGTCTTTTAAGTGCATGTTAATGATCAATACTCGAGTTTGATATGCATATAGTCAATTCGTTCACAACAAAAGATATATCAAGTTAGGTTTCACTCGCTAAGTACATAAGTGAACCAATCATCCGAGAGTACCATATTTGTATTTCATTAGGTTGGATTAGGTGCACCTAGCTAAATTCAATGCAGAGGTGAACCTGCTTCTTCATATTATCTCTTCATCGCATGTTCTTATCCGTAGTGGTTGTGGCCACTCTGCTAGAAACTAGGAGAGGCAGGCCACGTAGCTAAATTCAAAGGAGGCGGTAGTCCGGTTGCCCGATGAACATACTACAATTCCCGAGGTATCAGGCCATAAACAATACTACCTCCATCCATTCCAACTCTATTCCTAGAAATATTCAAAGTCAAACTCATTTAGGTTTAACCAAGTCTATACAAAAATATATAGGTCTCTAAGACATAAAATAAATATGCTATAAAAAATATAATTCATGATGAATCTAATAGTACTAATATGGTGTTACGAAAGTTAATATTTTTTCTATAAATTTGGTCAAACTTAGAATAGTTTGACCTTGACCAATTCCAGAAATAGAGTTAGAATGGGACGGAGGGAGTAGTACAAAAGACCTATGTTCCATTGTTATTTTAAGAGCA
This sequence comes from Tuctoria greenei, assembly GCA_036927565.1. Classification (NCBI taxonomy): domain Eukaryota; kingdom Viridiplantae; phylum Streptophyta; class Magnoliopsida; order Poales; family Poaceae; genus Tuctoria; species Tuctoria greenei. The sequence continues at coordinate 99,561,322 of JAYESD010000010.1, forward strand.
TGGCGATATTACGGTAGTCTTCGAATTTGGAGTGGTTGGCCTCGTGCACTGAAGAAAGAGACAAATTTTTCTATCATTTGGGTCCCTGACATACTAATTATTGACGAGCCAGAGATGGCATCATATTTTTATAAGTACATATGCCATCACGTTGTCATGTATATACACTTCTCTAGAGACTTGCCAGAAGCAATACTAATTCTGTTTTGAAATAAATGATACCGATTAGTTTAAAAATAAATTAATTGATTTTCGAAATGGAGAAAGTAATAAGGATGTAAGGACGGAGTTGTAGTGAGTATAACTTTAACATCTCCTTCATTGGTTGGCAAGGATCATTGTTATTGTGTTGTGTACAATTGCAAATTCACCACTCTTTTCTGACCCATTGTGTGGCAGATGGATTGGATGGTCACCTCAGAACCACACACTGAATTGATGGTCCTCTCGCCTTATATATGATGTGTACATCTTAATATATGACTCTAATAACAGTAATAGCTTATTCGGGTACAAAGTATCTCAGTCCTCCACAGATTTGTATGGATTACGGCCATATTTCTTCATGCTGCTTGCAAGTTTCCCCATCTATTAGTCTGTACCATGGTAAGACAATATATCAAATGGAAAGCAAAGAGATGAGAGTTATAACACAATACAACCTATGAGTAGTATTTTATTTCTTTAATTGACAACTAAGTAATGCCTTTTGTCCTCGCAGATCCTAATATCTGAAAATTCAATGAATTTCAACTGTCTAACATTTATTTATTTATAAAGGATTGTAAAAGTGTTGAAAAACACTAGTACCTTTGCCAGTCTTGCCTTGTTGTATCTGTAGACCTGAAGAAGAGAAACAAGAAATTAGATAGTATGAGAGAAGTTACAATGCATCAAAATAAGTAATTTGACTAACAATGTATCAAAAAGGTCACCGCCCCCTCCCAACGTAAATACATCTTATTATCATAACAATGTGACAACGTTATATGTGATGTGACAAGTAACTTTAAGGTAAGATTTTTTGTTATATATGTATTTTACTGCATTTAAATGATTATTTTTGTGGTAAGGCTAGCCATTCAAATGATCATTTTTCATCTAGTACATTTGTTGAGACAAATCTCCATGTAGATAATAACATCAAATCAGATAGAAACTCTATTATTGTTATTCAAATGAAAAAAGGAGTAGTCACTTCCTTAAAAGATCAATTGTAAGTTGAGAAAAAAAATCAGTCGCACCTGAGAGCTGAGGGAGAAACGTCAAGGAAATTGGCATTAAACAAACCATTTAAAATGAAATCACAATTATGCAGGACATGGGTAGCCATTATTTTTTCTTAAAAAAACTCAATGCTCCTTAAAGGTAGCAAAATTGGCAAAAGAAAAAAAATAGCAATTTGGTCCTATGATAACTATGGTCAAGTCCACGGTCGATAAGGAGAAATTGATTTTTTTTTGTGTGTGAGTCAAGGAAAGTAACACTTCAAATCACATGTTTTAGCATGTTCGTCTCTCTCTCTCTCTCTCTCTATATATATATATATATATATATAGAGAGAGAGAGAGACACACACACACACTTATTTATGTGGTAGAATTTTGGTAGGAATGAACTAGTTCAAATAATAAGTTTTCTGTTCTGTGGTTCTTGATTATAGTGGAATAAAAATATATATTTACCAAACAGATACAAAAATCATTTCATTCACAATGTAACAAAGACTCATACGAGATGTGCCCTAACAAAGAAGGGAGACAAACAAACTGTGTGTCTCTATCATCGCTTCTCGCATTATGGTGGCATTAGAGACGGGCTTCAAGGCGCGTCACCGATCGAACTAGGTGCGAGACACGCTCGAAAGAAGCACGTCTCCTTTTTTCGTGTTATAACAGATGTTCTTTACGGTGTCATTGGAGACACCGTAGGCGCACGTCACCCACTAGCTTACAAGCGTGACAGGCCTTACAAAGCACGTCACAGATATATCGACTATCTGAGACGCTCTGTTATGTAACGCGTCGTAGATTCATTAACTTATATAAGATGGGCTTTATTGAAGCTTGTCTCTTTTATGTAGGTTATCCGAGACGCTCTTTGCTACAGCTCGTCGCGGATTGTTTACAGACACTACTATTAGGAGCTAGCCAGGATTTGGCAGTCGTATTACCAGTGTCAGCAACATACTGTTCATGAACATATGTATAGCCAAAATTATCACACGTTAAATTATAATGACCAATCAAATATTACATAGTGTCAATCGTGGTTATCAAGTATACTAATTATACAACAATACTGTTCATCCTGGTTATAATGTAACTAATTACACATATCATAACTGTTATCATCTAATCTTGTGTACCGTAATGAAAATTCTCTCGATCAATGACTTCATTGACGATGAGCCTTCATAGCCTCTAATGCTCCGACTGAGACATCCTAAAATTCAACTGTAATAAACAAAAGAACAAATTGGTATACAATTGCAATAAACACAGGAACTGATAGTGAATGGAGAACAGAGCTTACTTGTAGCACATGCAGTTGGTGAGTATCTACAAGGCATCAGCAGAGAAATTGTTCTCATAGTAAAGGGCATGGTACTAAGATGGTGTGCTTGTCCCCTAAAAAAACAAACAATTTACATTCCACTGATGCTTTTATAGCCTGACATCAAAAACTCATGAGAGAAACACCAATTATCGCATAGGTACCTTGATTCCAGCATGGCTGCACAGGTAGAAATCAAACTCAGTTGGATGGCGAATGCTAGTGTCAACTACAGTTCCTGCAGTTTCTAGGATTTGCGAATCTGAATTTATTATAAATTGATAGTCCATTACTTCTGCATTGGACATAAACAAGGAAGATGCATGTATACTGTAATGAAAATTCTCCCTTTGGATCAATGACTTCATTAACTATGAGCCTTCACTGGACATCCTCAAATTCAATAAAATCACAGGAATGCGCGCTTTGAGGGCAGGGTCGAGGCGGCGTGCTCCGGGGACAGGGGACGCGGCGGCGTGCTCCGGGACGAGCTGGCGGAGGCACCGGAGTGGCAGTTCCTCAACTCTCTGATGACAGCAGGCCAACGTGCTCTTGGGATAGGGAGAACATTTCCACTTATGTAAAGGTGGCAGTGTGCTCATACCGATTACCGAGGTCGGGGTCGAGGCGGCGGCGTGCTCCGGGGACAGGGGACGAGGCGGCGTGCTTCAGCGTGCTCAACTCTCTAATGATGAAGGTCGGGGTTGACGGCGGGGTAGGGGTCGACGTCGGCAGCGCGACAACGGCGAAGAGCGAGTTGAGAAATAGGGACGGTGGTGGCGTGCTCCGGATCGGCGGTTTATAGGTCGAGAGAGCGCGAGACAGCTAAAATTTTTCGCCAAATGTTAGGAGAGAGCGCGCAATGGACAAAAATTTTCAGCGTAAACGGGAGACCGGAGAATTTAAGGCGCGTCTCTCATTATTTTGATGCCCCGGACACGCTGGAGTGTCCTAGATGCACCATGATTTGCTGAAGCCAGGAACAACATCCAGGACATTCCGCTGTGTCCAACTAGCAACTATGCGCAATGCCTTATATGATCGTTGCATTGCGCTCAGCTTTCCGAGGTGGGACAAAAATTTTCGGCATGAATCAGAGACGAGCTCAACCTAAGGCGCGTCTCGAATTTTGTTCGGCCGTATGTTCGGCGTAAATCGGAGACGCGCCATTGTAAAGCGCGTCTCCCATTATTTTGTGGCCCCAGACACGCCCCGATGTCCTAGATGCGCCACGGTGTGCTGAAGTCGGCCAGGAACAACATCCAGGACATTACGACGTCTCCAACTGGTAACTTTGCGCAATGCCTTATATGATCATTGCATTGCGCTCAGCTTTCCAAGGTGGGACAAATGATCTTCGGCGTAAATCGGAGACGCGCCACTAAAAGGCTCATCTCCGTTTTGTTGGATATCAGGTATCTGAGACGCACCTTTCTAAAGTTCGTCTCTCATGCACTCTTCACATTGCCACTCGCACGACATCGTGAACCGTTGCAGGGATAAACAAACACAATGACATTGCAATTCATGGATTAATTGGAATTTAGGGATAAACAAAAGCAATGACATTGCAATTCAATGATAATTTGCAACTCAATGAATTTCATAGTTCATACATTGCATGCCCTCTAAACTTATTCCTAAAGCTCCCATCGATCAATCAAAACTGTACCGTCCAGCTTGCTCCCGAACACGTCTCTTATATTGCCCTGGATACTAAAAATATTGACATTCTTTAAATTAACAAATGTCGAAGGAGGAATGAATAACTTACGTTGGTCACTAACACAAAGTATCTAACCTTGATAAGTAGATTATAGCAATCATTTTCAACATCGGGCGCATTTGGCTGATGCAGCAAACGCTGAACTTCAAGTATTATAGTTTTGATTGTAAAAGGAGTGCACCACCCCTATGAAATATCAATTTAAGCAACATAAGAAACCATTTCAAATAAGTTCGGCAACAAATACTAATTACATGAGCAAAATAGGTCTATATTACAGTCTCTTGATCAAGAATCCCAATGCAGAGTGCTCCTAAGCGATGGACATTTGCGTGGAAGAAACCACTTGGAAAGGCGCATCTCAGAGGAAACAATAGATAGTCCTCTGAGAAGGAGATTGTTAGGGGGTAGTAATCACCTTCCCAGTCAGTCTGCAAAGGAAATTCATTAATAGGAGGATGATAGTTAAACTCATATTGTGCTTGTTCTTCATGACTTACCCCTTCTTTACTCGGTACAATGCACTGCCACTTCAATAAATCTCCCGATTCAGGCTTCGCAGAGAAATCCTACGCGGAGAAGTTGAACATACAAAAAACAAACAAGACGGAAAAACAAAACTATAGTTAAGTTCATCAGTCCATTGCAAATCTACATATATACAACAATGTGACTGGTGTGCCATATGTACATACATGGGGATGATTCTTGAGCCACGCCAAGCGCTCCTCCTTCAGTCGGCTACGCGCCAAGCCGATACCAGCCATGAATAGTGACGATGACGAGGAGGACGACGACGATGATGATGACGATGACGAGGACGGCGACGACGACGACAATGGCAATGGCGAACAGAGGAGGCGGTCACACTGGAGTTGGTCGATTAGTAAAGGACCGTTGGTCAATTAGTAATAAAGGAGCATCGGTGGCAAAGAAGAGATGAGAGATATAAATGCGAGACACACGTTAAGTTAAAGAGCGTCTTCCATTGTCAAAGAGACAAAGAGACGAGGGAGATAAATGCAAGACGCGCTATAACTAAGAGAGACGCGCGCTAATCTAAAGAGTGTCTTCCATTGTCGAAAGAGAGATGCGCGACACGAGGTCTGCGTAGAACTTAATTTCAGCAGCGTGGTGCAGAGACGCGTGCGACGTCTGTGCGCGACCTTTCGTTTCCCTGAGGCTATATCGATGCGTCCCATCGTTTCATCAATGCGCGGGAAACCAACCGCTCCCTCGATGACTCCGTGCGGACCTTATTTAAGACGCGCCATCACTAGTGAGTTCTCCACAAGCGCGTCGCTCACTTTGAATCTTTTCTTTTCTTCGGTCGTCTTCTCCGCCCCGATGACCAACCACCACCATGGCCGACCTTCCGCCGCCAAGCCCGCCAGGAGAGCCACCCTGCAAGAAACTGTGTTGTAGCTCTCCCGAGAGGCTCAAGAGCGAGCAACGCCTCCTTATGGTGCAAGAGGTGTAAAACAATATGTTTCGCGCCATGAGTTCCTTGGGTTTGGGTACCCTTTCCCAGTTTACTGGAATGGGAACCATCGGCCAGTACCTCTTCATCCTCACGGGAGTGGCTGATCATCTCGACATTCTGTTCGAGACGATGGCCCAGGTGCTTGACCCCGAGGACCGCAGAAACCTGGTGGACGCGACGGAGAGCAACCTCGTTCACGGGGTTGCACCGCTGGTGCAGCCGGCGCAGCCGGAGCAGCTGGCCCAGGCTCCTGTTGCACCGGCGCCGGAGTCGCCGCCAGAGGACGACGAGGAGGAGGAGGAGTAGGAGGAGTAGTAGGAGTAGGAGTAGGATTTAGTTTTTCTTTGTTGTTTTTAGTAGCTTCTAGTTTGTAAATATTGTTAATGAATGAATTCTCTTGAATATTATCTTGTGTGTTCTTCAACTGTGTGAATATTATCTTGTGTGTTCTTCAACTATGTGAATGAATGAATTTGTGGTGTGTTCATCGTGTTCCTCAGGTATCATAAGGAAGGATTTGATTATATTCAGGTAAAGTGAGAATGTGCTCTGAGTTCAGTGATGTGTGATATCAACAGTGAACCGAAGCAAAATGGAGAAATCATGAAGCTAAAGGTGACATGAGGAATCGGAGACGCGCTTTCAATTAGAGCGCGTCTCTCTTTTACCAGAGGAGAGGGAGAGGTCGGTCATAGAAGACGTGTTGTGTTTTATGCGTGTCTCCCGCTTTTCAGAGAGGATAGCGTGTCTCGGATACCAATTTATGTGAGACGGGCTCCGTTTTAACGCGTCTCCTTGTACTTTTGGCCGAGCCATGTCAGATCCTCGCTGAAGCGGGCTCGTCTCGCTTAACATTATCAGAGACGCCGCCTTTGAGCGCGTCGTCCATCTTTGTCTCCTATTTGGGTTTCTTACGTAGTGATTGAGCTTACTGTGTAGAGCACGATGGTGAAAATAAATTAAAATTATTAGCAAATGTAGATAGACATCAAACATATCACGTTTAGGGTGAACAAAAAGGAGAATTTCAACAAGACCAAACTTCTGAGTAGGTGGGATGTCTTTTTTAAAAAAAAAACCGAGTACGTGGGATGTCATAGGTGAAAGTGACAAGCTTGTCTATTTCATATGTTTCTTATTGTCATATGTGTCGCAAAGTGACATGCTTGTCTTTTTGGATAATGAAGTGACATGCTTATCTATTTCATATGTTCCTTATTGTCCTAAGTGTCGCAAAGTGACATGCTTGTCTTTTTAGATAATCAATTGACATGCTTGTCTATTTCATAAGTTCCTAATTGTCCTAGGTGTCGCAATTTGGACTCGTCGCATGAACAAGTAGCTTGTATTACTATAGGAATTAATGATCGGTGTTGTGTGTTTTGCATACTGTAGTTTGTTTTGGTACTGAGCATTCATTGTTTTTGCGTGAATGTAATAATTAGTGTAATAAAGCATGGGCGTACTTTATCTGTCCTATATAGGTAATCACAGTAGGTGAAAAGTGGAGCAGAATTGTTCTGACTGCTCGCTCCCTCCTACTAAGTGATGATAGTCATGGTATTCCGCGCCACCGTAGAAAGGGATTAGCTTGCCAGGGCCGAATGGAAAGTGGTAACTGCAATATATATATTTTCAATAATTCATTCATCAAGATCACATTAAGTCTTCTTCTCAATAAATGAAAAAATTTAACGAAAAACAAGCATTCTCCCTCCGTTTTAAATTGTTATCATTAGGTCAATTATTTGAGTTTATCTTTAAATTAAAATTATTATCCTAACGATAAAAATTGAAAAAAAGAGTAATTATATACAGTAAAAAAGACATGAAATGTATTTAGTTACCCGCTATGTATGTTAATGCCCTCAATTAGACGGAAAGTAAACCACAGCCAATTCGTAATGATATGGCATGGCACGATGGATGGACAACCACTACACGAACACGGTCATTTGCGACGGCCAGCCGTCGCAAATAAACTTATTTGCGACGGCCGCCTTTGGCCGTCGCAAATAAGTTAAACTGTCGCAAATATAAACTTATTTGCGACGGCCTCCTAAAATGGCCGTCGCAAATAAGTAAACCGTCGCAAATAAAGATTATTTGCGACGGCCTCTTCCGTTAGCCATCGCAAATACTGTTAATTGCGACGGCTAACCCTAGGGCCGTCGCAATTAAAACGGCCGTCGCAAATTAAAGTCCTACACTGTCGGGCCGGGCTCCTTCTCTTCGTCCTATCCTTACGCGCGCCCCCCGACCCCCCCAGCTCCGCTCCGCTCCCGCTCCCGCTACCGGCCCGCCGAGCCCACGCCGCCCCCGGTCCGCCGCACCCCCGGCCTCGCCGCCCCCGCCTCGCCGCCCCCGGTCCGCCACACCCCCGGCCTCGGCTCGCCGCGCCCCCGGCCTCACCGGCCCCGGACCGTCGCGCCCCCACTGCGCCCCTGCCGCCCCCGGCCCCCGACGCCTTCGGCACCGAGGTGAGGTCGATTGCCTTATCTGCTTTTTGGTTGCATTATCTGCGTAATGCACTGTTACATATGATTTGTTCTGTAATCCTGGTGTATATTTAGCAACGTACTAGAATTTTGATACCTGGGCAGACCTTCAACAAAATTTGTTCTGTAATCCTGGTGTATATTCTAGTACGTTATAAGGGACTGGTGCGGATCAAGCATCTGTAGACTGAATTCCATTGATGGCTGCCTGCAATCCCCACGTTTTATTTTGTTAGATGTCTAAAATAGTCCCGGTCCCGTTGGCTTCCTTGAAATTTCTGGTGCATTGGTAGTTCTTTACTCTCAGGCTATTTGTGGGCAGCAACAGAAGATTAGAAGTAGAAATGGAACTACTGCACTTCCCTGTTTAGTTGCTTCCCTGGTCACTGGTAATTTTGAGCAATGTCTATTTTGAGCAATGTCTATTCCTGCCTAAGAGAATTACTTACTAATCCTGGAAGCATATTATCTGAACCAGATTCTCTTGTTAAGTTGTTAGAGCATTTGATTTTTCCCTATGGTGTTTCTCAACATAGAATATTTGCTTAGCTGTTTGCTCATTCAGGATTCCTACAGATCAGCTACAGATTTGGTGTCTTATTGCTTGTTTTGTGATGTGAACATTGCTTCAAACTGCTAATCTGGACTAATGTATCATGAATGACTGTCATGCCCTATATTCAATCCAATTTTAAGCTGCGTTTTCTTGGACTTAGGGTTGCAGAGGATTGATCTGTTTTGCAATTTTGTTTTTTTATTAGATTTCTTATTGGAAGCTGAACCTCTTTACTTATAAAGTGGATATTTTCTTAGTATCATAGTCAGTACTCAGTAACAGACCATTACGGTGTATTGTGGATTTCTTACTGGAAGTTGCATTTTAAAAGTTGAACTGTAGAATTAGCACTGAACATGGTCTGCCCCTTTGTTTTATCTCTAGTACTAGTAGTTATGTGCTGGTAGTTTTTTTTATCTCGTTGCTAGAACCATTTTTGAGTGACTACTTAATACATATAAATAAAGGGGTTTTGGGTCGGCTCGGACCAACCCGGAAGAGCACGACACGTAATAAGTGTGATCATGCCGTGTAGACCATTGTAGTGGTACCGTATGCGTCAAGTCGACACGGAAGCAAACGGGTTGGTAAGGACGTCAATGACCCGCGATTGCGTGGACGGTGGAAATGGATGTAGAATTGTCATCTAAGACCAAGTTTCCTCTCACTCTTTCTCTAGTTCTTTCCTCTCTCTTAAATGACCTCAAAATGAAAATGAGCAATGCAACCTATAGCAATGTATTACCCGTTTCGGATCGGCACGTCTCACATGCCATTGGCATGTGAGACGTGCAGGTTCGGAATTGTCCCTTTTTGGACAGCCTCGGAGTGACCGAGGGGGCGTGGCTTGTGACGAGACGCGGGTCCGGATTTGGAAGAGATTTCAATGGCGTAACCCTGTTGTTCTCTACTGCACTATTTTTGGGCGTGCAGTGGAGAACAGCGGGGTTATGCGGCCGAAATTTCGTCCGATGAGCACGCTCCGCTCGATCACTCTTGGGTGGGTTTAGGATCTATCTGCCTAGGTTGTAGGGCCGTGACATAACATAACAATACATTAACGACAATTTCTTTCGCGTTAAACTGCAGAGCCAAACATGGGTGAAGACCGCAGTTGGATGTATACTGGCTGGAAGAGCAGAACTGGTGGTCACTCGGATGAGTGGTTTATCAAGTTAGGTCAATTTTTGGATCGAGCATTTTCGTTGTCAACGAAAGATATGGTGCGGTGTCCATGTACAAAATGCCGGAATACCAAGTTTTTGAGAAGATTGGAGCTTTTGTTTCACTTATGTCGAAATGGTTTCACTCCACATTATGAAGTGTGGACCTTTCACGGCGAGACTAATTCTCGAGTCATAGCCGAAGTGGATGAGGATGATGATATAACAGAGGTTGATAGGATGGATGAGATGCTAGAATCTCCGGAAGCAGATGATCCTCTTACAAATGAGGCAGAGAAGTTCTTCGAGGAGTTGAAGAAATCACAAGAGTCGTTGCGTGAACACACGGTTGTGACCGTACTTGCTTTCTTGATCAGATTTATGGCAATTAAGTCCAAGTACTTTTTCCATCAACTGCTACAATGATCTCATGAAATTGATCTGCGATATCCTTCCACAACCTCACAATGCGCTGGCCGATATGTATCATTCAAAGATCAAGATATCTGGTCTCGGTATGAAGTATGAGAAAATCGATGTGTGTCCAGACAACTGCATGCTATTCTGGAAAGAGCACGCCAATGAGAAGATGTGCTTGAAATGTGGTAAATCGAGATATGTCGAAGTTGTTAATGACGATGGCGATAATGTGATGACAGATGTCGCACATAAGCAGCTTCGTTACTTGCTTGTGACACCTCGGTTGAAGTAGATGTTTATATATTCATAATATATTGTTCGTACTAACACGTATTGATAGGAGCGCGAGACGGGGGGTGTCACCGACCCCTGCTGAGATCTGGAAGAGAGGTCACAGGGACCCTTCTCAGCCGACAGGGTGCAGTCAGGCTGCAACCGAGCGATTAGTAAGTTTAGAAATCATTCATATTAAATATAACTATATAGATTGTTGAACTTACACGGTTTTCTTGTTTTGCAGGCTAAGTACGAGGAGGAAGCTAGGAAGATACACGGCGAGGATTTCGAATGGGAACGTCAACCAATCGATCCTCAAGCCGCGTATGCAAGCGGTGGTGGAAAAGCACACGGAAGGTGAGTTCACAAGTCATTTTATCATTTTCAATTCAAAGTATTCAAGATATTTCAATTTCATATTACCGACTCTCTTTTTTATAGGCTCGCCATATTCGACGGAGTTGTCAACTCGAGGGCAGGGAGATCTGCGAGAGGCAGCTCCACGCAGGCTTATTCGGTGGGCACGACTAGTCGTCGCGCCTCGCAGAGGGACATTGAGATGCAGTCCCTCTTCAGGCGACAGGAGGAGTCAGAACGCCAAAGGATCGCGATGGAGGCCACGATCCAAACCCAGGCAGCATCGTTGGCGCAGATGCGGGAAGCAATGGAGGTAACAAAATAAAAACTAAAGTTCTCATTAATTCAGCGTAAATGACTTACTAATAGATAGCATTTGATGTTTGCAATGACAGGCCATGGCTCGGGCGCAAGATCTGGGGATTCGGCTACTGGTACTACCTCTGGTCCTTACAGGCGATCTTTCTTCTGCGGGTCAGGTAATTTTCTATGTGATCCTTCTTCTCCAGCGTAAAAAGATTGAGATAGAAGAAAGAGGGAGATAGTTAGATAGAAGAAAATGATTGAGATAGAAGAAAGAGAGAGATAGAAGAAAGAGAGATATAGAAGAAAGAGAGAACAGAAGAAAGAGTGAAAGATAGTTAGATAGAGTAGGAGAGGAATGAAGAGAGAGAGGAAGATGTAGATGGATATAGAGGGAGGGGAAGATAGAGGGAGGGAGATGTAGATGGAGATAGAGGGAGGAAGATAGAGGGAAAAAGATAGCAATAGATAGAGTGAGAGAGAAAGATAGAGGGAGAGAGAAAGAGAGAAATGAAAAGAGAGAGGAAGAGAGGGGGATCTAGATGAAGATAGAAGGAGAGGAAGGGAGGGAGAGAGATTTTGATGCATTTATATTCTAACTCTATGTTTCATTAATTGCAGGGATACACGACAGCTGCACAAATGCCGTCGCCGTCGCTACCGCCACCTGGAATGAGGCGCGACGACGACTTCGACTTTGGAGGTGGCTCCAGAGGTGGCTACAGAGGTCACATGGGCGAGTGAGCCCTTGTTTGCTTTGTTGATGACGATGTGAGATGTATCAGCACTTATTAGTTTGTGATTGTGATGATGTTTGTGTGTTATATAGTGTGTGATATATTGTTTCTGTTCTGTGATTCTGGCCATCGAGACGGGTAGTATTTTCTGTTTTTTTTTTAAAAACCTTATTTGCGACGACTTTTTATATAGTACCGTCGCAAATAAGGTTCCAGGCCGTCGCAATTAAGCCACTGCTATTTGCAACGGCCCGGCTATCGCAAATAAGCATTAATTGCGATGGCCTGGCTGTCGCAAATAGCGGCGTGGGTCCCGGAGGAGGACATGTGGCCCCGCCCGCTGAACTTATTTGCAACGGTCGGGTCGTCGCAAATAGCGGCACTTATTTGCGACGGCTAGGGTCGCAAATAAGCTTTAATTGCGACGGCCCAGCCGTCGCAAATGTTGTTGCAGGGCCCACCAGCCCCTGGCAATATTTGGGACGGCCGCTACGAGCCGTCGCAAATAAGGTTATTTGCGACGGTGGCTGTCACAAATAAGCTTAATTGCGACGACTTATTTGCGACGGCAAAAAACCGTCGCAAATGAGAAAAGCCGTCGCAAATTGCTTATTTGCGACGGCCCTGGCCGTCGCAAATCGTCGGGTTTCCTATAGTGAACCAAGGCAGGGACGGAAAGGGCGAGGTTCTCAGCGTAGTGGCTGTATGACATGGCAAAGCCTGTAGGAGCCGTGAACTCATGGTGGATACAGTGGATTTTTTCGTAGCCCCACTTGGTGTGCAGAAGGCGATGGATCCAGTAGCTGAGGTAGTCCTCCACAAGAGAGTATACCAAAAGTTGCGCTCCTACCTTGCTGACGGATGGTAGTGGAAGCCCCATACGAGTGCCCATCATCTGATACACCTGTCATGCAAATAAGGAAACCCAAGTTAATCGTCATAAATTGAATTCTTTTCTTTTTGAAAAGCAAATAAATATGAGCATATAATCCATGTTGAAATTTTACTTGATATGAACACATAAATCTTTTTTTAGAAAACTTGAACACTCGAATCTGAAACCCACTAAAAAAGTTACCTTCTGTACTCATCCACCAGCGTTTCTTGAAAATATCTGAGTAACATTTCAAACATGTCTGAATCAGGCCTTTTTGTTACCTCTGGTCCCTAATGAGTCTACTTAACTTTGTTCTCATAAAAAAACTAGATGTAAAAGAAGCGTAGAGTAATGAGATGAGATTGATGTTGTTGCTTGAGATTATCGTTGAGATGCGCTATTGTATAAACAGTACCTCCTGATGTTCAAAATGGTATATTTTTACAAATATTTTAGTCAAATGTCGTATTAATTATTTTTGGGAAAATTATTGTTTGAAGTTGTGCTAGTGTCCTAATAATGAATTTATATTAGGGGTCAGATGAAGTATTTCTTTCTGTAGGTGTTTCTTGTTGTAGTAATTCACAAAATAGGTAGATATATTTCCATGAAGGTTGTATTCCATATAGGTGATTTTGTATTATAAAAAATTACCGAGGTATGGAACACCATCGGGGGGACCCCATTTGGGGGAACTGATCAGAACTGCCATGTGGGAATACAAATAAAAGCTGCTAAATATAGAGGTGTTATATTAAAAAAGATCCGCTTACCGTCTAGCAAACCCAACATATCAATGTCCTATATAATTAAACAGTTAAGATTATATGTCGATGTCATTTTAAGTACAGTATGCAACAGGTTAGATGCTTATCCACGCACCACCTATATCCAAACAGTTGAAGTGTGACTAACAATTCTACTACATGATGACACGTGGCCATGGGGGGGGGGGGGGGGGGGGGGGACAACCAAAATACGTAGAAAAGCAACTTGCATGTGCACTTGGGCAAGTCCTAGTCATGATTTATTTTTATTTTTTTGAAGCCCCTAGTCCCATGAATTGATTGAGCCCAGCGGTGCATGCATGCATGCAAGAATGTTGTATAGAGTATATGTAACACCCGCTATTTTTAGAATTTTTTTTTGTAAAATGAATATCTCATGAGATAAAAACATTTTCTTGGGAATAAAATTTATATAAGGCAAGTGGCATCATGTTTGAATGATTGTGTGAATTTTTTGAAAATTTAAATTCGCTAGAAATTTGGTTTACTAGTTCAAAACATAAAAGAGAAGAAATGAAAAACAGAAAAGAAAAAGAAAAAGAAAAAGAAAAAGAAAGAGGAAAACTGTTCCCTGGGCTGAATTCCCCAATCCGGCCCAACTCCCACCTCTCTCCTGCGCCGGCCTGCACCTCCTCTCCCCCCTCCCTCTCTGCCGCCGGGTCCCGCGCGCCAGCCCACCTTTCCCCGCACCCCCTCTCTCCCCCTCGCTGACAGGCCGGTCCCACCTATCAGGGCTTCCTTCCACCCCCCGCCGCGCCCGCGCCGTAACACACGCGCGCGTTACACCGCGCCGCCCACTCATTTCCCCCTCTTCATTCTCAATCGTTTCTCCCTAATCAAGGGGCGCATCGTGCCCATGATGGCCGTCGGCCGTTTTTACTCCGGACCCCCTATAAAAACCCGGCCAATCCCTCCACAATTCCCTCACCCGACGTCGAAACCATAGCACCGCCGAGCTCGGTAATTCCAGCTATGTTCCCGTCATTCCACCCGATTGCTTGCCTCGAAAACTAGCCTCACACCCCCACCTTGTTCTCAGGATCACGCCAGACACCTTCGTCGGGGGAGACAGGCTCTGCGTCGCCGACTTCGTCAGGCGCCGAGGAGCACTGCCGCCGTCCATCGCCGCCGACCCTCCTCCGTCCAATTTCCGGCCTCGCGACAACCCTCGATGAGACCTTCTTGCTTCCCTCTCCATTTTGCGCTAGTTGAATATACCCCGTAGCCTCTGCGGCGTGGTTTTTGGCCGCCTCCGGCGAGCCCGCAGCCACGCGCGCGTTGCCGCCGCCGCGCACCACCGCCCGACCCTAACCGGGGCGACGTGGCTCAATGCCCGTCGTCCATTTTAAACCTGCGGCCGAGATTAGAACACCTCATACCCCTTCAGTTAATAAAATCTGGGCCATCCGTTTTAAATCCAATGGCCCACATTCAAATCACTGTTCCCGCCGCTTGTTTTGCACCCAAGCCCCTGGAAACTTGCGGGCTACCCCCTGGGTTCTTCTGGAATTCAAGTCTAACCCCTATAAATGTTAAACTAGCCCCTAGACTTTCTGAAAATTAGGAAAATACTAGTTAATTGAATAAAAAGTATTTTTAAGGCCCTGAAATATTATAAAATAGCAATAAATTCTGGAAAATTGTAGAATAATCCCTGGACTTAGTAAATAATATTTTTAGCCCCTAGAACAGTTCTGTTTTTACAGAAAAGCCCGTGTTAGTTCTAAAAATTAAATAAAAGTCCTTAATTTGTATAAAATAATTATAAAAACAGATTTAAATACATTTTATTTATTTTCATTTCTGCATTATTTTTATTAATTCATTTAAATTGCCGAAATAGTCATAAAAATACTTTTTAAGTATATGTAGTTCATAAAAATTCTTTTGTACATAGAAATAATTAATAAAAATAGTGTAAAAATTGTAAAATTTACATTATTGATTATAAATCTATTTTAAGCTTATTTTGAAGGATAAAAATTTCTATAAAATAATATTAGGTTTCTAATAAATATAAAAATGGTATAAAAACTCTAAAAATATGTTTTACTCAATAAATTTCATTTAACTCTAAATTCTCATCAATTTATGTATGCCTATAATTTAAATCAACCCTAAAATCAATTTTGCGTAGGAATTTGCGTCTGTTTGAATTGTTTGCATTTTATTATGTTCTTATTGTATGTTATTTTTCGTGCATCATCGTAATTTAGAGTCGGGGCCTGAACCCACTTCTAACCTGCAAGAGCAACAATTTCTCGTCGACCCCGAGGCACAATTTGGAGGCAAGTTCCTTGACCATCTTGCACCCTTTTTGTTAAGTTTTAGTTAGTTGCATGCTAAATTAAAATATGAATCCTATGTTATGTTTTCCTAAATTTTCCACAATATTCCTTGTCAACATGGTTTGGGTGTTTTACTATTAAAATTAGTTACGCTTTGCCATGCTTAATTTGAAATATGATCTATTTCTCAACAAGATTTCATTTGATGTATTACGATACATGAATTGATGGCTATAATGGAATTTAGTAGATAGGAATTTGATAGGGGGTTTTGTATGGATTGGTGCATGCGTGCACAATACCTTGGTTTGGGGCTTGACACCTATCGGATTCTAAGGACCGGTTTATGGAAGAAGTTGCTAAGCCTTTTAGTATTACCACATAATTGTATATGGGACAACTTGGTTTAGTAATTTGGTCTCTCCCGATGTAGCATAGGTAATTAATCAGGCAGGGAATGGGCTTTGCCTTGGGATCCGCATGGCTCAAGAGGGGGCTTCTCCTGGCGGAGGGAAAATAGACTCTAGGTGCCGGAGCGGTGAAACCTTAGAGTACCCATTGCAAGTCAGGAGAACCATCGGAAACACCTCGTAGTGATCTCCTGGCCACACACCTACGGAAGTGTGTATTGTGGTTAGCTACCACGGGCATCAAGGAGGTTTACCTTAGTCCACCTGGCAACAGGAGACAAAATCATGAACTGTGGGTAAAGGATACACACTCTGCAGAGTTTTGTCAAACTGTCTAGACAGCCGTGCTCACGGACATGAGCGTCTTGGAAACCAAATTCATAATTAGCACATGGTTACATAATGGATGGTTTGGGTTTGGTCTTACCTGGATTAATTTTGGGTTATTGGTTGGGATTTCACCTAGAAGTAGGTGCTTAATAACATTTAAGAGTAGGTTGTAACTGCTATAGTGCTTTACACATTATTTGCCTTCCTTGTTGTGAACCACACATGTCATAACTTCCCAACTTGCGAGTACCGTTGGTACTCAAACTTGTTAGTTGCATATTTCTCCCCCCCAGTCTACAAAGACGCAGAGGTGGAGAACCAGGACTTCTACAGAGATCCCGAAGAGATGTTCTAGGTTGGCGCTCCCCCGTGCAATGCCTTTGTTTGGAGCCCTTTGTTATGTTATTCCGCTGCTTGTGTACTTTTATTTTCTACTTAAAAGTTCATTTATGTAATAAGGTGATGTACTCGAACATGGTATCTTATTTGGTATTTCACTTTCGTCTACACATGTATGAGTTGAACTGATCCTGGCATACATGTGGAAAGCATCTGGTTGTCTTCTTTTTACCAGGTGTGACAGTATATAGACCTTATCCATTGCAGGGTGGAAGATGATCTGGAGCGGGACAGCAAAGGTGAAGAAGAACGCCGCTTCCGCGAAGCATCGGAGGGAGACTGCCGGCGGGAGCAGCACCTTAGGCTGCAGCTTGTAGGGCAGGACGGGAGCCGGCGCGAACGTCTCGTGGAGCAGGAGGGGCAGCAGCGCCAGCGTGTAGACGACTAAGACGATGATGTTGGTGTGGCAGTAGAGCCAGTAGTCCGGCATCGCCGCCGAGTACTCATACCACATGGTTTCTGCCCGCATCAGGGCGCGTCCCAGTGCAGCCTCCGCCTCCGCCGCCGTCTCGTACTCGATCATCTTGTTCTCTGCAGGTCACCTGTGCACTGCACGCAGCATAGTTCAAACGTGCGGTTACCAACGTTAATACCAGGCTAGCTACTACACTGGAGTCATCCTGTGCCCTTCCGTGGTCTTTTTTTTTTTGAAAAGACCGCGAAGGCCATATATTAAGTAGAGAAAAGCACATCACCAAGGCTTTCGACTCCTTGTCATGGGAATTCTTGCTCGACTTGATGGTAGTACGCAGAGGTTTCCCGGTAAAATGGCATTAACTGGATTTCTGCCTTGCTATCTACAGCTTCGTCAGAAGTCCTCCTCAACGGAATCCCTGGCCCAAGGATAGAGCATCGCAGAGGGCTAAGGCAGGGAGACCCACTGTTCCCCTCCCTCTTCATATTGGCTTTCGACATCATCACAAAGATATTCGACATGGCTTCACAAGAAGGTGCACTTTCTCCCCTATATGGGAATGCTTCGAAATCTAGGATTTCCTTATATGCGGACGACGCTGCAGCTTTCATCAACCCAAGTCGATTGGAAATCCAGTGCACGGTCAAGCTTCTAAGGACGTTCGGACACGCCACCGGCCTCTGTATCAACATGCAGAAGAGCTCCTTGCTGCCCATCCGATGCTCAGAGCAACAGGTGCAGGAGGCCATGGGAGAATTTGGAGGGGAACTAAAATATTTTCCGGCTCAGTATCTTGGCCTCTCTCTGTTTTTTGGCAAGACAAAGCTGTATCACCTTCAATGCATTGAAGATAAAATGGCAAAGAAACTGTCGGGATGCAAACCAAACAGCTTTCCTTTGCAGGGAAGAAAGTGCTGGTACAATCGGTTCTAAGTAGTGTTCCTTCTTACTCTGTCTGTAATGAAAGTCCCAAAACGTTTCATCAAGGAATTGGACAAGTTGCGCTGCAAGTTTCTGTGGGCCGGCTGCGAAGAACTGAGGGGAGGAAAGGCAAAAATCAACTGGAAAAAGGTATGTCGACCAAAGGAATTTGGAGTCTTGGCGATTATAGACATGGTACGGTTTAGTAGGGCCTTAAGAACCAAGCTGCTGTGGAACCAATCGACTGACCGTAAGAAGCTGTGGATTGGTACTCGTCTACCAGTGGATAAATCGGTCTGCGATCTATTTCAAATGACCACAAGAGTCGTTATCCATGACGGAAATAAGGCCTATTTTTGGACGGATAGTTGGCTCTCAGGAAAATCCCCTGCAACCCTCTTCCCGTAGCTCTTTAAGCACTGCAAACATAAAAATAGGACAGTGGCCATGGCAACACAAGCAAATAGATGGATCAGAGACAATGCATATGATCTCACGGTGCCACTGCTACACCAATTTGTCTCACTTTGGCACCTAGTCCAGGAAGCACAACTCAACCTCGATGATGACATGCCGGATGAGATCTTTTGGTGGCCTGCACCCAGTGGACAGTTCACGACAAAGTCGGCCTATCAAATTCAGTTCTCAAGTGCCATTCACTTCCCCTACATCCCTCTGATTTGGCGACCTTGGGCGCCCCCTCGCTGCAAATCCTCTGCGTGGCTCATGCTCCAGAACCGAATATGGACGGCTGCACGGCTACAAAGGAGAGGCTGGCCCAATTCCTATTTTTGTCCGCTCTGTTTAAGGAATCTGGAGACAGCACAACATTTGTTTCAGGAATGCAATTTTTCAAGGCAAGTGTGGTGTTCAGGACTGCACAACCTGTCGCATCAATGCTTTGTTCCAATATTACATATTGCATGACGGTCCTGTCTTCTATATGCCTAAAGTGCCAAAGACGCCAACTGACCGGGACTGTCCTCCTCTTTTGGTGGCATATTTGGAAAGAGAGAAACAGGCGCATCTTCGAAAATCAAGAAGCATCCTTCCGGCAGGTTGCACAGATGATCAAAGAAGACTCTCAGTTTGCGCGCTTTGCACTGCTCTCTGGGGCAGATGAAGCTTAGCTTTTTGTTACCATCGCATGGGAATGCCCCTGGATGGCCTGACACAAAGTCAGGTTAGCTAATGTAAATTAGGTTGTATCACTCACTTTATTTCTTAATGCATGGCAGCACTCCTGCCCCTTAATTTCAAAAAAAAGTGTGGTGTGAAATCAGCTCCTGGACGAGTCTACAATCCTTGAACCCGTTTCTTTGGATCCAGGACCGCAACCTGAATACCTGATCAGCTGGTTTACAGATGCGGCTGGGGTTTCAACAGAGGAAATCAAATAGGAAGAACCATGATGCTGCTAGTAACATGGTCAATCTGGAGAGAACGGAACCGCTGAATTTTTGACGGCAAGGAGGAAAGCGTAAGCGAAGTTGTCATGACCATCAAAGAGCAAGCGATCGCCTGGGCACAGGCGGGTGCCAAACAGCTCCTTCGCCTCATGGCCCAAAATCAGTCTGCACAATAGCTTTCCTCTGTAACCATGCCTCTTTTTCCTCCCCTTTTCTCACTCTAACCTCCTCTCTGGCTTGTATCCCTCTTTCGATCCTTGCCACCGACTCGGTGCTGCCCTTCTGTGGTCTGATCTGGGGCAGCAACTGAGATCTCCCGGCCCTGGTGTGCACTGCTTTAAACACGACGATCCGAGGGGAAGCGGGTACAGGTGCACGACAGGTGCATACATTTTCCGCGCAACACGTCAGTTTTGTCCATCTGTCAGTTCCAAAAATACAAAATTGTCTGTCAGATAAATGAAGCGCGAGAAATGCGTCACCACATGTTGAAAATTACGTGATGGAGACAGCATAACTTAAACTTATCGGAAATACTATACCTCAGGTGCCTGATTCAGGCACAGGAGTTCAGACGATATGCTGCCTGTCTCGGACATGAAGGTAGTTTTTTTAATTGTTAATAGTAATTTGTAAGAATTATGTAATTGTAATATAACTAAGCAAATAATTTTGTAATTGATTAATATAAAGATTTAAGGGTTAATGATTAATTACAAGGATTAGAGGTTAATAATAGTAATCAGCTGCTAATTATTCAGTGTCTGAAAATTTTTCAGATTTCAGACACTTGAAATCTAGACAGCCCCTAAACTTATCTGTTGTAGAAAATCTTCCAAAACGTTGTAATCGGCGCAAACACATACAAAAGTACCTAGATATTTAAAACATAAGAAGTGATAATTGCTGAATTATTGGTGGTCAGGGCGGATACGGCTGTCTGTTTAGGCATCAGCCCATGGCGCCGCGCTTCCTCTGCCATGCCAGGATAATTATGAATCCCCTGGTGACAGCAGAGGCCGAACACCAGCGGCTCTGGTCTTTTGACTTTCGTCGGTGTACAGATGGCTTAAGCAACACTTTTTATTCGACATTTTTAACTTCTAAAGACGTCGGTCCCGATGTATTTATTCATTATAGCCGTCGATTTATTTGATCGACACATTTACAAGTTATAACCGTCGGCACAGACTACCGATGTTAAGACCGTTGGCCACAAAGTGAAACCGACGCTTTTAACTCTGACACAACAAAAAAAATAACGCTCTGATTCCCAGTCCGCGGGCGACCCAGGAGTAGTTTTGGCGCTTGTTGGTCACGCGGCTCAGATGAATATGCTCACAAGACCACTATGTTGACAAGTACATACAAACACAAATTTAATCTGGAATATGCTCACAAGCACAAACATCAATCTGCTCACAAGCCAAACATCAATCTCCTCAACACAAGATCAACACAAGCACAAAAAGAAGTTGAAAACAAGCCGCAGCATGTCCGCCGAGCCGGTCCCGGACCTCGCGCTCTGGAATGTTGAGGATGGGCGCCAACTCCCCGACCTCCTTCGAACCGCCAGGGCCTCCTCCTCTTTGGCCTGCTTCGCACCGCCGAGGCCTCCTCCTCTTCGGCCAGCTTCGCACCGCCGGGGACTCCTCCTCCGCCTGCACTGCTACAATAAGCCTCATCACAGGCGGCTCCAAACCTATTATCACAGACGGCTTTTAAAACCGCCTGAAACGAAGAGTCTGTGATAATCCGATTTCACAGGAGGAGAAGTGAAACCGCCTGTGAAGACACATTATCATAGGCGGTTCTTCACTTAGGCTAGCCACCTGTGAAGACAGATTATCATAGGCAGTTCTTTACTTAGGCTAGCTGCCTGTGAAAATACTTTATCACAGACGGGTCGTGCAGCATATATAACCGCCTGTGATAAATGTCTTATCACAGACGGTTATTGAAGCATAACTAACCGCCTATGATAATGAGTCTTCACAGACGGGTATTGAAGCATAACTAACCGCTAATGATAATGTGTCTTCACAGGCGGGTTTTGAAGCATAACTAACCGTCTATGATAATGTGTCTTCACAGGCGGATTTTGAAGCATAACTAACCGCCTATGATAATGTGTCTTCACAGACGGGTATTGAAGCATAACTAACCGTCAATGATAATGTGTCTTCATAGACGGTTATTGAAGCATAACTAACCGTCTATGATAATGGTGTTATCACAGATGGAGTTTACCTATATCAACCGTTTGTGAAGACCCTTTAACGCAGCCGGTTTCTACCATAACAGTCACCACTTGTGAAAATTAGGTTATCACAGATGTTTCTTTACTTGTATCTAGCCGCCTGTGATAATTGTTTTTCACAGTCATGCCTAGCCGTTGGTTAATAACCGCCTGTGATAAGGTATAACCTATGCAGTACTACTGTTGTTATTTCTAATTTCCAGGTCAATTAAATATAATCACTGAACAAAAAACAACAATATCATCACAGAACAAAAGTCAACAATATTATCATCACAGAAGTCAATTTCACTAAAACAATATACATATGTACAAGTTACAGATACAATTCATCTCAAAGTTTACAAGTTTTCACTAAAAACTGTTATATTGGCATAGTCGCAAAGTTCTAGCACATCAGCTGCTGAACCATTCTTATCAAAGAACTTCCCCTTTTTGTGCAAAATTTCGCGACGAATGAACTGACAGAGTTCAGAAGCAATCCTGTCGGCTCCTCCATCAGGAATACTTCTACAAACCGGGCATTCTTCATTCAGATTCTTCTTGTGTTGCAATATAACACATAACAAGGTTTAGAATGTGTTGGTTTGAACAATATCAAAGTATAGATCAAAGTGAGAGTATACAAGAATTTAGTTGGTATTTTTGGAGCAGTTGTACTATGAGCAATTGAATTTTGAAGTTGGAATCAAAATATGAAAATAATGTTTCTGGTAATATTGAATAGCAGAGAATATAGCATTAAACTATGCTAGTTACAATGAAAACGAAACACAAAAGTAAGAAAATATGGTATCGACATTAAGGATAACTTACATCCTCACGATTCACTCTATATATGCCGGCGGTCCAAAGATGCTCGCATACATAATACCCGCATAAGACACTCCCAGGAGGCTGCTTCGGACAAGCATAATACGTTTTAATGTCCAATGCATTCGTATTAGGAGGTCTCTGACTGCCAAGCTCCGCGTAAAACTGCCAAGCACTGTAATACAAGAAATGTCATAAAAAACTTGTCAACACATTCTAAATGTGCATAAATTAAAATTATTGAATAAACGTACTTTTTCAAAATGGAAAGGAAATCTTTGTAATGATCTGGTGGGTAATCGGCCGAGTCCAAGACTGTTGCCATTCCCTGGGTTGGCTTGATGAACATCATTATGTAGTGATTACTGCAAACATACAAACACACGTGTTAACAATTACCAATAATTGCTATTTCAATGTCATGTGTCGCACTTACTCGAAGTGGTACGGAGCCTTTACGAGGTCCTTGCCGTCTCTGACAAAGTTAAACATCGTATGTCCTATGTAAGCTGCAACTTCTGTCTTTCTATCCTTCTTAAGTTTTGCAATTGCTCTTTCAAAATCTTTTTTTCATGTGTTTGTACTGGCTTGATTCTCGATTCGCCTGGACGTCGAATAGCGACTTTGCAATCCTAGTAGGGTCAAGGATACCTGTCTTGTGCTCCAACATTACATTATCCATGTATTGCATCCTATTGAAGAAGTCCAGAATTGTTATAATCTCATGAAATGCGTATGCGTGTAGTAAGAAAAGCAAA
This sequence comes from Tuctoria greenei, assembly GCA_036927565.1. NCBI lineage: Eukaryota > Viridiplantae > Streptophyta > Magnoliopsida > Poales > Poaceae > Tuctoria > Tuctoria greenei. The sequence goes on from JAYESD010000010.1 coordinate 99,585,065, forward strand.
TACAAAATATTAGAGCACTTACAAGCACCAGACGAGCAGCAGGTTGATATCGAGCATGCCCCGATGGAAAAGGGAAAGCAGCTCTTCAAATAAAAGGACTCGTTTATCTACCCAGTGCTCCAGAATGCTTCTTTTGGAATACAAAATGTGACGCAATTAAGACCAAATTTTGTGCTGGCAGTGATGTACCACTCATGCATTCTTCTGAGCTGGACGGGTTGTTTGCTAAGTTGTATGGATGTCATGAACGGCTTCCCATTCTCAAATTTAGGAGGAACATCCTCAAGCTTGTATATTGGAACTCCTGGTTTAACTAAAGCCGTCCGCTGATTATACATGACACCGTCTTCTTCCCACTCCTCGATATCTTCTAATGCTGGCTCATGAGAAGAACGAGATGCACTAGATTTTCTAATATTTTCCTTCATAGCTTCCAAATACTTTGACACTTCTGATGAAGGTTTATTAATTTCGTATGAGCTAACTTTGATAGGCACTGATGATCGAGGAGTAGTCGTCGGAAGTTGGACACAGGCTTGTTGTTGAACCTGTTGTTCAACTGATTGCTCTTTACTCCCAGCAGTTGGCTCTAGTACTACTTCAAGCTGTTGCTCAACTAGTTGCTCTTTACTAGCAACAGCTTGCTCTGGTACTGCTTGAAGTTGTTGTCCAACTTGTTGCTCTTGGATATCATCCTTGCTGAGACATAGGGGGAGTGGATCTTCCCGGACTGGGAGTGGATCTTCATGCACTTTCGCCTTAGAAGATGGGGTTGCAGTATTTGGAGATGCGACGGGGCTAGAAATTGGCTCATCGTCCAACACGATATCGCGTCGATGCCAAAGGATTAATTGGTTGACAGCCTGCCCCAGAGTCGCGATCCCCTCAGGTGTGACGTGGTCTATTTCATAATCTTCATAATCATTATCAATGATCTGAAGAACTTGCACCACAGAATAATACAACGGAAGTGGATTCCCGTTGAAGTCACGATCAGGCTTTGCCATAGCAGTGGCAACCTGTTTGGTTTTGTTCCCTACTCTGCCTATCGGGACAAGAAGACGACAAGATTTGTGGTTAGCAATATCATCGATAGGGAACTTATGGGCTGACCCTGAGCCTGACACGGAACCAACGCTGCTAGAGTAGGCAGTTGGAGATACTAATTGCTCCTTTTGCACCGGAACCATCATTGTACTCGGTGCCACTAATTGTCCTGATTGTCTAAGTTGTTCCATTATTTCTTGCATATTTTCTTTGACCTTTTGAACAATCGTTTCATCAAGTGTTTTCTTAAACTTCTCACGTCTTCTATATGTGTCTTTATCTTTAGGGAAACCATCTAGCCGAGACATTTGAGAAGAGACCGCTCGAACCCGTCCGCTGTGTTCAGGGTTTCCTAAGATAGCGGTAAGTTGGTCATTCTCCCTCTTCGTCTTGAAGAGACCCTTCTGTTGCTTTTCAATTACTTCTTTCATTTTATCCTCTACTTCATTGAGAGAGTCGGACTTTTCAAGTTTTCCCTCGCTGGTCAAACCTGACTGAGCAAAGACCCAGCGTTGAGTTTGCTCATCGCACCCTTCTAATGGGTGAGGATTGCCCTTACTAATAATTTCGTCTAATATCTTATTCCATTTCTGGACTTTGGGGGCATATCCGGCAGACCCCAAGCGATGATGGTATTTGTTCTTTTTTGCAAGCTCTGACCTAGTTGCACTTAGAGCTTTAGCATCAGGTGTGCTCTTTTGACGAACAAACTCTTGCCACTGAGCTTGTGTGATTTTTCCCATCTTCCTCGGGCTAGGGACCTTATCGGCCTTAACAGAAGCATTCATTTCACTCTTCCAGCATCGAAACTTCTTGCCGCAAGAGACCAATGTTGCTTTCTTTACAGCTTCTTTTGTGCCTTTCGGGAACTTGAATTGTTTCTTTATCTTTTACCACAACTCATTCTTGGTCTGCTCGGGTAATTTCCTCCAATTCTCGGTTGTGATCGGCACAACCTCCCTAACAAGAAAACCGCATGCATTACGGTACTTGGTAACTGAATCCAGTGGTTCTTGGGGAAGCCCACCTGGACCGACCCTTGTTATGTACATGATGCGGTCCAATGGACCCTTATTGGGACCTCGTTGCCCTCATTTCCGCTTGAGTGAAGCTGAGGATTCATCCATTGGAGAACCTTCTGCGGTTTTAGGAGCCGATGTCACCTCATTATCTTCGAGATTAATCTAGGTAGGAAAAATTATAAGACTTCGTATACTTGACAACCAACATTAACTTGAACTGCTGAAGTTAAGATTCGTGATCCATACCTCGTCGACAGGATCATATTCCGGGTCTAGATCCACTAAAGTCTTTTTAATTTTTATATTCGGAAAAGGATCCGAAGGACTGTGATAGGAGCCTGAACTGCTGGAGTCAGTAAACTCCATATTGTCTTCTTTGTTGTTACTATCAGGACCAGTCTTCTTAGGGCTTTCCATGCTAGATCTAATAAGACAAAAAATCTAATAAATGGAATATTAACTCTACATGAAGTGTTGCATGAATAAAAAGATGGAAGCATTCTCGGATTTGATAAGGCATTCTAGGGTTTAAGGCGACTGAACAAAAGGTTCCTATACATTGCAAGGGTGACAAGCATGTTAAAGTTGCTCACCAGCAATGGCAATTTTATCTTTTTATTCTAAATAGGCTAGCTTCGTTCAGAGTGGCGACCACGTTCTTGAGGAGAGGCAGGCCACGTAGCTATATTCAAAGGAGGCGGTAGTCCGGTTGCCCGATGAACATACTACAATTCCCGAGGTATCAGACCATAAACAATACTACCTCCATCCATTCCAACTCTATTCCTAGAAATATTCAAAGTCAAACTCATTTAGGTTTAACCAAGTCTATACAAAAATATATAGGTCTCTAAGACATAAAATAAATATGCTATAAAAAATATAATTCATGATGAATCTAATAGTACTAATATGGTGTTACGAAAGTTAATATTTTTTCTATAAATTTGGTCAAACTTAGAATAGTTTGACCTTGACCAATTCCAGAAATAGAGTTAGAATGGGACGGAGGGAGTAGTACAAAAGACCTATGTTCCATTGTTATTTTAAGAGCATGGCGATATTACGGTAGTCTTCGAATTTGGAGTGGTTGGCCTCGTGCACTGAAGAAAGAGACAAATTTTTCTATCATTTGGGTCCCTGACATACTAATTGTTGACGAGCCAGAGATGGCATCATATTTTTATAAGTACATATGCCATCACGTTGTCATGTATATACACTTCTCTAGAGACTTGCCAGAAGCAATACTATTTCTGTTTTGAAATAAATGATACCGATTAGTTTAAAAATAAATTAATTTATTTTCGAAACGGAGAAAGTAATAAGGATGTAAGGACGGAGTTGTAGTGAGTATAACTTTAACATCTCCTTCATTGGTTGGCACGGATCATTGTTATTGTGTTGTGTACAATTGCAAATTCACCTCTCTTTTCTGACCCATTTGTGTGGCAGATGGATTGGATGGTCACCTCAGAACCACACACTGAATTGATGGTCCTCTCGCCTTATATATGATGTGTACATCTTAATATATGACTCTAATAACAGTAATAGCTTATTCTGGTACAAAGTATCTCAGTCCTCCACAGATTTGTATGGATTACCGCCATATTTCTTCATGCTGCTTGCAAGTTTCCCCATCTATTAGTCTGTACCATGGTAAGACAATATATCAAATGGAAAGCAAGGAGATGAGAGTTATAACTCAATACAACCTATGCGTAGTATTTTATTTCTTTAATTGACAACTAAGTAATGCCTTTTGTCCTCGCAGATCCTAATATCTGAAAATTCAATGAATTTCAACTGTCTAACATTTATTTATTTATAAAGGATTGTAAAAGTGTTGAAAAACACTAGTACCTTTGCCAGTCTTGCCTTGTTGTATCTGTAGACCTGAAGAAGAGAAACAAGAAATTAGATAGTATGAGAGAAGTTACAATGCATCAAAATAAGTAATTTGACTAACAATGTATCAAAAAGGTCACCGCCCCCTCCCAACGTAAATACATCTTATTATCATAACAATGTGACAACATTATATGTGATGTGACAAGTAACTTTAAGGTAAGATTTTTTTGTTATATATGTATTTTACTGCATTTAAATGATTATTTTTGTGGTAAGGTTAGCCATTCAAATGATCATTTTTCATCTAGTACATTTGTTGAGACAAATCTCCATGTAGATAATAACATCAAATCAGATAGAAACTCTATTATTGTTATTCAAATGTAAAAAGGAGTAGTCACTTCCTTAAAAGATCAATTGTAAGTTGAGAAAAAAATCAGTCGCACCTGAGAGCTGAGGGAGAAACGTCAAGGAAATTGGCATTAAACAAACCATTTAAAATGAAATCACAATTATGCAGGACATGGGTAGCCATTATTTTTTCTTAAAAAAACTCAATGCTCCTTAAAGGTAGCAAAATTGGCAAAAGAAAAAAAATAGCAATTTGGTCCTATGATAACTATGGTCAAGTCCACGGTCGATAAGGAGAAATTGATTTTTTTTTTTGTGTGTGAGTCAAGGAAAGTAACACTTCAAATCACATGTTTTAGCATGTTCGTCTCTCTCTCTCTCTCTCTCTCTCTCTCTCTATATATATATATATATATATATATATATATATATATATATATATATAGACACACACACACTTATTTATGTGGTAGAATTTTGGTAGGAATGAACTAGTTCAAATAATAAGTTTTCTGTTCTGTGGTTCTTGATTATAGTGGAATAAAAATATATATTTACCAAACAGATACAAAAATCATTTCATTCACAATGTAACAAAGACTCATACGAGATGTGCCCTAACGAAGAAGGGAGACAAACAAACTGTGCGTCTCTATCATCACGTCTCGCATTATGGTGGCATTAGAGACGGGCTTCAAGGCGCGTCACCGATCGAACTAGGTGCGAGACGCGCTCGAAAGAAGCACGTCTCCTTTTTTCGTGTTATAACAGATGTTCTTTACGGTGTCATTGGAGACACCGCAGGCGCACGTCACCCACTAGCTTACAAGCGTGACAGGCCTTACAAAGCACGTCACAGATATATCGACTATCTGAGACGCTCTGTTATGTAACGCGTCGTAGATTCATTAACTTATATGATATGGGCTTTATTGAAGCTTGTCTCTTTTATGTAGGTTATCCGAGACGCTCTTTGCTACAGCTCGTCGCGGATTGTTTACGGACACTACTATTAGGAGCTAGCCAGGATTTGCAGTCGTATTACCAGTGTCAGCAACATACTGTTCATGAACATATGTATAGCCAAAATTATCACACGTTAAATTATAATGACCAATCAAATATTACAAAGTGTCAATCGTGGTTATCAAGTATACTAATTACACAACAATACTGTTCATCCTGGTTATAATGTAACTAATTACACATATCATAACTGTTATCATCTAATCTTGTGTACCGTAATGAAAATTCTCTCGATCAATGACTTCATTGACGATGAGCCTTCATAGCCTCTAATGCTCCGACTGAGACATCCTATAATTCAACTGTAATAAACACAAGAACAAATTGGTATAAAATTGTAATAAACACAGGAACTGATAGTGAATGGAGAACAGAGCTTACTTGTAGCACATGCAGTTGGTGAGCATCTACAAGGCATCAGCAGAGAAATTGTTCTCATAGTAAAGGGCATGGTACTAAGATGGTGTGCTTGTCCCCTAAAAAACAAACAATTTACATTCCACTGATGCTTTTATAGCCTGACATCAAAAACTCGTGAGAGAAACACCAATTATCGCATAGGTACCTTGATTCCAGCATGGCTGCAGAGGTAGAAATCAAACTCAGTTGGATGGCGAATGCTAGTGTCAACTACAGTTCCTGCAGTTTCTAGGATTTGCGAATCTGAATTTATTATACATTGATAGTCCATTACTTCTGCATTGGACATAAACAAGGAAGATGCATGTATACCGTAATGAAAATTCTCCCTTTGGATCAATGACTTCATTAACTATGAGCCTTCACTGGACATCCTCAAATTCAATAAAATCACTGGAATGCACGCTTTGAGGGCAGGGTCGAGGCGGCGTGCTCCGGGGACAGGGGACACGGCGGCGTGCTCCGGGACGAGCTGGCGGAGGCACCGGAGTGGCAGTTCCTCAACTCTCTGATGACAGCAGGCCAGCGTGCTCTTGGGATAGGGAGAACATTTCCACTTATGTAAAGGTGGCGGTGTGCTCATACCGATTACCGAGGTCGGGGTCGAGGCGGCGGCGTGCTCCAGGGACAGGGGATGAGGCGGCGTGCTTCAGCGTGCTCAACTCTTTAATGATGAAGGTCGGGGTTGACGGCGGGGTAGGGGTCGACGTCGGCAGCTCGACAACGGCGAAGAGCGAGTTGAGAAATAGGGACGGTGGTGGCGTGCTCCGGATCGGCGGTTTATAGGTCGAGAGAGCGCGAGACAGCTAAAATTTTTCGCCAAATGTTAGGAGAGAGCGCGCAATGGACAAAAATTTGCAGCGTAAACGGGAGACCGGAGAATTTAAGGCGCGTCTCTCATTATTTTGATGCCCCAGACACGCTGGAGTGTCCTAGATGCACCACAATTTGCTGAAGCCAGGAACAACATCCAGGACATTCCGCTGTGTCCAACTGGCAACTATGCGCAATGCCTTATATGATCGTTGCATTGCGCTTAGATTTCCGAGGTGGGACAAAAATTTTCGGCATGAATCAGAGACGAGCTCAACCTAAGGCGCGTCTCGAATTTTGTTCGGCCGTATGTTCGGCGTAAATCGGAGACGCGCCATTGTAAAGCGCGTCTCCAATTATTTTGTGGCCCCGGACACGCCCCGATGTCCTAGATGCGCCACGGTGTGCTGAAGTCGGCCAGGAACAACATCCAGGACATTACGATGTCTCCAACTGGTAACTTTGCGCAATGCCTTATATGATCATTGCATTGCGCTCAGCTTTCCAAGGTGGGACAAATGATCTTTGGCGTAAATCGGAGACGCGCCACTAAAAGGCTCATCTCCGTTTTGCTGGATATCAGGTATCTGAGACGCACCTTTCTAAAGTTCGTCTCTCATGCACTCTTCACATTGCCACTCGCACGACATCGTGAACCGTTGCAGGGATAAACAAACACAATGACATTGCAATTCATGGATTAATTGGAATTCAGGGATAAACAAAAGCAATGACATTGCAATTCAATGATAATTTGCAACTCAATGAATTTCATAGTTCATACATTGCATGCCCTCTAAACTTATTCCTAAAGCTCCCATCGATCAATCTAAACTGTACCGTCCAGCATGCTCCCGAACACGTCTCTTATATTGCCCTGGATACTAAAAATATTGACATTCTTTAAATTAACAAATGTCGAAGGAGGAATGAATAACTTACGTTGGTCACTAACACAAAGTATCTAACCTTGATAAGTAGATTATAGCAATCATTTTCAACATCGGGCGCATTTGGCTGATGCAGCAAACGCTGAACTTCAAGTATTATAGTTTTGATTGTAAAAGGAGTGCACCACCCCTATGAAATATCAATTTAAGCAACATAAGAAACCAGTTCAAATAATTTCGGCAACAAATACTAATTACATGAGCAAAATAGGTCTATATTACAGTCTCTTGATCAAGAATCCCAATGCAGAGTGCTCCTAAGCGATGGACATTTGCGTGGAAGAAACCACTTGGAAAGGCGCATCTCAGAGGAAACAATAGATAGTCCTCTGAGAAGGAGATTGTTAGGGGTAGTAATCACCTTCCCAGTCAGTCTGCAAAGGAAATTCATTAATAGGAGGACGATAGTTAAACTCATATTGTGCTTGTTCTTCATGACTTACCCCTTCTTTACTGGGTACAATGCACTGCCACTTCAATAAATCTCCCGATTCAGGCTTCGCAGAGAAATCCTACGCGGAGAAGTTGAACATACAAAAAACAAACAAGACGGAAAAACAAAACTATAGTTAAGTTCATCAGTCCATTGCAAATCTACATATATACAACAATGTGACTGGTGTGCCATATGTACATACATGGGGATGATTCTTGAGCCACGCCAAGCGATCCTCCTTCAGTCGGCTATGCGCCAAGCCGATACCAGCCATGAATAGTGACGATGACGAGGAGGACGACGACGATGATGAAGACGATGACGAGGACGGCGACGACGACGACAATGGCGATGGCGAACAGAGGAGGCGGTCACACTGGAGTTGGTCGATTAGTAAAGGACCGTTGGTCAATTAGTAATAAAGGAGCATCGGTGGCAAAGAAGAGATGAGAGATATAAATGCGAGACACACATTAAGTTAAAGAGCGTCTTCCATTGTCAAAGAGACGAAGAGACGAGGGAGATAAATGCAAGACGCGCTATAACTAACAGAGACGCGCGCTAATCTAAAGAGTGTCTTCCATTGTCGAAAGAGAGATGCGCGACACGAGGTCTGCGTAGAACTTAATTTCAGCAGCGTGGTGCAGAGACGCGTGCGACGTCTGTGCGCGACCTTTCGTTTCCCTGAGGCTATATCGATGCGTCCCATCGTTTCATCAATGCGCGGGAAACCAACCGCTCCCTCGATGACTCCGTGCGGACCTTATTTAAGACGCGCCATCACTAGTGAGTTCTCCACAAGCGCGTCGCTCACTTTGAATCTCTTCTTTTCTTCGGTCGTCTTCTCCGCCCCGATGACCAACCACCACCATGGCCGACCTTCCACCGCCAAGCCCGCCAGGAGAGCCACCCTGCAAGAAACTGTGCTGTAGCTCTCCCGAGAGGCTCAAGAGCGAGCAACGCCTCCTTATGGTGCAAGAGGCGTACAACAATATGTTTCGCGCCATGAGTTCCTTGGGTTTGGGTACCCTTTCCCAGTTTACTGGAATGGGAACCATCGGCCAGTACCTCTTCATCCTCACGGGAGTGGCTGATCATCTCGACATTCTGTTCGAGACGATGGCCCAGGTGCTTGACCCCGAGGACCGCAAAAACCTGGTGGACGCGACGGAGAGCAACCTCGTTCACGGGGTTGCACCGCTGGTGCAGCCGGCGCAGCCGGAGCAGCTGGCCCAGGCTCCTGTTGCACCGGCGCCGGAGTCGCCGCCAGGAGAGGGAGAGGTCGGTCATAGAAGACGTGTTGTGTTTTATGCGTGTCTCCCGCTTTTCAGAGAGGATAGCGTGTCTCGGATACCAATTTAACTGAGACGGGCTCCGTTTTGACGCGTCTCCTTGTACTTTTGGCCGAGCCATGTCAGATCCTCGCTGAAGCGGGCTCGTCTCGCTTAACATTATCAGAGACGCCGCCTTTGAGCGCGTCGTCCATCTTTGTCTCCTATTTGGGTTTCTTACGTAGTGATTGAGCTTACTGTGTAGAGCACGATGGTGAAAATAAATTAAAATTATTAGCAAATGTAGATAGACATCAAACATATCACGTTTAGGGTGAACAAAAAGGAGAATTTCAACAAGACCAAACTTCTGAGTAGGTGGGATGTCTTTTTTTAAAAAAAAAAAACCGAGTACGTGGGATGTCATAGGTGAAAGTGACAAGCTTGTCTATTTCATATGTTTCTTATTGTCATATGTGTCGCAAAGTGACATGCTTGTCTTTTTGGATAATGAAGTGACATGCTTATCTATTTCATATGTTCCTTATTGTCCTAAGTGTCGCAAAGTGACATGCTTGTCTTTTTAGATAATCAATTGACATGCTTGTCTATTTCATAAGTTCCTAATTGTCCTAGGTGTCGCAATTTGGACTCGTCGCATGAACAAGTAGCTTGTATTACTATAGGAATTAATGATCGGTGTTGTGTGTTTTGCATACTGTAGTTTTTTTTGGTACTGAGCATTCATTGTTTTTGCGTGAATGTAATAATTAGTGTAATAAAGCATGGGCGTACTTTATCCGTCCTATATAGGTAATCACAGTAGGTGAAAAGTGGAGCAGAATTGTTCTGACTGCTCGCTCCCTCCTACTAAGTGATGATAGTCATGGTATTCCGCGCCACCGTAGAAAGGGATTAGCTTGCCAGGGCCGAATGGAAAGTGGTAACTGCAATATATATATATTTTCAATAATTCATTCATCAAGATCACATTAAGTCTTCTTCTCAATAAATGAAAAAATTTAACGAAAAACAAGCATTCTCCCTCCGTTTTAAATTGTTATCATTAGGTCAATTATTTGAGTTTATCTTCAAATTAAAATTATTATCCTAACGATAAAAATTGAAAAAAAGAGTAATTATATACAGTAAAAAAGACATGAAATGTATTTAGTTACCCGCTATGTATGTTAATGCCCTCAATTAGACGGAAAGTAAACCACAGCCAATTCGTAATGATATGGCATGGCACGATGGATGGACAACCACTACACGAACACGGTCATTTGCGACGGCCAGCCGTCGCAAATAAACTTATTTGCGACAGCCGCCTTTGGCCGTCGCAAATAAGTTAAACTGTCGCAAATATAAACTTATTTGCGACGGCCTCCTAAAATGGCCGTCGCAAATAAGTAGACCGTCGCAAATAAAGATTATTTGCGACGGCCTCTTCCGTTAGCCATCGCAAATACTGTTAATTGCGACGGCTAACCCTAGGGCCGTCGCAATTAAAACGGCCATCGCAAATTAAAGTCCTACACCGTCGGGCCGGGCTCCTTCTCTTCGTCCTATCCTTACGCGCCCCCCCCCCCCCACCCCCCAGCTCCGCTCCGCTCCCGCTCCCGCTGCCGGCCCGCCGCGCCCACGCCGCCCCCGGTCCGCCGCACCCCCGGCCTCGCCGCCCCCGCCTCGCCGCCCCCGGTCCGCCGCACCCCCGGCCTCGGCTCGCCGCGCCCCCGGCCTCACCGGCCCCGGACCGTCGCGCCCCCACTGCGCCCCTGCCGCCCCCGGCCCCCGACGCCTTCGGCACCGAGGTGAGGTCGATTGCCTTATCTGCTTTTTGGTTGCATTATCTGCGTAATGCACTGTTACATATGATTTGTTCTGTAATCCTGGTGTATATTTAGCAACGTACTAGAATTTTGATACCTGGGCAGACCTTCAACAAAATTTGTTCTGTAATCCTGGTGTATATTCTAGTACGTTATAAGGGACTGGTGCGGATCAAGCATCTGTAGACTGAATTCCATTGATGGCTGCCTGCAATCCCCACGTTTTATTTTGTTAGATGTCTAAAATAGTCCCGGTCCCGTTGGCTTCCTTGAAATTTCTGGTGCATTGGTAGTTCTTTACTCTCAGGCTATTTGTGGCAGCAACAGAAGATTAGAAGTAGAAATGGAACTACTGCACTTCCCTGTTTAGTTGCTTCCCCTGGTCACTGGTAATTTTGAGCAATGTCTATTTTGAGCAATGTCTATTCCTGCCTAAGAGAATTACTTACTAATCCTGGAAGCATATTATCTGAACCAGATTCTCTTGTTAAGTTGTTAGAGCATTTGATTTTTCCCTATGGTGTTTCTCAACATAGAATATTTGCTTAGCTGTTTGCTCATTCAGGATTCCTACAGATCAGCTACAGATTTGGTGTCTTATTGCTTGTTTTGTGATGTGAACATTGCTTCAAACTGCTAATCTGGACTAATGTATCATGAATGACTGTCATGCCCTATATTCAATCCAATTTTAAGCTGCGTTTTCTTGGACTTAGGGTTGCAGAGGATTGATCTGTTTTGCAATTTTGTTTTTTTATTAGATTTCTTATTGGAAGCTGAACCTCTTTACTTATAAAGTGGATATTTTCTTAGTATCATAGTCAGTACTCAGTAACAGACCATTACGGTGTATTGTTGATTTCTTACTGGAAGTTGCATTTTAAAAGTTGAACTGTAGAATTAGCACTGAACATGGTCTGCCCCTTTGTTTTATCTCTAGTACTAGTAGTTATGTGCTGGTAGTTTTTTTTTTATCTCGTTGCTAGAACCATTTTTGAGTGACTACTTAATACATATAAATAAAGGGGTTTTGGGTCGGCTCGGACCAACCCGGAAGGGCACGACACGTAATAAGTGTGATCATGCCGTGTAGACCATTGTAGTGGTACCGTATGTGTCAAGTCGATACGGAAGCAAACGGGTTGGTAAGGACGTCAATGACCCGAGATTGCGTGGACGGTGGAAATGGATGTGGAATTGTCATCTAAGACCAAGTTTCCTCTCACTCTTTCTCTAGTTCTTTCCTCTCTCTTAAATGACCTCAAAATGAAAATGAGCAATGCAACCTATAGTAATGTATTACCCGTTTCGGATCGGCACGTCTCACATGCCATTGGCATGTGAGACGTGCAGGTTCGGAATTGTCCCTTTTTGGACAGCCTCGGAGTGACCGAGGGGGCGTGGCTTGTGACGAGACGCGGGTCCGGATTTGGAAGAGATTTCAGTGGCGTAACCCTGTTGTTCTCTACTGCACTATTTTTGGGCGTGCAGTGGAGAACAGCGGGGTTATGCGGCCGAAATTTCGTCCGATGAGCACGCTCCGCTCGATCACTCTTGGGTGGGTTTAGGATCTATCTGCCTAGGTTGTAGGGCCGTGACATAACATAACAATACATTAACGACAATTTCTTTCGCGTTAAACTGCAGAGCCAAACATGGGTGAAGACCGCAGTTGGATGTATACTGGCTGAAAGAGCAGAACTGGTGGTCACTCGGATGAGTGGTTTATCAAGTTAGGTCAATTTTTTGATCGAGCATTTTCGTTGTCAACGAAAGATATGGTGTGGTTCCCATGTACAAAATGCCGGAATACCAAGTTTTTGAGAAGATTGGAGCTTTTGTTTCACTTATGTCGAAATGGTTTCACTCCACATTATGAAGTGTGGACCTTTCACAGCGAGACTAATTCTCGAGTCATAGCCGAAGTGGATGAGGATGATGATATAACAGAGGTTGATAGGATGGATGAGATGCTAGAATCTCCGGAAGCAGATGATCCTCTTACAAATGAGGCAGAGAAGTTCTTCGAGGAGCTGAAGAAATCACAAGAGCCATTGCATGAACACACGGTTGTGACCGTACTTGCTTTCTTGATCAGATTTATGGCAATTAAGTCCAAGTATTTTTTCCATCAATTGCTACAATGATCTCATGAAATTGATCTGCGATATCCTTCCACAACCTCACAATGCGCTGGCCGATATGTATCATTCAAAGATCAAGATATCTGGTCTTGGTATGAAGTATGAGAAAATTGATGTGTGTCCAGACAACTGCATGCTATTCTTGAAAGAGCACGCCAATGAGAAGATGTGCTTGAAATGTGGTAAATCGAGATATGTCGAAGTTGTTAATGACGATGGCGATAATGTGATGACAGATGTCGCACATAAGCAGCTTCGTTACTTGCCTGTGACTCCTCAGTTGAAGTGGATGTTTATATATTCATAATATATTGTTCGTACTAACACGTATTGACAGGAGCGCGAGACGGGGGTGTCACCGACCCCTGCTGAGATCTGGAAGAGAGGTCACAGGGACCCTTCTCAGCCGACAGGGTGCAGTCAGGCTGCAACCGAGCGATTAGTAAGTTTAGAAATCATTCATATTAAATATAACTATATAGATTGTTGAACTTACACGGTTTTCTTGTTTTGCAGGCTAAGTACGAGGAGGAAGCTAGGAAGATACACGACGAGGATTTCGAATGGGAACGTCAACCAATCGATCCTCAAGCCGCGTATGCAAGCGGTGGTGGAAAAGCACACGGAAGGTGAGTTCACAAGTCATTTTATCATTTTCAATTCAAAGTATTCAAGATATTTCAATTTCATATTACCGACTCTCTTTTTTATAGGCTCGCCATATTCGACGGAGTTGTCAACTCGAGGGCAGGGAGATCTGCGAGAGGCAGCTCCATGCAGGCTTATTCGGTGGGCACGACTAGTCGTCGCGCCTCGCAGAGGGACATTGAGATGCAGTCCCTCTTAGGGCGACAGGAGGATTCAGAACGCTAAAGGATCGCGATGGAGGCCACGATCCAAACCCAGGCAGCATCGTTGGCGCAGATGCGGGAAGCAATGGAGGTAACAAAATAAAAACTAAAGTTCTCATTAATTCATCGTAAATGACTTACTAATAGATAGCATTTAATGTTTGCAATGACAGGCCATGGCTCGAGCGCAAGATCTGGGGATCCGGCTACTGGTACTACCTTCGGTCCTTACAGGCGATCTTTCTTCTGCGGGTCAGGTAATTTTCTATGTAATCCTTCTTCTCCAGCGTAAAAAGATTGAGATAGAAGAAAGAGGGAAATAGTTATATAGAAGAAAATGATTGAGATAGAAGAAAGAGAGAGATAGAAGAAAGAGAGATATAGAAGAAAGAGAGAACAGAAGAAAGAGTGAAAGATAGTTAGATAGAGTAGGAGGGGAATGAAGAGAGAGAGGAAGATGTAGATGGATATAGAGGGAGGGGAAGATAGAGGGAGGGAGATGTAGATGGAGATAGAGGGAGGAAGATAGAGGGAAAAAGATAGCAATAGAGAGGTAGAGTGAGAGAGAAAGATAGAGGGAGAGAGAAAGAGAGAAATGAAAAGAGAGAGGAAGAGAGGGGGATCTAGATGAAGATAGAGGGAGAGGAAGGGAGGGAGAGAGATGTTGATGCATTTATATTCTAACTCTAAGTTTCATTAATTGCAGGGATCCACGACAGCTGCACAAATGCCGTCGCCGTCGCTACCGCCACCTGGAATGAGGCGCGACGACGACTTCGACTTTGGAGGTGGCTCCAGAGGTGGCTACAGAGGTCACATGGGCGAGTGAGCCCTTGTTTGCTTTGTTGATGACGATGTGAGATGTATCAGCACTTATTAGTTTGTGATTGTGATGATGTTTGTGTGTTATATAGTGTGTGTTATATTGTTTCTGTTCTGTGATTCTGGCCATCGAGACGGGTAGTATTTTCTATTTTTAAAAAAAACCTTATTTGCGACGACTTTTTATATAGTACCGTCGCAAATAAGGTTCCAGGCCGTCGCAATTAAGCCACTGCTATTGGCAACGGCCCGGCTGTCGCAAATAAGCATTAATTGCGATGGCCTGGCTGTCGCAAATAGCGGTGTGGGTCCCGGAGGAGGACATGTGGCCCCGCCCGCTGAACTTATTTGCAACGGCCGGGTCGTCGCAAATAGCGGCACTTATTTGCGACGGCCAGGGTCGCAAATAAGCTTTAATTGCGACGGCCCAGCCGTCGCAAATGTTGTTGCGGGGCCCACCAGCCCCTGGCAATATTTGGGACGGCCGCTACGAGCCGTCGCAAATAAGGTTATTTGCGACGGTGGCCGTCACAATGGTACCTCCTGATGTTCAAAATGGTATATTTTTACAAATATTTTAGTCAAATGTCGTATTAATTATTTTTGGGAAAATTATTGTTTGAAGTTGTGCTAGTGTCCTAATAATGAATTTATATTAGGGGTCAGATGAAGTATTTCTTTCTGTAGGTGTTTCTTGTTGTAGTAATTCACAAAATAGGTAGATATATTTCCGTGAAGGTTGTATTCCATATAGGTGATTTTGTATTATAAAAAATTACCAAGGTATGGAACACCATCGGGGGGACCCCATTTGGGGGAACTGATCAGAACTGCCATGTGGGAATACAAATAAAAGCTGCTAAATATAGAGGTGTTATATTAAAAAAGATCCGCTTACCGTCTAGCAAACCCAAGATATCAATGTCCTATATAATTAAACAGTTAAGATTATATGTCGATGTCATTTTAAGTACAGTATGCAACAGGTTAGATGCTTATCCACAGACCACCTATATCCAAACAGTTGAAGCGTGACTAACAATTCTACTACATGATGACACGTGGCCATGGGGGGGACAACCAAAATACGTAGAAAAGCAACTTGCATGTGCACTTGGGCAAGTCCTAGTCATGATTTATTTTTATTTTTTTGAAGCCCCTAGTCCCATGAATTGATTGAGCCCAGCGGTGCATGCATGCATGCAAGAGTGTTTGGTCCCCTTTGGCACAACTCCACAAAACTGATTCTCTGGATTCACTTCTGATTCTCAGTTGAAGTGATTCTGTAACTGAAAATTATTCTCAATAATTCTCTATAATAAAGTCTTAAAATCAGGATCGAGTATCACTTCACAGAATCAGGCGAAGCTACTTTTTTCAGCTTCCAGCCCCTTAGTTCATTTCAGAGAATCACTTCACAGAATCAGCCAAGAATCACTTCTTCTGAAAAACAGTGTTTGACACAACTTCCCTGATTCTGCCTAAGAATCAGCTCCGTGGAGCTCTGCCAAAGGGGGCTTTGTGTATAGAGTATATGTAACACCCGCTATTTTTAGATTTTTTTTGTAAAATGAATATCTCATGAGATAAAAACATTTTCTTCGGAATAAAATTTATATAAGGCAAGTGGCATCATGTTTGAATGATTGTGTGAATTTTTTGAAAATTTAAATTCGCTAGAAATTTGGTTTACTAGTTCAAAACATAAAAGAGAAGAAATAGAAAACAGAAAAGAAAAAGAAAAAGAAAAAGAAAAAGGAAAACTGTTCCCTGGGCTGAATTCCCCAATCCGGCCCAACTCCCACCTCTCTCCTGCGCCGGCCTGCACCTCCTCTCCCCCCTCCCTCTCTGCTGCCGGGTCCCGCGCGCCAGCCCACCTTTCCCCGCACCCCCTCTCTCCCCCTCGCTGACAGGCTGGCCCCACCTATCAGGGCTTCCTTCCACCTCCTGCCGCGCCCGCGCCGTAACACACGCGCGCGTTACACCGCGCCGCCCACTCATTTCCCCCTCTTCATTCTCAGTCGTTTCTCCCTAATCAAGGGGCGCATCGTGCCCATGATGGCCGCCGGCCGTTTCTACTCCGGACCCCCTATAAAAACCCGGCCAATCCCTCCACAATTCCCTCACCCGACGTCGAAACCATAGCACCGCCGAGCTCGGTAATTCCGGCTATGTTCCCGTCATTCCACCCGATTGCTTGCCTCGAAAACTAGCCTCACACCCCCACCTTGTTCTCAGGATCACGCCAGACACCTTCGTCGGGGGAGACAGGCTCTGCATCGCCGACTTCGTCGGGCGCTGAGGAGCACCGCCGCCGTCCATCGCCGCCGACCCTCCTCCGTCCAATTTCCGGCCTCGCGACAACCCTCGGTGAGACCTTCTTGCTTCCCTCTCCATTTTGCGCTAGTTGAATATACCCCGTAGCCTCTGCGGCGTGGTTTTTGGCCGCCTCCGGCGAGCCCGCAGCCACGCGCGCGTCGCTGCCGCCGCGCACCGCCGCCTGACCCTAACCGGGGCGACGTGGCTCAATGCCCGTCGTCCATTTTAAACCTGCGGCCGAGATTAGAACACCTCATACCCCTTCAGTTAATAAAATCTGGGCCATCCATTTTAAATCCAATGGCCCACATTCAAATCACTGTTCCCGCCGCTTGTTTTGCACCCAAGCCCCTGGAAACTTGCGGGCTACCCCCTGGGTTCTTCTGGAATTCAAGTCTAACCCCTATAAATGTTAAACTAGCCCCTAGACTTTCTGGAAATTAGGAAAATACTAGTTAATTGAATAAAAAGTATTTTTAAGCCCCTGAAATATTATAAAATAGCAATAAATTCTGGAAAATTGTAGAATAATCCCTGGACTTAGTAAAAAATATTTTTAGCCACTAGAACAGTTCTGTTTTTACAGAAAAGCCCGTGTTAGTTCTAGAAATTAAATAAAAGTCCTTAATTTGTATAAAATAATTATAAAAACAGATTTAAATATGTTTTATTTATTTTCATTTCTGCATTATTTTTATTAATTCATTTAAATTGCTGAAATAGTCATAAAAATACTTTTTAAGTATATGTAGTTCATAAAAATTGTTTTGTACATAGAAATAATTAATAAAATTAGTGTAAAAATTGTAAAATTTACATTATTGATTATAAATCTATTTTAAGCTTATTTTGAAGGATAAAAATTTCTATAAAATAATATTAGGTTTCTAATAAATATAAAAATGGTATACAAAACTCTAAAAATATGTTTTACTCAATATATTTCATTTAACTCTAAATTCTCATCAATTGATGTATGCCTATAATTTAAATCAACCCTAAAATCAATTTTGCGTAGGAATTTGCGTCTGTTTGAATTGTTTGCATTTTATTATGTTCTTATTGTATGTTATTTTTCGTGCATCGTCGTAATTTAGAGTCGGGGCCAGAACCCACTTCTAACCTGCAAGAGCAACAATTTCTCGTCGACCCCGAGGCACAATTTGGAGGCAAGTTCCTTGACCATCTTGCACCCTTTTTGTTAAGTTTTAGTTAGTTGCATGCTAAATTAAAATATGAATCCTATGTTATGTTTTCCTAAATTTTCCACAATATTCCTTGTCAACATGGTTTGGGTGTTTTACTATTAAAATTAGTTACGCTTTGCCATGCTTAATTTGACATATGATCTATTTCTCTACAAGATTTCATTTGATGTATTACGATACATGAATTGATGGCTATAACGGAATTTAGTAGATAGGAATCTGATAGGGGGTTTTGTATGGATTGGTGCATGCGTGCACAATACCTTGGTTTGGGGCTTGACACCTATCGGATTCTAAGGACCCGTTTATGGAAGAAGTTGCTAAGCCTTTTAGTATCACCACATAATTGTATATGGGACAACTTGGTTTAGTAATTTGGTCTCTCCCGATGTAGCATAGGTAATTAATCAGGCAGGGAATGGGCTTTGCCTTGGGATCCACATGGCTCAAGAGGGGGCTTCTCCCGGGGGAGGGAAAATAGACTCCAGGTGCCGGAGCGGTGAAACCTTAGAGTACCCATTGCAAGTCAGGAGAACCATCGGAAACACCTCGTAGTGATCTCCTGGCCACACACCTACGGAAGTGTGTATTGTGGTTAGCTACCACGGGCATCAAGGAGGTTTACCTTAGTCCACCTGGCAACAGGAGACAAAATCATGAACTATGGGTAAAGGATACACACTCTGCAGAGTTTTGTCAAACTGTCTAGACAGCCGTGCTCACGGATATGAGCGTCTTGGAAACCAAATTCATAATTAGCACATGGTTACATAATGGATGGTTTGTGTTTGGTCTTACCTGGATTAATTTTGGGTTATTGGTTGGGATTTCACCTAGAAGTAGGTGCTTAATAACATTTAAGAGTAGGTTGTAACTGCTATAGTGCTTTACCCATTATTTGCCTTCCTTGTTGTGAACCACACATGTCATAACTTACCAACTTGCGAGTACCGTTGGTACTCAAACTTGTTGGTTGCATATTTCTCCCCCCCAGTCTACGAAGACGCAGCGGTGGAGAACCAGGACTTCTACAGAGATCCCGAAGAGATGTTCTAGGTTGGCGCTCCCCCGTGCAATGCCTTTGTTTGGAGCCCTTTGTTATGTTATTCCGCTGCTTGTGTACTTTTATTTTCTACTTAAAAGGTCATTTATGTAATAAGGTGATGTACTCGAACATGGTATCTTATTTGGTATTTCACTTTCGTCTACACATGTATGAGTTGAACTGATCCTGGCATACATGTGGAAAGCATCTGGTTGTCTTCTTTTTACCAGGTGTGACAGTATATAAACCTTATCCATTGCAGGGTGGAAGATGATCTGGAGCGGGACAGCAAAGGTGAAGAAGAACGCCGCTTCCGCGAAGCATCGGAGGGAGACTGCCGGCGGGAGCAGCACCTTAGGCTGCAGCTTGTAGGGCAGGACGGGAGCCGGCGCGAACGTCTCGTGGAGCAGGAGGGGCAGCAGCGCCAGCGTGTAGACGACTAAGACGATGATGTTGGTGTGGCAGTAGAGCCAGTAGTCCGGCATCGCCGCCGAGTACTCATACCACATGGTTTCTGCCCGCATCAGGGCGTGTCCCAGTGCAGCCTCCGCCTCCGCCGCCGTCTCGTACTCGATCATCTTGTTCTCTGCAGAAGGTCACCTGTGCACTGCACGCAGCATGTTAGGAAATCAGCGGAAAGCTACTCTAGCAACTCTACCGCATCACCCAGGAAACATGCGAGTACAGCGGTCATGGATCGTTACCACTAGATGCGCAGCGCAGCGGAACGTTGATGCGCGTCGGTGTAAGGGAAGTAGACGATCTCGTTCGTCTTCTCCTCGTCCTCGTCACAGCAGCAGGTAGACGATCATGATCGTCGTAGCCGATCAGCGCAGCAGTAGCAGCAACGCCTCCACGGAGTCCACACGTACGGAGAGGAACGCCGTGCACCGGTGTGCTAGCACCGCGTGCGCGGTAAGGGTCTCGGCGTGAGGCCTGTGAGGGGTGGCGGCTAGGGCTGTCACGTGGTGGGATCATTAGCCCCTAACCCTACCTCTCATATTTATAGGCGTACTAATGGGCTTTTAGGTTGCAGGCCCATTAGTACCCTAACTGCTTATGGATCAAATATCCAATAGGCCTGAACCCGAATTGTTATGATTGCCTCTTGGGCACATCACCAACAATCTCCCACTTGCACTAGAGACAATCATCTAGCCAAGATTTTCGATATTCCAACTCCTTAAGTGTGTGACCCGTTAGGTTCATGAGCAGTCGGTTGTGAATGGAAACCATTTCCAACCACAAGTCAGTAGAGGTACCTAGCAGGACATACTGACTCCCGACTGTACATAAAGATCATATCGGCCGAACCTAGATACATTCAACATGCTAATCCCTTTGCCTCACGATACCAGTCAAGCTCAAGGCGAGATGCGTGCCATCCTTGTGATAGCTCGACCATTCACTCGATCAAATAGTGGATTCATTCCGTGACTAACTTTTAGTCACTGTGATTAACCTTTAATCACCTTGGCATGGCCATGCACTTTCAAATCCAACTATCTCGAGGGGCCCATAGATATCTCTCCTGTTATTTAGGAGGGGCAAATCCCATCTTGATCCGCGCACATCACATTCTATGTTTCATTATATACCCGGAGACTACTTTTATGACTACCCAGTTACGGAGTAGCGTTTGGTAGTCTCAAAGTACACAACTACGCATAGTGAGAAACAATGGCGATCTCAGGTCTAAGGATCTAGCAGGTGTATCACTCAAGACCAACTGATGGCACATATGGAAATAACAATCCCAGCAGTGTCTTGGAGTGGGTCAATCCAACACCATGTTCACTAACATGTGTTCACATTATTAATTTGATATCTCTATATCTATGATCCGTGAAACGTGATCATCAATTAATACATGTGCTAGTCTGTATGCAATCATTATCTCATATAATGATATAGACTAGGGATCATCTAGAGTAACATTACTTTTAACAAAGAGTTTCACGAACAAGTCACATACTTGATGATCAATGTAGATAATGATTACTCATATAACAATTTATTTAATAGTACATAAACATAGCTGTGACACAAGTCTCCCACTACACATTATGATCACTGATGTAAGTATCTAATACCCATAGATCTCGTGTGTGCCTCATGCTTTGATTGTGGAAGAGGCTTTGTCAACGGATCTGCAATATTCAAATCCGTGTGCACCTTGCATATCTTCACATCACCTCGGTCGATGATCTCTCGAATGAGGTGATAGCGTCGTAGTATGTGTTTGGATCGTTTGTGTGATCTAGGCTCCTTTGCCTGTGCGATGGCTCCACTATTGTCACGGTAGAGATCCACAGGACTGGACGCGCTAGGAACAACACCCAACTCAGAAACAAATTTTCTGATCCAAACAGCCTCCTTTGCAGCTTCAGAAGCTGCAATATACTCCGCCTCTGTGGTTGAATCTGCTACTGTATCTTGCTTGGAACTTTTCCAGCTCACTGCCCCTCCATTGAGGCAGAATACAAAACCGGATTGCGATCTAGAATCATCCTTATCAGTTTGGAAGCTGGCATCAGTGTAACCTTTTACAACCAGCTCTTCTTCACCTCCAAACACTAAGAATGCATCCTTAGTTCTTCTTAAGTACTTAAGGATGTTTTTGACAACGGTCCAATGAGCCTCACCAAAATCTGATTGATATCTACTCGTGATACTTAGAGCATAAGATACATCTGGGCGTGTACATAGCATGGCATACATGATGGATCCAATAGCCGAAGCATAAGGAATCGCTCTCATCCTCTTTTGCTCATCAGGTGTCGAAGGACACTGACTCTTGCTTAGAGTAATGCCATGTGACATTGGCAAGAAACCTTTCATGGAATCTTGCATATTGAACCGATTCAATATCTTGTCAATATATGTATCTTGACTTAATCCAATTAGCCTTTTAGATCTATCTCTATAGATCTTTATGCCCAAAATATACGTTGCCTCTCCTAAATCCTTCATTGAGAAACTTTTTCTTAATGAGGATTTAACATCATCAAGCATTGAAATGTCATTTCCGATCAATAATATGTCATCTACATATAGGACCAGAAATACATGTGTGCTCCCACTAAACTTCTTGTAAATACAAGGTTCTTCTACGTTCTTGATGAAACCAAACCCTTTGATTACTTCATCAAAACGCAGATTCCAACTCCGAGATGCTTGCTTCAGTCCATAGATGGACTTTTGAAGCTTGCATATTTTACTAGCATTTTTAGGATCGACAAAACCCTCAGGTTGTGTCATGTACACATCCTCAGTCAGACTTCCATTAAGAAAGGCTGTTTTGACATCCATTTGCCATATTTCATAATCAAAATATGCAGCAATTGCTAGAAGAATCCGAACAGACTTAAGCATTGCAACGGGTGAGAAAGTTTCATCATAATCAACACCTTGAATTTGTTTGAAACCTTTCGCTACCATTCGCGCTTTATAGATGTGAACATTTCCATCCATATCAGTCTTTTTCTTGAAAATCCATCTACAATCGATAGGTCTCACACCTTCGATTGGATCAACCAAGTTCCAAACTTGATTTTCATGCATGGATTCAATTTCAGATTTCATGGCTCCAAGCCACTTCTCAGAGTCGGGTCCCATCATTGCTTCAGTATAGGTCGTGGGCTCATTATTGTCTAACAATACCAT
The DNA here is from genome assembly GCA_036927565.1 of Tuctoria greenei. Taxonomy (NCBI): domain Eukaryota; kingdom Viridiplantae; phylum Streptophyta; class Magnoliopsida; order Poales; family Poaceae; genus Tuctoria; species Tuctoria greenei. The sequence continues at coordinate 99,608,142 of JAYESD010000010.1, forward strand.
GTCATGCTGCTCCGTGGTTAGAAGCGTTAACTTTTCAGTCGCACGACGTACCCTCGTAGACCTTCGTGGGGCTGGTGTTTCATCAACTGGTTGCACAACATCTTGTACATCCTGTATAGGATCGGTGGGTGTTGAAACATTTTCAGGTATTTCTTGAATTTCTTCAAGATGCACCTTGCTCCCACTAACTCCTTTTGAGAGAAACTCTTTCTCCAAGAAGACACCATTGCGAGCGGTAAACACTTTACCCTCTGCTTTATTATAAAAATAATACCCTTTGGTTTCCCTAGGATATCCCACAAAGAAGCATTTGTCTGATTTTGGAGTGAGTTTGTCTGACGTCAAACGTTTGACATAAACATCACATCCCCAAACTTTGAGGAAAGACAATCCGGGACGTTTCCCGGTCCACATCTCATATGGTGTCTTCTCAACAGACTTAGTTGGGACTCTGTTTAGTGTAAACGCAGCAGTTTCAAGAGCATAACCCCAAAAGGATAGTGGAAGATCTGCTTGGCTCATCATCGACCTAACCATGTCCAACAAGGTTCGGTTCCTCCGCTCGGACACCCCATTCCATTGAGGCGTTCCAGGTGGAGTCAATTGTGGAACAATTCCACATTGTTTCAAATGATCATAAAATTCATGGCTCAAATATTCACCCCCACGATCAGATCGTAGAAATTTGATTGTCTTGCCCAATTGATTCTGTACTTCATTCTGAAATTCTTTGAACTTTTCAAAGGATTCAGACTTGTGCCTCATTAGGTAGACATATCCATATCTACTAAAGTCATCGGTAAATGTGATGAAGTACTGAAAACCACATCTGGCAATTGAACTCATTGGTCCACATACATCTGTGTGTATAAGTCCCAACAAGTCAGTCGCCCTCTCACTTTGACCAGTGAAGGGTGCTTTGGTCATCTTCCCAAACAAACAAGATTCGCATGTGTCAAGTGATTCAAAATCAAATGAGCTTAGTAAACCATCTTTATGGAGTTTTTCAATGCGTTTCTCATTTATATGACCTAAGCGACAATGCCAAATAAAAGTGGGACTTAGATCATTATGACGAGCCCTTTTGGTATTAATGTTACAAACAGTTTTATCCTTAAGATCAAGAACATATAATCCATTCACCAATGGACATTGAGCATAGAAAATATTATTGTAATAAATAGAACAACATTTGTTCTTTATTACAATCTCATAACCATCAACTTATTCTAAACACGAAGAAGAGATAATATTCTTGCTCAAAGTAGGAATGCAATAACAATTATTCAATTCCAAAACTAATCCTGAGGGTAATGACAAGTGGTAAGTTCCGACAGCTATGACCGCAACCTTTGCTCCATTGCCAACACGAACATCCAACTCGCCTTTTGCAAATCTTCTAGTCTCACCTAGACCCTGCAATGATTTGCAAGTGTGAATCATCGATTCGGTATCAAATACCCATGATTCACTAGAAGATAATGCAATGTTAATTTCTATAACATTTATACCTGAAGCGGAAGTCTCACTTCCCTTCTTCTTCTTCATATCCTCCAAGTACTTCTTGCAGTTCCTAGACCAGTGTCCCTTACCATGACAGTGAAAGCATTCATCATCAGGAGAAGGGCCAGATTTGCCCTTTGGCTTAGACTTTGAGCTTGAGGGCTCATCGGGAACCTTTCCCTTGCCTTTGCCTTTAGGATGCGTCACACGCTTCCTCTTTTTATTCTCCTTTTGTACCATCATCACATGATTGGCATTTTTCTTAATGCTTTCTTCGGCTGTTTTAAGCATCCCATGCAATTCAGCCAAAGTTTTCTCCATGCCATTCATTTGAAAATTCAATATGAATGGCTCGTAGCTCGGTGGGAGCGACTGGAGAACAACGTCAATAGCCAGATCATCCTTGAGTTCAGAACCAAGTTTGCCCAAAGTTTCAATGTAACCAATCATCTTGATTACATGAGGGCTGACCGGGCTACCCTCCGCCAGCTTGCATGAGAACATGGACTTTGAGATATTGTATCTTTCAGCTCTTGCTTGATTCTCAAACATTCCACGCAGTCCCTCAATCATAGAACAAGCATCTGTATGCTCATACTGTTTTTGTAGATCAGGGGACATAGTGGCAAGCATGAGGCAGCTTACATTAAGCGCATCATCGCAGTGCTTCGTATAAGCTCTACGTGCTGCATTAGTTGCATCAGCTGGGAGGTCATCAGGGTAAGGTTGCAGAAGAACGTACTCGGTTTTCTCTTGCCTGAGAACGATTCTCAGGTTGCGGTACCAATCGATAAAGTTAGCTCCATTGAGCTTTTCCTTTTCAAGCACAGATCGCAAATTGAAACCGGAATTGTTACTAGCAGACATGATCTACAATAGAAAATAAATATGCAAGGTTTAGCACTATGTTATGTACCAATCTTCTATTAACAGTTTAATAAAAGATATTACCACTATATTATCATCGTCTTCCCTCTAACGATATATAGTGGTTCAAGATCCATATTCACTAATTCCTAGTGAGCTTTGGCTTCACGGCTAGGAAAATAGTGACATAGGTAAACAACAATTGTTAATCATATCCCTATATGACTCTTGTTTGTTGGGTGACATCCAATGCCCCGGCTCCCAACTCTATGCCATAAAGCCCAAAACCGTTTTGATAGCTTTGTTGAGTAAACCAACACTATGCATGTGAATGTCCAACATTCACCCTATGAATTATGATAGATGATGGTACTTTGCTTTGGCAAACCTACCACACAACGATCAAAATAACATAGGTGCAGCTATTGGTAAATGGCATCAAATGCTCAACTTTTGTGAGGGAAGCTATTCTATCATGACAAAACATCCACCATATGAAGAGCATGAAAAGAAAGTAATAAGCATCACAGGCATATGATAATATCACATTGTGAATAGTATGGCCTTTAGAATCATAATGGTCTCCATCGCCATGGTTCCATTAAGATCTGAGCTGCCATGCTTCCCTTCTTGTGGTGATCTCCATCTCCACCATGCTTGAGGACATCTCCATGATAATAAAAGAAGCTAATACAATTAATAGCTACCAAATAAATTACAAGAGAGATCAAGCATCACAGGTCGACACGCAGGTCGTTATACAATTATGTGACAACCTCAACCCGGTTGTGTTAATTTTGCAGCACGCAGGCCGCACGAATATTACACACAGATTATCACATCACATTAGGCCATACCATTCACATCATTCCCTGCAAAAACGAGTTAAGCGTAGAACGGTTTCTAGTGCAAAACGATATTATGTAATCGCTATAGCAGACAGCAAAACGGCGGTCGAGGGGGGAGCCGCCCCCCGCGGGTTTCAGGGCAGCGCCCTGAACACCAAACGGAATTACATAGATCACATCTATGAAATCACTATGAAAATCTCATCGGATTGATCAAATCACCCCGAATCCGAGACATTCAGAATGTCTCAAATTTTCAATGTGATCGGTTATTCATGAGTAGATCGCGACTCATGACCATGGTCTGTTGACTCAATCTGTTAGCTATGTACGCGATTAGTCCCGATGGTGATTCCAGCCGGTAGGGACAGGTTGCGCACACAGCAGAGAAGGAGCACGAACTGACCCTTTAGTCATATACGATCGCAATCTACTCTAACCAATTCCAAACCCCAAAAACCGTGCGAAAAATTCATCGTATGAACATGTCTGCAGTAGATCCAGACCAAAAACTATGCAAGTCGGCTCTGATACCACTGTTAGGAAATCAGCGGAAAGCTACTCTAGCAACTCTACCGCATCACCCAGGAAACATGCGAGTACAGCGGTCATGGATCGTTACCACTAGATGCGCAGCGCAGCGGAACGTTGATGCGCGTCGGTGTAAGGGAAGTAGACGATCTCGTTCGTCTTCTCCTCGTCCTCGTCACAGCAGCAGGTAGACGATCACGATCGTCGTAGCCGATCAGCGCAGCAGAAGCAGCAACGCCTCCACGGAGTCCACACGTACGGAGAGGAACGCCGTGCACCGGTGTGCTAGCACCGCGTGCGCGGTAAGGGTCTCGGCGTGAGGCCTGCGAGGGGTGGCGGCTAGGGCTGTCACGTGGTGGGATCATTAGCCCCTAACCCTACCTCTCATATTTATAGGTGTACTAATGGGCTTTTAGGTTGCAGGCCCATTAGTACCCTAACTGCTTATGGATCAAATATCCAATAGGCCTGAACCGGAATTGTTATGATTGCCTCTTGGGCACATCACCAACACAGCATAGTTCAAACGTGCGGTTACCAACGTTAATACCAGGCTAGCTACTACACTGGAGTCATCCTGTGCCCTTCCGTGGTCTTTTTTTTTTGAAAAGACCGCGAAGGCCATATATTAAGTAGAGAAAAGCACATCACCAAGGCTTTCGACTCCTTGTCATGGGAATTCTTGCTCGACTTGATGGTAGTACGCAGAGGTTTCCCGGTAAAATGGCATTAACTGGATTTCTGCCTTGCTATCTACAGCTTCGTCAGAAGTCCTCCTCAACGGAATCCCTGGCCCAAGGATAGAGCATCGCAGAGGGCTAAGGCAGGGAGACCCACTGTTCCCCTCCCTCTTCATATTGGCTTTCGACATCATCACAAAGATATTCGACATGGCTTCACAAGAAGGTCCGCTTTCTCCCCTATATGGGAATGCTTCGAAATGCGGACGACGCTGCAGCTTTCATCAACCCAAGTCGATTGGAAATCCAGTGCACGGTCAAGCTTCTAAGGACGCTCGGACATGCCACCGGCCTCTGTATCAACATGCAGAAGAGCTCCTTGCTGCCCATCCGATGCTCAGAGCAACAGGTGCAGGAGGCCATGGGAGAATTTGGAGGGGAACTAAAATATTTTCCGGCTCAGTATCTTGGCCTCTCTCTGTTTTTTGGCAAGACAAAGCTGTATCACCTTCAATGCATTGAAGATAAAATGGCAAAGAAACTGTCGGGATGCAAACCAAACAGCTTTCCTTTGCAGGGAAGAAAGTGCTGGTACAATCGGCTCTAAGTAGTGTTCCTTCTTATACTCTGTCTGTAATGAAAGTCCCAAAAAGTTTCATCAAGGAATTGGACAAGTTGCGCTGCAAGTTTCTGTGGGCCGGCTGCGAAGAACTGAGGGGAGGAAAGGCAAAAATCAACTGGAAAAAGGTATGTCGACCAAAGGAATTTGGAGTCTTGGCGATTATAGACATGGTACGGTTTAGTAGGGCCTTAAGAACCAAGCTGTTGTGGAACCAATCGACTGACTGTAAGAAGCTGTGGATTGGTACTCGTCTACCAGTGGATAAATCGGTCTGCGATCTATTTCAAATGACAACAAGAGTCGTTATCCATGACGGAAATAAGGCCTATTTTTGGACGGATAGTTGGCTCTCAGGAAAATCCCCTGCAACCCTCTTCCCGTAGCTCTTTAAGCACTGCAAACATAAAAATAGGACAGTGGCCATGGCAACACAAGCAAATAGATGGATCAGAGACATTGCATATGATCTCACGGTGCCACTGCTACACCAATTTGTCTCACTTTGGCACCTAGTCCAGGAAGCACAACTCAACCTCGATGATGACATGCCGGATGAGATCTTTTGGTGGCCTGCACCCAGTGGACAGTTCACGACAAAGTCGGCCTATCAAATTCAGTTCTCAAGTGCCATTCACTTCCCCTACATCCCTCTTATTTGGCGACCTTGGGCGCCCCCTCGCTGCAAATCCTCTGCGTGGCTCATGCTCCAGAACCGAATATGGACGGCTGCACGGCTACAAAGGAGAGGCTGGCCCAATTCCTATTTTTGTCCGCTCTGTTTAAGGAATCTGGAGACAGCACAACATTTGTTTCAGGAATGCAATTTTTCAAGGCAAGTGTGGTGTTCAGGACTGCACAACCTGTCGCATCAATGCTTTGTTCCAATATTACATATTGCATGACGGTCCTGTCTTCTATATGCCTAAAGTGCCAAAGACGCCAACTGACCGGGACTGTCCTCCTCTTTTGGTGGCATATTTGGAAAGAGAGAAACAGGCGCATCTTCGAAAATCAAGAAGCATCCTTCCGGCAGGTTGCACAGATGATCAAAGAAGACTCTCAGTTTGCGCGCTTTGCACTGCTCTCTGGGGCAGATGAAGCTTAGCTTTTTGTTACCATCGCATGGGAATGCCCCTGGATGGCCTGACACAAAGTCAGGTTAGCTAAAGTAAATTAGGTTGTATCACTCACTTTATTTCTTAATGCATGGCAGCACTCCTGCCCCTTAATTTCAAAAAAAAAGTGTGGTGTGAAATCAGCTCCTGGACGAGTCTACAATCCTTGAACCCGTTTCTTTGGATCCAGGACCGCAACCTGAATACCTGATCAGCTGGTTTACAGATGCGGCTGGGGTTTCAACAGAGGAAATCAAATAGGAAGAACCATGATGCTGCTAGTAACATGGTCAATCTGGAGAGAACGGAACCGCTGAATTTTCGGCAAGGAGGAAAGCGTAAGCGAAGTTGTCATGACCATCAAAGAGCAAGCGATCGTCTGGGCACAGGCGGGTGCCAAACAGCTCCTTCGCCTCATGGCCCAAAATCAGTCTGCACAATAGCTTTCCTCTGTAACCATGCCTCTGTTTCCTCCCCTTTTCTCACTCTAACCTCCTCTCTGGCTTGTATCCCTCTTTCGATCCTTGCCACCGACTCGGTGCTGCCCTTCTGTGGTCTGATCTGGGGCAGCAACTGAGATCTCCCGGCCCTGGTGTGCACTGCTTTAAACACGACGATCCGAGGAGAAGCGGGTACAGGTGCACGACAGGTGCATACATTTTCCGCGCAACACGTCAGTTTTGTCCATCTGTCAGTTCCAAAAATACAAAATTGTCTGTCAGATAAATGAAGCGCGAGAAATGCGTCACCAGATGTTGAAAATTACGTGACGGAGACAGCATAACTTAAACTTATCGGAAATACTATACCTCAGGTGCCTGATTCAGGCACAGGAGTTCAGACGATATGCTGCCTGTCTCGGACATGAAGGTAGTTTTTTTAATTGTTAATAGTAATTTGTAAGAATTATGTAATTGTAATATAACTAAGCAAATAATATTGTAATTGATTAATATAAAGATTTAAGGGTTAATGATTAATTACAAGGATTAGAGGTTAATAATAGTAATCAGCTGCTAATTATTCAGTGTCTGAAAATTTTTCAGATTTCAGACACTTGAAATCTAGACAGCCCCTAAACTTATCTGTTGTAGAAAATCTTCCAAAACATTGTAATCGGCGCAAACACATACAAAAGTACCTAGATATTTAAAACATAAGAAGTGATAATTGCTGAATTATTGGTGGTCAGGGCGGATACGGCTGTCTGTTTAGGCGTCAGCCCATGGCGCCGCACTTCCTCTGCCATGCCAGGATAATTATGAATCCCCTGGTGACAGCAGAGGCCGAACACCAGCGGCTCTGGTCTTTTGACTTTCGTCGGTGTACAGATGGCTTAAGCAACACTTTTTATTCGACATTTTTAACTTCTAAAGACGTCGGTCCCGATGTATTTATTCATTATAGCCGTCGATTTATTTGATCGACACATTTACAAGTTATAACCGTCGGCACAGACTACCAATGTTAAGACCGTTGGCCACAAAGTGAAACCGACGCTTTTAACTCTGACACAACAAAAACAATAACGCTCTGATTCCCAGTCCGCGGGCCACCCAGGAGTAGTTTTGGCGCTTGTTGGTCACGCGGCTCAGATGAATATGCTCACAAGACCACTATGTTGACAAGTACATACAAACACAAATTTAATCTGGAATATGCTCACAAGCACAAACATCAATCTGCTCACAAGCCAAACATCAATCTCCTCAACACAAGATCAACACAAGCACAAAAAGAAGTTGAAAACAAGCCGCAGCATGTCCGCCGAGCCGGTCCCGGACCTCGCGCTCTGGAATGTTGAGGATGGGCGCCAACTTCCCGACCTCCTTCGAACCGCCAGGGCCTCCTCCTCTTTGGCCTGCTTCCCACCGCCGAGGCCTCCTCCTCTTCGGCCAGCTTTGCACCGCCGGGGACTCCTCCTCCGCCTGCACTGCTACAATAAGCCTCATCACAGGCGGCTCCAAACCTATTATCACAGACGGCTTTTAAAACCGTCTGAAACGAAGAGTCTGTGATAATCCGATTTCACAGGAGGAGAAGTGAAACCGCCTGTGAAGACACATTATCATAGGCGGTTCTTCACTTAGGCTAGCCACCTGTGAAGACAGATTATCATAGGCAGTTCTTTACTTAGGCTAGCCGCCTGTGAAAATACTTTATCACAGACGGGTCGTGCAACATATATAACCGCCTGTGATAAATGTCTTATCACAGACGGTTATTGAAGCATAACTAACCGCCTATGATAATGAGTCTTCACAGACGGGTATTGAAGCATAACTAACCGCTAATGATAATGTGTCTTCACAGGCGGGTTTTGAAGCATAACTAACCGTCTATGATAATGTGTCTTCACAGGCGGATTTTGAAGCATAACTAACCGTCTATGATAATGTGTCTTCACAGACGGGTATTGAAGCATAACTAACCGTCAATGATAATGTGTCTTCACAGACGGTTATTGAAGCATAACTAACCGTCTATGATAATGGTGTTATCATAGATGGAGTTTACCTATATCAGCCGTCTGTGAAGACCCTTTAACGCAACCGGTTTCTACCATAACAGTCACCACTTGTGAAAATTAGGTTATCACAGATGTTTCTTTACTTGTATCTAGCCGCCTGTGATAATTGTTTTTCACAGTCATGCCTAGCCGTTGGTTAATAACCGCCTGTGATAAGGTATAACCTATGCAGTATTACTGTTGTTATTTCTAATTTCCAGGTCGATTAAATATAATCACAGAACAAAAAACAACAATATCATCACAGAACAGAAGTCAAAAATATTATCATCACAGAAGTCAATTTCACTAAAACAATATACATATGTACAAGTTACAGATACAATTCATCTCAAAGTTTACAAGTTTTCACTAAAAACTGTTTATATTGGCATAGTCGCAAAGTTCTAGCACATCAGCTGTTGAACCATTCTTATCAAAGAACTTCCCCTTTTTGTGCAAAATTTCGCGACGAATGAACTGACAGAGTTCAGAAGCAATCCTGTCGGCTCCTCCATCAGGAATACTTCTACAAACCGGGCATTCTTCGTTCAGATTCTTCTTGTGCTGCAGTATAACACATAACAAGGTTTAGAATGTGTTGGTTTGAACAATCTCAAAGTATAGATCAAAGTGAGAGTATACAAGAATTTAGTTGGTATTTTTGGAGCAGTTGTACTATGAGCAATTGAATTTTGAAGTTGGAATCAAAATATGAAATTAATGTTTCTGGTGATATTGAACAGCAGATAATATAAGCATTAAACTATGCTAGTTACAATGAAAATGAAACACAAAAGTAAGAAAATAAGGTATCAACATTAAGGATAACTTACATCCTCACGATTCACTCTATATACGCCGGCGGTCCAAAGATGCTCGCATACATAATACCCGCATAAGACACTCCCAGGAGGCTGCTTCGGACAAGCATAATACGTTTTAATGTCCAATGCATTCGTATTAGGAGGTCTCTGACCGCCAAGCTCCGCGTAAAACTGCCAAGCGCTATAATACAAGAAATGTCATATAAAACTTGTCAACACATTCTAAATGTGCATAAATTAAAATTATTGAATAAACATACTTTTTCAAAATGGAAAGGAAATCTTTGTAATGATCTGGTGGGTAATCGGCCGAGTCCAGGACTGTTGCCATTCCCTGCGTTGGCTTGATGAACATCATTATGTAGTGATTACTGCAAACATACAAACACACGTGTTAACAATTACCAATAATTGCTATTTCAATGTCATGTGTCGAACTTACTCGAAGTGGTACGGAGCCTTTACGAGGTCCTTGCCGTCTCTGACAAAGTTAAACATCGTATGTTCTATGTAAGCTGCAACTTCTGTCTTTCTATCCTTCTTAAGTTTTGCAATTGCTCTTTCAAAATCTTTTTTTTTCATGTGTTTGTACTGGCTTGATTCTCGATTCGCCTGGACGTCGAATAGCGACTTTGCAATCCTAGTAGGGTCAAGGATACCTGTCTTGCGCTCCAACATTACATTATCCATGTATTGCATCCTATTGAAGAAGTCCAGAATTGTTATAATCTCATGAAATGCGTATGCGTGTAGTAAGAAAAGCAAATACAAAATATTAGAGCACTTACAAGCACCAGACGAGCAGCAGGTTGATATCGAGCATGCCCCAATGGAAAAGGGAAAGCAGCTCTTCAAATAAAATGACTCGTTTATCTACTCCAGTGCTCCAGAATGCTTCTTTTGGAATACAAAATGTGACGCAATTAAGACCAAATTTTGTGCTGGCAGTGATGTACCACTCATGCATTCTTCTGAGCTGGACGGGTTGTTTGCTAAGTTGTATGGATGTCATGAACGGCTTCCCATTCTCAAATTTAGGAGGAACATCCTCAAGCTTGTATATTGGAACTCCTGGTTTAACTAAAGCCGTACGCTGATTATACATGACACCGTCTTCTTCCCACTCCTCGATATCTTCTAATGCTGGCTCATGAGAAGAACGAGATGCACTAGATTTTCTAATATTTTCCTTCATAGCTTCCAAATACTTTGACACTTCTGATGAAGGTTTATTAATTTTGTATGAGCTAACTTTGATAGGCACTGATGATCGAGGAGTAGTCGTCGGAAGTTGGACACTGGCTTGTTGTTGAACCTGTTGTTCAACTGATTGCTCTTTACTCCTAGCAGTTGGCTCTAGTACTACTTCAAGCTGTTGCTCAACTAGTTGCTCTTTACTAGCAACAGCTTGCTCTGGTACTGCTTGAAGTTGTTGTCCAACTTGTTGCTCTTGGATATCATCCTTGCTGAGACATAGGGGGAGTGGATCTTCCCGGACTGGGAGTGGATTTTCATGCACTTTCGCCTTAGAAGATGGGGTTGCAGTATTTGGAGATGCGACAGGGCTAGAAATTGGCTCATCGTCCAACACGATATCGCGTCGATGCCAAAGGATTAATTGGTTGACAGCCTGCCCCATAGTCGCGATCCCCTCAGGTGTGACGTGGTCTATTTCATAATCTTCATAATCATTATCAATGATCTGAAGAACTTGCACCACAGAATAATACAACGGAAGTGGATTCCCGTTGAAGTCACGATCAGGCTTTGCCATAGCAGTGGCAACCTGTTTGGTTTTGTTCCCTACTCTGCCTATCGGGACAAGAAGACGACAAGATTTGTGGTTAGCAATATCATCGATAGGGAACTTATGGGCTGACCCTGAGCCTGGCACGGAACCAACGCTGCTAGAGTAGGCAGTTGGAGATACTAATTGCTCCTTTTGCACCGGAACCATCATTGTACTCGGTGCCACTAATTGTCCTGATTGTCTAAGTTGTTCCATTATTTCTTGCATATTTTCTTTGACCTTTTGAACAATCGTTTCATCAAGTGTTTTCTTAAACTTCTCACGTCTTCTATATGTGTCTTTATCTTTAGGGAAACCATCTAGCCGAGACATTTGAGAAGAGACCGCTAGAACCCGTCCGCTGTGTTCAGGGTTTCCTAAGATAGCGGTAAGTTGGTCATTCTCCCTCTTCGGCTTGAAGAGACCCTTCTGTTGCTTTTCAATTACTTTTTTCATTTTATCCTCTACTTCATTGAGAGAGTCGGACTTTTCAAGTTTTCCCTCGCTGGTCAAACGTGACTGAGCAAAGACCCAGCGTTGAGTTTGCTCATCGCACCCTTCTAATGGGTGAGGATTGCCCTTACTAATAATTTCGTCTAATATCTTATTCCATTTCTGGACTTTGGGGGCATATCCGGCAGACCCCAAGCGATGATGGTATTTGTTCTTTTTTGCAAGCTCTGACCTAGTTGCACTTAGAGCTTTAGCATCAGGTGTGCTCTTTTGACGAACAAACTCTTGCCACTGAGCTTGTGTGATTTTTCCCATCTTCCTCGGGCTAGGGACCTTATCGGCCTTAACAGAAGCATTCATTTCACTCTTCCAGCATCGAAACTTCTTGCCGCAAGAGACCAATGTTGCTTTCTTTACAGCTTCTTTTGTGCCTTTCGGGAACTTGAGTTGTTTATTTATCTTTTACCACAACTCATTCTTGGTCTGCTCGGGTAATTTCCTCCAATTCTCGGTTGTGATCGGCACAACCTCCCTAACAAGAAAACCGCATGCATTACGGTACTTGGTAACTGAATCCAGTGGTTCTTGGGGAAGCCCACCTGGACCGACCCTTGTTATGTACATGATGCGGTCCAATGGACCCTTATTGGGACCTCGTTGCCCTCATTTCCGCTTGAGTGAAGCTGAGGATTCATCCATTGGAGAACCTTCTGCGGTTTTAGGAGCCGATGTCACCTCATTATCTTCGAGATTAATCTAGGTAGGAAAAAATTATAAGACTTCGTATACTTGACAACCAACATTAACTTGAACTGCTGAAGTTAAGATTCGTGATGCATACCTCGTCGGCAGGATCATATTCCGGGTCTAGATCCACTGAAGTCTTTTTAATTTTTATATTCGGAAAAGGATCCGAAGGACTGTGATAGGAGCCTGAACTGCTGGAGTCAGTAAACTCCATATTGTCTTCTTTGTTGTTACTATTAGGACCAGTCTTCTTAGGGCTTTCTATGCTAGATCTAATAAGACAAAAAATCTAATAAATGGCATATTAACTCTACATGAAGTGTTGCATGAAGAAAAAGATGGAAGCATTCTCGAATTTGATAAGGCATTCTAGGGTTTAAGGCGACTGAACAAAAGGTTCCTATACATTGCAAGGGTGACAAGCATGTTAAAGTTGCTCACCAGCAATGGCAATTTTATCTTTTTATTCTAAATAGGCTAGCTTCGTTCAGAGTGGCGACCACGTTCTTGAGGAGAGGCAGGCCACGTAGCTAAATTCAAAGGAGGCGGTAGTCCGGTTGCCCGATGAACATACTACAATTCCCGAGGTATCAGGCCATAAACAATACTACCTCCATCCATTCCAACTCTATTCCTAGAAATATTCAAAGTCAAACTCATTTAGGTTTAACCAAGTCTATACAAAAATATATAGGTCTCTAAGACATAAAATAAATATGCTATAAAAAATATAATTCATGATGAATCTAATAGTACTAATATGGTGTTATGAAAGTTAATATTTTTTCTATAAATTTGGTCAAACTTAGAATAGTTTGACCTTGACCAATTCCAGAAATAGAGTTAGAATGGGACGGAGGGAGTAGTACAAAAGACCTATGTTCCATTGTTATTTTAAGAGCATGGCGATATTACGGTAGTCTTCGAATTTGGAGTGGTTGGCCTCGTGCACTGAAGAAAGAGACAAATTTTTCTATCATTTGGGTCCCTGACATACTAATTGTTGACGAGCCAGAGATGGCATCATATTTTTATAAGTACATATGCCATCACGTTGTCATGTATATACACTTCTCTAGAGACTTGCCAGAAGCAATACTATTTCTGTTTTGAAATAAATGATACCGATTAGTTTAAAAATAAATTAATTTATTTTCGAAACAGAGAAAGTAATAAGGATGTAAGGACGGAGTTGTAGTGAGTATAACTTTAACATCTCCTTCATTGGTTGGCAAGGATCATTGTTATTGTGTTGTGTACAATTGCAAATTCACCTCTCTTTTCTGACCCATTGTGTGGCAGATGGATTGGATGGTCACCTCAGAACCACACACTGAATTGATGGTCCTCTCGCCTTATATATGATGTGTACATCTTAATATATGACTCTAATAACAGTAATAGCTTATTCTGGTACAAAGTATCTCAGTCCTCCACAGATTTGTATGGATTACCGCCATATTTCTTCATGCTGCTTGCAAGTTTCCCCATCTATTAGTCTGTACCATGGTAAGACAATATATCAAATGGAAAGCAAAGAGATGAGAGTTATAACACAATACAACCTATGAGTAGTATTTTATTTCTTTAATTGACAACTAAGTAATGCCTTTTGTCCTCGCAGATCCTAATATCTGAAAATTCAATGAATTTCAACTGTCTAACATTTATTTATTTATAAAGGATTGTAAAAGTGTTGAAAAACACTAGTACCTTTGCCAGTCTTGCCTTGTTGTATCTGTAGACCTGAAGAAGAGAAACAAGAAATTAGATAGTATGAGAGAAGTTACAATGCATCAAAATAAGTAATTTGACTAACAATGTATCAAAAAGGTCACCGCCCCCTCCCAACGTAAATACATCTTATTATCATAACAATGTGACAACGTTATATGTGATGTGACAAGTAACTTTAAGGTAAGATTTTTTGTTATATATGTATTTTACTGCATTTAAATGATTATTTTTGTGGTAAGGTTAGCCATTCAAATGATCATTTTTCATCTAGTACATTTGTTGAGACAAATCTCCATGTGGATAATAACATCAAATCAGATAGAAACTCTATTATTGTTATTCAAATGAAAAAAGGAGTAGTCACTTCCTTAAAAGATCAATTGTAAGTTGAGAAAAAAAATCAGTCGCACCTGAGAGCTGAGGGAGAAACGTCAAGGAAATTGGCATTCAACAAACCATTTAAAATGAAATCACAATTATGCAGGACATGGGTAGCCATTATTTTTTCTTAAAAAAACTCAATGCTCCTTAAAGGTAGCGAAATTGGCAAAAGAAAAAAATAGCAATTCGGTCCTATGATAACTATGGTCAAGTCCACGGTCGATAAGGAGAAATTGATTTTTTTGTGTGTGAGTCAAGGAAAGTAACACTTCAAATCACATGTTTTAGCATGTTCGTCTCTCTCTCTCTCTCTCTCTCTCTCTATATATATATATATATATATATATAGATAGACACACACACACTTATTTATGTGGTAGAATTTTGGTAGGAATGAACTAGTTCAAATAATAAGTTTTCTGTTCTGTGGTTCTTGATTATAGTGGAATAAAAATATATATTTACCAAACAGATACACAAATCATTTCATTCACAATGTAACAAAGACTCATACGAGATGTGCCCTAACGAAGAAGGGAGACAAACAAACTGTGCGTCTCTATCATCGCGTCTCGCATTATGGTGGCATTAGAGACGGGCTTCAAGGCGCGTCACCGATCGAACTAGGTGCGAGACACGCTCGAAAGAAGCACGTCTCCTTTTTTGTGTTATAACAGATGTTCTTTACGGTGTCATTGAAGACACCACAGGCGCACGTCGCCCACTAGCTTACAAGCGTGACAGGCCTTACAAAGCACGTCACAGATATATCGACTATCTGAGACGCTCTGTTATGTAACGCGTCGCAGATTCATTAACTTATATGAGATGGGCTTTATTGAAGCTTGTCTCTTTTATGTAGGTTATCCGATACGCTCTTTGCTACAGCTCGTCGCGGATTGTTTACAGACACTACTATTAGGAGCTAGCCAGGATTTGGCAGTCGTATTACCAGTGTCAGCAACATACTATTCATGAACATATGTATAGCCAAAATTATCAAACGTTAAATTATAATGACCAATCAAATATTACAAAGTGTCAATTGTGGTTATCAAGTATACTAATTACACAACAATACTGTTCATCCTGGTTATAATGTAACTAATTACACATATCATAACTGTCATCATCTAATCTTGTGTACCGTAATGAAAATTCTCTCGATCAATGACTTCATTGACGATGAGCCTTCATAGCCTCTAATGCTCCGACTGAGACATCCTAAAATTCAACTATAATAAACACAAGAACAAATTGGTATACAATTGTAATAAACACATGAACTGATAGTGAATGGAGAACAGAGCTTACTTGTAGCACATGCAGTTGGTGAGCATCTAAAAGGCATCAACAGAGAAATTGTTCTCATGGTAAAGGGCATGGTACTAAGATGGTGTGCTTGTCCCCTAAAAAAACAAACAATTTACATTCCACTGATGCTTTTATAGCCTGACATCGAAAACTCGTGAGAGAAACACCAATTATCGCATAGGTACCCTGATTCCAGCATGGCTGCAGAGGTAGAAATCAAACTCAGTTGGATGGCGAATGCTAGTGTCAACTACAGTTCCTGCAGTTTCTAGGATTTGCGAATATGAATTTATTATACATTGATAGTCCATTACTTCTGCATTGGACATAAACAAGAAGATGAATGTATACCGTAATGAAAATTCTCCCTTTGGATCAATGACTTCATTAACTATGAGCCTTCACTGGACATCCTCAAATTCAATAAAATCACTGGAATGCGCGCTTTGAGGGCAGGGTCGAGGCGGCGTGCTCCGGGGACAGGGGACGCGGCGGCGTGCTCCGGGACGAGCTGGCGGAGGCACCGAAATGGCAGTTCCTCAACTCTCTGATGACAGCAGGCCAGCGTGCTCTTGGGATAGGGAGAACATTTCCACTTATGTAAAGGTGGCCGTGTGCTCATACCGATTACCGAGGTCGGGGTCGAGGCGGCGGCGTGCTCCGGGGACAGGGGACGAGGCGGCGTGCTTCAGTGTGCTCAACTCTCTAATGATGAAGGTCGGGGTTGACGGCGGGGTAGGGGTCGACGTCGGTGGGGTGCTCCGGATCGGCGGTTTATAGGTCGAGAGAGCGCAAGACAGCTAAAATTTTTCGCCAAATGTTAGGAGAGAGCGCGCAATGGACAAAAATTTTCAGCGTAAACAGGAGACCGGAGAATTTAAGGCGTGTCTCTCATTATTTTGATGCCCCTGACACGCTGGAGTGTCCTAGATGCACCACGATTTGCTGAAGTGAGGAACAACATCCAGGACATTCCGCTGTGTCCAACTGGCAACTATGCGCAATGCCTTATATGATCGTTGCATTGCGCTCAACTTTCCGAGGTGGGACAAAAATTTTCGGCATGAATCAGAGACGAGCTCAACCTAAGGCGCGTCTCGAATTTTGTCCGGCCGTATGTTCGGCGTAAATCGGAGACGCGCCATTGTAAAGCGTGTCTCCCATTATTTTGTGGCCCCGGACACGCCCCGATGTCCTAAATGCGCCACGGTGTGCTAAAGTCGGCCAGGAACAACATCCAGGACATTGCGACGTCTCCAACTGGTAAATTTGCACAATGCCTTATATGATCATTGCATTGCGCTCAGCTTTCCAAGGTGGGACAAAAGATCTTCGGCGTAAATCAGAGACGCGCCACTAAAATGCTCATCTCCCTTTTGCCGGATATCAGGTATCTGAGACACACCTTTCTAAAGTTCGTCTCTCATGCACTCTTCACATTGCCACTCGCACGAGATCGTGAACCGTTGCAGGGATAAACAAACACAATGACATTGCAATTCATGGATTAATTGGAATTCAGGGATAAACAAAAGCAATGACATTGCAATTCAATGATAATTTGCAACTCAATGAATTTCATAGTTCATACATTGCATGCCCTCTAAACTTATTACTAAAGCTCCCGTCGATCAATCTAAACTGTACCGCCCAGCTTGCTCCCGAACACGTCTCTTATATTGCCCTGGATACTAAAAATATTGACATTCTTTAAATTAACAAATGTCGAAGGAGGAATGAATAACTTACGTTGGTCACTAACACAAAGTATCTAACCTTGATAAGTAGATTATAGCAATCATTTTCAACATCGGGCGCATTTGGCTGATGCAGCAAACACTGAACTTCAAGTATTATAGTTTTGATTGTAAAAGGAGTGCACCACCCCTATGAAATATCAATTTAAGCAACATAAGAAACCAATTCAAATAAGTTCGGCAACAAATACTAATTACATGAGCAAAATAGGTCTATATTACAGTCTCTTGATCAAGAATCCCAATGCAGAGTGCTCCTAAGCGATGGACATTTGCGTGGAAGAAACCACTTGGAAAGGCGCATCTCAGAGGCAACAATAGATAGTCCTCTGAGAAGGAGATTGTTAGGGGGTAGTAATCACCTTCCCAGTCAGTCTGCAAAGGAAATTCATTAATAGGAGGACGATAGTTAAACTCATATTGTGCTTGTTCTTCATGACTTACCCCTTCTTTACTGGGTACAATGCACTGCCACTTCAATAAATCTCCCGATTCAGGCTTCGTAGAGAAATCCTACGCGGAGAAGTTGAACATACAAAAAACAAACAAGACGGAAAAACAAAACTACAGTTAAGTTCATCAGTCCATTGCAAATCTACATATATACAACATGTGACTGGTGTGCCATATGTACATACATGGGGATGATTCTTGAGCCACACCAAGCGCTCCTCCTTCAGTCTGCTACGCGCCAAGCCGATACCAGCCATGAATAGTGACGATGACGAGGAGGACGACGACGATGATGATGACGATGACGAGGACGGCGACGACGACGACAATGGCGATGGCGAACAGAGGATGCGGTCACACTGGAGTTGGTCGATTAGTAAAGGACCGTTGGTCAATTAGTAATAAAGGAGCATCGGTGGCAAAGAAGAGACGAGAGATATAAATGCGAGACACACGTTAAGTTAAAGAGCGTCTTCCATTGTCAAAGAGACGAAGAGACGAGGGAGATAAATGTGAGACGCGCTATAACTAAGAGAGACGCGCGCTAATCTAAAGAGTGTCTTCCATTGTCGAAAGAGAGATGCGCGACACGAGGTCTGCGTAGAACTTAATTTCAGCAGCGTGGTGCAGAGACGCGTGCGACGTCCGTGCGCGACCTTTCGTTTCCCTGAGGCTATATCGATGCGTCCCATCGTTTCATCAATGCGCGGGAAACCAACCGCTCCCTCGATGACTCCGCGCGGACCTTATTTAAGACGCGCCATCACTAGTGAGTTCTCCACAAGCGCGTCGCTCACTTTGAATCTCTTCTTTTCTTCGGTCGTCTTCTCCGCCCCGATGACCAACCACCACCATGGCCGACCTTCCGCCGCCAAGCCCGCCAGGAGAGCCACCCTGCAAGAAACTGTGCTGTAGCTCCCCTGAGAGGCTCAAGAGCGAGCAACGCCTCCTTATGGCGCAAGAGGCGTACAACAATATGTTTCGCGCCATGAGTTCCTTGGGTTTGGGTACCCTTTCCCAGTTTACTGGAATGGGAACCATCGGCCAGTACGTCTTCATCCTCACGGGAGTGGCTGATCATCTCGACATTCTGTTCGAGAAGATGGCCCAGGTGCTTGACCCCGAGGGCCGCAGAAACCTGGTGGAGGCAACGGAGAGCAACCTCGTTCACGGGGTTCCACTACCGGTGCAGCCGGCGCAGCCGGAGCAGCTGGCCCAGGCTCCTGTTGCACCGGCGCCGGAGTCGCCGCCAGAGGACGAGGAGGAGGAGGAGGAGTAGGAGGAGTAGTAGGAGTAGGAGTAGGAGTAGGATTTAGTTTTTCTTTGTTGTTTTTAGTAGCTTCTAGTTTGTAAATATTGTTAATGAATGAATTCTCTTGAATATTATCTTGTGTGTTCTTCAACTGTGTGAATATTATCTTGTGTGTTCTTCAACTATGTGAATGAATGAATTTGTGGTGTGTTCATCGTTTTCCTCAGGTATCATAGGAAGGATTTGATTATATTCAGGTAATGTGAGAATGTGCTCTGAGTTCAGTGATGTGTAATATCAACAGTGAACCGAAGCAAAATGGAGAAATCATGAAGCTAAAGGTGACATGAGGAATCGGAGACGTGCTTTCAATTAGAGCGCGTCTCTCTTTTACCAGAGGAGAGGGAGAGGTCGGTCATAGAAGACGTGTTGTGTTTTATGCGTGTCTCCCGCTTTTCAGAGAGGATAGTGTGTCTCGAATACCAATTTAACTGAGACGGGCTCCGTTTTAATGCGTCTCCTTGTACTTTTGGCCAAGCCATGTCAGATCCTCGCTGAAGCGGGCTCGTCTCGCTTAACATTATCAGAGACGCCGCCTTTGAGTGCGTCGCCCATCTTTGTCTCCTATTTGGGTTTCTTACGTAGTGATTGAGCTTACTGTGTAGAGCACGATGGTGAAAATAAATTAAAATTATTAGCAAATGTAGATAGACATCAAACATATCACGTTTAGGGTGAACAAAAAGGAGAATTTCAACAAGACCAAACTTCTGAGTAGGTGGGATGTCTTTTTTTTTTAAAAAAACCGAGTACGTGGGATGTCATAGGTGAAAGTGACAAGCTTGTCTATTTCATATGTTTCTTATTGTCATATGTGTCGCAAAGTGACATGCTTGTCTTTTTGGATAATGAAGTGACATGCTTATCTATTTCATATGTTCCTTATTGTCCTAAGTGTCGCAAAGTGACATGCTTGTCTTTTTAGATAATCAATTGACATGCTTGTCTATTTCATAAGTTCCTAATTGTCCTAGGTGTCGCAATTTGGACTCGTCGCATGAACAAGTAGCTTGTATTACTATAGGAATTAATGATCGGTGTTGTGTGTTTTGCATACTGTAGTTTGTTTTGGTACTGAGCATTCATTGTTTTTGCGTGAATGTAATAATTAGTGTAATAAAGCATTGTCATACTTTATCTGTCCTATATAGGTAATCACAGTAGGTGAAAAGTGGAGCAGAATTGTTCTGACTGCTCGCTCCCTCCTACGAAGTGATGATAGTCATGGTATTCCGCGCCACCGTAGAAAGGGACTAGCTTGCCAGGGCCGAATGGAAAGTGGTAACTGCAATATATATATTTTCAATAATTCATTCATCAAGATCACATTAAGTCTTCTTCTCAATAAATGAAAAAATGTAACGAAAAACAAGCATTCTCCCTCCGTTTTAAATTGTTATCATTAGGTCAATTATTTGAGTTTATCTTTAAATAAAATTATTATCCTAACGATAAAAATTGAGAAAAAGAGTAATTATATACAGTAAAAAAGACATGAAATGTATTTAGTTACCCGCTATGTATGTTAATGCCCTCAATTAGATGGAAAGTAAACCACAGCCAATTCGTAATGATATGGCATGGCACGATGGATGGACAACCACTACAGGAACACGGTCATTTGCGACGGCCAGCCGTCGCAAATAAACTTATTTGCGACGGCCCGCCTTTGGCCGTCGCAAATAAGTTAAACTGTCGCAAGTATAAACTTATTTGTGACGGCCTCCTAAAATAGCCGTCGCAAATAAGTAGACCGTCGCAAATAAAGATTATTTGCGATGGCCTCTTCCGTTAGCCGTCGCAAATACTGTTAATTGTGACGGCTAACCCTAGGGCCGTCGCAATTAAAACGGCCGTCGCAAATTAAAGTCCTACACCGTCGGGCCGGGCTCCTTCTCTTCGTCCTATCCTTACGCGCGCCCCCCACCCCCCAGCTCCGCTCCGCTCCCGCTCCCGCCGCCGGCCCGCCGCGCCCACGCCACCCCCGGCCTCGCCGCCCCCGGTCCGCCGCGCCCCCGGCCTCGCCGCCCCCGGTCCGCCGCACCCCCGGCCTCGGCTCGCCGCGCCCCCGCCGCCCCGGCCCGCCGCGCCCCCGGCCTCGCCGGCCCCGGACCGCCGCGCCCCCGCTGCGCCCCTGCCGCCCCCGGCCCCCGACGCCTTCGGCACCGAGGTGAGGTCGATTGCCTTATCTGCTTTTTGGTTGCATTATCTGCGTAATGCACTGTTACATATGATTTGTTCTGTAATCCTGGTGTATATTTAGCAACGTACTAGAATTTTGATACCTGGGCAGACCTTCAACAAAATTTGTTCTGTAATCCTGGTGTATATTCTAGTACGTTATAAGGGACTGGTGCGGATCAAGCATCTGTAGACTGAATTCCATTGATGGCTGCCTGCAATCCCCACGTTTTATTTTGTTAGATGTCTAAAATAGTCCCAGTCCCGTTGGCTTCCTTGAAATTTCTGGTGCATTGGTAGTTCTTTACTCTCAGGCTATTTGTGGCAGCAACAGAAGATTAGAAGTAGAAATGGAACTACTGCACTTCCCTGTTTAGTTGCTTCCCCTGGTCACTGGTAATTTTGAGCAATGTCTATTTTGAGCAATGTCTATTCCTGCCTAAGAGAATTACTTACTAATCCTGGAAGCATATTATCTGAACCAGATTCTCTTGTTAAGTTGTTAGAGCATTTGATTTTTCCCTATGGTGTTTCTCAACATAGAATATTTGCTTAGCTGTTCGGTCATTCAGGATTCCTACAGATCAGCTACAGATTTGGTGTCTTATTGCTTGTTTTGTGATGTGAACATTGCTTCAAACTGCTAATCTGGACTAATGTATCATGAATGACTGTCATGCCCTATATTCAATCCAATTTTAAGCTGCGTTTTCTTGGACTTAGGGTTGCAGAGGATTGATCTGTTTTGCAATTTTGTTTTTTTATTAGATTTCTTATTGGAAGCTGAATCTCTTTACTTATAAAGTGGATATTTTCTTAGTATCATAGTCAGTACTCAGTAACAGACCATTACGGTGTATTGTGGATTTCCTACTGGAAGTTGCATTTTAAAAGTTGAACTGTAGAATTAGCACTGAACATGGTCTGCCCCTTTGTTTTATCTCTAGTACTAGTAGTTATGTGCTGGTAGTTTTTTTTTATCTCGTTGCTAGAACCATTTTTGAGTGACTACTTAATACATATAAATAAAGGGGTTTTGGGTCGGCTCGGACCAACTCGGAAGGGCACAACACGTAATAAGTGTGATCGTGCCGTGTAGACCATTGTAGTGGTACCGTATGCGTCAAGTCGACACGGAAGCAAACGGGTTGGTAAGGACGTCAATGACCCGCGATTGCGTGGACGGTGGAAATGGATGTGGAATTGTCATCTAAGACCAAGTTTCCTCTCACTCTTTCTCTAGTTCTTTCCTCTCTCTTAAATGACCTCAAAATGAAAATGAGCAATGCAACCTATAGTAATGTATTACCCGTTTCGGACGGCACGTCTCACATGCCATTGGCATGTGAGACGTGCAGGTTCGGAATTGTCCCTTTTTGGACAGCCTCGGAGTGACTGAGGGGGCGTGGCTTGTGACGAGACGCGGGTCCGGATTTGGAAGAGATTTCGGTGGCGTAACCCTGTTGTTCTCTACTGCACTATTTTTGGGCGTGCAGTGGAGAACAGCGGGGTTATGCTGCTGAAATTTCGTCCGATGAGCACGCTCCGCTCGGTCACTCTTGGGTGGGTTTAGGATCTATCTGCCTAGGTTGTAGGGCCGTGACATTACATACCAATACATTAACGACAATTTCTTTCGCGTTAAACTGCAGAGCCAAACATGGGTGAAGACCGCAGTTGGATGTATACTGGCTCGAAGAGCAGAACTGGTGGTCACTCGGATGAGTGGTTTATCAAGTTAGGTCAATTTTTGGATCGAGCATTTTCGTTGTCAACGGAAGATATGGTGCGGTGCCCATGTACAAAATGCCGGAACACCAAGTTTTTGAGAAGATTGGAGCTTTCGTTTCACTTATGTCGAAACGGTTTCACTCCACATTATGAAGTGTGGACCTTTCACGGCGAGACTAATTCTCGAGTCATAGCCGAAGTGGATGAGCATGATGATATAACAGAGGTTGATAGGATGGATGAGATGCTAGAATCTCTGGAAGCGGATGATCCTCTTACAAATGAGGCAGAGAAGTTCTTCGAGGAGCTGAAGAAATCACAAGAGCCATTGCATGAACACACGGTTGTGACCATACTTGCTTTCTTGACCAGATTTATGGCAATTATGTCCAAGTACTTTTTTCCATCAACTGCTACAATGATCTCATGAAATTGATCTGTGATATCCTTCCACAACCTCACAATGCGCTGGCCGATATGTATCATTCAAAGATCAAGATATCTGGTCTCGGTATGAAGTATGAGAAAATCGATGTGTGTCCAGACAACTGCATGCTATTCTGGAAAGAGCACGCCAATGAGAAGATATGCTTGAAATGTGGTAAATCGATATATGTCGAAGTTGTTAATGACGATGGAGATAATGTGATGATAGATGTCGCACATAAGCAGCTTCGGTACTTGCCTGTGACACCTCAGTTGAAGTGGATGTTTATATATTCATAATATATTGTTCGTACTAACACGTATTGACAGGAGCGCGAGACGGGGGTGTCGCCGACCCCTGCTGAGATCTAGAAGAGAGGTCACACGGACCCTTCTCAACCGACAGGGTGCAGTCAGGCTGCAACCGAGCGATTGGTAAGTTTAGAAATCATTCATATTAAATATAACTATATAGATTGTTGAACTTACACGGTTTTCTTGTTTTGCAGGCTAAGTACGAGGAGGAAGCTAGGAAGATACACGGCGAGGATTTCGATTGGGAACGTCAACCAATCGATCCTCAAGCCGCGTATGCAAGCGGTGGTGGAAAAGCACACGGAAGGTGAGTTCACAAGTCATTTTATCATTTTCAATTCAAAGTATTCAAGATATTTCAATTTCATATTACTGACTCTCTTTTTTATAGGCTTGCCATATTCGACGGAGTTGTCAACTCGAGGGCAGGGAGATCTGCGGGAGGCAGCTCCACGCAGGCTTATTCGGTGGGCACGACTAGTCATCGCGCCTCGCAGAGGGAGATTGAGATGCAGTCCCTCTTCAGGCGACAGGAGGAGTCAGAACGCCAAAGGATCGCGATGGAGGCCACGATCCAAACCCAGGCAACATCGTTGGCGCAGATGCGGGAAGCAATGGAGGTAACAAAATAAAAACTAAAGTTCTCATTAATTCAGCATAAATGACTTACTAATAGATAGCATTTAATGTTTGCAATGACAGGCCATGGCTCGGGCGCAAGATCTGGGGATCCAGCTACTGGTACTACCTCCAGTCCTTACAGGCGATCCTTCTTCTGCGGGTCAGGTAATTTTCTATGTAATCCTTCTTCTCCAGCGTAAAAAGATTGAGATAGAAGAAAGAGGGAGATAGTTAGATAGAAGAAAATGATTGAGATAGAAGAAACAGAGAGATAGAAGAAAGAGAGATATAGAAGAAAGAGAGAGACAGAAGAAAGAGTGAAAGATAGTTAGATAGAGTAGGAGGGGAATGAAGAGAGAGAGGAAGATGTAGATGGAGATAGAGGGAGGGGAAGATAGAGGGAGATAGAGGAGGAAGATAGAGGGAAAAATATAGTAATAGAGAGATAGAGTGAGAGCGAAAGATAGAGGGAGAGAGAAAGAGAGAAATGAAAAGAGAGAGGAAGAGAGAGGGATCTAGATGAAGATAGAGGGAGAGGAAGAGAGGGAGAGACATGTTGATGCATTTATATTCTAACTCTAAGTTTCATTAATTGCAGGGATCCACGACAGCTGCACAAATGCCGTCGCCGTCGCTACCGCCACCTGGAATGAGGCGCGACGACGACTTCGACTTTGGAGGTGGCTCCAGAGGTGGCTACAGAGGTCACATGGGCGAGTGAGCCCTTGTTTGCTTTGTTGATGACGATGTGAGATGTATCGGCACTTATTAGTTTGTGATTGTGATGATGTTTTTGTGTTATATAGTGTGTGATATATTGTTTCTGTTATGTGATTCTAGCCATCGAGACGGGTAGTATTTTCTGTTTTTTTTAAAAACCTTATTTGCGATGACTTTTTATATAGTACCGTCGCAAATAAGGTTCCAGGCCGTCGCAATTAAGCCACTACTATTTGCAACGGCCCGGCTGTTGCAAATAAGCATTAATTGCGATGGCCTGGCTGTCGCAAATAGCGGTGTGGGTCCCGGAGGAGGACATGTGGCCCCGCCCACTGAACTTATTTGCAACGGTCGGGCCGTCGCAAATAGCGGCACTTATTTGCGACGGCCAGGGTCGCAAATGAGAAAATGTTGTTACGGGGCCCACCAGCCCCTGGCAATATTTGGGACGGCCGCTACGAGTCGTCGCAAATAAGGTTATTTGCGACGGTGGCAGTCACAAATAAGCTTAATTGCGACGACTTATTTGCGACGGCAAAAAACCGTCGCAAATGAGAAAAGCCGTCGCAAATTGCTTATTTGCGACGGCCCTGGCCGTCGCAAATCGTCGGGTTTCCTGTAGTGAACCAAGACAGGGACGGAAAGGGCGAGGTTCTCAGCGCAGTGGCTGTATGACATGGCAAAGCCTGTAGGAGCCGTGAACTCATGGTGGATACAGTGGATTTTTTCGTAGCCCCACTTGGTGTGTAGAAGGCGATGGATCCAGTAGCTGAGGTAGTCCTCCACAAGAGAGTATACCAAAAGTTGTGCTCCTACCTCGCTGACGGATCGTAGTGGAAGCCCCATACGAGTGCCCATCATCTGGTACACCTGTCATGCAAATAAGGAAACCCAAGTTAATCGTCATAAATTGAATTCTTTTCTTTTTGAAAAGCAAATAAATATGAGCATATAATCCATGTTGAAATTTTACTTGATATGAACACATAAATCTTTTTTTAGAAAACTTGAACACTCGAATCTGAAACCCACTAAAAAAGTTACCTTCTGTACTCATCCACCAGCGTTTCTTGAAAATATCTGAGTAACATTTCAAACATGTCTGAATCAGGCCTTTTTGTTACCTCTGGTCCCTAATGAGTCTACTTAACTTTGTTCTCATAAAAAAAACTAGATGTAAAAGAAGCGTAGAGTAATGAGATGAGATTGATGTTGTTGCTTGAGATTATCGTTGAGATGCGCTATTGTATAAACAGTACCTCCTGATGTTCAAAATGGTATATTTTTACAAATATTTTAATCAAATGTCGTATTAATTATTTTTGGGAAAATTATTGTTTGAAGTTGTGCTAGTGTCCTAATAATGAATTTATATTAGGGGTCAGATGAAGTATTTCTTTCTGTAGGTGTTTTTTGTTATAGTAATTCACAAAATAGGTAGATATATTTCCATGAAGGTTGTATTCCATATAGGTGATTTTGTATTATAAAAAATTACCGAGGTATGGAACACCATCGGGGGGACCCCATTTGGGGGAACTGGTCAGAACTGCCATGTGGGAATACAAATAAAAGCTGCTAAATATAGAGGTGTTATATTAAAAAAGATCCGCTTACTGTCTAGCAAACCGAACATATCAATGTCCTATATAATTAAACAGTTAAGATTATATGTCGATGTCATTTTAAGTACAGTATGCAACAGGTTAGATGCTTATCCACACACCACCTATATCCAAACAGTTGAAGCGTGACTAACAATTCTACTACATGATGACACGTGGCCATGGGGGGGGGGGGGGGGGGGGGGACAAGCAAAATACGTAGAAAAGCAACTTGCATGTGCACTTGGGCAACGTCCTAGTCATGATTTATTTTTATTTTTTTGAAGCCCCTCGTTCCATGAATTGATTGAACCCAGCGGTGCATGCATGCATGCAAGAGTGTTTGGCCCCCTTTGGCACAGCTCCACATAATTGATTGTCTGGATTCACTTCTGATTTCTCAGTTGAAGTGATTATGTGACTGAAAATTATTCTCTATAATTCTCTAGAATAAACTCTTAAAATCCGGATCGAGTATCACTTCAGAGAATCAGGAGAAGCTACTTTTTTCACCTTCCAGCCCCTTAGTTTATTTCAGAGAATCACTTCACAGAATCAGCCAAGAATCACTTCTTCTGAAAAACAGTGTTTGACACAACTTCCCTGTCTGCCTGAGAATCAGCTCCGTGGAGCTCTGCCAAAGGGGGCTTTGTGTATAGAGTATATGTAACACCCGCTGTTTTTAGATTTTTTTTTTGTAAAATGAATTTCTCATGAGATAAAAACATTTTCTTGGGAATAAAATTTATATAAGGCAAGTGGCATCATGTTTGAATGATTGTGTGAATTTTTTGAAAATTTAAATTCGCTAGAAATTTGGTTTACTAGTTCAAAACATAAAAGAGAAGAAATGGAAAACAGAAAAGAAAAAGAAAAAGAAAAAGAAAAACTGTTCCCTGGGCTGAATTCCCCAATCCGGCCCAACTCCCACCTCTCTCCCACGCCGGCCTGCACCTCCTCTCCCCCCTCCCTCTCTGCCGCTGGGTCCCGCGCGCCAGCCCACCTTTCCCCGCACCCCGTCTCTCCCCCTCGCTGACAGGCCGACCCCACCTATCAAGGCTTCCTTCCACCTCCCGCCGCGCCCGCGCCGTAACACACGCGCGCGTTACACCGCGCCGCCCACTCATTTCCCCCTCTTCATTCCCGTCCGTTTCTCCCTAATCAAGGGGCGCATCGTGCCCATGATGGCCGCCAGCCGTTTCTACTCCGGACCCTCTATAAAAACCCGGCCAATCCCTCCACAATTCCCTCACCCGATGTCGAAACCATAGCATTGTCGAGCTCGGTAATTCCGGCTATGTTCCCGTCATTCCACCCGATTGCTTGCCTCGAAAACTAGCCTCACACCCCCACCTTGTTCTCAGGATCACGCCAGACACCTTCGTCGGGGGAGACAGGCTCTGCGTCGCCGACTTCGTCGGGCGCCAAGGAGCACCGCCGCCGTCCATCGCCGCCGACCCTCCTCCGTCCAATTTCCGGCCTCGCGACAACCCTCGGTGAGACCTTCTTGCTTCCCTCTCCATTTTGCGCTAGTTGAATATACCCCGTAGCCTCTGCGGCGTGGTTTTTGGCCGCCTCCGGCGAGCCCGCCACCACGCGCGCGTCGCCGCCGCCACGCACCGCCACCCGACCCTAACCGGGGCGACGTGGCTCAATGCCCGTCGTCCATTTTAAACCTGCGGCCGAGATTAGAACACCCCATACCCCTTTAGTTAATAAAATCTGGGCCATCCGTTTTAAATCCAACGGCCCACATTCAAATCACTGTTCCCACCGCCTGTTTTGCACCCAAGCCCCTGGAAACTTGCGGGCTACCCCCTGGGTTCTTCTAGAATTCAAGTCTAACCCCTATAAATGTTAAACTAGCCCCTAGACTTTCTGGAAATTAGGAAAATACTAGTTAATTGAATAAAAAGTGTTTTTAAGCCCCTGAAATATTATAAAATAGCAATAAATTCTCGAAAATTGTAGAATAATCCCTGGACTTAGTAAAAAATATTTTTAGCCACCAGAACAGTTCTGTTTTTACAAAAAAGCCCGTGTTAGTTCTAGAAATTAAATAAAAGTCCTTAATT
This sequence comes from Tuctoria greenei, assembly GCA_036927565.1. Taxonomy (NCBI): domain Eukaryota; kingdom Viridiplantae; phylum Streptophyta; class Magnoliopsida; order Poales; family Poaceae; genus Tuctoria; species Tuctoria greenei. The sequence goes on from JAYESD010000010.1 coordinate 99,637,260, forward strand.
TGTATAAAATAATTATAAAAACAGATTTAAATACGTTTTATTTATTTTAATTTCTGCATTATTTTTATTAATTCATTTAAATTGCTGAAATAGTCATAAAAATACTTTTTAAGTATATGTAGTTCATAAAAATTGTTTTGTACATAGAAATAATTAATAAAAATAGTGTAAAAATTGTAAAATTTACATTATTGATTATAAATCTATTTTAAGCTTATTTTGAACGATAAAAATTTCTATAAAATAATATTAGGTTTCTAATAAATATAAAAATGGTATAAAAATCTCTAAAAATATGTTTTACTCAATAAATTTCATTTAACTCTAAATTCTCATCAATTGATGTATGCCTATAATTTAAATCAACCCTAAAATCACTTTTGTGTAGGAATTTGCGTCTATTTGAATTGTTTGCATTTTATTATGTCCTTATTGTATGTTATTTTTCGTGCATCGTCGTTATTTTATTGTATGTTATTATGTTCTTATTATATGTTATTTTATTATGAATTGATGGCTATAATGGAATTTAGTAGATAGGAATCTGATAGGGGGTTTTGTATGGATTGGTGCATGTGTGCACAATACCTTGGTTTGGGGCTTGACACCTATCGGATCCTAAGGACCGGTTTATGGAAGAAGTTGCTAAGCCTTTTAGTATCACCACATAATTGTATATGGGACAACTTGGTTTAGTAATTTGGTCTCTCCCGATGTAGCATAGGTAATTAATCAGACAGGGAATGGGCTTTGCCTTGGGATCCACATGGCTCAAGAGGGGGCTTCTCCTGGCGGGGGGGAAATAGACTCCAGGTGCCGGAGCGGTGAAACCTTAGAGTACCCATTGCAAGTCAGGAGAACCATCGGAAACACCTCGTAGTGATCTCCTGGCCACACACCTACGGAAGTGTGTATTGTGGTTAGCTACCACGGGCATTAGGGAGGTTTACCTTAGTCCACCTGGCAACAGGAGACAAAATCATGAACTGTGGGTAAAGGATACACACTCTGCAGAGTTTTGTCAAACTGTCTAGACAGCCGTGCTCACGGACATGAGCGGCTTGGAAACCAAATTCATAATTAGCACATGGTTATATAATGGATGGTTTGGGTTTGGCCTTACCTGGATTAATTTTGGGTTATTGGTTGGGATTTCACATAGAAGTAGGTGCTTAATAACATTTAAGAGTAGGTTGTAACTGCTATAGTGCTTTACCCATTATTTGCCTTCCTTGTTGTGAACCACAAATGTCATAACTTCCCAACTTGCGAGTACCATTGGTACTCAAACTTGTTAGTTGCATATTTCTCCCCCCAGTCTACGAAGGCGCAGAGGTGGAGAACCAGGAGTTCTACGGAGATCCCGAAGAGATGTTCTAGGTTGGCGCTCCCCCGTGCAATGCCTTTGTTTGGAGCCCTTTGTTATGTTATTCCGCTGCTTGTGTACTTTTATTTTCGACTTAAAAGGTCATTTATGTAATAAGGTGATGTACTCGAACATGGTATCTTATTTGGTATTTCACTTTCGTCTACACATGTATGAGTTGAACTGATCCTGGCATACATGTGGAAAGCATCTGGTTGTCTTCTTTTTACCAGGTGTGACAGTATATAGACCTTATCCATGGCAGGGTGGAAGATGATCTGGAGCGGGACAGCAAAGGTGAAGAAGAACGCCGCTTCCGCAAAGCATCGGAGGGAGACTGCCGGCGGGAGCAGCACCTTAGGCTGCAGCTTGTAGGGCAGGACGAGAGCCGGCACGAACGTCTTGTGGAGCAGAAGGGGCAGCGGCGCCAGCGTGTAGACGACTAAGACGATGATGTTGGTGCGGCAGTAGAGCCAGTAGTCCGGCATCGCCGCCGAGTACTCATACCACATGGTTTCCGCCCGCGTCAGGACGCGTCCCAGTGCAGCCTCCGCCTCCGCCGCCGTCTCGTACTCTGCAGAAGGTCACCTGTGCACTGCACGCAGCGTAGTTCAAACGCGCGGTTACCAAAGTTAATACCAGGCTAGCTACTACACTGGAGTCATCCTGTGCCCTTCCGTGGTCTTTTTTTTTTTGAAAAGACCGCAAAGGCCATATATTAAGTAGAGAAAAGCACATTACCAAGGCTTTCGACTCCTTGTCATGGGAATTCTTGCTCGAATTGATGGTAGTACGCAGAGGTTTCCCGGTAAAATGGCATTAACTGGATTTCTGCCTTGCTATCTACAGCTTCGTCAGAAGTCCTCCTCAACGGAATCCCTGGCCCAAGGATAGAGCATCGCAGAGGGCTAAGGCAGGGAGACCCACTGTTCCCCTCCCTCTTCATATTGGCTTTCGACATCATCACAAAGATATTCGACATGGCTTCACAAGAAGGTCCGCTTTCTCCCCTATATGGGAATGCTTCGAAATCTAGGATTTCTTTATATGCGGACGACGCTGCAGCTTTCATCAACCCAAGTCGATTGGAAATCCAGTGCACGGTCAAGCTTCTAAGGACGTTCGGACACGCCACCGGCCTCTGTATCAACATGCAGAAGAGCTCCTTGCTGCCCATCCGATGCTCAGAGCAACAGGTGCAGGAGGCCATGGGAGAATTTGGAGGGGAACTAAAATATTTTCCGGCTCAGTATCTTGGCCTCTCTCTGTTTTTTGGCAAGACAAAGCTGTATCACCTTCAATGCATTGAAGATAAAAATGGCAAAGAAACTGTCGGGATGCAAACCAAACAGCTTTCCTTTGCAGGGAAGAAAGTGCTGGTACAATCGGTTCTAAGTAGCGTTCCTTCTTATACTCTGTCTGTAATGAAAGTCCCAAAACGTTTCATCAGGGAATTGGACAAGTTGCGCTGCAAGTTTCTGTGGGCCGGCTGCGAAGAACTGAGGGGAGGAAAGGCAAAAATCAACTGGAAAAAGGTATGTCGACCATAGGAATTTGGAGTCTTGGCGATTATAGACATGGTACGGTTTAGTAGGGCCTTAAGAACCAAGCTGTTGTGGAACCAATGGACTGACTGTAAGAAGCTGTGGATTGGTACTCGTCTACCAGTGGATAAATCGGTCTGTGATCTATTTCAAATGACCACAAGAGTCGTTATCCATGACGGAAATAAGGCCTATTTTTCGACGGATAGTTGGCTGTCAGGAAAATCCCCTGCAACCCTCTTCCCGTAGCTCTTTAAGCACTGCAAACATAAAAATAGGACAGTGGCCATGGCAACACAAGCAAATAGATGGATCAGAGACATTGCATATGATCTCACGGTGCCACTGCTACACCAATTCGTCTCACTTTGGCACCTAGTCCAGGAAGCACAACTCAACCTCGATGATGACATGCCGGATGAGATCTTTTGGTGGCCTGCACCCAGTGGACAGTTCACGACAAAGTCGGCCTATCAAATTCAGTTCTCAAGTGCCATTCACTTCCCCTACATCCCTCTGATTTGGCGACCTTGGGCGCCCCCTCGCTGCAAATCCTCTGCGTGGCTCATGCTCCAGAACCGAATATGGACGGCTGCACGGCTACAAAGGAGAGGCTGGCGCAATTCCTATTTTTGTCCGCTCTGTTTAAGGAATCTGGAGACAGCACAACATTTGTTTCAGGAATGCAATTTTTCAAGGCAAGTGTGGTGTTCAGGACTGCACAACCTGTCGCATCAATGCTTTGTTCCAATATTACATATTGCATGACGGTCCTGTCTTCTATATGCCTAAAGTGCCAAAGACGCCAACTGACCGGGACTGTCCTCCTCTTTTGGTGGCATATTTGGAAAGAGAGAAACAGGCGCATCTTCGAAAATCAAGAAGCATCCTTCCGGCAGGTTGCACAGATGATCAAAGAAGACTCTCAGTTTGCGCGCTTTGCACTGCTCTCTGGGGCAGATGAAGCTTAGCTTTTTGTTACCATCGCATGGGAATGCCCCTGGATGGCCTGACACAAAGTCAGGTTAGCTAATGTAAATTAGGTTGTATCACTCACTTTATTTCTTAATGCATGGCAGCACTCCTGCCCCTTAATTTAAAAAAAAGTGTGGTGTGAAATCAGCTCCTGGACGAGTCTACAATCCTTGAACCCGTTTCTTTGGATCCAGGACCGCAACCTGAATACCTGATCAGCTGGTTTACAGATGCGGCTGGGGTTTCAACAGAGGAAATCAAATAGGAAGAACCATGATGCTGCTAGTAACATGGTCAATCTGGAAAGAACGAAACCGCAGAATTTTTGACGGCAAGGAGGAAAGCGTAAGCGAAGTTGTCATGACCATCAAAGAGCAAGCGATCGCCTGGGCACAGGCGGGTACCAAACAGCTCCTTCGCCTCATGGCCCCAAATCAGTATGCACAATAGCTTTCCTCTGTAACCATGCCTCTGTTTCCTCCCCTTTTCTCACTCTAACCTCCTCTCTGGCTTGTATCCCTCTTTTGATCCTTGCCACCGACTCGGTGCTGCCCTTCTGTGGTCTGATCTGGGGCAGCAACTGATATCTCCCGGCCCTGGTGTGCACTGCTTTAAACACGACGATCCGAGGAGAAGCGGGTACAGGTGCACGACAGGTGCATACATTTTCCGCGCAACACGTCAGTTTTGTCCATCTGTCAGTTCCAAAAATACAAAATTGTCTGTCAGATAAATGGAGCGCAAGAAATGCGTCACCACATGTTGAAAATTACGTGACGGAGACAGCATAACTTAAACTTATCGGAAATACTATACCTCAGGTGCCTGATTCAGGCACAGGAGTTCAGACGATATGCTGCCTCTCTCGGACATGAAGGTAGTTTTTTTAATTGTTAATAGTAATTTGTAAGAATTATGTAATTGTAATATAACTAAGCAAATAATTTTGTAATTGATTAATATAAAGATTTAAGGGTTAATGATTAATTACAAGGATTAGAGGTTAATAATAGTAATCAGCTGCTAATTATTCAGTGTCTGAAAATTTTTCAGATTTCAGACACTTGAAATCTAGACAGCCCCTAAACTTATCTGTTGTAGAAAATCTTCCAAAACGTTGTAATCGGCGCAAACACATACAAAAGTACCTAGATATTTAAAACTTAAGAAGTGATAATTGCTGAATTATTGGTGGTCGGGGCGGATACGGCTGTCTGTTTAGGCGTCAGCCCATGGCGCCGCGCTTCCTCTGCCATGCCAGGATAATTACGAATCCCCTGGTGACAGCAGAGGCCGAACACCAGCGGCTCTGGTCTTTTGACTTTCGTTTGAGCCTTGGCGGCCAGTGCTCCAAAGATCGTAGAAGCCAGCAGCACCACCACGCTCCGCCCTGCTCGGTACAAGAACCATGCCGACACTACAAGAAACGAGAAAAAAAGGCATCGGCCGTATGATCGTTGGTAGGCTATTGTCACTGTCGGTGTACAGATGGCTTAAGCAACACTTTTTATTCAACATTTTTAACTTCTAAAGACGTCGGTCCCGATGTATTTATTCATTATAGCCGTCGGTTTATTTGATCGACACATTTACAAGTTATAACCGTCGGCACAGACTCCCGATGTTAAGACCGTCAGCCACAAAGTGAAACCGACGCTTTTAACTCTGACACAACAAAAAAAAATAACGCTCTGATTCCCAGTCCGCGGGCCACCCAGGAGTAGTTTTGGCGCTTGTTGGTCACGCGGCTCAGATGAATATGCTCACAAGACCACTATGTTGACAAGTACATACAAACACAAATTTAATCTGGAATATGCTCACAAGCACAAACATCAATCTGCTCACAAGCCAAACATCAATCTCCTCAACACAAGATCAACACAAGCACAAAAAGAAGTTGAAAACAAGCCGCAGCATGTCCGCGAGCCGGTCCCGGACCTCGCGCTCTGGAATGTTGAGGATGGGCGCCAACTCCCCAACCTCCTTCGAACCGCCAGGGCCTCCTCCTCTTTGGCCTGCTTCGCACCGCCGAGGCCTCCTCCTCTTCGGCCAGCTTCGCACCGCCGGGGACTCCTCCTCCGCCTGCACTGCTACAATAAGCCTCATCACAGGCGGCTCCAAACCTATTATCACAGACGGCTTTTAAAACCGCCTGAAACGAAGAGTCTGTGATAATCTGCAATTTCACAGGAGGAGAAGTGAAACCGCCTGTGAAGACACATTATCATAGGCGGTTCTTCACTTAGGCTAGCCACCTGTGAAGACAGATTATCATAGGCGGTTCTTTACTTAGGCTAGCCGCCTGTGAAAATACTTTATCACAGACGGGTCGTGCAGCATATATAACCGCATGTGATAAATGTCTTATCACAGAAGGTTATTGAAGCATAACTAACCGCCTATGATAATGAGTCTTCACAGACAGGTATTGAAGCATAACTAACCGCCAATGATAATGTGTCTTCACAAGCGGGTTTTGAAGCATAACTAACCGTCTATGATAATGTGTCTTCACGGGCGGATTTTGAAGCATAACTAACCGTCTATGATAATGTGTCTTCACAGACGGGTATTGAAGCATAACTAACCGTCAATGATAATGTGTCTTCACAGACGGTTATTGAAGCATAACTAACCATCTATGATAATGGTGTTATCACAGACGGAGTTTACCTATATCAGCCGTCCGTGAAGACCCTTTAACGCAGCTGGTTTCTACCATAACAGTCACCGCCTGTGAAAATTAGGTTATCACAGATATTTCTTTACTTGTATCTAGCCGCCTGTGATAATTGTTTTTCACAGTCATGCCTAGTCGTTGGTTAATAACCGCCTGTGATAAGGTATAACCTATGCAGTACTACTGCTGTTATTTCTAATTTCCAGGTCAATTAAATATAATCACAGAACAAAAAACAACAATATCGTCACAGAACAAAAGTCAATAATATTATCATCACATAAGTCAATTTCACTAAAACAATATACATATGTACAAGTTACAGATACAATTCATCTCAAAGTTTACAAGTTTTCACTAAAAACTGTTTATATTGGCATAGTCGCAAAGTTTTGGCACATCAGCTGCTGAACCATTCTTATCAAAGAACTTCCCCTTTTTGTGCAAAATTTCGCGATGAATGAACTGACAGAGTTCAGAAGCAATCCTGTCGGCTCCTCCATCAGGAATACTTCTACAAACCGGCCATTCTTCGTTCAGATTCTTCATGTGCTGCAATATAACACATAACAAGGTTTAGAATGTGTTGGTTTGAACAATCTCAAAGTATAGATCAAATTGAGAGTATACAAGAATTTAGTTGGTATTTTTGGAGCAGTTGTACTATGAGCAATTGAATTTTGAAGTTGGAATCAAAATATGAAAATAATGTTTCTGGTAATATTGAACAGCAGAGAATATAAGCATTAAACTATGCTAGTTACAATGAAAATGAAACACAAAAGTAAGAAAATAAGGTATCGACATTAAGGATAACTTACATCCTCACGATTCACTCTATATACGTCGGCGGTCCGAAGATGCTCGCATACATAATACCCGCATAAGACACTCTCAGCAGGCTGCTTCGGACAAGCATAATACGTTTTAATGTCCAATGCAATCGTATTAGGAGGTCTCTGACCGCCAAGCTCCGCGTAAAACTGCCAAGCGCTGTAATACAAGAAATGTCATATAAAACTTGTCAACACATTCTAAATGTGCGTAAATTAAAATTATTGAATAAGCGTACTTTTTCAAAATGGAAAGGAAATCTTTGTAATGATCTGGTGGGTAATCGGCCGAGTCCAAGACTGTTGCCATTCCTTGCGTTGGCTTGATGAAGATCATTATGTAGTGATTACTGCAAACATACAAACACACGTGTTAACAATTACCAATAATTGCTATTTCAATGTCATGTGTCGAACTTACTCGAAGTGGTACGGAGCCTTTACGAGGTCCTTGCCGTCTCTGACAAAGTTAAACATCGCATGTCCTATGTAAGCTGCAACTTCTGTCTTTCTATCCTTCTTAAGTTTTGCAATTGCTCTTTCGAAATATTTTTTTTCATGTGTTTGTACTGGCTTGATTCTCGATTCGCCTGGACGTCGAATAGCGACTTTGCAATCCTAGTAGGGTCAAGGATACCTGTCTTGCGCTCCAATATTACATTATCCATGTATTGCATCCTATTGAAGAAGTCCAGAATTGTTATAATCTCATGAAATGCGTATGCGTGTAGTAAGAAAAGCAAATACAAAATATTAGAGCACTTACAAGCACCAGACGAGCAGCAGGTTGATATCGAGCATGTCCCGATGGAAAAGGGAAAGCAGCTCTTCAAATAAAATGACTCGTTTATCTACTCCAGTGCTCCAGAATGCTTCTTTTGGAATACAAAATGTGACGCAATTAAGACCAAATTTTGTGCTGGCAGTGATGTACCACTCATGCATTCTTCTGAGCTGGACGGGTTGTTTGCTAAGTTGTACGGATGTCATGAACAGCTTCCCATTCTCAAATTTAGGAGGAACATCCTCAAGCTTGTATATTGGAACTCCTGGTTTAACTAAAGCCGTCCGCCGATTATACATGACACCGTCTTCTTCCCACTCCTCGATATCTTCTAATGCTGGCTCATGAGAAGAACGAGATGCACTCAATTTTCTAATATTTTCCTTCATAGCTTCCAAATACTTTGACACTTCTGATGAAGGTTTATTAATTTCGTATGAGCTAACTTTGATAGGCACTGATGATCGAGGAGTAGTCGTCGGAAGTTGGACACTGGCTTGTTGTTGAACCTGTTGTTCAACTGATTGCTCTTTACTCCCAGCAGTTGGCTCTAGTACTACTTCAAGTTGTTGCTCAACTAGTTGCTCTTTACTAGCAACAGCTTGCTCTGGTACTGCTTGAAGTTGTTGCCCAACTTGTTGCTCTTGGATATCATCCTTGCTGAGACATAGGGGGAGTGGATCTTCCCGAACTGGGAGTGGATCTTCATGCACTTTCGCCTTAGAAGATGGGGTTGCAGTATTTGGAGATGCGACGGGGCTAGAAATTGGCTCATCGTCCAACACGATATCGCGTCGGTGCCAAAGGATTAATTGGTTGACAGCCTGCCCCAGAGTCGCGATCCCCTCAGGTGTGACGTGGTCTATTTCATAATCTTCATAATCATTATCAATGATCTGAAGAACTTGCACCACAGAATAATACAACAGAAGTGGATTCCCGTTGAAGTCACAATCAGGCTTTGCCATAGTAGTGGCAATCTGTTTGGTTTTGTTCCCTGCTCTGCCTATCGGGACAAGAAGATGACAAGATTTGTCGTTAGCAATATCATCGACAGGGAACTTATGGGCTGACCCTGAGCCTGGCACGGAACCAACGCTGCTAGGGTCACCGGAACCATCATTGTACTCGGTGCCACTAATTGTCCTGATTGTCTAAGTTGTTCCATTATTTCTTGCATATTTTCTTTGACCTTTTGAGCAATCGTTTCATCAAGTGTTTTCTTAAACTTCTCACGTCTTCTATATGTGTCTTTATCTTTAGGGAAACCATCTAGCCAAGACATTTGAAAAGAGACCGCTCGAACCCGTCCGCTGTGTTCAGGGTTTCTTAAGATAGCGGTAAGTTGGTCATTCTCCCTCTTTGGCTTGAAGAGACCCTTCTGTTGCTTTTCAATTACTTCTTTCATTTTATCCTCTACTTCATTCAGAGAGTCGGGCTTTTCAAGTTTGCCCTCGCTGGTCAAACCTGACCGAGCAAAGACCCAGCGTTGAGTTTGCTCATCGCACCCTTCTAATGGGTGAGGATTGCCCTTACTAAGAATTTCGTCTAATACCTTATTCCATTTCTGGACTTTGGGGGCATATCCGGCAGACCCCAAGCGATGATGGTATTTGTTCTTTTTTGCAAGCTCTGACCTAGTTGCACTTAGAGCTTTAGCATCAGGTGTGCTCTTTTGACGAACAAACTCTTGCCACTGAGCTTGTGTGATTTTTCCCATCTTCCTCGGGCTAGGGACCTTACCGGCCTTAACATAAGCATTCATTTCACTCTTCCAGCATCGAGACTTCTTGCCGCAAGAGACCAATGTTGCTTTATTTACAGCTTTTTCTGTGCCTTTCGGGAACTTGAATTGTTTCTTTATCTTTTCCCACAACTCATTCTTGGTCTGCTCGGGTAATTTCCTCCAATTCTCGGTTGTGATCGGCACAACCTCCCTAACAAGAAAACCGCATGCGTTACGGTACTTGGTAACTGAATCTAGTGGTTCTTGGGGAAGCCCACCTGGACCGACCCTTGTTATGTACATGATGCGGTCCAATTGACCCTTATTGGGACCTCGTTGCCCTCGTTTCCGCTTGAGTGAAGCTGAGGATTCATCCATTGGAGAACCTACTGCGGTTTTAGGAGCCGATGTCACCTCATTATCTTCGAGATTAATCTAGGTAGAAAAAAATTATAAGACTTCGTATACTTGACAACCAACATTAACTTGAACTGCTGAAGTTAAGATTCGTGATCCATGCCTCGTCGGCAGGATCATATTCCGGGTCTAGATCCACTGAAGTCTTTTTAATTTTTATATTCGGAAAAGGATCCGAAGGACTGTGATAGGAGCCTGAACTGCCGGAGTCAGTAAACTCCATATTGTCTTCTTTGTTGTTACTATCAGAACCAGTCTTCTCAGGGCTTTCCATGCTAGATCTAATAAGAAAAAAATCTAATAAATGGCATATTAACTCTACATGAAGTGTTGCATGAAGAAAAAGATGGAAGCATTCTCGGATTTGATAAGGCATTCTAGGGTTTAAGGCGACTGACCAAAAGGTTCCTATACATTGCGAGGGTGACAAGCATGTTAAAGTTGCTCACCAGCAATGAAAATTTTATCTTTTTATTCTAAATAGTCTAGCTTCGTTCAGAGCGGCGACCACATTCTTGAGGTTTACTAGGCGGCGCCTAGCTCCGGACCTATAACTGATCAAGCAAGGGACAAAAAGCAAATCCCCGCACAGCTCCTACCTAGCTTAGAGGGCTTTATCGTCCCCGCTCTCAAGTTTCCTCTTATTCACTGTCACTAATTATTCTGCCTACTGAATGAAAAACAACATGCTGATGCGTACTTGTGCAGATGTAGTGCCTAGAAGAGACTGATAGCAGCAGCAGCAACTAGCAAGCTCACTTTACACCGACAACCCAAGGCATAACTTAGTCAAAATTAGTCAAGTATAGCTATATCTAATGTAACTTAGCCAAAATTAGCCAAATTTGCTCAACTTAACCAAATATAGCTAAATCTTGCCCAACATAGTCAAACATGCTTGATTATGCTTCAGTTAGCTAAATTTGGTCATATTTGAAACAAAATTTCTCAATTTTGGCTCAATTAAGTAAATTTAGCCAAAACACATTTTTAAAGTTATATAGGTCTAACTAAATTCTTGTATCATAGAGATCGACATCATATGCTCAGACTCCATCGCCACACCTAGTGGTACCTAGATATGGGCGTGAGGATGCTCCTGGCATCACAAATGAGTTGGCCAGCAACTTGTTTGGCTTCAGAGCTAAATATAGCATAACTTTGGTAGCTCAGATTAGGTACAATTGCTCAAATGAAGCTGATGGAGCCACAAGTGCAGACATCTTTGGTAGCACAGATTAGCTACAATTGCTCAATTGAAACTTAGAGAAATAAAAGCAAACTTAGCCAAACTTAGTCTAGCATAGCTAACTCTAAGCAAAAGTAGCCAAATATAGCATAACTTAGTCAAAATTAGTCAAGTATAACTATATCTAATGTAACTTAGCCAAAATTAGCCGAATTTGGTCAACTTAACCAAATATAGCTAAATCTTGTCCCTAATAGAGAATTATGTGGCATATGCAAGGCCGATGACAGAAATAGGGAATATACTGCTGTTACTAGAGTCTAGAATCATGTTTACCACTAATGTGTCAAAACAGTTTCAAACACACAGAACCAACTACCAATTTATCGTGATATAACCATCCACGACGAAGGGAGTAACTCCTATTCATTCGAACTTGATAGTTTTATCTCTGCAAACTACCAGAAGATGAAATGCTACTGATTTCACAGTTTCAGACACACAAAACCAACTACCAATTTATAGTGATATAACCATCCACATAAATCTTGCCCCACCGAACCCTAACCAAAGATGCCACCGAACTTGACAGTTTTTTGAATTCCACCGAACCCTGACCAAGGATGCCTACCATTTTCTAATTCCCGAACCCTAACCAAGGATATGCAAGGCGGCAGCAAGGGCGGGGAGGGAGGCGGCACGGCGAAGGAGGATGGAAGGTCGAAGGGTTTAGGGTTTACCTTGAAGCTCGGCGGCGACGGCAATGGCTTTGCTCGGCGTACCTGGAAGTGAGGAGGGCGAAGCTCGGCGGCGACGGCGAAGCTCGGCGACGGCGAAGCTCAGCGGCGTACCTGGAAGTGACGAGGGCGAACACTTGGCGGCAAACGAAATTTTGGCAGCCTAACGGCGTCTAAGTGTTTCGCCCGGGTTAGGTTTTTCCAATGCTGCCGAGGGGTGTATATAGACTCACATTTTCTCAGGCGGATTTTAAGTACCGACCGTCTAAGAAGATTGTTACCTCAGTCGGATTTTACTTACCAACCGCCTGAGAAGATACAATTCTCTCAGGCGGTTGGTTAGTGACACCCGCCTGAGATAAACATGGGCCTGTGAAGATATTTACTTATTCTTAATTAATATGTGTTCATTATAATTTGATGAACGCCTACATAAAGACCCCTTACCAACCGTGCGCGACTTTTCTTTTCCCCGAGGCGTGAGCTTTCAATGCGCAGTAAACCAACTGATCCATCTTCCACTCCGCGCGGCCTTAAAGACGTGCTATCGCTCACAAGCGCATCGCTCACTTTGAATCCTCTTGTTTTCTTCATCTGTGAAAAACCGACGTCTATATAAGGACCCCTCACCGCAGTCAAAACGCAACCCTGGAGAATTTATATCAACGCCGCAAGGCTGTTGAATTTCCCCTGCGCTGCGCCGTAGCTCTGCCGCCCAGCCCATACTTCCACGCTGCCGCTCAACCCCGCACCGCCACTTCTCCACCCAGCCGGCCCACCGTGCTGACGCCTCCCCACCGTGCTGACGCCTCTGCAAGGTAAATGTAGTTTCCTTACTTTTTCTTTGTATATTTTCATTAGCTGATAAGCTGTTAGTTTTGTGTGTTCTGGTATATGGATTCTGTCCTTTTGCATGTGTAAGGACTGTATGGATTGTGTTCTGGTATATTGATGTATGGACTATATGGATTGTTTCCTTTTTGTCCCTATTATGTGACATGAATATGATGTTTCATTAACAGATGCTATTGTAATATATATAAGATGCATCTGGGCCTGTTTCCCGATATAACGGACCGGATACCACCAAGACCTAGCCCATGCTGCTGGGCCTGTTTCCCCCTTTGACTCCGTCCGCCTCAAGACGTCGCCCGTCTCCTACATTAGTCGCCCTAATCATACTTGTTATGTCTCTGTAAATTCATTTTATAGAAGACCTTTAGAGAATATTTGTGGCCAAATTTTATAAATCTGACAAAAATTCTATTATTGAAGCATGGACCGTCGAGCGTGGATGTATAACATGCCAAGACCCGATCCTATGTACATTCGTAATGTTGCAAATTTTATTGAAGCATCCAAGAGACATGCGAAGTTGCAAAAGATAGATGACATATTATGTCCATGTATCGACTGCGAAAATAAGATTGCTTGGACGGATACTATAGTAATCCAATCTCATTTGGTGAAAAGAGGTTTCAAAAATAACTACACAATATGGACAGAGCATGGTGAGTTAGATACACATGATGTGGATAAAGATGATGAGAGAGGCTCAGATGACGATAATGTTCATATCGATGATGGTAGTGACAATCAAGCTGGTGATGATGATGATGAGTTCGATTGTGAGGAGATGTTGCGTCACATTGAACCATATGTACTGACTTCTATGGGAGCAAGCAAAGGTTTAAGTAAAATGGAGACATTGCAGAATGCAGCGACAGAGCTTTTATATGATGAATCAAACGGTTGTCATAAAGAGTTTACTACATTGCGTGCAGTCTTAGAAATACTAAAGTTGAAAGCTACGCACGGATGGTCCGATTGTAGTTTCTCTGATCTTTTTAATCTTCTGGCAGAAATTCTTCCAAATCCAAATAAACTTCCCAGAAGCACTTATAAAGCAAAGAAACTTCTTTGCCCGATGGCACTAGGTGTGACAAAAATACACGCTTGTGTGAACCATTGTATTCTGTATTGCAAAGAGCATGAGCTCGCAACTAGATGCCCCATTTGTGGTGTCAGTAGATACAAGAAAGACTACAATCACCTGTATGTTACCAACATGAAAAAGACTCAGAATAATAAGAAGTTTATTATTGGTCCTGAAGGTGACGATGACGATACTTCTGGCAATGCAGAAGGGAAGAATAAGAGAAAAATTCCTGCATTGGTGATGTGGTACCTTTCGGTAATTGATCGCTTGAAGCGTTTGTTCTCAAACCCTAGGGAGGCTGAACTTATGCGTTGGCATTCTGAGCAACGCAAGAAGAATGAAAAACATATATGACACCCTGGTGATGCAACGCAGTGGAAAAATTTTGATATTCAGTATCCAAAATTTGCGAAATCAGAAATGTGAGGTTTGCCTTGGGTACAGATGGAATGAATCCGTTTGGTGAAAAAAGGAGCATACACAGCACATGGCCCGTGGTCTTAACTATGTACAACCTACCGACGTGATTGTGTCACAAAAGGAAATATATCTTATTATCTGTTCTTATCCAAGGTCCGAAACAACCCGGCATTGAAATAGATGTGTTCTTGGAACCTTTAATGGAAGATATGGCGAAATTGTGGAATGAAGGGGTACGTACATGGGATGAGTACAAGCGGGAGTATTTCACGCTAAGAGCAATGATATTCGTTACCGTGCATGATTATCCCGGACTGTTTACATTATCGGGACAAATGAAAGGGAAGAAAGGTTGCGTTAGGTGCGTGGATAGAACTGGATTTCTATACCTCACTTCATCCAGAAAGACGGTGTACATGAGACATCGATGGTTCTTGACAAATACACACAAGTATAGGAAGATGAAAGAACAATTTGATAACAAAATCGAAAAAGATACTGCACCGAAACCTTACAGTGGAAAACTTGTGTTTGAAATGGTCAAGAACATTCATATTGCTTTCGGTAAGGGAAAAAAGAGTAAAGGAATTAAGAGAAAGAAAAGTACATCTTCTGATGATACAACTGACATGGCTTTCAAGAAACAATCAATTTTTTTCAAGTATCTTCCGTATTGGAAGAATCTGGAATTTTGCCATAGTATTGATTTGATGCACGTTACAAAGAATGTATTTGACAGCATCATTGGGACCTTGCTGGACATGCCGAGGAAAACAAAGGACAGATTAAATTCACGTATGGACCTAGTAAATCTTGATTTGAGACCAGAGCTTCATCCAGTAGAAAAGGCGAACGGGAAGCATTACCTTCCCCCAGCCAGCTACAACTTGACGCTAGAAGAGAAAAAAGCAATTTGCGAATGCTTGCGTGGGATCAAAGTGCCCACATGTTTCTCATCCAATATCCGCAAACTAGTCTCGATGAAAGACTTGTCTTTATTCGGTTATAATTCTCACGACTGTCACATGATGATGACAGTTTTCCTTGCCATTGCAATAAGAGTAATCAAACCTGAGCATATAAAAGTTGTCATCACACGTTTGTGTTACTTCTTCAATGCAGTATCGCAAAAGGTGATAGCATGTGAAGATTTAGACTATCTGAAAACATACATCGTCGAGACAATGTGCAAGCTTGAGATGTGTTTCCCACCATCCTTTTTTGATATGCAAGTACACCCAATCATACATCTTGTTGATCAGATAAAAGCATTGGGGCCACTATATTTACATCATATGTTTTCGTTGGAGAGATATTTAGGAGTATTAAAAGGTTATGTGCGGAACCGTGCTCACCCAGAGGGTTCAATTATGGAAGGATACACCACTGAAGAAGTGATTGAGGGTTGCGCTGATTACATCAAAGATGGAAAATTGATAGGTGTGCCTATACCGATACATGAGGGTAGACTACGTGGGAGAGGCAAAGTGGGAGAAAACTTTTATTGTTCAAGATTACAAGAATGTACACCGTGCACATTTTGGTGTACTACAACAGCTCGTAATAGCTGAGCCGTACATCGAGGAACACCAAATTGAGCTTCGTGATAAAAACCAAGACCGCAAAGAGGACTGGATCATGAAAGAGCACAGAAGATGTTTCACTGAATGGTTAATGGACAAAAATATATCATACGGAAACACTATAGAAGAGGCAACAATGAAGAAGTTAGCTTGTGGCCCATCTGCTTTGGTAACATCATGGCAAGCATATGACATCAATGGTTACACATTTTACACTAAAGAAAAAGACGGTAAGATTGTTGCACAAAATAGTGGTGTTCGTATTGAGGCTTATGATTCACAAGGGCAGAAGACCACATACTTCGGGTTCATAGAGGAAATATGGGAACTCGACTATGGCGAAAGAATGGTAATGCCCGTATTTAAGTGCCAATGGGTCAAACATCCTGATGGTTTGAAAGTGGACAATTACGGGCTGACACTGGTAGACTTGAATAAAGTGGGTTACAAAGATGACCTATGGGTTCTCGCCGATAATGTTGCACAAGTTTTTTATGTTCAAGATCCAGAAACTGAGAAGTTGCACGTAGTTGTTTCTGGAAAGCAAAATATTGTTGGGGTTGACAATGTGGGAGATAATGAAGAGGAATATAATCAGTATGAAGAGATGTACCTTTTCATCGAACCAGAAAACATCAAGCGCGTAGAGAGAAGCATTAAAAAGAATGCGAGAAGATGTCAATGTTGGAAAAAATGTATATAGCAATGCGAGATGATATATATTGTATATATTTGTATCTTCTGAAATCAACTTAGAACAATGTTGGTATATGGATTGTGTCCTTTTGCATTTGTGTACATATGCGTTTGGACTCAATGATTTGGAAGTTTGGAAGTTTGGTCTTTCAGATAATGATGTCTCGGGCGTGTAGCCAATTGAAGGAGGAGCGCTTGGCGTGGCGCAAGAACCATCCCCATGTATGTACATATGGCACATCAGTCACATGGTTGTATATACATATGTATCTGTAATGGACTGATGAACTTAACTGTAGTTTGTTTTTCCGTCTTGTTTGTTTTTGGTATTTTCAATTTCTCCGCGTAGGGTTTCTCTGCGAAGCCTGAATCGGGAGATTTATTGAAGTGGCAGTGCATCGTCCCCGGTAAAGAAGGGGTAAGTCATGAAGAACAAGCACAATATGAGTTTAACCATCGTTCTCCTATTAATAAATTTCTTTTGCAGACTGAATGGGAAGATGGTTACTACCCCCTGACAATCTCCTTCTCTGAGGACTATCCCTTGGTGCCTCCAAGATGCGCCTTTCCAATTGGGTTCTTCCACCCAAATGTCCATCGTTCGGGAGCACTCTGCATCGGGATTCTTGATCAAGAGACTATAAGATAGTCCTATTTTGTTCATGTAATTATTACTTATAATTGTTGTCGAACTTATTTGAACTGGTTTCTTATATTGCTTAAATTATATTTCGTAGGGGTGGTGCAGTGCTTTTACAATCAAAACTATACTACTTGAAGTTTAGCGTTTGCTGCATCAGCCAAATGTGCCTGATGTTGAAAATGATTGCTATAATCTACTTATCAAGGTTAGATGACACTTTAACTTAGTGACCAATGTAGGTTATTCATTCCTCCTTCGACATTTGTTAATTTAAATAATGTCAATATTTTCAGGATCCAGTGGAATATAAGAGACGTGTTCGGGAGCAAGCAGGACAGTACAATTTAGATTGATCGATGGGAGCTTCATCGTCGATCTACAATGAATGTAGCATGATTTTTGTTCAGTGTGTAAAGAAATTATCTTTGAACAATTGTAAAGCGTCTAATGGTGTATTATCACAATTAAGCCAGCCTCACTGGTGATCGAGCATTTCCTATAATGCATTACTATACTAGTATCTGCTAGCTCATCTGTGTTTTTTTACTGATACAATTTTGTCTGCACGACTACATACGGTTGTGATAATTGCAACTACATCCCTGTAATTTCAATGAAAACTGCTTATGATAATTGAACAACTACATACGGTTCTTAAACAATGACTGCCACTGAAAATACATGATCTTCTCAGGCCGTTGTTAATCAACAACCGTCTATGAAGTTCATTGCATTACAGACGGTTATTAATTAAGAACCGCCAACGAAGATCATGTATTTACCCAGACGGTTGTTTCTTAAAATCCATCTGTGAAGTTCATTGCATTACAGCGGTTATTAATTAAGAACCGCCAACGAAGATCATGTATTTACCCAGGCGGTTGTTTCTTAAAATCTGTTTGTGAAGTTCATTGCATTACAGACGGTTATGAATTAAGAACCGTCTATGAAGATCATGTATTTACTCAGGCGGTTGTTTCTTAAAATCCGTCTATGAAGTTCATTGTATTATTGACGGTTCTTAAATAAGAACCGTCTGTGAAGATAGTGTATTTACCCAGACGGTTGTTCTTTAAAATCCGACTGTGTTGTTCTTTCATCATAGACGGTTATTATATCATTCGTCATCACTGTTGCATATTTTTAAGGACTGCCTGTGTTTGAAAATTTGAGGCGCCTGTAAAAATGCTTTTTGTAGTAGTGCTGGGCGCCGGGTCAGCAGCCGCATCCGCGGTGGCAAGCGAGGAGGGGACAAGGCCGTTAGGGCGGCGAGGGGAGGAGGGAGAGGCTCAGGCGAGGCGTCGGGTACGTCGGCCTAGGACGTCTGCCGGGGACTCCTCCGCCAGGGCACCGGGTCGGCAGCCGCGGTTGTGGTGGCAAGGGAGGAGGGGGTGAGGCCGTTAGGGCAGCGAGGGGAGGAGGGAGAGGCCCAATACGTGTGGGGAGGAGGTGGTCGTGCGGCGGCGAGGGGAGGAGGAATAGACCCAGAATGTGCGGTGGCCGATCTCTAGCGGCGGCGACGGATCTGGATTTTTGCCAGGAGCGGTGGAGTCAATCTGGATTCTGAGGAGGCCGACACACTAGGGATTTAATGTGCCGGACTCCTCGAGAGAAGCGCGCCAGAGGAATAAAAAATCGGATGGAGAAGCGGCGCCAACGGTATAAATATTTTCGGACGCAGAAGCGGTGCCACCGGAGGATCGGGAGCGCGCACAGTTAGAGCCGCCGGCCTCGGGCCGACGATTATTTGTACAGGTGTCGGTTGATCCTGTTGTACCGATGTCTTTATTTTTCTACGTCGGTTTTAGTTGGTGGACCGATACTTGTATTTATAGCCGTCGGCCACGGCTACGACACCGGCGGTCATAAAATTATAACCGTCGCGAGTTAAAACCGATGGCATTAGACAATTTAAGTTCGACGCTCCCGATATCTTTACTTTCCCCGACGCCCTATTGATCGATTCATGTAGTGTGAGGCTCTGCCTCTTCCCGATTACCGTCCTTCCCACCCTCCCCCCACACACACATAGAGAAATCTGACCTGTACGATCCGGTGAGTTCTGTAAACCTATACCTCAGCGCCAAGGCTTGTGCTCGCATGCGACCATGCTAAACACAATTAGCACAACCCTAGAACCTGAGAGTTGTTGTAAAAATAAAAGGGAGTAATACTCCATCCAAAAAAACAAATTTAAACCTTATATACTTTGACCAATAGTGAAATTTTTCTAAGAAATCTTATATGTAAGTTCTACCACCGTTCTGAAGCGTATACCTTTTTTAATTCCTCATTCATTCCTTTTTCGGGGAATTTAATGGTCATCCATAATTGCATCAGGACCTCTATGGATACTCCAAAAACGCCTCAACCTTTTCAACCATGAATACAATATTCCATCCGTTTTAAAGTAAATGATGTCGGTTAGTTTAATATAAAAGTAAAATGGTGTCGTTAAACGGAGGGATTATATCATTAACCAAACATGATAAGCTGCTGGAGATTCCCAGTGACTAAGTCCCAAATAAAAGTCAAGAAAGTTACCCATTCGTACGTGAATGGACTCATTAACATTACACAGCATGCGTGAGCCAGATTACTACATTGTTATACTAATCTTAACGTTTAGAGACAAAACAAACACCACTAGAGTCCAGATGGCCCGTGCTTCGATGTTGACGCACGAGTACACCTTTCACATCTGTCAGTGTGGCAGGTGGTGACCTGCTGCGCCCATATGGGCATCAGTCCTGCGCAGATTCTTGCGGTCCACAACAGCTGGAGCCCCGTCGTGCATACAGTTGCCCGGCTTGAACGCCACAGATGTTACATTCATCTGCAGATAACATCACCGACAAAATCCATAGAACGAAGATCCAACCACCACCCGATCGTGATAATTTTATTATTATTATTACTTATTATTATTATTGAACACCTCTTCCTGTTGTAGTGCAAATCGAGATCTGTAAGAATATAGAAACTTTGGCCTAGCTCGTTGCGCCAGTTTTGAAAATGAGGTACGAGGGGACCAATCCTAAAGATAACATAGTTCAATTGATTTTGGAACCGAGTGAAGAGACTTTGCTTTCATTCTTCTCAAGCGAAGCATTTCTTTAGGCATCTCCAATTGATTTTTATATGGTTTGCTATCCTATTTTTTAGCAAAGACAGATAAAAAATCAACTCTAATCGATGTGCTACTTCTACACGTTTGTCATCTAAAGCCTTTGGTGTGTTATAAATAGCAATCGGCTCTTGGTTTGCTATTCAAAACTTGTTTTACCAAATTGGTTGGAGTGACACATAGACTGAAATGCTAAATGCAAATAGCACATTTGCTATTCAGAATAATAGCACCAAAAATACTTGATAGGTTGGATATGGATACTCTTAGTCTACTAGACGGTATCATCTTGACGCCTTGCCCACCAACTTCCATGTCCGATCCATTTTTTTGCCGTAGTGAAAGGCCTAGCAAGAAAATGAGGACTGGCCAGCCTGAACGTGCAACATCGTGGATGTCGCCCATCTTGGTCAATATCATGCACTAGCGTGATGTGAGGGGATTGTCGGAGGAAGAAGACTATGCCGTGGGGGAGAAGTAGATGGGATAGGTGTGTGGAATATTTGCAACAGCAATGTTAGGAGTTGTTACATGCATAATCATAACGCTCACTCGTTCCTCTGTTTTATATCTCGCGCCACTCGTTACAGGCCGGCCCATTCGTGTCCCGCCACCCGCGCATTCGCTCGTCTGGGCCTGGAGCTGCGATGCGGCCCATCTGACTTTGAATTCTCCCGCACGTCCGTTCTTCCTGCCGTTGCCGAGTCAGTAGCATGAGGAAGGGTGCTGACATCCCCCCCCCCCCCCCCCCCCCCCCCATAGGAGCGTGCTTGACCCCAAGCCAGCGCATTGGGAAACTCCTGCCGCAGCCTGTCATAGTCTTCCCATGTAGACAGCTCGGCAAGTGTAGAAGACCACTTGATCAAGGCTTGACGTATAAGAGATCCACCGCGAGAAATAGAGCGTTCTAGGAAGCATTGGGCTTACCAGGGATGGCTTTGATGATGCAGCTCAGAGTTGAGACACATGGAATACGGTATCGCCGAATGAGTAGGTAGATCAAGCTTGTAGGCAACCGAGCCAATGTGACTCAGTACTGTGAAAGGCCCGAAGAATCTGAAAGCCAGTTTCTAACATGACGTCCTGGACAGGGACAACTGATTATATGGTTGCAGCTTAAGGTATACGGAGTCACCCACTTTGAATGATCGGTCTGAGCGGCGCTTGTCAGCTTGTGTCCTCATTCTGTGTTGAGCTCGAAGCATGTGCTTCGGGCGAGGTCAGACATGAGAGCACGTTCAGCAAACCAGGACCGCATATCCGTGTTGGAGAACTTGGAAGTGTCAGCAATACCGAGCTGAGTCGGTTTGTGGCCATAAATGATTTCAAAAGGAGTCTTGCCCACGGATGAGTGAAAACTTGTGTTGTACCAAAATTCGGCCAGAGAAAACCACTGGAGCCACTTGGATGGGCAAGCATTGAAGAAGCACCGCAAATAAGTTTCCAAACATTGGTTGACATGCTGTCTGGCCATTGGATTGAGGGTGGTACGCCGTACTCATCCGAAGCTGTACTCCGGTGAGGGAGATGAGTTCTTGCCACAGTTTGCTTGTGAAAATAGGATATTGATCGGAGATGATGGCTTGTGGTAACCCATGAAGTTTGTAGACATTGTCTATGAACAGCTTAGCGACTGAAGATGTGGTATAGGGATGGTGCAATGCTAAAAAGTTGGCGTATCGGGGGAATTTGTCAACGATCGCAGAAATGCAGTTTGCATGCCCGGATTTGGGAAGGCTATCAATGAAATCTAAGGATATAACTTGCCATGCTGCAGATTGTATGTCAACCGGAAGGAGAAGGCCACGATACGGAGACTGATCTGGTTTAGCTTGAAGACAAGTGCTGCAGTTCTAAACATACTCGGCTACTAATGATTTAAGGCCACGCCAGGTGAAGATATTTTTGATCTGTCGGACTGTGACGGGTACTCACGAATGACCACCAAGAGCACTGGCATGATGGCTAGAAATGATCTCCCGAATGACCTCCAAGAGCACTAGCATGATAGCTAGAAATGATCTTCTATTGTAAGGCGTTGTTGGCTCCGACCCAAATCCTGCCATTGTAGCGAAGGATGCCTTTGTTGAGAGTGTAACCCTTGTGAGAGGATGGATCAACAGTAAGAGCTGCAATAAGGTCGGTAGAGAACTTATCATTGATATAACTTGATAGAACGTCCTATAACCATGATGGAGAAGCCACCGAAATGGCCATGGTGTGATTGATAGGTAAGGGCCGATGAGATAAGGCGTCTGCAGCAGAGTTTTCAGAACCTTGCTTATAAACGATCTGAAACCGCAGCCCGAGAAGCTTTGTGAACACTCGTTGTTGCCATGGTGTATGGAGACGTTGCTCAGTGAGGTGTAGGAGGCTGCGATGATCTGTTCGGACTTGAAACTCCCCGAACTGAAGATAATGGCGCCACTGCTCGACGGCTAAGAGAATTGCCAAGTACTCCTTCTAGTAAGTAGACAGCCCCATTTTTGTTTTTGGTCCGAGAGACTTGCTGATGAAGGCCAAACGGTGTCCATTTTGCATGAGTACCACTGCAACTCCAGTTGCAGATGCGTCTATCTCGATGCAGAAGGGTTTGGTAAAGTCGACATTGCTAATACAGGAGCTGTTGAGAGAGCTGCCTTCGACATGTTGAAGGAGGTCTGGTGATGAGAAGTCCATACAAAGGGAACATTCTTCCAGAGTAACATTGTCAGGGGTTTACTTATGATTCCATAGTGGTGTAGAAAATGTCAATAGTAGCCAGACAGACCGAGGAAGCTATGCAAGTCCTTCACAGAAGATGGTGTTGGCCAGCTTGTTACTGCTTCAATCTTATTTGGATTTGTGGCGACACCCTCAGATGGGACTATTCTTTGCAAAGAAACATTTGGAGAATTTGATACGCGATTGGTCTTTGAGCAGAAATTCAAACACTTCTTGCTCCATGGTTCAGTTGCTTCTTCCTGCAAAGAGGCAAGCATGCAGGCAGAATCCAAATCGGAAGGAAGTTGAAACAGAATTGCAGAACGTAGATCAAGCTTCAATCCATCAATAAAGCGAGTAGTGTAAAAGAGTGGATCAGTAAAAGACTCATATGAATGAAGTTGATCTACCAACTCAGAGAAATGGTCGATGAATTCAGACACCGATCCTGTTTGCCTAATATGAAATAGCTGGCGAATGAGAATCTCATTTTGGTTCCGACCGAATCAGTCAGAAACCAGAGAACAGAAAACCTCCAAAGAACAGTGCGACAGCTTGCGTTCCATGGACTGCAGCCATCGCGCTGCGACTCCCTCAAAGTGAAGAGACACCACTTTCAACCAAATACCGGGATCGTTGGGATACATCTCAAAATAGTCCTCGCAACGGGATTTCCGAAGCTTCGGGTTTTCACCCTCAAGCTTGGGAAAATGCAGTTTCGGCAGGTTGCTCTTCGACAAAATAGAGTGCAATGGAACTCGATCGATGGGTGAACCGAAAGAACGATGAGGGCGAGTGGGATCGAGACCGAATGTACCCTTGATCGGGACGTGGGTGTGGGTTGTCGACGCGGTGCCCATGAGGGCTGTCGATGGAGGTTCCCACGAAGGGATTCTTGAACGCCGACTCGACGGTGAGGATGCCGGTGTTGTGTGCAGGGTCGTGAGCATCCCGATAAAAGAATTTGTTCAGCTTGGCGATCTCCAGTTTGATGGCGGAGACCGAGGCCTCGATCTCAGGATTCCACATGGTGATGTTCTTGTCAAGCTCGGTCGTGGAAGACTCCAGAGCCGATATCTTCTCAGAGTGCAGCTGCCCAGTCGCCTCCAGGTCTGCGACGCGCTTGTTCAGATGCTCGGCGTGGTCGATGAAGACTTGCTTCATGCAGGGCCAAGCCGGCAAAACCCGGGGCCCTGTACGACTATTAAAATTGTTCACATTTATATTGAAAAACAATATCATAAATTTATATATAGTATATATAATAAAATCTTAAATGGTTATGTCAAAACCATATCTATTATTAAAACTTACCTCTTGATGCATAATATTTATCTAAATAGACCCATTCTTTTAGTATTCCTTGAAATAAAATCTTCAATCATATGTTCATATTCTATCTTCTCCAAAAAATCACTCTCAACCGATATTGTGGCCAGATCAGTAAGTCTTTGTTGCGTCATTGTAGAACGCAAATATGACTTCAGTAGCTTGAATTTAGAAAAACTACGCTCTGCAGATGCAACAGTCACTGGGATGGTCAATAGAACTCGATATGCAATACTTGAATTCGGAAAAGAATCATGTCTCTTTAAAAACTTGAGAATTTGGACAGGTCCCATATTTTCCATTGGCATAAAATCTTGATGGAACTTCAACTCCATACACAGTTCATTGGCATCAATATCAGATTTTCCATCTTTTTTAAGGGCAGCCTCTAAATCATCACAAGAGGACTTTAGAATCTTATTATCCAATGATTGTAGTGCTTCAGAAGTAAATAAGAATCTGAAAACTTTCTAAAAACTCTGATATTGTTCAAATCTATTTGTAAGTATCCATTGTAACATTTATACTATTAATAGGAACATCATCAATCTCATTATCATTTTGATTCGCTAACTGATCTGCAGGCTTAATAATAAATCTATCCATAGCCCCCTTTTGAGACTGAGTGATACTTTCCATTCTTTGTTTTTTTTACGCTTTTGAAATCCTGATTCATACTTCCTAGAAGACATAACTGTATAATAACAAAATTACTTTGCCTGTTGTTCATAAAATAATGAAGAATGCAAGTATATGAAATAATAACCAAATTTGTTGTAAGAGAGAAGACAGAGAAGAGAGAAAATTTACCGGACTGACTGTTTCGACGGCGACTACACGCACGACGCTCTCTATTTCGACGGTGGTGCAAAGATGGAGTCGGGGAGCGTAGACGTGATCACCAAGTTGGGACTTCATGTAAGACCTATGTGTGCTGAATACATTGGCTTGTAGTGAATACACTTGGCTTTGATGATAAAAGTTTCGAATATCACCAAAACACCTTTTTATCAAGGTCCGACTCTAGCTCTGAGCTACAACAAGGTCCGACGGTAGGTCCGGCTTGTTTTGGGTGGCTCCGACTACGTTAGATGCTAGGTCCGGCTTCTTGGTAAGGTCTGACTAGCTTTGGTTAGCTCCGGTGAATCTTTAGCTCCGGCATGTCTTTGTTAGCTCCGGCATGTCTTTGTTAGCTCCGGCATGTCTTTGTTAGCTCCGACATGTCTTTGTTAGCTCCGGCATGTTTTTGATAGCTCCGACATATACTTGATAGCACCGGCATGCTTTTGCTAAGCTCCGACATACTTTGTCTAGCTCCGGTTTTGGGTTGACTAGTTTTGACTAGTTTTTGGTAAGCTCCGGTTCTAGGATCTACTAGTTTTGGAAAGCTCCGGCCCTAGGTTCTACTAGCTTTTGTTAGCTCCGGCTCAAGCTCCGGGTTGCTCTGGCAAGGTCCAGAACTTGACCTAAGTGCTTCTGCTTTTCATTTCCAATGTTTCGTACTTGCTTTACATTGTTGGAAAGATTGCTTAGTATTCATTTGCTAAGTTTTTGCTGCGTTTTGGATGATATGGATGATATCATTTCTACTGTGTTTTTGCAACATGCTTATGTCAGGTTCTCACGTAAGGTGTTGTGTTCGGAACTAACTTGAGTCAAGTCGAGGACTTGGGCTCGTATGGATTGTTTGTTTGTTCATGTGCAGGTGTTGCTTGAGTTCAAGTCATGGATGGTGACAGGATCCATTGGACTAGTCTCAGGAGAAGATGAGGTTCCAACAACCAAGTTCGGGAGGAACTGTGGTTGAGCGGGTCAGGAGGTCGCGCAGGATGATTGAATCAAGGGCAGTGCATATGAAGGTCGAAGGAAGGTGTTCGCACGTATGCATGAGGTGCATGACGTGGAAATATGCTTCTAGAGACGGTCGTATCGGTTGAAGACTTAGGTTGCTAGCTGAGTCGGTTATGGCTCGGTATGGAAAATATCGAGTTGGTTATGTTAGGATTTCGTGTGGGTCACGAATTTGAGTTGTTTAGGAATGTGGGATACGTTCCTAAGGTGTTTGGAAGTCTTAAGATTGCTTCTATATGCGTATAGAAGAGTCCTAAGCAGTTATGGAAAGTTCCGATTGTGATCGGATTAGGATTGGAGTCCTAGTTGAGATTGGGATGGCCTAAGGGCTGGTTATATAAGCGAGGGAAGGCCGAAGCTCGTCAGAGACGACTTTGGGGGCTGTTCCTCTTGTGTTCTATTGAATAAAATTCGTAGTTTGAAGGAACTTTTGTGCCTTGTTCGTCCGACTTGTTCCAGACAAGTTTTACTCGTCGAATTTCTGGACAGCACTACCTTTCGTCGGTAGTTTTATCATAACTCGAGTTTTACAGATCCAATTGACGTGATTCTTTTTGTGTTGTCTTCACAACTTGATTTTCTATCATCTGTAAAAATTTCACGGTCATTGGATTTGTGGTTTTTGATCTACACGAGTTTCTTTGCAGCATTCCAGAAACTGTTTTTCTCGGGTAGGTCAGATTGACCAGTATTTGATCTTTTGATCATAACTTGAGTTTTTCTCGACGGATTTTAGTGATTCCTTTTGTGTTATCTTCGTGACTTGATTCTCTCTGATAACTATCACTTTTGTCACGGTGAAACACGTTTAGATTAGTCTCATACACGATTTCTTTAACAGATCATTTTTCTGCCAAAAGGGTTTGGGGTTTAGTTGTTTCCGCTGTGTAAGATTTTTAAATCTACCATTCACCCCCCTCTGATAGCTTTTCACGTGCTCTTCGATCCTACAATTGGTATCAGAGCTACGGTGCTCTAATCTTTGAGATTTGCACGTGTTTTTGACTAATCATCATGGAGAAGTACTCCGCCAAACCTTGTGTGTTTTCTGGTATTGATTTCCAGGTTTGGAAGGCACGCATGGAGGCTTTCATCCAGGCACAAGGCTTTGCAATATGAGAAAGGTGTATAAGCCTTATGAAGTGCCACCTAATGATCAAGTCACGGCCACAAACCTACGGGACGTCGATAACAACAACAAAGCCCGAAACTTGATCATCCAAGGACTCACTCAAAGCGACTTTGATCGTGTCGCGCACCTCCGGTCAGCATACGATGTTTGGAGAGCTCTCTGTGATTATCATGAAGGCTCCAACACAATCAAGGAGGTAAAACAAGATATGTTCAAAAAGGAATATATGCGTTTTGAGATGCAACCAGGTGAGTCTATCGATGACCTCTTTGCTCGTTTCAATAAAATTCTCAGCAACTTACGTAGTGTCAATGTTAATTTTTCTGATGCTGAGAATGCTAGACAACTTCTTACTGCATTAGACATGTCAGTTTGGGAGATGAAAGTAACATCCATTCGTGAATCAACTGTCATGAGTTCTCTTACATTAGATGTACTTTATTCTAAACTAAAAACTCATGAAATTGACATACTAGCGTGTAAGAACCCAAACAAGTCTATTGCATTTGTCTCACAACGAGATATGTCTAGCTCCGGTCAATCATCATCCTGCAATACTCTTGCTTTGTTGTCCTCACTAACCCTGGAACAGATCGAAGAATTTTCAGAAGAGGAGTTGGCACTCATCTCTACTAGATTCTCAAAAGCATTGCAAAATGTGAGAACTAGAAGGAGAGGAAGCTCCGGACCTCAACGCTGTTTTGAATGTGGTAAAATAGGACACATTCGTACAGAATGCCCTAACCTTTCAGGTCCGACCACCCGGGAAGAAAAACAAAGCAAGGTCCGAACCTCCTCTAGAAACTCCAACAAGAAGAAGAAGGGTACCATAGGACGCAAGATGATTAACAGCTTCATCACCGCACTTCAAGAACTTAGTTCAAGTGATGTAGACTTTGAAAGTGATGAAGATGATGACGATCTGGCCAACTTATGCTTCATGGCGGGCAAAACAAGATCAAGATCAAGTCAGGAGGATGCAGAACACATCAGTGAAGACGATGAGGTATGTTCTACCTGCAATGAAATGTGTGATGCTATTTCTCGTGAAACTATTATTGTCAAGAAAAAGGACAAAAAGCTTAGGGATAATGATGCTAAAATTGAATCACTAGAATCTGAAATTAACCGTTTAAAAACTTTGATTCCTAGTGATGATGCATGTCCCTCATGTGACTTAATCTATGAACAATTGTCCACATTAAGAAGTGCACACTCCTCCACTCTAGATAGACTTGATGAAGAAATTAAAAAGAACAAAGAGCTTGCTGCACTTAATAATAAAAACTTGAAAGATGCTAGCTGTTCTACAATTGACTTGCATTGTTCTACTTGTGATGATCTTGATAAGAAACTACAGGATGGTATGAATGAAATTTCTATATTGAACAATGCTTTACGTTCTCATGAAGTTAAATTTTGTTCAAATTGCAAACTAAAAAGAAAAACTTCATGTTAAAATTGCCTTGATCTGTCCAATAAACTTGATGACATGCATAGGACATTAGATCGGTTTTGTAATGGGAATAAGAACCTAAACTTGCTGCTGAATTCTTCTAAGTCTTGCAATAATAAAACTGGTTTAGGTTTTGATTCTCATGCTCATGCTAAGGCACATCCACCTAAAATTGTAAAGTCATTAGGAAGTGGTTTGGTTCAAACAGTTCCTAAACAAAAAGAAGTGGTTTTCAAATCTGCAGGAATGTTGCTTCATTCGGTTTCAACTAAAAATATTGCTTGCTCATCTAGACATGAACACAAAGTTAAATTTCATTGTACCTTCTATGGTAGAGATGGTCATGTCATAGATTTTTGTTATAGACTAGCTAAACAACAAAAAAAGGAAAGAAAAATTGCTAGATCTTATAACTTTCATGCAATTGGAAAAACACAACCTGCTTTAGTGAGTCAGAAATTCGAAAAGGTAGCTTCCGGACCTTCTGGTAAGAAATCTACAAAGGCAGCTCCGGTAGTTATGATAGCTCCGAGAGCTCCCGGATCTTCTGCTGTTCCCTCCAAAGCTTTAGTTGTTGCCTCCGGACATTCTGCTTTTACCTCCGGAGCTACTAGTTTTCACTCTAAACAAGTAACAACTTCTAAATTAATTGCTAAGAACAGAAAACCTCAAACTTCGACTCATAAACCTGCTGTTTTGTCTCAGCTTTCGTGTGTTTTCCTGCTGTACGTCGTGTGACTCAGTACTGGATACCTAAATGCCTTTTGACTAACCCCAATATTGAGTCATCGACGTATTGTGCTTCTATGTAGGTTACACGTTTGAGGAAGGAGAACATTTGGATTGTGGATTCAGGTTGCTCACGCCACATGACTAGTAACAAAGATTGGTTCTCCTCCCTCTCTTTTGTGTCACGTGTAGAAAATGTTACTTTTGCCGATAATTCTTCAACTCCTATAATTGCTAAGGGTTCGGTTAGAGTAAATGATCACTACACTTTGAAGGATGTGGCACTTGTCAAAAATTTGAAATACCACTTGCTTTCTGTTGCACAATTGCTAGATGAAAATCTAGAAATTATTTTCAATAAAAACTGCTGCAAAGTTGTAGGTTCAAACAGTGAGCTTATTTTTAACATGTCTCGGTTTGGAAGAGTTTTTAAAGCTGATTTTGATATGTCTTCCTCTAAGCATAGGTGTCTAGTTGCTAATGATTCAAAAGACTTATATTTTTGGCATCGTAGACTTGGTCACGTAGGCTTTGATCACCTAATGCGTGTTAGTGCTCTTGATCGCATACGTGGGCCGCCTAAGCATAAAGGGGACAAAGAAATTGTGTGCTCTTCTTGTAGACATGCTAAGATGGTTGCAGGTTCACATACTCCTCTCACAATGATCATGACAACTGAACCATGTCAACTTTTGCATCTTGACACCGTAGGACCTTCACGTGTTCAATCCTTCGGAGGTAAATGGTATGTTCTTGTTATCGTTGATGATTATTCTAGATACTCTTGGGTTTACTTTATGGCGTCTAAGAATGAAGTTTTTAGTCACTTTAGAACTTTATTTCTTAGATTATCAATTGATCACCCAGGATCATTAAAAGCAATTAGAAGTGATAATGGAACTGAATTTAAAAATCAATCTTTTGATCACTTTTGTGCTGAAAATAGAATAGACCAATTCTCTTCACCATATGTACCTCAACAAAACGGTGTTGTAGAAAGAAAGAACAGAACCTTAGTTGAGATGGCTAGGACTATGCTTGATGAATATCAAACTCCTAGGAAATTTTGGGCTGATGCGTTAGCAACCTCTTGTTATGTCTCAAATTGTGTTTTCTTGCGTACTAAGCTAGGTAAAACACCATATGAGCTTCGGTTTGGACATAGGCCTAGTGTTACACACTTTCGGGTATTTGGTTGCAAATGCTTTGTTAAGAAACATTGTCTTGATAAATTTGAACCTAGATCCATTGATGGCATGTTTCTTGGTTATCCATCTCATACTAGAGGCTACCGTGTGCTTTTACTTGACACTAACAAAATTGTGGAGACTTGTGAAGTGTCTTTTGATGAAGCTAGCCTAGGTACTAGCTCCGGTGTTGCAGGACCAGATTCGTATCCTCAGGGGGAGGGTATTTTCGAAGAAGAAGAAGAGCCGGTGATACTGCCTGGTAGTTCCGAAGCTGACACGTGTCCAGCTCCGGACATTGAACAAGCTCCGGCTATCATCTCTGCTGGTCCTGATCGTCCACAAGTCACAAGCTCATCAATCTACGATGAACCTAATGAAGAAGAAGGTTGTGAGACATCTGTTCCCCTATGTTTTTATAAAGATCATCCCCCACAACAGATGATTGGAAGCTTGCACGAACGAGTCACATGGTCCAGGTTTTGCGATCCAAACTCTCATGCTCATTCTGCTTTTGTTGCTTCTTTTGAACCCAAAGATATATCACACGCACTCGCTAATGAATCTTGGATTATTGCCATGCAAGAAGAGTTAGAAAATTTTGAAAGAAATAATGTTTGGAAACTTGTACCTCCACCTCAAGGTCACACTTTAATTGGAACTAAATGGTATTTAAAAATAAACAAAGTGAGGATGGGGTTGTGGTTAGGAATAAGGCTAGGTTGGTTGCTCAAGGTTTCACTCAAGTTGAAGGTCTAGATTTTGATGAAACTTTTGCTCCTGTCGCTAGATTAGAAGCCATAAGAATTTTGTTAGCTTTTGCAGCATCTAAAGGTTTTAAGCTATATCAAATGGATGTTAAAAGTGCTTTTCTTAATTGCTACATAGATGAGGAGGTTTATGTCAAACAACCACCGGGTTTTGAAAATCCAGATTTTCCTAATCATGTTTACAAACTGTCCAAAGCCTTATACGGTCTCAAACAAGCCCCTAGAGCATGGTATGATAGGTTAAAAACATTCTTACTTGAAAAGGGGTTTCCCATGGGCAAGGTTGATAAAACTCTTTTTGTGCTTAAGCATGGCAATGACTCATTATTTGTTCAAGTGTATGTGGATGATATTATCTTTGGTTGTGCTTCTCATGATCTTGTGTCCAAGTTTTCAACGATGATGAGTTCCGAATTTGAAATGAGTATGATGGGTGAACTCACTTACTTTTTGGGGCTGCAAATCAAACAAACCAAGGAGGGTACCTTTGTGCATCAAACGAAGTATACCAAAGACCTCCTAAGGCGCTTCAACATGGACAAAAGTAAGCCTCTTCGGACACCAATGGGAACAGCAACAACACTTGAACTTGATGAAGATGGTGAATCCGTGGATCAAAAAGAATATAGAAGCATGATCGGATCACTTTTGTACCTCACGGCATCAAGACCGGACATACAATTCAGCGTATGTCTTTGTGCACGGTTTCAAGCTTCCCCACGTGTTTCACATCGTCAAGCCATCAAAAGGATTCTCAGGTACTTACATGGAACTCAAGGATTTGGCATTTTTCTTCCTTCTTCCTCAACCGTTACTTTGAAAGCTTTTTCGGATGCTGATTTTGGGGGTTGTAGGATTGATAGGAAAAATACTTCTGGTGCTTGTCATTTTCTTGGTAATTCTCTTGTTGCTTGGTCCTCTAGAAAACAAAATTCAGTTGCACAATCCACAGCTGAATCTGAATATATAGCTGCTGCTAGTGCTTGCTCACAAATTCTTTGGATTGTTCAAACACTTAAGAACTATGGAGTTGATCTAGATAGTGTTCCACTGTTCTGTGATAACACTAGTGCTATTTGCATTGCCAAAAACCCCGTGCAACATTCTAGAACTAAGCACATTGATATTAGGTATCACTTTCTCTGAGATAATGTTGAAAAAGGAAACATTGTGCTTCACCATGTAGATACCGAACAACAATTGGCTGACATCTTTACAAAACCTTTGGATTTCACTCGTTTTTGTTTCATTCATAGTGAAATAGGGGTTATGCACCCTCATGGCTTAAATTGAGGGGGAGTTTTTGAAACTTGGGAAGTCTATGTGTGAATCTGAAATTAAAATAATATGAGCATAGTATTTCATACATATATGACTTTGTGATTCCTTTTACATGCTGAAAGTTCTTACTACATTACTCGTGTTATACATTTTGTAGTTTTTGCCATGTCTAGTAATTGGAATAATTACTTACACTAAATCTGGTCATGGTCGAACTTTCTTGCTGTTTTGAACTTGTTGCATGCTCACAAATGCTTTTAATCATTAAGAATTAATCAAGTAATCAACTCACATGTTGAGTTTTTATGAACAAATATAAATTGAGAAAAGATCAAGAGAATATGCATGCATCGCACTTCTTTTGAGATGACTTGTCATTGCGCTTAGATATGAACTTAGAAGTTGTGTATGACTAAAACCATGTCCTTAAGCTTCTGATTGTCAAATGACATAGGCTTGGCTTGGTTGGTTAGAATAAGGCAGATGCGCATATAATCTCTTGCAAATATCATATAATATAAATTTATGCTTTGAAAAATAATGAAATGCAGCAACTAGTGTCATGCTTTCAGGTTTTGAAATAGTTAAGCTTGTGAGATCATGACTTGCTTAAATTGAAAATTACATATGATCTCTAGCATGGCTTA
Organism: Tuctoria greenei; assembly: GCA_036927565.1. Lineage (NCBI taxonomy): Eukaryota > Viridiplantae > Streptophyta > Magnoliopsida > Poales > Poaceae > Tuctoria > Tuctoria greenei. Next base: position 99,671,007 of record JAYESD010000010.1, read on the forward strand.
CACTACTTTATGTATCTCATTGATGTGATAGTGTAAGTTACTTGATAGTATGACTTGGATGAGCTTTGTTTATATGTATATGTTATAATATGCTCATAACAACTAAATAGGGAGAGATAATTTGCTTATATGCTCATGACTTGCTGAATACATTGTCAAAGGGGGAGATATAAGCATGAAAAGAAAGAGAATAAGGAGAGATAATAAAGGGGGAAAGATAATGACAGATAATATGGGATAATTTTTCTTCTCATTTTACTTTTGATTTACAAAGGGGGAGAAATTGCTTTCAAAACTTTTATGTGAATAAGCCAATGTTTGGATTTTAAATGGTGTTGCCAATGCATTCATCAAGGGGGAGATTGTAAGACCTATGTGTACTGAATACATTGGCTTGTAGTGAATACACTTGGCTTTGATGATAAAAGTTTCGAATATCACCAAAACACCTTTTTATCAAGGTCCGACTCTAGCTCTGAGCTATAGCAAGGTCCGACGGTAGGTCCGGCTTGTTTTGGGTAGCTCCAGCTACGTTAGATGCTAGGTCCGGCTTCTTAGTAAGGTCTGACTAGCTTTGGTTAGCACCGGTGAATCTTTAGCTCCGGCATGTCTTTGTTAGCTCTGGCATGTCTTTGTTAGCTCCGGCATGTCTTTGTTAGCTCCGGCATGTCGTTGTTAGCTCTGATATGTTTTTGATAGCTCCGACATATACTTGATAGCACCGGCATGCTTTTGCTAAGCTCCGACGTACTTTGTCTAGCTCCGGTTTTGGGTTGACTAGTTTTGACTAGTTTTTGGTAAGCTCCGGTTCTAGGCTCTACTAGTTTTGGAAAGCTCCGGTGCTAGGTTCTACTAGCTTTTGTTAGCTCCGTCTCAAGCTCCGGGTTGCTCTGGCAAGGTCCGGAACTTGACCTAAGTGCTTCTGCTTTTCATTTGCAATGTTTGGTACTTGCTTTACATTGTTGGAAAGATTGCTTAGTATTCATTTGCTAAGTTTTTACTGCGTTTTGGATGATATGGATGATATCGTTTCTACTGTGTTTTTGCAACATGCTTATGTGAGGTTCTCAGGTAAGGTGTTGTGTTCGGAACTAACTTGAGTCAAGTCGAGGACTTGGGCTCTTATGGATTGTTTGTTTGTTCATGTGCAGGTGTTGCTTGAGTTCAAGTCATGGCTGGTGACAGGATCTATTGGACTAGTCTCAGGAGGAGATGAGGTTCCAACAACCAAGTTCGGGAGGAACTGTGGTTGAGCGGGTCAGGAGGTCGCGCAGGATGATTGAATCAAGGGCAGTGCATATGAAGGTCGAAGGAAGGTGTTCGCACATATGCATGAGGTGCATGACGTGGCAATATGCTTCTAGAGAAGGATTATGGAAGGAAGATCTGATCGGAAGGATCGGATCGTATCGGTTGAAGACTTAGGTTGCTAGCTGAGTCGGTTATGGCTCGGTATGGAAAATATCGAGTTGGTTATGTTAGGATTTCGTGTGGGTCACGAATTTGAGTTGTTTAGGAATGTTGGATACGTTCCTAAGGTGTTTGGAAGTCTTAATATTGCTTCTATCTGCGTATAGAAGAGTCCTAAGCAGTTATGGAAAGTTCCGATTGTGATCGGATTGGAGTCCTAGTTGAGATTGGGATGGCCTAAGGGCTGGTTATATAAGCGAGGGAAGCCCAAAGCTCGTCAGAGACGACTTTGGGGGATGTTCCTCTTGTGTTCTATTGAATAAAATTCGTAGTTTGAAGGAACTTTTTTGCCTTGTTCGTCCGACTTGTTCCAGACAAGTTTTACTCGTCGAATTTCTGGACAGCACTACCTTTCGTCGGTAGTTTTATCATAACTCGATTTTTACAGATACAATTGACGTGATTCTTTTTGTGTTGTCTTCAAAACTTGATTTTCTATCATCTGTCAAAATTTAACGGTCATTGGATTTGTGGTTTTTGATCTACACGAGTTTCTTTGCAGCATTCCAGAAACTGTTTTTCTCGGGTAGGTCAGATTGACCAGTGTTTGATCTTTTGATCATAAATTGAGTTTTTCTCGACGGATTTTAGTGATTCCTTTTGTGTTATCTTCGTGACTTGATGCTCTCTGATAAATATCACTTTTGTCACGGTGAAACAAGTTTAGATTAGTCTCATACACGATTTCTTTAACAGATGGTTTTTGTGCCAAAAGGGTTTGGGGTTTAATTGTTTCCGCTGTGTAAGATTTTTAAATCTACCATTCACCCCCCCTCTGGTAGCTTTTCACGTGCTCTTCGATCCTACACTTCAACAGCACGAAGAATCGGGCGTCGGTTTGTTTCCTTTATCGAGTCGGAGTCTGAAGCGCATACGTGATTGGAGCTGATCGCTGCTGCCTCCTGGGCTGCTGGCTGCGTGGCCACCAGGCTGCTGCTGTGGCCGCATGGGCTGGTCCCGGCTGCAGCTTCCCTCCCGCTGGAACTCATGCTGGCCTGCTGGGCATTGGGCTCCACTTTTGGACACATCATTGAAGCCTCTCTACTACAAAAAGCATTTTTACAGGCGCCTCAATTTTTCAAACACAGGTGGTCCTTAAAAATATGCGACTGTGATGACGAATGATATAATAACCGCCTGTGATGAAAGAACAACACAGGCGGATTTAAAAAACAACCGCCTGGGTAAATACTCGATCTTCTCAGGCGGTTATTACTTAAGAACCGCCTGCAATAAAATAACATCACAGGCGGATTTTAAGAAACAACCGCCTGGGTAAATATATGATCTTCTCAGGAGGTTATAAATTATGAACCGCCTGTAATGTAATGAACTTCACAGGCGGTTCTTAATTAACAACAGCATGAGAAGATCATGTATTTTCACCAGCGGTCATTGTGTAAGAACTGTATGTAGTTGTTCAATTATCACAAGCGGTTTTCATTGAGGAACCGCCTAGGGAAAGTCATTGTTTCCACTTATTTGTGTCCCCGGAAATGCCAGAGTGCCCTAGATCGTGAGCGTTCGTTGCAGGGATAAACAAACGCAATGACATTGCAATTAAGTGATTTGATTGGAATACAACGATAAACAAACGCAAATGACATTGCAATTCAGAGGTAATTCACAACTTGATGAATTCCATAGATCATACATTGCGTGCCCTCTAAACTAAATTCGAATTTAAACTGTATGAAGCTCGACAATTCAGAGGTAATTCACAACTCGATGAAGCTCCCATCGATCAATCTAAATTGTACCGTCCTGCTTGCTCGCGAACACGTCTCTTATATTCCGCTGGATCCTGAAAATATTGACATTATTTAAATTAACAAATGTCGAAGGAGGAATGAATAACCTACATTGGTCACTAAGTCAAAGTGTCATCTAACCTTGATAAGTAGATTATAGCAATCATTTTCAACATCGGGCACATTTGGCTGATGCAGCAAACGCTGAACTTCAAGTAGTATAGTTTTGATTGTAAAACCACTGCACCACCTCTACGAAATATAATTTAAGCAATATAAGAAACCAGTTCAAATAAGTTTGATAAAAATTAAGTATTAATTACATGAGCAAAATAGGTTTATCTTACAGTCTATTGATCAAGAATCCCAATGCAGAGTGCTCCCGAACGATGGACATTTGGATGGAAGAACCCACTTGGAAATGCGCATCTTGGAGGCACCAAGGGATAGTCCCCAGAGAAGGAGATTGTCAGGGGGTAGTAACCATCTTCCCATTCAGTCTGCAAAAGAAATTTATTAATAGGAGGACGATGGTTAATCTCATAATAAAAAAATATCCTTCACTTAATTTTGTTTGTATGAACATAATTGTATCATTTATACAGATATGAATTTTGCTAAATTTTTTTAAAAACATTCTAACATGTCAAACTTCAAATTATCCATCATTCTAACTAAATGTTGATATACATATGAGACATTCATCAAATTATGAACACACATTGATTCAAAAAAATTTAAAAAAATCTGAAAAAATTCATAGAGGTTGGTATGATGAGTAAAAATGTCAACTGAAAAATAAATGAAAAAAGCATTACATTCATCAAGATAGAAAAATGAAAAATAGCATTTGTTGTATGTATTTTATGTTCTGGCCAATTTCAAAGGATTTATGAAGTGAAATGTAATGGTAACTTTTACTTATCAATAATATTACAAGAAAGTGAAACTTTGCCTTTTTAAAGGACCCACATTTAATCAAGAATATTAATTTACAACAAAGTAAATATCTTTACAGACGGTTGGTACTTAATAACTGTCTGAGAAGACGTTTATCTCAGGCGGGTATTACTTACTAACCGCCTGAGATAATGCCCGATACCGTTCTTCAGTTTCCTTATCCCTTGCTTCTTTTTTATTTAGATTCCAATATAAATACTCAAACATGTTTAGATTCTGCAAATTGTGTCCAAATTCGATGATTCTTTCTTCTACATTTGTATAAAATTAACATCTACCACCTGAAAAAATATTTTAAAACTTGTATAGCTGACATTGTAATGTTTTGGTAAATATCAAATTAATTTCTACTCACATATTATTCACATTTGTGTATCTCATAAAAAAAAGATCCTTCACTTAATTTTGTTTGTATGAACATAATTGTATCATTTATACATGTATGAATTTTGTTATTTTTTTAAAAGCATTCCGACATGTCAAACTTCAAATTAACCATCATTCTAACTAAATGCTCATATACATATGAGGCATTCATCAAATTATGAACACACATTGATTCAAAAAATTTAAAAAAAATCTGAAAAAATTCATAGAGGTTGGTATGATGAGTAAAAATGTCCACTGAAAAAACAAATGAAAAAGCAATATATTCATCAAGATAGAAAAATGAAAAATAGCATTTGTTGTATGTTTTTTATGTTCTTACCAATTTCAAAGGATTTATGAAGTGAAATTTAATTGTAACCTTTACTTATCAATAATATTACAAGAAAGTGAAAATTTGCCTTTTTAAAGGACCCACATTTAATCAAGAAGAAGTAAATATCTTCACAGGCGGTTGGTACTTAATAACCGCCTAAGAAGATGTTTATCTCAAGTGGGTATTACTTACCAACCGCCTGAGATAATTGTATCTTCTCAAGCGGTTGGTAAGTAAAACCCGCCTGAGGTAACCATCTTCTTAGGCGGTCGGTACTTAAAATCCACCTGATAAAATGGGAGTCTATATATACCCCTCAGCAGCGTTGGAAAAACCTAACCCAGGCGAAACACTTAGACGCTGTTAGGTTGCCACAATTTTGTTTGCCGCCAAGTGTTCGCCGCCATCATCGCCGAGCTTCACCGTCGCCACCGAGCTTCGCCCTCGTCACTTCCAAGTACGCCGAGCAAAGCCATTGCCGTCACTGCCAAGCTTCAAGGTAAACCCTAAGCCCTTCGACCTTCCATCCTCCTTCGCCATGCCACCTCCATCCTCGCCCTCGCTGCCGCCTTGCATATCCTTGGTTAGGGTTCGGGAATTGGAAAATGGTAGGCATCCTTGGTTAGGGTTCGGAGGAATTCGAAAAACTGTCAAGTTCGGTGGCATCTTTGTTTAGGGTTCGGTGGGTAGGCAATTTGCTGGCCAACTCATTTGTGATGGCAGGAGCATATGTTGCCGATCTCTATGATACAAGAATTTAGTTAGACCTATATAACTTCAAAATTGTGTTTTGGGTAAATTTACTTAATTGAGTCAAAATTGAGAAAATTTGTTTTAAATATGACCAAATTTAGCTAACTGAAGCATAATGAATCAAGTTTGACTATCCGGGGCAAGATTTAGCTATATTTGGTTAAGTTGAGCAAATTTGGCTAATTTTGGTTAAGTTACATTAGATATAGCTATACTTGACTAATTTTGACTAAGTTATGCCTTGGGTTGTCGGTGCCATCATATGTGGGGTACGTAATGCCTTTCATGATGGCTGAACCTGCTACAATGATGAGCCCATTTGGTGCGGCCGGGCACACCGGGATTAGATTTTGGCGAGTGTTTCTAGATTCCTGATTCGTTTGAGAATGTGGGTCTTTTATCTCTTTTTACCGTGCAAATCCCATGGTTGTAGAGATGATCGCTGAAAAATGGTGTCTCTTCTCGTCTGCAGCTACCTCGCCTCGCCTCACCTCACCATCCAAATCCAAGTGCCACACTTTGCGATTCTTGATACTAGAAAAAGGCTGGAAGATTTGCTTTTTGTCCCTTGCTTGATCAGTTATAGGTCCGGAGCTAGGCGCCGCCTAGTAAACCTCAAGAACGTGGTCGCCACTCAGAATGAAGCTAGCCTATTTAAAATAAGAAGATAAAATTGCCATTGTTGGTGAGCAACTTTAACATGCTTGTCACCCTCGCAATGTATAGGAACCTTTTGGTCAGTTGCCTTAAACCCTAGAATGCCTTATCAAATCCTAGAATGCTTCCATCTTTTTCTTCATGAAACACTTCATGTAGAGTTAATATGCCATTTATTAGATTTTTTGTCTTATTAGTTTTAGCATGGAAAGCCCTAAGAAGACCGGTCCTGGTAGTAACAATAAAGAAGACAATACGGAGTTTACTGACTCCAGCAGTTCAGGCTCCTATCACAGTCCATTGCATCCTTTTCCGAATATAAAAATTAAAAAGACTTCAGAGGATCTAGACCCAGAATATGATCCTGCCGACGAGGTATGGATCACAAATCTTAACTTCAGCAGTTCAAGTTAATGTTGGTTGTCAAGTATACAAAGTCTTATAATTCTTTTCTACATATATTAATCACGAAGACAATGAGGTGACACCGGCTCCTAAAACCGCAGAAGGTTCTCCAATGGATGAATCCTCAGCTTCACTCAAGCGGAAACGAGGGCAACGAGGTCCCAATAAGGGTCCATTGGACCACATCATGTACATAATAAGGGTCGGTCCAGATGGGCTTCCCCAAGAACCACTGGATTCAGTTACGAAGTACCGTAATGCATGCAGTTTTATTGTTAGGGAGGTTGTGCCGATCACAACCGTGAATTGGAGGGAATTACCCGAGTAGACCAAGAATGAGTTGTGGGAAAGGATAAAGAAACAATTCAAGTTCCCGAAAGGCACAAAAGAAGCTGTAAAGAAAGCAACATTGGTCTCTTGCGGCAAGAAGTTTTGTGGCTGGAAGAGTGAAATGAATGCTTATGTTAAGGCCGATAAGGTCCCTAGCCCAAGGAAGATGGGAAAAATCACACAAGCTCAATGGCAAGAGTTTGTTCATCAAAAGAGCACACTTGATGCTAAAGCTCTAAGTGCAACTAGGTCAGAGCTTGCAAAAAAGAACAAATACCATCATCGCTTGGGGTCTGCCGGATATGCCCCCAAAGTCCAGAAATGGAATAAGATATTAGACGAAATTACCAGTAAGGGCAATCCTCACCCATTAGAAGGGTGCGATGAGCGAACTCAACAGTGGGTCTTTGCCCGGTCAGGTTTGACCAACGAGGGCAAACTTGAAAAGCCCGACTCTGTTAATGAAGTAGAGGATAAAATAAAAGAAGTAATTGAAAAGCAACAGAAGGGTCTCTTCAAGCCAAAGAGGGAGAATGACCAACTTACTGCTATCTTAGGAAACCCTGAACACAGCGGACGGGTTCGAGCGATCTCTTCTCAAATGTCTTGGCTAGATGGTTTCCCTAAAGATAAAGAAACATATAGAAGACGTGAGAAGTTTAAGAAAACACTTGATGAAACGATTGCTCAAAAGGTCAAAGAAAATATGCAAGAAGTAATGGAACAACTTAGACAATTAGGACAATTAGTGGCACCGAGTACAGTGATGGTTCCGGTGCAAAAGGAGCAATTAGTATCTCCAACTGCCTACCCTAGCAGCGTTGGTTCTGTGCCAGGCTCAGGGTCAACCCATAAGTTCCCTGTTGATGATATTGCTAACGACAAATCTTGTCGTATTCTTGTCCCGATAGGCAAAGCAGGGAACAAAACCAAACAGGTTGCCACTGCTATGGCAAAGCCTTATCGTGACTTCAACGGGAATCCACTTCTGTTGTATTATGCTATGGTGCAAGTTCTTCAGATCATTGATAATGATTATGAAGATTATGAAATAGACCACGTCACACCTGAGGGGATCGCGACTCTGGGGTAGGCTGTCAACCAATTAATCCTTTAGCACCGACGCGATATCGTGTTGGACGATGAGCCAATTTCTAGCCCCGTCGCATCTCCAAATACCGCAACCCCATCTTCTAGGGCAAAAGTTCATGAAGATCCACTCCCAGTCCAGGAAGATCCACTCCCCCTATGTCTCAGCAAGGATGATATCCAAGAGTAACAAGTTGGACAATAACTTCAAGCAGTACCAGAGTAAGCTGTTGCTAGTAAAGAGCAACCAGTTGAGCAACAGCTTGAAGTAGTACTAGAGCCAGCTACTGGGAGTAAAGAGCAATCAGTTTAACAACAGGTTCAACAACAAGCCAGTGTCCAACTTCCGACGACTACTCCTCAATCATCAGTGCCTATCAAAGTTACCTTATACGAAAATAAGAAACCTTCATCAGAAGTGTCAAAATATTTGGAAACTATGAAAGAAAATATTATAAAATCGAGTGCATCTCGTTCTTCTCATGAGCCATCATTAGGAGATATTGAGGAGTGGGAAGAAGACGGTGTCATGTATAATCGGCGGACGTCTTTAGTTAAATCAGGAGTTCCAATATACAAGCTTGAGGATGTTCCTCCTAAATTTGACAATGGGAAGCCGTTCATGACATCCGTACAACTTAGCAAACAACCCGTCCAGCTCAGAAGAATGCATGAGTGGTACATCCTTGCCAGCACAAAATATGGTCTTTCTTGCGTCACATTTCGTATCCAAAAGAAGCATTCTGGAGCACTGGAGAAGATAAACGAGTCATTTTATTTGAAGAGCTGTATGCCCTTTTCCATCGGTGCAAGCTCGAAATCAACCTGCTGCTCATCTGGTGCTTGTAAGTGCCTCTAATATTTTGTATTTTCTTTTCTTACTACACGCATACGCATTTCATGAGATTATAACAATTCTGGACTTCTTCAATAGGATGCAATACATGGATACTGAAAAGTTGGAGCGCAAGACAGGTATCCTTGACCCTACTAGGATTGCAAAGGCGCTATTCGACATCCAGGCGGATCGAAACTCAGCAATGTTCAAGCACATGAAAAAAAATATTTTGAAAAAGCAATCGCAAAACTTAAGAAGGATAGAAGGACAGAAGTTGCAGCTTACGTAGGACATGCGATGTTTAACTTTGTCAGAGACGGCAAGGACCTCGTAAAGGCTCCATACCACTTCGAGTAAGTTCGACACATGACATTGAAATAGCAATTATTGGTAATTGTTAACACGTGTGTTTGTATGTTTGCAGTGATCACTACATAATGATCTTCATCAAGCCAACGCAGGGAATGGCAATAGTCTTGGACTCGGCCGATTTCCCACCAGATCGTTACAAAGATTTCCTTTCCATTTTGAAATTGTACGTTTACTCAATAATTTTTATTTACACACATTTAGAATGTGTTGACAAGTTTTATATGACATTTCTTGTTTACAACGCTTGGCGATTTTACGCGGAACAACTTGGCGGTGAGATACCTTCCAATACGAATGCATTGGACATTAAAATGTATTATGCTTATCCGAAGCAGCCTGCTGGGAGTGTCTTATGCGGGTATTATGTATGCGAGCATCTTCGGACCGCCGGCGTATATAGAGTGAATCGTGAGGATGTAAGTTATCCTTAATGTCGATACCTTATTTTCTTACTTTTTTGTTTTATTTTCATTGTAACTAGCATAATTTAATATTTATATTCTCTGCTGTTCAATATTACCAGAAACAATATTTTCATATTTTGATTCCAACTTCAAAATTCAATTGCTCATAGTACAACTGCTCCAAAAATACCAAATAAATTTCTGTATACTCTCACTTTGATCTATACTTTGAGATTGTTCAAACCAACACATTCTAAACCTTGTTATGTGTTATATTGCATCACACGAAGAATCTGAACGAAGAATGGCCGGTCTGTAGAAGTATTCCTAGTGGAGGAGCCGACAGGATTGCTGGTGAACTCCGTCAATTTATTCGTCGCGAAATTTTGCACAAAAGAGGGACTTCTTTGATGAAGATGGTGTAGTAGCTGATGTGTCAGAACTTTGCGACTATGCCAATAGAAACAGTTTTTAGTGAAAACTTGTAAACTATGAGATGAATTGTATGTGTAACTTGTACATATGTATATTGTTTTAGTGAAATTGACTTCTGTGATGATAATATTGTTGACTTTTGTTCTGTGATGATATTGTTGATTTTTGTTCTGTGATTATATTAAATTGACCTGGAAATTAGAAATAACAGCAGTAGTACTGCATAGGTTATACCGTATCACAGGCGGTTATTAACCAACGGCTAGGCATGCCTGTGAAAAACAATTATCACATGCGGCTAGATACTGTGATAACCTAATTATCACAGACAGTTACTGTTATGGTAGAAACCGGCTGTGGTAAAAGGTCTTCACAGGCGGCTTGATGTAGGTCAACATCCGCCTGTGATAACACCATTATCACAGGCGGTTAGATATGCTGCAAGATCCGCCTGTGATAAGACAATTATCACAGGCGGATATATATGCTGCACGACCTGCCTGTAATAACTTATCTTCACAGGCGGCTAGCATAAGTTAAAACCGTCTATGATAATGTTTCTTCATAGGCGGTATCATTTCTCCGCCTGTGAAATTGCGGATTATCACGGACTCTTCGTTTCAGGCGGTTTTAAAAACCGCGTGTGATAATAGGTTTGAGCCGCCTGCCATAAGGCTTATTGTAGTAGTGCCTGGTACATAGTATAGAGGAAAAAAATGGGGCCCCTAGGAAATGGGGGCCCTGTGCGGTCGCACAGGCCGCACACCCTCAGGCCCGGGCCTAGCTTCATGTCAGCGCAGAACTGCTTTGACATATCCTCCATGACGAGCTTGATGTTAGGGTCCATGGCGCCGAGCTGCTTCTGCCGGCGAGTGAAATGCTCGTGGGATTCCAGCCCACTAGATCGGAGGCAATCTGATACCAGATGTTAGGAGATTGTCGGGGGAAAAAGATGATGCCGTGGAGGAGAGGTAGATGGGAGAGGCGTGAGGAATATTTGCAAAAGCAATTTCAGGGCTTGTTACATGCATAATCATCACGCTCACTCGTCTCTGTTTTATATCTTGCACCACTCATTACAGGCCGGCCCATTCGGGTCCTGCCACCCACACATTCGCTCGTCTGGGCCTGGAGCTGCGATGTGGCCCGTCTGACATTGAATTCTCCCACTCGTCCGTTCTTCCCGCCGTTGCCCAGTCAGTAGCATGAGGAAGGGTGCTGACACATGATGATGGCCATGTGGCTCGGCAGCAGAGTGTCGGGGGCAACTAATGGACTGGCATGGTGGCCCACAGCGGCAACGCGCATCTCTGCTCATGGCAAGGTGTCACCGACCGACATAGCAAGATGGACAGTCCAGCTGTTGCAAAAATTCTTATACGAGGCGCAATAAACACTGAATTTTTGTGCTGCACTGACTTGACAGTCATTCTGAATTTTTTTTGCGTTTTTTAAAGGCTATAAAGACAAGAGAAACTGTTGCACTAATGTGTGCATTACAATGACCAGTAGCTGCAGCCATAGCCTGCAATAAAGCACATATTACTAGACTAGTAACAGCAGTAATGAACTGCACTAAAATGCAAATATTAGAGCAGCCATGACTCAGAAAAACTGACCATATAAGACATGAACATAGTTAGATTATTCGACATTACTCCCCCCTAATCTAGCTGTGGAAAATTTTGAAGACGCCGATCTAATAACGCAGGTCCTGGAAGCACACCTTATCAAGTGCCTAATACACTGTCTATGAGTATTAAGTATGGTTAATAGTGTAATAACGTGCCTTAATGGTTGTGTTACCTCTATTAACAGTGCGTTGATCGTGTATCATTAATACAATATTAATGACACATAATCAAGTCTTGTAACTGCTGCTTTAACTGTCTCTTGAATGTCCGTACTGAAGGAGACCCGCCAATGTATTCGTTGACGATGAAGGTCCGGAGGCTTCACACGTGGCAGCTTCGGAGCTTCCCCTTGCGGGGAGGTAGCTTCAGAACCGCTATACACGTGTCGGCACCAGAGCTTCCTTTTGCTGGGGGTTAGGTCCGGGGTCGTTATACACATGTAGATCGCAGAGCTTCCCTGTGTTGGGACTTTAGCTCCGGATTTATATTGCACGTGTCAATCCCCGGAGCTACCCATATAAGGGATGCAGATCTAGTGTAATATGACATGTGGGGTCTGAGGAGACCTTCAACTTTGACGGGTAGAACTCTGTTGCACTTCTCGCGGTATCATAGAGTATCCGATACGCAGGGTACCGATAGTCATAAAGATATAAGATCTAGTTTCAATCACTATGTCCTCCAGACATGTTTGGATGCCCTGAATAGTGAATTTTGTAACTTACTACCTATCAAGTAGCACATAAGTCTTTTAAGTGCATGTCAATGATCAATACTCGGGTTTGATATGCATCTAGTCAATTCGTTCACAACAAAAGATATATCAAGTTAGGTTTCACTCGCTAAGTACATAAGTGAACCAATCATCCGAGAGTACCATATTTGTATTTCATTAGGTTGGATTAGGTGCACCTAGCTAAATTCAACGCAGAGGTTAACCTGCTTCTTCATATTATCTCTTCATCGCATGTTCTTATCCGTAGTGGTTGTGGCCACTCTGCTAGAAACTAGGAGAGGCAGGCCACGTAGCTAAATTCAAAGGAGGCGGTAGTCCGGTTGCCCGATGAACATACTACAATTCCCGAGGTATCATGCCATAAACAATACTACCTCCGTCCCATTCCAACTCTATTCCTAGAAATATTCAAATTCAAACTCATTTAGGTTTAACAATGTTTATACAAAAATATATAGGTCTCTAATACATAAAATAAATATCTATAAAAATATAATTCATGATGAATCTAATAGTACTAATATGATGTTACGAAAGTTAATATTTTTTCTATAAATTTGGTCAAACTTAGAATAGTTTGACCTTGACCAATTCCAGAAATAGAGTTAGAATGGGACGGAGGGAGTAGTACAAAAGACCTATGTTCCATTGTTATTTTAAGAGCATGGCGATATTACGGTAGTCTTTGAATTTGGAGTGGTTGGCCTCGTGCAATGAAGAAAGAGACAAAATTTTCTATCATCTGGGTCCCTGACATACTAATTGTTGACGAGCCAGAGATGGCACCATATTTTTATAAGTACATATGCCATCACGTTGTCATGTATATACACTTCTCTAGAGACTTGCCAGAAGCAATACTAATTCTGTTTTGAAATAAATGATACCGATTAGTTTAAAAATAAATTAATTGACTTTCGAAACAGAGAAAGTAAAAAGGATGTAAGGACGGAGTTGTAGTGAGTATAACTCTAACATCTCCTTCATTGGTTGGCAAGGATCATTGTTATTGCGATGTGTACAATTGCAAATTCACCTCTCTTTTCTGACCCATTGTGTGGCAGATGGATTGGATGGTCACCTCAGAACCACACACTGAATTGATGGTCCTCTCGCCTTATATATGATGTGTACATCTTAATATATGACTCTAATAACAGTAATAGCTTATTCGGGTTTAAAGTATCTCAGTCCTCCACAGATTTGTATGGATTACCGCCATATTTCTTCATGCTTCTTGCAAGTTTCCCCATCTATTAGTCTGTACCATGGTAAGACAATATCTCAAATGGAAAGCAAAGAGATGAGAGTTATAACACAATACAACCTATGAGTAGTATTTTATTTCTTTAATTGACAACTAAGTAATGCCTTTTGTCCTCGCAGATCCTAATATCTGAAAATTCAAAGAATTTCAACTGTCTAAAATTTATGTATTTATAAAGGATTGTAAAAGTGTTGAAAAACACTAGTACCTTTGCCAGTCTTGCCTTGTTGTATCTGTAGACTTGAAGAAGATAAACAAGAAATTAGATAGTATGAGAGAAGTTACAATGCATCAAAATAAGTAATTTGACTAACAATGTATCAAAAAGGTCACCGCCCCCTCCCAACGTAAATACATCTTATTATCATAACAATGTGACAACATTATATGTGATGTGACAAGTAACTTTAAGGTAAGATTTTGTGTTATATATGTATTTTACTGCATTTAAATGATTATTTTTGTGGTAAGGTTAGCCATTGAAATGATCATTTTCCATCTAGTACATTTGTTGAGACAAATCTCCATGTAGATAATAACATCAAATCAGATAGAAACTCTATTATTGTTATTCAATTGAAAAAAGGAGTAGTCACTTCCTTAAAAGATCAATTGTAAGTTGAGAAAAAAATCAGTCGCACCTGAGAGCTGAGGGAGAAAAACGTCAAGGAAATTGGCATTCAACAAACTCATTTAAAATGAAATCACAATTATGCAGGACATGGGTAGCTATTATTTTTTCTCAAAAAAACTCAATGCTCCTTAAAGGTAGCAAACTTGGCAAAAGAAAAAAAAATAGCAATTCGGTCCTATGATAACTATGGTCAAGTCCACGGTCGATAAGGAGAAATTGATTATTTTTGTGTGTGAGTCAAGGAAAACAACACTTCAAATCACATGTTCTAGCATGTTCGTGTCTCTCTCTCTCTCTCTATATATATATATATATATAATATATATATAGACACACACACACACTTATGTGGTAGAATTTTGGAAGGAATGAACTAGTTCAAATAATAAGTTTTCTCTTCTGTGGTTCTTGATTATAGTGGAATAAAAATATATATTTACCAAACAGATACAAAAATCATTTCATTCACTACGTAAGAAAGGCTCATACGAGACGTGCCCTAACGAAGAAGGGAGACGAACAAACTATGCGTCTCCGTCATCGCGTCTCGCATTACGATGGCATCAGAGATGGGCTTCAAGGCGCGTCGCTGATCGAACTAGGTGCGAGACACGCTCAAAAGAAGCACGTCTCCTTTTTTGTGTCATAACAGACGTTCTTTATGGTGTAATTGGAGACATTGCAGGTGCACGTTGCCCACCAGCTTACAAGCGTGACAGGCCTTACAAAGCACGTCGCAGATATATTGACTATCCGAGACGCTCTGTTATGAAATGCGTCGCAGATTCATTAACTATATGAAACGGGCTTTATTGAAGCTTGTCTCTTTTATGTAGGTTATCCGAGACACTCTCTGCTACAGCTCGTCGCGGATTGTTTACAGACACCACTATTAGGAGCTAGCCAGAATTTGGCAGTCGTATTACCTGTGTCAGCAACATACTGTTCATGAACATATGTATAGCCAAAATTATCACACATTAAATTATAATGACCAATCAAATATTACTAAAGTGTCAATTGTGGTTATCAAGTATACTAATTACACAACAAATACTGTTCATCCTGGTTAAAATGTAACTAATTACACATATCATAGTTGTCATCATCTAATCTTGTGTACCGTAATGAAGTCTCCCGATCAATGACTTCATTGACGATGAGCCTTCATAGCCTCTAATGCTCCGACTGAGACATCCTAAAATTCAACTGTAATAAACACAAGAACAAATTGGTATACAATTGTAATAAACACAGGAACTGTTAGTGAATGGAAAACAGAGCTTACTTGTAGCACATGCAGTTGGTGAGCATCTGCAAGGCATCAGCAGAGAAATTGTTCTCATGGTAAAGGGCATGGTACTGAGATGGTGTGCTTGTCCCCTAAAAAACAAACAATTTACATTCCACTAATGCTTTTATATCCTGACATCAAAAACTCGTGAGAGAAACACCAATTATCGCATAGGTACCTTGATTCCAGCATGGCTACAGAGGTAGAAATCAAACTCAGTTGGATGGCAAATGCTAGTGTCAACTACAGTTCCTGCAGTTTCTAGGGTTTGCGAATCCGAATTTATTATACATTGATATTCCATTACTTCTGCATTGGACTTAAACAAGGAAGATAAATGTATACCATAATGAAAATTCTCCCTTTGGATCAATGACTTCATTAACTATGAGCCTTCATTGGACATCCTCAAATTCAATAAAATCACTGGAATGCGTGCTTTGAGGGCAGGGTCGAGGCGGCGGCATGCTCCGGGGACAGGGGACGCGGCGGCGTGCTCTGGGACGAGCTGGCGGAGGCACCAGAGTGGCGGTTCCTCAACTCTCTGATGACAGCAGGCCAGCGTGCTCTTCGGATAGGGAGAACATTTCCACTTATGTGAAGGTGGTCGTGTGCTCATATCGATTACCGAGGTTGGGGTCGAGGCGGCGGCGTGCTCCGGGGAGAGGGGACGAGGCGGCGTGCTTCAGTGTGCTCAACTCTCTGATGATGAAGGTCGGGGTTGACGGCGGGATAAGGGTCAACGTCAGCAGCGCAACAATGACGAAGAGCAAGTTGAGAAAGAGGGACGATGGCGGCGTGCTCCGGATCGGCGGTTTATAGGTCGAGAGAGCGCGAGACAGCAAAAAATTTTCGCCAAATGTTGGGAGAGAGTGCGCAATGGACAAAAATTTTCGGCGTAAATGGGAGACCGGCAAATTTAAGGCGCGTCTCTCATTATTTTGATGCCCCGGACACGCCGAAGTGTCCTAGATGCACCACGATTTGCTGAAGCCAGGAACAACATCCAGGACATTCAGGTGTGTCCAACTGGCAACTATGCGCAATGCCTTATATGATCATTGCATTGCGCTCAGCTTTTCAAGGTGGGACAAAAATCTTCGGCATGAATCGGAGACGAGCTCAACCTAAGGCGTGTCTCAGATTTTGTTTTGGCCATATGTTCGGCGTAAATCGGAGACGCGCCATTGTAAAGCGCGTCTCCCATTATTTTGTGGCCCCGGACACGCCCCGGTGTCCTAGATGCGCCACGATGTGCTGAATACGGCCAGTAACAACATCCAGGACATTGCGACGTCTCCAACTGGAAACTTTGCGCAATGCTTTATATGATCATTGCATTGCGCTTAGCTTTCCAAGGTGGGACAAAATATCTTCCGCGTAAATCGGAGACGCACCACTGAAAGGCTCATCTACCTTTTGTCGGATATCAGGTATCTGAGACGCACCTTTCTAAAGTTCGTCTCTCATGCACTCTTCACATTGCCACTCGCACGACATCGTGAACCGTTGCAGGGATAAACAAACACAATGACATTGCAATTCATGGATTAATTGGAATTCAAGGATAAACAAAAGCAATGGCATTGCAATTCAATGATAATTTGCAACTCAATAAATTTCATAGTTCATACATTGTGTGCCCTCTAACTTATTCCTAAAGCTCCCATCGATCAATCTAAACTGTACCGTCCAGCTTGCTCCCGAACACGTCTCTTATATTGCCCTGGATACTAAAAATATTGACATTCTTTAAATTAACAAATGTCGAAGGAGGAATGAATAACCTACGTTGGTCACTAACACAAAGTGTCTAACCTTGATAAGTAGATTATAGCAATCATTTTCAACATCGGGCGCATTTGGCTGATGCAGCAAACGCTGAACTTTAAGTAGTATTGTTTTGATTGTAAAAGGAGTGCACCACCCCTATGAAATATCAATTTAAGCAACATAAGAAACTAGTTCAAATAAGTTCAGCAACAAATACTAATTACATGAGCAAAATAGGTCTATATTACAGTCTCTTGATCAAGAATCCCAATGCAGAGTGCTCCTAAGCGATGGACATTTGGGTGGAAGAAACCACTTGGAAAGACGCATCTCAGAGGCAACAATAGATAGTCCTCTGAGAAGGAGATTGTTAGGGGGTAGTAACCACCTTCCCAGTCAGTCTGCAAAGGAAATTCATTAATAGGATGACGATGGTTAAACTCATATTGTGCTTGTTCTTCATGACTTACCCCTTCTTTACTCGGTACAATGCACTGCCACTTCAATAAATCTGCCAATTCAGGCTTCACAGAGAAACCCTACACGGAGAAATTGAACATACAAAAAACAAACAAGACGCAAAAACAAAACTACAGTTAAGTTCATCAGTCCATTGCAAATCTACATATATACAACAATGCGACTGGTGTGCCATATGTACATACATGGGGGTGATTCTTGAGCCACGCCAAGCGCTCCTCCTTCAGTCGACTACGCGCCAAGCCAATACCAGCCATGAATAGTGATGACGATGAGGAGGACGACGACGGCGACGATGACGACGACGAGGACGGCGACGGTGACGATGACCACAATGGCGATGGCGAACAGAGGAGGCGATCACACTGGAGTTGGTCGATTAGTAAAGGACCGTTGGTCGATTAGTAATAAAGGAGCATCGGTGGCAAAGAAGAGACGAGAGAGATAAATGCGAGATGCGCGTTAAGTTAAAGAGCGTCTTCCATTGTCAAAGAGACAAAGAGACGAGGGAGATAAATGCGAGACGCGCTATAACTAAGAAAGACGCGCGTTAATCTAAAGAGCGTCTTCCATTGTCGAAAGAGATATGCGTGACACGAGGTCTGCGGAGAACTTAATTTCAGCAGCGTGGTGCAGAGACGCGTGCGACGTCCGTGCGCGACCTTTCATTTCCCCAAGGCAGTATCGATGCGTCCCATCGTTTCATCAATGCGCGGGAAACCAACCGCTCCCTCGATGACTCCGCACGGACCTTACTTAAGACGCGCCATCACTAGTGAGTTCTCCACAAGCGCGTCGCTCACTTTGAATCTATTCTTTTCTTCGGTTGTCTTCTCCGCCCCGACAACCAACCACCACCATGGCCGACCTTCCGCCGCCAAGCCCGCCGAGAGAGCCACCCTGCAAGAAACTGTGCTGCAGCTCCCCCGAGAGGTTCAACAGCGAGCAGTGCCTCCTTATGGCGCAAGAGGCATACAACAATATGTTTCGCGCCATGAGTTCCTTGGATTTGGGTACCCTTTCCCAGTTTACTGGAATGAGAACCATCAGCCACTACCTCTTCATCCTCACGGGAGTGGCTGATCATCTCGACATTCTATTCGAGACGATGGCCCAGGTGCTTGGCCCCGAGGGCCGTAGAAACCTGGTGGAGGAGACGGAGAGCAACCTCTTTCACGGGGTTGCACCGCCGGTGCAGCCGGCGCAGCCGGAGCAGCCGGCCCAGGCTCCTGTTGCACCGGTGCCGGAGTCGCCGCTGGAGGACGAGGAGGAGGAGGAGGAGGAGGAGGAGGAGTAGGAGTAGGAGAAGGATTTAGTTTTTCTTTGTTGTTTTTAGTAGCTTCTAGTTTGTAAATATCGTTAATGAATGAATTCTCTTGAATATTATCTTGTGTTCTTCAACTGTGTGAATATTATCTTGTGTGTTCTTCAACTATGTGAATGAATGAATTTGTGGTGTGTTCATCGTGTTCCTCAGGTATCATAAGGAAGGATTTGATTATATTCAGGTATCAAGTGAGAATGTGCTCTGAGTTCAGTGATGTGTGATATCAACAGTGAACCGAAGCAAAATGGAGAAATCACGAAGCTAAAGGTGACATGAGGATCGGAGACGCGCTTTCAATTAGAGCGCATCTCTCTTTTACCAGAGGAGAGGGAGACGTCGGTCATAGAAGACGTGGTGTGTTTTATGCGCATCTCCTGCTTTTTAGAGAGGATAGCGTGTCTCGAATACCAATTTAACTGAGACGGGCTCTGTTTTAACGCGTCTCCTTGTACTTTTAGCCGAGCCATGTCAGATCCTCGCTGAAGCGGGCTCGTCTCGCTTAACATTATCAGAGACGCCGCCTTGGAGCGCGTCGCCCATCTTTGTCTCCTATTTGGGTTTCTTACATAGTGATTGAGCTTACTGTGTAGAGCACGATGGTGAAAATAAATTAAAATTATTAGAAAATGTAGATAGACATCAAACATATCACGTTTAGGGTGAACAAAAAGGAGAATTTCAACAAGACCAAACTTCTGAGTAGGTGGGATGCCTTTTTTTAGAAAACCAAGTACGTGGGATGTCATAGGTGAAAGTGACAAGCTTGTCTATTTCATATGTTTCTTATTTTCATATGTGTCGCAAAGTGACATGCTTGTCTTTTTGGATAATGAAGTGACATGCTTATCTATTTCATATGTTCCTTATTGTCCTCAGTGTCGCAAAGTGACATGCTTGTCTTTTAAGATAATCAATTGACATGCTTGTCTATTTCATATGTTCCTAATTGTCCTAGGTGTTGCAATTTGGACTCATCGCATGAACAAGTAGCTTGTATTACTATAGGAATTAATGATCGTTGTTGTGTGTTTTGCATACTGTAGTTTGTTTTGGTACTGAGCATTCATTGTTTTTGCGTGAATGTAATAATTAGTGTAATAAAGCATGGGCGTACTTTATCTGTCCTATATAGGTAATCACAGTAGGTGAAAAGTGGAGCAAAATTGTTCTGACTGCTGGCTCCCTCCTATGAAGTGATGATAGTCATGGTATTCCGCGCCACCGTAGAAAGGGATTAGCTTGCCAGGGCCGAATGGAAAGTGGTAACTGCAATGTATATATTTTCAATAATTCATTCATCAAGATCACATTAAGTCTTCTTCTCAATAAATGAAAAAATGTAACGAAAAACAAGCATTCTCCCTCCATTTTAAATTGTTATCATTAGGTCAATAATTTGAGTTTATCTTTAAATTAAAATTATTATCCTAACGATAAAAATTGAAAAAAGAGTAATTATATACAGTAAAAAAGACATGAAATGTATTTAGTTACCCGCTATGCATGTTAATGCCCTCAATTAGACAGAAGGTAAACCACAGCCAATGCATAATGATATGGCATGGCACGATGGATGGACAACCAAGGCGGGGACGGAAAGGGCGAGGTTCTCAGCCCAGTGGCTGTATGACATGGCAAAGCCTGTAGGAGCCGTGAACTCATGGTGGATACGGTGGATTTTTTCGTAGCCCCACTTGGTGTGCAAAGGCGATGGATCCAGTAGCTGAGGTAGTCCTCCACAAGAGAGTATACCAAAAGTTGCGCTCCTACCTCGCTGACCGATGGTAGTGGAAGCCCCATTCGAGTGCCCATCATCTGATACACCTGTCATGCAAATAAGGAAACCCAAGTTAATCGTTATAAATTGAACTCTTTCCTTTTTGAAAAGCAAATAAATATGAGCATATAATCCATGTTGAGATTTTACTTGATATGAACACATAATCTTTTTTTAGAAAACTTGAACACTCGAATCTGAAACCCACTAAAAAAGTTTCCTTCTGTACTCATCCACCGGCGTTTCTTGAAAATATCTGAGTAACATTTCAAACATGTCTGAATCAGGCCTTTTTGTTACCTCTGGCCCCTAATGAGCACTACTACAAAAAACATTTTTACAGGCGCTTCTATATTTTTTTTACAGACGGTCCATTAAAAGTGCCGCCTGTGATGTGAGATGAGTTAATAACTGTCCGTGATAATAGAATATCACAGGTGGTCCGTAACAAACAACCGCCTGTGAAAATGTATTGATTTTCACAGGCGGCCCGTAACAAAAACCGCCTGTGATAATAGTCATTATCACAGGCGGTCCGTAACAAACAACCGTCTATGAAAATATAATGATTCTCACAGGCGGTCTGTAACATAAAAACCGCCTGTGATAATGATGGCTCCTCATTGGTCCGCTGCTTCATCCCACGGATCACTCTTGGACTTCGTATCTCCGCTGTCCGCTGCTTATCGATCCAACGACTCAGTTTAGAAGCCGCACGATAGATGTGTCTATAACAGCAGCAGCCACAGTTCAGTCTGTGATCCTCCGTCAGCCTCCCAAGGTACGGCTTCCGGCGGCATCTCCCAAGGCGCGGCTGCTGGCGGCCTCTCTCAAGGCGCGACTAAGGCGCGACTTCGGTTGCTCCAGACCTCGGCGGCTCCGGCGCGGCCTCCCGACGAGTGCGAGCCCTGCCGACGCGAGCACGGGCGCGGATCTGGCACAGTCCACCTCGGGCTCCCGGCGGCGCGGCTGCCGGCGGCCTCTCTCAAGGCGCGATTAAGGCGCGACTTCGGTTGCTCCGGACCTCGACGGCTCTAGCGCGGCCTCCCGACGAGCGCGAGCCCTGCCGACGCGAGCACGGATACAGATCTGGCACAGTCTACCTCAGGCTCCCGGCGGCGCGACTCCGGCGCGACTCCCGGCGAGCGAGCGCCCTGCCGGCGTGGGCGCGGGCACAGATCCGGCGCGGTCTACCTCGGGCTCTCGACGGCGCGGCTCCTCCGGCTCCAAGCGGCACGACCTCGTCGGGCTTCGGGCGGCACGGCTCTTGGTGGTGCGACCTCCTTCGTCACTTGGCGGCGCTCTTCCAGCTCCCGGCAACGCGGCGACCTCCAGGCGGCGCGGCCTCTTCTGACTCCCGGCGGCACATATGAATTTTTTTGTTTCACTAGCCATTTTCACAGGCGGTTCTTAATTAAAAACCGCCTGTGAAAATCTATTTTCACAGGCGGTTCTTAATTAAAAACCGCCTGTGAAAATCTATTTTCACAGGCGGTTTTTTATTACCGACCGCCTGTGAAAATGCATTTTCACAGGCGGTTTTTTATTAAAAACCGTCTGTGAAAATGTAGTTTCACAGGCGGATTATGCAACCGCCTGTGTTAATCGATCATTTTTACAGGCTCTTCGTTACAGGCGGTTTTTAAAACCGTATGCGATAATATGTTTAGAACCGCCTGCGATGAACCATTTTGTAGTAGTGGAGTCTAGTTAACTTTGTTCTCATAAAAAACTAGATGTAAAAGAAGCGTAGAATAATGAGATGAGATTGATGTTGTTGCTTGAGATTATCGTTGAGATGCGCTATTGTATAAACAGTACCTCCTGATGTTCAAAATGGTATATTTTTACAAATATTTTAGTCAAATGTCGTATTAATTATTTTTGGGAAAATTATTGTTTGAAGTTGTGCTAGTGTCCTAATAATAAATTTATATTAGGGGTCAGATGAAGTATTTCTTTCTGTAGGTGTTTCTTGTTGTAGTAATTCACAAAATAGGTAGATATATTTCCATGAAGGTTGTATTTCATATAGGTGATTTTGTATTATAAAAAATTACCGAGGTATGGAACACCATCGGGGGACCCCATTTGGGGGAACTGGTCAGAACTGCCATGTGGGAATACAAATAAAAGCTGCTAAATATAGAGGTGTTATATTAAAAAAGATCCGCTTACCGTCTAGCAAACCCAACATATCAATGTCCCATATAATTAAACAGTTAAGATTATATGTCGATGTCATTTTAAGTACAGTATGCAACAGGTTAGATGCTTATCCACACATCTATATCCAAACAGTTGAAGCGTGACTAAAAATTCTACTACATGATGACACGTGGCCATGGGAGGACAACCAAAATACGTAGAAAAGCAACTTGCATGTGCACTTGGGCAACGTCCTAGTCATGATTTATTTTTATTTTTTTGAAGCCCCTAGTCCCATGAATTGATTGAACCCAGCGGTGCATGCATGCATGCAAGAGTGTTTGTGTATAGAGTATATAGACCTTATCCATGGCAGGGTGGAAGATTATCTGGAGCGGGACAGCAAAGGTGAAGAAGAACGTCGCTTCCGTGAAGCATCGGAGGGAGACTGCCGGCGGGAGCAGCACCTTAGGCTGCAGCTTGTAGGGCAGGACGAGAGCCGGCGCGAACGTCTCGTGGAGCAGGAGGGGCAGCGGCGCCAGCGTGTAGACGACGAAGACGATAATGTTGGTGTGGCAGTAGAGCCAGTAGTCCGGCATCGCCGCCGAGTACTCATACCACATGGTTTATGCCCGCGTCAGGGCGCGTCCCATTGCAGCCTCCGCCTCCGCCGCCATCTCGTACTCGATCATCTTGTTCTCTGCAGAAGGTCACCAGTGCACTGCACGCAGCTAGTTCAAACGCGCGGTTACCGAGGTTAATACCAGGCTAGCTACTACACTGGAGTCGTCCTGTGCCCTTCCGTGGTCTTTTTTTTTTTGATAAGACCGCAAAGGCCATATATTAAGTAGAGAAAAGCACATCACCAAGGCTTTCGACTCCTTGTCATGGGAATTCTTGCTCGACTTGATGGTAGTACGCAGAGGTTTCCCGGTAAAATGGCGTAACTGGATTTCTGCCTTGCTATCTACAGCTTCGTCAGTAGTCCTCCTTAACGGAATCCCTGGCCCAAGGATAGAGCATCGCAGAGGGCTAAGGCAGAGAGACCCACTGTTCCCCTCCCTCTTCATATTGGCTTTCGACATCATCACAAAGATATTCGACATGGCTTCACAAGAAGGTCCGCTTTCTCCCCTATATGGGAATGCTTCAAAATCTAGGATTTCCTTATATGCGGACGACGCTGCAGCTTTCATCAACCCATGTCGATTGGAAATCCGGTGCACGGTCAAGCTTCTAAGGGCGTTCGGACACGCCACCGGCCTCTGTATCAACATGCAGAAGAGCTCCTTGCTGCCCATCCGATGCTCAGAGCAACAGGTGCAGGAGGCCATGGGAGAATTTGGAGGGAAACTAAAATATTTTCCGGCTCAGTATCTTGGCCTCCCTCTGTTTTTTGGCAAGACAAAGCTGTATCACCTTCAATGCATTAAAGATAAAATGGCAAAGAAACTGTCGGGATGGCAAACCAAACAGCTTTCCTTTGCAGGGAAGAAAGTGCTGGTACAATCGGTTCTAAGTAGTGTTCCTTCTTATACTCTGTCTGTAATGAAAGTCCCAAAACGTTTCATCAAGGAATTGGACAAGTTGCGCTGCAAGTTTCTGTGGGCCGGCTGCGAAGAACTGAGGGGAGGAAAGGCAAAAATCAACTGGAAAAAAGGTATGTCGACCAAAGGAATTTGGATTCTTGGCGATTATAGACATGGTACGGTTTAGTGTAGGGCCTTAAGAACCAAGCTGTTGTGGAACCAATAGACTGACTGTATGAAGCTGTGGATTGGTACTCGTCTACCAGTGGATAAATCGGTCTGCGATCTATCTCAAATGACCACAAGAGTCGTTATCCATGACGGAAATACGGCCTATTTTTGGACGGATAGTTGGCTCTCAGGAAAATCCCCTGCAACCCTCTTCCCGTAGCTCTTTAAGCACTGCAAACATAAAAATAGGACAGTGGCCATGGCAACACAAGCAAATAGATGGATCAGAGACATTGCATATGATCTCACGGTACCACTGCTACACCAATTTGTCTCACTTTGGCACCTAGTCCAGGAAGCACAACTCAACCTCGATGATGACATGCCGGATGAGATATTTTGGTGGCCTGCACCCAGTGGACAGTTCACGACAAAGTTGGCCTATCAAATTCAGTTCTCAAGTGCCATTCACTTCACTACATCCCTCTGATTTGGCGACCTTGGGCACCCCCTCGCTGCAAATCCTCTGCGTGGCTCATGCTCCAGAATCGAATATGGACGGCTGCACGGCTACAAAGGAGAGGCTGGCCCAATTCCTATTTTTGTCCGCTCTGTTTAAGGAATCTGGAGACAGCACAACATTTGTTTCAGGAATGCAATTTTTCAAGGCAAGTGTGGTGTTCAGGACTGCACAACCTGTCGCATCAATGCTTTGTTCCAATATTACATATTGCATGACGGTCCTGTCTTCTATATGCCTAAAGCGCCAAAGACGCCAACTGACCGGGACTGTCCTCCTCTTTTGGTGGCATATTTGGAAAGAGAGAAACAGGCGCATCTTCGAAAATCAAGAAGCATCCTTCCGGCAGGTTGCACAGATGATCAAAGAAGACTCAGTTTGCGCGCTTTGCACTGCTCTCTGGGGCAGATGAAGCTTAGCTTTTTGTTACCATCGCATGGGAATGCCCCTGGATGGCCTGACACAAAGTCAGGTTAGCTAATGTAAATTAGGTTGTATCACTCACTTTCTTTCTTAATGCATGGCAGCACTCCTGCCCCTTAATTTCAAAAAAAAGTGTGGTGTGAAATCAGCTCCTGGACGAGTCTACAATCCTTGAACCCGTTTCTTTGGATCCAGGACCGCAACCTGAATACCTGATCAGCTGGTTTACAGATGCGGCTGGGGTTTCAACAGAGGAAATCAAATAGGAAGAACCATGATGCTGCTAGTAACATGGTTAATCTGGAAAGAACGGAACCGCAGAACTTTCGACGGCAAGGAGGAAAGCGTAAGCGACGTTGTCATGACCATCAAAGAGCAAGCGATCGCCTGGGCACAGGCGGGTGCCAAACAGCTCCTTCGCCTCATGGCCCCAAATCAGTCTGCACAATAGCTTTCCTCTGTAACCATGCCTCTGTTTCCTCCCCTTTTCTCACTCTAACCTCCTCTCTGGCCTGTATCCCTCTTTCGATCCTTGCCACCGACTCGGTACTGCCCTTTCGTGGTCTGATCTGGGGCAGCAACTGAGATCTCCCGGCCCGGGTGTGCACTGCTTTAAACACGACGATCCAACGAGAAGCGGGTACAGGTGCACGACAGGTGCATACATTTTCCGTGCAACACGTCAGTTTTGTCCATCTGTCAGTTCCAAAAATACAAAATTGTCTGTCAGATAAAATGGAGCGTGAGAAATGCGTCACCACATGTTGAAATTACATGACGGAGACAGCATAACTTAAACTTATCGGAAATACTATACCTCAGGTGCCTGATTCAGGCACAGGAGTTCAGACGATATGCTGCCTGTCTCGGATATGAAGGTAGTTTTTTTAATTGTTAATAGTAATTTGTAAGAATTATGTAATTGTAATATAATTAAGCAAATAATTTTGTAATTGATTAATATAAAGATTTAAGGGTTAATGATTATTTACAAATATTAGAGGTTAATAATAGTAATCAGCTGCTAATTATTCAGTGTCTGAAATTTTTTCAAATTTCAGACACTTGAAATCTAGACAGCCCCTAAACTTATCTGTTGTAGAAAATCTTCCAAAACATTGTAATCGGCGCAAACACGTACAAAAGTACCTAGATATTTATAACATAAGAAGTGATAATTGCTGAATTATTGGTGGTCGGGGCGGATACGGCTGTCTATTTAGGCGTCAGCCCATGGCGCCGCGCTTCCTCTGCCATGCCAGGATAATTATGAATCCCCTGGTGACAGTAGAAGCTGAACACCAGCGGCTCTGGTCTTTTGACTTTCGTTTGAGCCTTGGCGGCCAGTGCTCCAAAGATCGTAGAAGCCAGCAGCACCACCACGCTCCGCCCTGCTCGGTACAACAACCATGCCGACACCACAAGAAACGAGAAAAAAGGCATCGGCCGTATGATCGTCGGTAGGCTATTGTAACCGTCGGTGTACCGATGGCTTTAACAACACTCTTTATTCGATGTTTTTAACTTCTAAAGACGTCGGTCCCGATGTATTTATTCATTATAGCCGTCAGTTTCTTTGATCGACACATTTACAAGTTATAACCATTGGCACAGACTACCGATGTTAAGACCGTCGGCCACGAAGTGAAACCGACGCTTTTAACTCTGACACAACAAAAAAGATAATGCTCTGATTCCCAGTCTGCGGGCCACCCAGGAGTAGTTTTGGCGCTTGTTGGTCACGCGGCTCAGATGAATATGCTCACAAGACCACTATGTTGACAAGTACATACAAACACAAATTTAATCTGGAATATGCTCACAAGCACAAACATCAATCTGCTCACAAGCCAAACATCAATCTCCTCAACACAAGATCTACACAAACACAAAAAGAAGTTGAAAACAAGCCGCAGCATGTCTGCCGAGCCGGTCCCGGACCTCGCGCTCTGGAATGTTGAGGATGGGCGCCAACTCCCCGACCTCCTTCGAACCATCGGGGCCTCCTCCTCTTCGGCCTGCTTCGCACTGCCGGGGCCTGCTCCTCTTCGGCCAGCTTCGCACCGCTGGGGACTCCTCCTCCGCCTGGGCGCCGGATCGGCAGCCGCATCCGCGGTGGCGAGGGAGGAGGGGGCAAGGCCGTTAGGGCGGCGAGGGGAGGAGGGAGAGGCTCAGGCGAGGCGTCGGGTACGTCGGCCTAGGACGTCCGCCGGGGACTCCTCCGCCAGGGCACCGGGTCGACAGCCGCGGTTGTGGTGGCAAGGGAGGTGGGGGTGAGGCCGTGTAACACCCTAAAATTTCAAACATTGTAAATCAACCTTTCAAATATATTAGGGTGCATTTGAATTTGCATTTTGGTGTGAAAATTTGAATTCAAACGTGTAGACTTCGAATGAATTTGAAATTCAAATCAAATCAAAAGAAACAGAAAAAGAAATAAAATGAGAAACCCCCGCGTGGGTCGAATCCCAGCCGATGCCCATTTCTCCCCCCAGCCCAGTCGCACCCACTCCCCTCTCTTCTCTCTCTGACCGCCCGGGCCCGCCTGTCGGCGCTCCCCTTCTCCTTCCTCGCGGCGCAACCGACGCCCGCGCCCCGCGCCCACGATCTACCCTGCACCCACACCTCCCCTCACCTTGGATCCACTCCCCCCCCCGGTCGAATTTCGCACGCGCGCCCCAACCGCACCCCCTCCGCGCTTTAAAGGAGCCGGGCGCCCCCAATTTTCCCCTTCCCCGAGCCACCCAAAACCCTAGCGCCATTGCTCTCGGTAAGCCACCGCCATTCCTCATGTTCCCACTGAATCAACCCCCCCCCCCCCCCTCATTTTTGCTTGGCCTAACGTGTTCACCGCACCGCCAGAAGCACGCCGGACACACTCGCCCGGGGTATCGCAAGCGCGTCGCCAATTTCGCGGCTCACCGACGAGCTCCGCCGCCCTCCCTCGATGTTGACGCCCTCTGCACCTTCCTAATCCCTGTCGACGTCTCTGGTGAGTTCACGAGGCCACCCCATGCGGTTTCCCTGAATTAAATCCGAGTTTTAGGCTTGATTGCGTGAGATTAGGTTTTCTCCGGCGAGGTAGCCGCCGCGCAGCGCGCTGGCGCCGGCACTGGGCCGACGTGGCTCGCCCAGTTAGGGAAAATTACAGTCTAGCCCCTGGATAGTTTAAAAACTATTTTCAGCAATTATAATATTTTCAGATTTACTAAAAATCACAATAAAATAGAAACAGATGTGGAAAAATAAATAAAAATTTATAAAATTCAGAATAAATATTTAGACAACTTAAAATATATTTTATTGCTGTATAAATTTAAATAATTCATTTTAGCCACTAAAAATTATGTAGAATTTATATTTAATTTAGGATTAATTGTATAAAATGATTTTAAGCCTAGAAATAAATATCACACACCATTAAAAATTATTTAATGCATTATTTTAATCTGAAATAATATAATAATCATAAATAATTTTATTTGCATGTAGGAAAATCCCCAAAAATGTTTATTAAGCATAAAAATAATTGTAAAAGTGTTATAAAATGGTAATTCACATTTCTAACACATAAAATTCACCGTTAATAAATATCATCAAGTAAACTAATGCACATACACATTAAATCTCTTGTAGGTACGTAATTGCGTAGACTTTTGTGATTGTGTGCATGTGTATGTTTAGCATTGTATGTAGTACTTATTGCATGTTATTCTCTTCGAGTAGACCCGGTTCCCGAGCCGGAGACCAACTTCCAAGAACTCCAGATCGAACACCACTTCGAAAGAGGCAAGTGTCCTTGACCATCTTGCACCTTTTTAAGGGTTTAGTTAGTTGCATGTTAATTAATATGAATCCTATGCTATGCCCTGTTGTATTACCTTTTACCTTGTCGCTTGGGTTATGGAAGGGTGGTTATAGGATTTACTTTACGCTTAGCCATGCATACTAGTTGGGTGGGTAAACATTGACCATACTTATTATTCATGGCTTACTATTACAATTATGATCATGATGTTGGAAATGGATTATAGTAAATAGGAATCTGGCGGGTTGGTTTGAATGGTATGGTGCAGTACGCACGAGACCCGGGATTTGGGGATTGAACCTTGCCGGATTCTAAGGACCGATTTATGGAGTAGCCACTAAGCTATACAGTATCGCCACAAGACTGAGTATGGGGCAGCTTGGTCGATTAATTAGGCCTCTCCCGGTCTAGTGCTGGTAGTTGGATAGTGCGGGAAATTGGTTCAGCGTATCTGCCTTGTGATCCACATGGCTCAAGAGGGGGCTTCTCCTGGCAGAGGTAAAATGGACTCTAGGTGTCGGAGCGGTGAAACCTTAGAGGGCCGGTTACTAGTTGGGAGGACCTTTGTAAAGACCTCGTAGTGATCTCCTGGCCGCACACCTACGGAAGTGTGTAATGTGACCGACGGGTCACGGGCATCAGGGAGGTTTGCTTAGTCCACCTGGCAACAGGGGATGAAATCACGGCTTGTGGGTACAGGATACGTTCTCTGCAGAGATTGGGAAACTGTCATGACAGCCGTGCTCACGGACAAGAGCAGCTTGGTGTCGATTTCATAATTAGTATATGGTTGGGTTGATGGTGGGATTTATGGATTGCAAATACACATGTGCTATTACTTATTTACTCATTATTTTTACTATAATCTTGATTGGGTGGAATAACCTAGTTATAGGTTGCTTAATGAAAGCTAAGGTATAGGTAATGAAAGCATCTAGGCCCCCATGAGGTATGTTTCAGTGATTAATGACAACCATTGGATTTTACTAATGAATTTGTGGATGCAAGGTCTCCCATATCACTCAATCAAATGAAATCTATATGAATATAAACATCAACTACTGATCATTGGAGACCCCTAAACAATCACTTTATGAGATCAATCAATATTATGAAGATTAGAAGTAAAAGCTCATATGTCAAAGTTATTCAACCATAATTGACAACACTCAATGCTTGACAATCATCAGAAGAATATTTACATCAAATGTCTAAGAGGTCAATCGAGCAAAATACAAAAGAATCACTTAGAACAACTCGAAGCAAACAAAATCAACTCACCGGATCAACCGATGTTTCCAGAGAACAACACATCGGTTGAGTTGGTTCAGCAGAAGAAGAAGACCTCAGAACCAAGTACTCACCGGATCATCCGATGATAAAAGACAATGTTACATCGGTCCATCAGTACAGTAAGCTATATCCCTGGACCAAGTGTAACACCGGATCATCCGATGTACAACTTTGAACACATCGGTCAATCACTCCAGTAAGCATCAAGTTTGAACCAATTCTGGAGGAAGTGCCACCGGATCATCCAATGAGAAGACAAGTGCAACATCGGTCTAACAATGGTCATATCTGACACAATGACATCAGC
Organism: Tuctoria greenei; assembly: GCA_036927565.1. NCBI lineage: Eukaryota > Viridiplantae > Streptophyta > Magnoliopsida > Poales > Poaceae > Tuctoria > Tuctoria greenei. The sequence continues at coordinate 99,702,295 of JAYESD010000010.1, forward strand.
TAATTTGGAGTTGACTGATGATAACTGAAGGGGGGACATCGGATCATCTGGTGTTCACAGAACAGTGATGTCAGCCTACTTTTCCAACGGCTATTTCGTGGAGGCTGGCTATTTATACCCCTTCAACCAGTCTATTCGACAAGTCTTGACTACCAGATATACTCTATACATTCTCAAGCATTCAAGATATTGTGCTACCACTTCTACATCATCTACACCACTTACACACCAAGAGATAGGCTAGAACTAGCTAGAGATAGTGCTTGTGTGCCTCCATTCTTTGTGATTGGAATCTCTAGCGTAGTGAGAGCTGTAAGGGAGTGCCCCTTGGTGTTTGTAATTGAGAGAGACTTCTGTAGCTTGCCAAGACGATTGTGGAAGCCCGAAGGATCCAAGTTGTACAAGGCTTGAGCTCCACCTTGCCGAGGTTGGCAAACGGAGAAGAATAGTGAAGATCCCTAGTCTCGGTGATTTGGTTGTGGCTATACCCTTTGGTGGGTGCCACAACGTGGATGTAGGAAGATCTTGACGATCTTGCCGGACCACGGGATAAATCCTCGTGTCTTCTCGGGAGTTTGCATTCTCTTCCTCTCCCTTACACTTATGCATTTCGTATATCGCAAAGTCACTATTCACTTGAATGCATAGGTTGTTTGCTTAGGGATTTGGGCCTTTAGTAATTAAGTTTTATTGCCTTAATTTTTGAAAAGAAGCCCAATTCACCCCCCTCTTGGGCATTCGATCCTTACAATTGGTATCAAAGCAAGGTTGCTCATTGGATCATTCTAGCTTCACCGCTAGAGAGCTAAAATGGCCAATTTTGGGGGTTCGGTTCCTATCTTCGAGGGCAAGAACTTTGCCTATTGGAAAGCACGTATGCGCGCTTATCTAGAGGCTATTTCTCCCGAAGTATGGGAAGTGACCCACGCGGGATTTGGTGAGCACAATTATGTTGGTGATCAAATTAAGTGGGATGCTAAAGCTAGGAATGCAATTTATGAATGCATTAGTCAAGATGTGATTGCTAGGATTGCTAGTAAAGAGAAGGCTTGTGAAATTTGGGCTTGCTTGATAGAAATTCATGAGGGTTCTTCTCGTGTCAAAGAACATAAATATGACATGCTTAAAGCCAAATATGATGAGTTTAAAATGCTACCTCATGAAAATGTCAATGAAATGTTCTCTCGCTTGAATGTGCTTATTGAAGAAATTAATGCTCTTGACATTGCTTCTCTTGGCAAGGGACTCATCAACCGCAAGATTCTCATGCTCCTTCCTAAGACAAAGTACAACATCATCAACTCCATGCTTCAAAAAGAATCTCTTGACCATATTGAAGTTTCCGAACTTATTGGATAGATTCGTGCTCATGAGATGAGTGTACTTGGGATGATGGAGCAATCATCTTCAAAGACAATTGCCCTAAAGGCCTCCACCAAGAAAACAAGTCTCAAGAAAAAGAAGGTGGTTGAGCCTAGCTCAAGTGAAGAAGAGCAAGCATCAAGTGAAGATGACGATGATGAGCTTGCGTTGATGATGAGAAAGTTCTCTCGCTTGAACTCCAAGATTGTCAAGAAGGGATACACCTTTGATCCCAAGAAGAAAGCGTTTCTACCAAGGAGAGACGACCAAAAGACTTGCTACAACTGTGGTGATCAAGGCCACATCTCCTATAATTGTCCAAAACCGGACAAAAGAAGAGAGAACCACAAGAGCAAGCATCGCAAGCTTGAAGATAGTGAAGATGATGAAGAAGAGGTCAAACCCAAACCAAGATCCTTTGGGAAGAAGAAACATGACAAGGAAAAGAAGGCAAAGCTCTTCCCAAAGAAGAGAAATGGTCCACAAAAGGTGTTCATGTGTGAGGCAAATGAATGGTTCACCGACGAAGAATCAAGTGATGAAGAGAGTGAAGCGGAAGAAGAAAGTTTGGCTGGCCTTTCCATTGCCAACAATGATGACTCACCTCTTCATCGACCACCCATGTGCCTCATGGCTAAAGGTAACACCAAGGTATGTGATGATTCTAGCGATGATGAGCTTTCCCCCGATGATTTAACTTCATTAATAAATGAATATCACACTATCATTAAGAGGGAAAAGAGTAAGGTTAAGGCTCTTGAAGAAACTCGTGCTAAGCTTGAGAGTGCTAACCTTGATTTGCTTGACAAGTATGAAAGCATACTCAAAGAGCATGACACGCTCAAATACCATGTCAAGCAAGTTGAGGAGGATAAGGCTCAAATCAAGCTAGATCATCATGAGCTTGACTTATCCCACCAAGCACTCTTGGGAAAGCACAATGAGTTGATCAAAGAGCATCAAATACTTAACCTTGCTCACGAAGCACTTGATCAAGAATTGAAAAATATAAATAAAAAAACTCTTAATGATAAGGTATCCATTACTTCTCATGCCACTAATGTCTTGCACAAGTCTTTGCCTTTGAAAGAGAACACTAGGGAGAAGGACTTGTTGGAAGAAATTGAGAGTCTCCGCACTAGTGTGGATAGACTATCAAAAGGAGAAGTCAAGCACAAGGAAATCCTCTTCCAATAAGCAAAGGCCTTCAACAAGAGAGGACTTGGATCCTTCCCGGTGCCTAACAAAGGAAAGGTGCCCTCACCGGAGCTTAGAACAAGCTTCATCAAGGAAGTTGGTTCTTATTGCCAACATTGTGAGGTCATCGGTCACCATACAAGGGAGTGTCCTCTTCCTAACCGGCCTTCTCCAAAATTGCCCATTAACTACAAATCTACTTTCAATGATCATTATTATATCTTGAGTAAAGTAGATGGCAAGGTGAAGGCAAGATTCATTGGCAAGGATATGAAGGACATGAAGGGGAGGCTCTCCAAGCAACTTTGGGTCCCAAAAACACTTGTATCACACATACAAGGACCTAAGTTGGCTTGGGTGCCTAAATTCGAAAATTGAATTCATGTGTGTAGGTGAACTACAAAGCCGGAGGAAAGCATTGGGTACTCGATAGCGGGTGCACTCAACATATGACCGGCAATGATGGTATGTTCACCACCATAGAAAACCCCGACAATCATGAACAAGTCCCCTTTGGTGATAACTCTAAGGGGATGGTAATTGGGTTAGGTAAGATTGCTATTTCAAATAATTTATCTATTTCTAATGTATTGTACGTTAAGTCACTTAGTTTTAATTTACTCTCCATTGCACAGTTATGTGATCTTGGACTAACATGCATCTTTAGCATAAATGATGTTGTGAGTAGTGAAACAAGCCAAGAACTAATCTTCAAAGGATTTCAGCATGGACATCTCTACCTAGTAGACTTCTCCAACAAGGATGCTAGCTTGACCACTTGTCTTTTCACTAAGAAAAGTTTGGGTTGGCTATGGCATCGACGCATAGTGCACATTGGGATGAGCAAGCTCAAGAAGTCATTCAAGCTTGGGATGGTGACCGGCGTGAAGGATGTCACATTTGAGAAGAACAAGCTTTGTAGCGCTTGTCAAGCCAGGAAGCAAATTGCTTCACACCACCCGATGAAGACAATGGTGTCAACCTCCAAGACACTTGAGCTACTTCACATGGACCTCTTAGGACCGTCCACATATCAAAGTCTCGGCGGTAACCTCTATTGTCTTGTTACAGTTGATGACTACTCTCCCTATGCTTGGACTTTGTTTCTAGGTGACAAGAGTGAAACTTCGGAAGTGTTCAAGACCTTCGCTAACCGCGCTCAAAGGGAATTTCAACTACCCATCATCAAGGTCCGGAGTGACAACGGCACCGAATTCAAGAACTACAACATTGGGGAGTGGTGTGACCGTGAAGGCATGAAGCATGAGTTTTCGGCCACATACAATCCTCAACAAAATGGTGTTGTTGAAAGAAAGAACAAGACTCTCATCACTCTTGTGCGAGCAATGCTTGATGACTATGGCACGTCGGAGAAGTTTTGGGCCGAAGCAATCAACATGTCGTGCCATGCCGCAAATAGGGTCTACCTACATCGACTACTTCAAAAGACCCCGTACGAACTTCTCATTGGGAGAAAGCCCAACATCTCCTACTTTCGAGTCTTTGGGTGCAAGTGCTACATCTACTACAAGAAAATGCTTGGTAAGTTTAAAAGAAGATGTGATGTTGGTATATTTCTTGGTTATGCATCAAACTCAAAAGCATATCGAGTATTCAACCAAACCTCCGGTTTAGTTGAGAAAAGTTGTGATGTTGAGTTTGATGAAACTAATGGCTCCCAAGAGGAGAGTTTTGGTCATGATGAAACAGATGATGAGCCCTTACAAGAGGCTATGAAGAACATGACCATTGGAGACATCAAGCCTAAAGTTGAGGAGAGCCATGATCAAAGGGGAGCTTCAAGTTCCAACATCAACACATCTATGGCGCCTTAAGTTGACGAAGAAAAGAAGGATGATCCATTGCCGAGTCAAGACTCACAAGCCACACAACATCAAGAAGAAGAAGAAGTCCATGATCAAGTCCAACCACAAGAAGAGCAACACGCATCACCACCCCCAAGTGCTTCACAACCACTTATGAGGCATGGATGCATCTCCAAGGCGCATCCGATGGATCAAATTATCGGAAGTCCGTCAAGGGGAGTAAGTACACGTTCTCGCCATTTCGCTTCTTTTTGTGAGCACTACTCGTTTGTTTCATGTGTAGAACCCACTTACATTGAGGAAGCACTCCAAGATCCAAATTGGGTGATGGCCATGCAAGAAGAACTTAACAACTTCATCCGCAATGAAGTTTGGGTGTTGGAGGAGCGACCCAAGAACAAGAATGTCATCGGAACAAAGTGGGTGTACCGCAACAAACAAGACGAGAACGGCGTTGTAGTCCGCAACAAGGCAAGACTTGTGGCCAAGGGGTTCTCACAAGTTGAAGGACTAGACTTTGGGGAGACATTTGCTCTGTTCGCCCGGCTAGAAGCTATCCGTATACTTCTTGCCTTTGCATCACATCATAATATTAGACTTTATCAAATGGATGTGAAAAGTGCCTTTCTTAATGGTTACATTAACGAGCTTGTTTATGTTGAACAACCTCCCGGGTTTGAAGATCCGAGGAATCCTAATCATGTGTATAGGTTGCACAAGGCGCTCTACGGGCTCAAGCAAGCACCTAGGGCATGGTATGAACGACTACGAGATTTCTTGATCATGCAAGGATTCAAGATCGGGAGGGTGGACACTACACTCTTCACCAAAGGCATCAACGAAGAATTATTTATTTGTCAAATTTATGTTGATGATATTATTTTCGGTTCAACTAACGAAGCTCTTAGCCATGAGTTTGGCAAAATGATGTCTAGGGAATTCGAGATTCGATGATTGGAGAGCTCAACTTCTTCCTCGGATTTCAAATCAAGCAACTTCAAGAGGAGACCTTCGTCTATCATGAAAAGTATACCAAGGACCTCTTGAAGAAATTTGAGATGGGAGATTGTAGCTTAAGAAGCACTCCAATGGCAACAAATTGCCATCTCAACGCGGATAAGGACGGTAAACCTATTGATCAATCTAACTACCATTCTATGATTGGTTCATTGCTTTATCTTACCGCATCTAGGCCCGATATCATGTTTAGTGTATGCTTTTGTGCTCGCTTTCAAGCGGCACCTAAAGAATCGCATCGGAAGGCGGTCTTTAGGATACTTAGGTATCTTAAGCATACCCCTAGTGTGGGCTTGTGGTACCCTAAAGGTGCAAAATTCCATCTCTTGGGATACTCGGATTCGGACTTTGCCGGATGCCGGGTGGATCGCAAGAGTACCTCTGGTGGGTGCCACTTGCTTGGGCGTTCCCTAGTATCTTGGTCTAGCAAGAAGCAAAATTCCGTCGCTTTGTCCACGGCGGAAGCGGAATATATCGCGGCCGGTGCATGTTGTGCCCAAATTCTTTATATGAAGCAAACCCTTTTGGACTTTGGTATTAAACTTGGTCGTGTGCCTCTCCTCTGTGACAATGATAGTGCGGTTAAGATAGCTAAAAACCCCGTTCAACACTCCCGTACTAAGCACATTGATATTCGCCATCATTTCTTGAGGGACCATGAAGCTAAGGGAGACATCTCATTGCGAGGTGTTAGGTCCGAAGAACAATTGGCGGATATCTTCACTAAACCACTTGATGAGAAAACTTTTTCTAGGCTAAGAAGTGAGTTAAATGTGCTAGATGCATCGAACGTCATGTAAGTTGCCATAATCATGTAAGAATGCATCTCATATAGGTCTTGTCTAACTTTCAAAGGATAGGGGTGAGCAAGGGTTAGCTTGGGATGGATGTTCTTCTGGGTTTCCCCAAGGCTTGGAGAGTGGCTCTCCCTGAAGAAGCCTTTGAAAGGTTCAAATTTGACAAGATAGATTTATCTTATGCCTTGCATGATGCTTGCCATATAGACTTGCACTCATATTTAAACTTCTTGCATTATAAATTGTTTGGCATTGCATACGGTAGATTGTCAGAAAGGGGAACCCACCTCATGAGAAAGATACTTGTTTGAAATCCAATATCTCAACTCATATGATGTGGAAAGAACAAAATGTTAGGTGCGTTAATGCCTAAAGGAACATGCTTTAAGGAGATAGAAGTCTTCATCCTCTAGCTCACAAAGCATGGGCCTTACATTTTATTTGGATAATTTCCTCCCTATTTTCTTCGGTGTTCTATTTGCTTTAAGGCTTAGCCAAGTTATTGGCAATTAGTATTTTTGAGGGGTAAGGGGTTGCCCAAGAAAAAAGTCCTGAGACATGTGTTTCTTATTGTTTGTTTGTTTGGTCAAAGGACATATATGGGATGTTGCTGTTTTGTAGTCATCGATTATCCGATGCTTAGTTTGACCATCATCGGATCAGTTGGTGTTCAAAGACCAAGAGCCAGTTCAGTCAGTAACACAAATCAACCGACAAGTTCATTCTGCAAAACATCGGTCCATCCGATGTTCACATTTCTGGATATGTGCTGAATTCCACCGATGCTAATCCCTTCCACGTCGGACCATCCGGTGTCAACGGTACCTTTTTGAATACCCTTACGCCATTCGACCAATGCTTCTATCTTTTATCGTCAGTTCATCCGGTGTTAAATTTTAAGCTAGGGTTCGGGCCCCACTTTTAAATGTGCCGCTCCACCTTCCTTTCTCTCTCCCCGACCCCGACTCCACCTCGCCCGTGCCTCACCTCTGCCGCTGCCGCTCCGCTCGCACTGCCGCCACCGCCGTCCTCTGGCGACCACCGCCCCCGGCCGCCGCCGCTGCCCTCCGGCCTCAGTGTCGTCGCCGCCGCCGCTGCCCTCCGGCCTCAGTGTCGTCGCCGCCGCACCGCCGCAGTAGCGCTGCCGCCGCCTCTGCTCCACCCTAGCGCCACCGCCGTCGCCTACCGTGCACCACCGCCACCGCCCCAAGCTCTGCCACCGTCCACAACACCGCACCGCCACCCTCTGCGCCGCCGTAGTGCCTCCCTCTACGGTCGCCACCACTACGCCTCTAGGGTTCCTGGCCGCAATGATTGTTGTGTCGCCGTTCCGTGCGCCCGACATCGTCGATCCACGACCTCAACCTCTCACTTGTCTCATCGCAATGGGTCGTTACAAGAAAGGAAAGGGCAAGGCCATTGCGGAGCCGGCCGCAAAGAAGCAAAAGCTGTCGAAAGAAGAAAAGAAGGCTTTGATGGCCGCTCGCATCGCCGAGGAGCGAGAGTGTGGCCGAGGAGGATCATTGAGGATCCGCGAGGCTCGTCAGAGGCAACCTCCCATGCCAGATGAGTCCGAGGAAGAAGAAGAGCCGGAAGTGCCGCTTGTTCGCCGGCGCTCAGCCAGGACCCGTGGGGGTCATTCCGCGGCAGTACCACGTTCGAGACCATCAGCTGCCGATCTTCGAGAGGACAGGGTGGCCCAGAGAGCCGTCTACGAGATGGACACCAACGTCTGTGTTGGTGAGGGTGTCCGGCTGACGGATTACAGAAAGTTGAAGGCCAAGCAGCTCAGAAGACTCAGATGGAGCATCTTGCTTGAGGAGTGGTTCCCGCAGCCCAAAGAGGCACTTGTGGACATCCGGTTTTGGACCTTGACTCAGGCGTCGCTGTACGAGACGTACAGACATCGGGGCCATAAGCTCTTCCAGCACAACTTTCTGGACTGGGGTCGGCTTGAACTGACAGCCGAGACGGAGATACGCCCCTACTTTGAGAGATATAGACGACTGGTAGAGCTGATGTCCTACGAGAGGAGTGCATATGTGGAGGACTGGGTCCGTGTTTTCTACGCCACACTATACGTCTCTGAGGGACGCAGATCCGTAGACTTCATGTTCATGGGCCAGCACCATCACTTGACGAGACAGACTTTGGGACAGCTGCTAGGAGTGGATCTCCATGACACTTGTCTACACGAGAGGGTGTATGGACAGGCTGACCCTCTGAGGAGGCCGCTCACTGGAGGAGTGGAACCACCACTAGAGGAGATACGCTCACTGTTTGCTGAGCCCTTCTCTCCAGACCAGCCGAGGGTACCGGCACTGCTCACTCCAGCTGCGCGCACTATGCACCTTGCCTTGCGCTGCACACTACTGCCGAGGTCCGGATACCTTGAGGGGTTCACTAGCTTGCAGCAGACTCTCCTGTTCTACATCATGAACGGGATGGAGTTTGATATTGTGGACATTCTCATATGTGAGATGGAGGATGTGATCACTGATGGAGTTGGGATGATGAGGCAACTCGTATTTGGTCACTGGATCAGCTACTTGCTCTACATGGTTGCTCCTGAGGGGACGGCTGTGCGTGACAGTCTCACCGACGAGAATGTCACACGGTTCAGCCACTACCGTGCTCCAGCTCCTGGAGAACGCCACCTTGGCCATCTAGTTGAGCATCAGGTCCATGCTCGTCTATCCGAGGAAGACTGGTATGACCTGGAGAAGGAATACGAGAGGCTTGCACAGGCAGAGGCTCAGGGTGAGGACCTTCAGCACATTTGGTCCAAGAGTGACACGGATGACAGTGTTGAGGAGTACTTCCCACCTCCTCCCTCACCCAGGCAGCACGACGCGGAGGCTGGAGGCTCGACTGTGCCACCTCCTACTCCACCTCCCGTGTTAGAGGCACAGGTCTCTCAGCCGTCCGAGCTCACCTCCCTCCTCCAGCAGATGGTTGAGCAGCAGTGCCTGGACCGTCTTTCAGCTGAGCAGGCCCGAGTTGAGCAGGTCGCGCGTCTCTTAGAGCTCCAGCAGCAGCAACAAGAGATGCAGCGACAGATCGCCTGCGAGAGGCGAGAGGACACTGACCGACTGATGGGGCTGATTGATCAGATGCACCAATGCTCCCTCGACCAGCAGCAGCAGACGCAACAGGCGATGATGGACATTCTGGGGTTGATCACCAACCTCTACACACAGACCGGGATTGCCCTACCGTCGCAGCTTTCGGGCTTTGCTCCCGCCCCACCTGTTCTGGCTCCAGCTGCAACACCAGTGCCGACCAAGCCGATCCCGACGATCAGCATGTCTCCACTGCTTGCTCCGGGTGCCCCTATCCACTCTCCGCTGCCGGCCACGATGCTTTTCAAGCAGACGCCAGCGTCCATTGTCAGTGCCCCTCTTCCAGCAGTCCTGACCCAGCAGGCACTGACAGTGGCTCCTACAGCTCCCTCCACTTCTACTCCAGCCTCAGTCGCAGCAGCAGGCAGCAGCTCCGACGACAGCACCCCCGACGATGACCAGTTTGTCATCGCTCCGAGCACTCAGGGTTCTTAGGCACTCGGATTCCTTTTTGGTGTCTTGATGCCAAAGGGGGAGAATAGTTAGAGGAGAGTCAGGGGGAGGATAGCTCAGTCTCAGGGGGAGTCCTAGCTGTAGGGGGAGTCAGAGTCTCTATCTATATCTTTTGTAATTTTGTGTTTTTGCTACTCATTTGCTATTCATTGAGTATTCATGTGCCACTTATTCTCTTGAGTTATTGATCGATTGAGCTTTTGCGTTATTAATCTCTTTTGAGTCTTCAAGTTTAACATGCCATATCTTGTACTCATTACATATCTTCTTGAGTATCGTACTGTCAAATTCATTACTATTATGCTTCACTTGTTGTGTTGTCATCAATCACCAAAAAGGGGGAGATTAAAAGCTTCTAGGCCCCCATGAGGTATGTTTCGGTGATTAATGACAACCATTGGATTTTACTAATGAATTTGTGGATGCAAGGTCTCCCATATCACTCAATCAAATGAAATCTATATGAATATGAACATCCACTACTGATCATTGGAGACCCCTAAACAATCACTTTATGAGATCAATCAATGTTATGAAGATTAGAAGTAAAAGCTCATATGTCAAAGTTATTCAACCATAATTGACAACACTCAATGCTTGACAATCATCAGAAGAATATTTCCATCAAATGTCTAAGAGGTCAATCGAGCAAAATACAAAAGAATCACTTAGAACAACTCGAAGCAAACAAAATCAACTCACCGGATCAACCGATGTTTCCAGAGAACAACACATCGGTCGAGTTGGTTCAGCAGAAGAAGAAGACCTCAGAACCAAGTACTCACCGGATCATCCGATGATAAAAGACAATGTTACATCGGTCCATCAGTACAGTAAGCTATATCCCTGGACCAAGTGGAACACCGGATCATCCGATGTACAACTTTGAACACATCGGTCAATCACTCCAGTAAGCATCAAGTTTGAACCAATTCTGGAGGAAGTACCACCGGATCATCCGATGAGAAGACAAGTGCAACATCGGTCTAACAACGGTCATATCTGACACAATGACATCAGCTAATTTTGAGTTGACCGATGATAACTGAAGGGGAGACATCGGATCATCCGGTGTTTGCAGAACAGTGATGTCAGCCTACTTTTCCAACGGCTATTTCATGGAGGCTGGCTATTTATACCCCTTCAACAAGTCTATTCAACAAGTCTTGACTACCAGACATACTCTACACATTCTCAAGCATTCAAGACATTGTGCTACCACTTCTACATCATCTACACCACTTACACACCAAGAGATAGGCTAGAACTAGCTAGAGATAGTGCTTGTGTGCCTCCATTCTTTGTGATTGGAATCTCTAGTGTAGTGAGAGCTGTAAGGGAGTGTCCCTTGGTGTTTGTAATTGAGAGAGACTTTTGGAGCTTGCCAAGATGATTGTGGAAGCCTGGAGGATCCAAGTTGTACAAGGCTTGAGCTCCACCTTGCCGAGGTTGGCAAACGGAGAAGAATGGTGAAGATCCCTAGTCTCGGTGACTTGGGTGTGGCTAAACCCTTTGGTGGGTGCCACAACATGGATTTAGGAAGATCTTGACGATCTTGTCGAACCACGGGATAAATCCTTGTGTCTCCTCGGGAGTTTGCATTCTCTTCCTCTCCCTTACACTTATGCATTTCGTATATCGCAAAGTCACTATTCAGTTGAATGCATAGGTTGTTTGCTTAGGGATTTGGGCCTTTAGTAATTAAGTTTTATTGCCTTAATTTTCTGAAAAGAAGCCCAATTCACCCCCCTCTTGGGCATTCGATCCTTACAGGTAATGCATAGTGCTAACAGCCATTATGAGACTTCCTTGTTGTAGCCTTCATTTCATCTCTCTTCCCACACTTGCTGAGTACTCCATGTACTCAAAGCGATTCCCTCTCCCCCCCTCCAGACTATGAAGAAGAAGAAGCAGTAAACGAAGAGTTCTACACCGATCTGGAGGAGATGTTCTAGGCGGGCGTACCCTCGCGCAACTGCCTATAGACTGGAGAAAGCGTTGCGTTGCTGCCCTCTTCTTACCTATCTATGTATTTGCTTTACTGTTGTTTATTTGAGACCTACGGGTCATTGCTGTAAGACCTATTTGTATTTCGAACATGGCTTGTGATATGATACTATTTACTTTTCGTCTACACATGTATGAATGAACTGATCCTGGCATACATGTGGAATGCATTTGGTAAGCTTGTTGGGACCAGGTGTGACAAAAGTGGTATCAGAGCCAGGTTGCCCATAGGACGCAAGCCTAGATAGAAATGGACGTATTAAGGACTATACTATTTTCTCTAAAAGCTACTTTACAAAACTTCTTCGTGCTTCTTCCTTTATTGTACTACTTTTGTTATACTGTTTTGATTTGTTGGAGTTCTTACACTCTTCTATTTCAAATTTTGTAGATGGTGCGCTGCAAGCAGACGACGCGTAAGTCCATTGGAGGTCGCGTGCCCCGACACGCAATGGCTAGCCGCTCTGTACCATTTGCTCCTCACCGAGAGGCGGTGATCTGCTCCACCGGACAGGCTGCTGGTGACCTGCGCCGACGACTTCGTTTGCTACTTCACGCTGCCGGATACCGTCACCCTCGTCTCGACCTGCACTACACCACCACCAGGGTCAGCGGCCCCCTTTTGACCGAGTGGGCCTGCCAGCTGGCCATCTACTACGACAGCGAGCTGTTGAGGGTTCACTACTCTCCAGCGTTGAGGAGCTCCCAGCAGTCGGCCGAGGAGGACGCGACTTGGGAGGCTACGACTTTCTGGAGCTACGCACACCACCTTCTTCTCGAGCATTCCTCGCACGCCTACACACCCCAGCAGCCGAGCAGCACTGCCGACTTTGTGGGACTTGTTGTGGAGAGTCCGCTTAGCCTCTACCAGTCTGAGCGTTTGGTGGATGACGCGGTTGAGCTGTCTGTGTGGTACAACTACTGCCAGCAGGAGTTACAGGACTTCCGGGACCTTAACGACCAGAAGGACCAGATCATCCGGTATTACCGGAGGATCACCCACTGTGACCCCGACCTGCCTTGCTACGCCTCCGACGGTGAGCCCTGGTGCCCCGACTCCCCTGACCGACGTGACCCTCAGCGCTACCCGAGGGCGACCACACCTGGGTCACCACCACCTTCACCAGCTCCACCGGCACCACCTGCGCCACCAGCTCCACCAGCTCCACCAGCTCCACCAGCACCACCCGCACCACCTTCTCCACCGGCTCCAGCAGCTCCACCTTCTCCACTGGCCCCACCAGCCCCACCAGCTTCGCTAGTTGTACCAGCTCCACCTTCCCCACCAGCTTCGCCAGTTGTACCAGCTCCACCTTCCCCGCCTGCTTCGCCAGCTCCTGGGTCACCCGCCCACGTGACACCACCAGCCTCTCCGCTAGCCGCACCACCTGTTCTTGTGGCACCCCCAGCTTCTCCCCCAGCTCCTGCATCACCACCTGTTGCTCCACCGCCTACTCCAGCAGTACCAGTTGTCGAGATCTTCAGCAGTGAGTCAGTGGGCAGCACTCCCGGTAGCAGTGACGAGGACCCGGAGGAGTACATGGACAAGGACCCCGAGGAGTGAGAGTACTCCTAAGCTGCACCGACGACTTAAGACACCTACCCTTAGCTTGTAGGAGCGTGTAGCTACGCCCTCTCCAGTCTTGAGTCGTGTATCTATGTTTGTGTTTGAGTTATTTGCTTTGTGGTGTTTGTGTGGGACGTGAGTTGTGGAATGCCTTAGGCATCTTGTCCACATCCACGTCAGTTGTTCATGGATTTGCTTTCTATATGGATATTCTCCTTGATGCATGTAGTTGGGATCGTTTTACCCTAGTATACTCTTCTGTATCGCGTCTATTATTCTAAAGCTTCAGTCATTTCCCGTACAGATGGCCGGTAGAGGCAGAGGTCGTGGAAGGGGTATTCCACCCAACGATGAGGCACTTGAGGGTTTTCCAGGATGGAACGGTAGAGGTGCTCGAGGAGCACCAGCAGCGCAGCAGATGCAGCAGATGATGGCTATACAAACCCAACTGCTCAACAACCTAACCCAAATAGTAGCCAACATGCAGCAAGCTCCACCACCACCACCACCCCCTGGGCACAGATCCCATCTGAGAGACTTCCTTAACACCCATCCACCCACATTTGCCACTCCTACTGAGCCAATGGATGCTGTTGACTGGCTGAGATCAGTCGAGAGCAAGCTGAGGATCGTGCAATGTGAAGGAGGAGAGAAGGTACTACTAGCCTCCCACCAACTCCAAGGACCTGCAGCTGATTGGTGGGTTGCCTACACTGAGGCCCACCAGAACCCAGAAAATATCACCTGGGATGAGTTCAAGACTAACTTCCGCAACCACTTCGTGCCTGAAGGAGAGATCCAGGCAAGACGTGAGGAGTTCCTCATGCTGAAGCAGGGCCGTATGAGTGTGCGAGACTATCTGAACAAGTTCACACAATTGTCTCGTTATGCACCAACTGATGTGGACACGGACTCCAAGAAACAGTTCCGTTTCAAGAAGGGCCTTGACAAAGAGTTGAAGTTCGCCATGTCCTCCTGTGATTACAATAACTTCCAGAAGTTGGTTGACAAGGCCTTCGAAGTGGAAAGAACCAAGAAAGAGTTGGACGAGGATGACAGGAAAAGAAAGCTGGCCCAAGGGCATGCTTCTGGCAGTAATGTGCGCTCCCGCTTCGCCCCTCAGCCCATGGCACCTATGACCCATCCCATGAACTCTTACACAGGCCAGAGATTCCAAAACCCCACTTACAGGCCACCCACACCCTACAACCAGCAGATGCGCCAGCCACCACAGCCTCCACGCCAAACAATGCAGCCACCCCGCCCTGCAGCTCCAGCACCTCGCCCTGCAGGCCAGCAGCAACAGAACCACCATGGGGGTAATAAAGCCCAAGGTAACAATGCAGGGGTTACATGCTACATCTGTGGAGAGGTAGGGCACTACTCCACTCATTGCCCAAAGAAGCCATCGCAGCAGCAAGCTACACGTGGAAGGGTCAATCATGTGGCGATTGAGGAAGCCAATGAGGCGCCAGACGTGGTTGTTGGTACGTTCCCTACCGATTCTCATATAGCTACGGTGTTGTTTGATTCTAGTGCCACCCATTCATTCATATCTAGAGAATTTATAAGAAGGCATGACATGGTAGTGCATTTAATAACTCATCCACTTATAGTCAACTCCCCTGGAGGAGAAATGATAACAAGGCAAGTATGCCCTAATGTAAGGTTAGACATAAGGGGGTAGCCTTCTCAGCGAACCTCATAGTCCTTGAATCTCAAGGGTTGGACATCATCTTGGGAATGGACTGGTTGGCAAAATACAATGGGGTGATCCATTGTGCAACCAGGATGGTTTGTTTGACACATTTAGATGGCACCAAGGTTGAGTTCAGTCCTGATCCAACGCCAGTGACAAGGGTTCAGGTAAATCAAGTTGAAGGTGTGGAAGAGATCAAAGTGGTTAGGGAGTTTCCAGATGTATTCCCTGAAGAGCTACCTGGTATGCCACCTGATCGGGAGATTGAGTTCATTATCGAGCTTATGCCTGGGACGGCTCCGATATATAAGAGGCCGTACCGAATGGATGCCAAACAGCTAGCGGAGCTGAAGGATCACATCGAGGAGCTATTGGAGAAAGGATACATCCGACCTAGCTCGTTGCCTTGGGGAGCACCGGTTATCTTTGTACCTAAGAAGGATGGCACACAAAGATTGTGTGTGGATTATCGTGCATTGAATGCAGTGACCATAAAGAATAAATACCCACTGCCGAGGATTGAAGATTTGTTCGATCAATTGCGAGGAGCATGTGTGTTCTCCAAGATTGATCTTCGTTCAGGTTACCACCAGTTGAAGATTCGACCCTCGGACATTCCCAAGACTGCATTCGTCTCTCGACACGGTCTTTATGAGTACACGGTCATGTCATTTGGGTTGACCAATGCTCCTGCCTATTTCATGTACCTCATGAACAAGGTATTTATGGAATATTTGGATAAGTTCGTAGTGGTATTCATCGATGACATCTTAATATTCTCCAAGAATGAGGAAGAACATGAAGAACATCTAAGGTTGGCGCTATAGAAGCTTCGACAACACCAATTGTACGCTAAGTTCAGCAAGTGCGAGTTCTGGTTGAAGCAAGTATCATTCTTGGGACACGTCATATCAGAAGGAGGAGTAGCAGTAGATCCAGGTAAAGTGGCAGGTATTCTCAAGTGGGAAACGCCAGAAAATCTGGGAGAAATCCAAAGTTTCTTGGGAATGGCTGGTTACTATCGACGATTCATTGAGGGATTCTCAAAGATCGCACGTCCGCTAACCAAGCTGCTCGAAAAGGAAGCTAAATTCAAGTGGACACCGGAATGTGAAGCAAGTTTCGCCGAACTAAAGAAGAGGTTGACTATTGCTCTAGTGTTGGTTATGCCCGATATGCAAAAGGAGTTCTCGGTATATTGTGATGCTTCCAGACAAGGACTGGGATGTGTTTTGATGCAAGAAGGACATGTAGTGGCGTACGCTTCAAAACAGCTCAGAAAACATGAAAAGAATTACCCGACCCATGACCTAGAGTTAGCAACTGTCGTTCACGCTTTGAATCTATAGAGACACTACATGATGGGGAAAAGAGCAGAAATCTACACCGACCACAAGAGCTTGAAGTACATCTTCACTCAACCTGACCTTAATCTCCGACAACGAAGATGGCTCGAGCTAATTAATGATTTTGACGTTGGGATCAACTATCACCCTGGAAAGGCAAATGTGGTCGCGGATGCTTTGAGTAGGAATCCACAATGCAACAGTCTGACTATACAAGCTCATCAACCGCAGTTATGTGAGGAGTTTGCAAGACTAAACCTATGCATAGTATCTAATACGGATGCGGTAGCTATGGAAGTGGACTCCACATTGGAACGAGACATTAGAGAAGGCCAAAAGGGAGATAAGAAGATCCAGAAACTCAAGAAGTTGATGAAGATGGGTAAAGCCCCAGATTTTAGGGAAGATGAACACGGAACCTTATGGTTAGGGAAGAGGATATGTGTGTCGAATATCAAGGAGATCCGAGAACTGATATTGAGAGAAACGCATGATTCATCTTATTCTATTCATCCTGGAAGTACCAAGATGTATCAAGACCTTAAGGATCGATATTGGTGGCTTGGCATGAAACGTGATGTGGCCGAGTATGTGGCTTTGTGTGACACGTGTCAGTTGGTCAAGGCGGAACATCAAAGACCTGCTGGACTACTTCAACCACTCAAGATACCCGAATGGAAATGGGAAGAGATAAGCATGGACTTTGTTGTGGGTTTACCAAGGACCCAGTCAGGGTACGACTCCATATGGGTAATCGTGGACCGTTTAACTAAAGTCGCTCATTTCATACCGGTCAAGGAAAACTACAATGGCTCAAAGTTGGCAGAACTATACATGGCAAGGATTGTATGTTTGCATGGTGTCCCTAAGACGATAGTCTCTGATCGAGGTACCCAGTTCACTTCAAGATTCTGGCCGAAGTTACATGAATCAATGGACACTCGACTCAATTTCAGCTTAGCGTATCACCCGCAGACGGATGGTCAGACAGAACGGACAAATCAGATCTTGGAAGATATGTTGCGTGCCTGTGCCTTGAAGAATAGCAAGAGTTGGGATAAGAATTTGCCTTATGCGGAATTCTCTTACAACAACAGTTATCAAGCTAGTCTCAAGATCTCCCGTTCGAGGCATTGTATGGGCGAAAGTGTAGAACACCCTTGTTCTGGAATCAGACAGAAGAAGGTCAAGTGTTTGGTTCGGAGATACTAAGGGAAGCCGAAAGACAAGTGCAGAGATCCGGAACAATCTGAAGACAGTGCAGTCAAGACAGAAGAGCTATGCAGATGCTCGACGTCGTGATCTAACTAGGAGATTTTGTGTATCTCAAGGTATCACCAGTAAGAGGACTAAGACGGTTCAAGGTGAAGGGGAAGCTAGCACCTCGTTACTTTGGTCTGTACAAGATACTAGAAAGAAGAGGAGAGGTAGCTTATCGTCTCGAGCTATCGTCTCAACTTTCGGATGTGCACGACGTGTTTCATGTGTCGCAACTGAAGAAGTGCTTAAGAGTGCCGGAGGAACAGTTACCCATGGAAGCTATAGATGTGCAAGAGGATCTTTCATACGAGGAACATCTGATACGGATTCTCGAGACGTCAGAACAAGTTACAAGGAACAAGGTCACCCGGATGTGCAAAGTGCAGTGGAAACATCACTCGGAGGCAGAAGCAACTTGGGAGAAAGAAGGAGACCTAAAGGCCGAATTCCCCTATCTCTTCTCTTAGGACGTCCGAATCTCGAGGGCGAGATTCCTATTAAGGGGGTAGAGTTGTAACACCCTAAAATTTCAAACATTGTAAATCAACCTTTCAAATATATTAGGGTGCATTTGAATTTGCATTTTGGTGTGAAAAATTGAATTCAAATGTGTAGACTTCGAAAGAATTTGAAATTCAAATCAAATCAAAAGAAACAGAAAAAGAAAAGGAAATAAAATGGGAAAAACCCCCGCGTGGGCCAAATCCCAGTTGAGGCCCATTTCTCCCCCCAGCCCAGTCGCGCCCACTCCCCTCTCTTCTCTCTCTGACTGCCCGGGCCCGCCTGTCGGCGCTCCCCTTCTCCTTCCCCGCGGCGCAACCAACGCCCGCGCCCCACGCCCACGATCTACCCCGCGCCCACACCTCCCCTCACCTCAGATCCACTCCCCCCCATCGAATTTCGCACGCGCGCCCCAACCGCACCCCCTCTACGCTTTAAAGGAGCCGGCGCCCCCAATTTTCCCCTTCCCCGAGCCCCCCAAAACCCTAGCGCCATTGCTCTCGGTAAGCCACCGCCATTCCTCGTGTTCCCGCTGAATCAATCCCCCCCCCCCTCATTTTTTCTTGGCCTAACGTGTTCACCGCACCGCAAGGAGCACGTCGGACACACTCACCCGGGGAGATCGCAAGCGCGTCGCCAATTTCGCCACTCACCGACGAGCTCCGCCGCCCTCCCTCGACGCTGACGCCCTCTGCACCTTCCCAATCCCCGTTGACGTCTTTGGTGAGTTCACGAGGCCACCCCATGCGGTTTCCATCAATTAAATCCGAGTTTTAGGCTTGATTGCGTGAGATTAGGCTTTCTACAGCGAGGTAGCCGCCGTGCGCCGCCGCTCAGCGCGCTGGCGCCGGCACTGGGCTGACGTGGCTCGCTCAGGGCCATCCATTCGCGACAAACGGCCACGATTAGAAGTAGCGTACCGATTCGCTTTCATAAAATCGGGACTGTCCGGATTGAATCCGATGGTCTGCATTTAAATGACCCTGCGCGCGCCAACCAGTTTACACCGAGGCCCCTGCAGTTTTGCGGGCTAGCCCCTGTAGAATTTGGTAATTATATTGAAACCTAGGAAATTTACAATCTAGCCTTTGGACTAAAGGGAAATTATGCATAATCTATAAAATTCAAGTCTAGCCCCTGTAAACTCATTTAATATTGTTTCTAGCCCCTGTCCAGTTAGGGAAAATTACAGTCTAGCCCCTGGATAGTTTAAAAACTATTTTCAGCAATTATAATATTTTCAGATTTACTAAAAATCACGATAAAAATATAAACAGATGTGGAAAAATAGATAAAAATTTATAAAATTTAGAATAAATATTTATACAACATAAAAATATATTTTATTGCTGTATAAATTTAAATAATTCATTTTAGCCACTAAAAATTATGTAGAAATTATATTTAATTTAGGATTAATTGTATAAAATGATTTTAAGCCTAGAAATAAATATCACACACCATTAAAAATTATTTAATGCATTATTTTCATCTGAAATAATATAATAATCATAAATAATTATATTTGCATGTAGGAAAATCCCCAAAAATGTGTATTAATCATAAAAATAATTGTAAAAGTGTTATAAAATGGTAATTAACATTTCTAAGACATAAAATTCACCTTTAATAAATATCATCAAGTAAACTAATGCACATACACATTAAATCTCTCGTAGGTACGTAATTGCGTAGACTTTTGTGATTGTGTGCATGTGTATGTTTAGCATTGTATGTAGTACTTATTGCATGTTATTCTCTTCGAGTAGACCCGGTTCCCGAGCCGGAGACCAACTTCCAATAACTCCAGTTCGACCACCACTTCGAAAGAGGCAAGTGTCCTTGACCATCTTGCACCTTTTTAAGGGTTTAGTTAGTTGCATGATAATTAATATGAATCCTATGCTATGCCCTGTTGTATTACCTTTTACCTTGTCGCTTGGGTTATGGAAGGGTGGTTATGGGATTTACTTTACGCTTAGCCATGCATACTAGTTGGGTGGGAAAACATTGACCATACTTATTATTCATGGCTTACTATTACTATTATGATCATGATGTTGGAAATGGATTGTAGTAAATAGGAATCTGGCGGGTTGGTTTGAATGGTATGGTGCAGTATGCACGAGACCCGGGATTTGGGGATTGAACCTTGCCGGATTCTAAGGACCGGTTTATGGAGTAGCCACTAAGCTATACAGTATCACCACAAGACTGAGTATGGGGCAGCTTGGTCGCTTAATTATGCCTCTCCCGGTCTAGTGCTGGTAGTTGGATAGTGCGGGGAATTGGTTCAGCGTATCTGCCTTGTGATCCGCATGGCTCAAGAGGGGGCTTCTCCTGGCGGAGGTAAAATGGACTCTAGGTGCCGGAGCGGTGAAACCTCAGAGGGCCGGTTACTAGTCGGGAGGACCTTTGTAAAGACCTCGTAGTGATCTCCTGGCCGCACACCTACGGAAGTGTGTAATGTGAACAACGGGTCACGGGCATCAGGGAGGTTTTCTTAGTCCACCTAGCAACAGGGGATGAAATCACGGCTTGTGGGTAAAGGATACGTTCTCTGCAGAGATTGGGAAACTGTCATGACAGCCGTGCTCACGGACAAGAGCGGCTTGGTGTCGATTTCATAGTTAGTATATGCTTGGGTTGATGGTGGGATTTATGGATTGGAAATACACATGTGCTATTACTTATTTACTCATTATTTTTACTATAATCTTGATTGGGTGGAATCACCTAGTTATAGGTTGCTTAATGAAAGCTAAGGTATAGGTAATGCATAGTGCTAATAGCCATTATGAGCCTTCCTTGTTGTAGCCTTCATTTCATCTCTCTTCCCACACTTGCTGAGTACTCCATGTACTCAAAGCGATTCCCTCTCTCCCCCTCCAGACTATGAAGAAGAAGAAGCAGTAAATGAAGAGTTCTACGCCGATCCGGAGGAGATGTTCTAGGCGGGCGTACCCTTGCGCAACTGCCTGTGGACTTGAGAAAGCGTCGCGCTGCTGCCCTCTTCTTACCTATCTATGTATTTGCTTTACTGTTGTTTATTTGAGACCTACGGGTCGTTGCTTTAAGACCTATTTGTATTTCGAACATGGCTTGTGATATGATACTATTTACTTTTTGTCTACACATGTATGAATGAACTGATCCTGGCATATATATGGAATGCATCTGGTTAGCTTGTTGGGACCAGGTGTGACAGGCCGTTAGGGCAGCAAGGGGAGGAGGGAGAGGCTCAGTACGTGTGGGGAGGAGGTGGTCGTGCGGCGGCGAGGGGAGGAGGGATAGACCCAGAATGCGCGGTGGCCGATCTCTAGCGGCGGCAACGGATCTGGATTTTTGCTAGGAGCGGTGGAGTCGATCTGGATTGTGAGGAGACCGACACACAAGGGATTTAATGTGCCAGACTCCTCGAGAGAAGCGTGCCAGAGGAATAAAAAAATGGATGGAGAAGCGCGCCAGCGGTGTAAAAATTTTCGGACGCAGAAGCGGTGCCACCGGACTTAAAAAATTGGATCGGGAGCGCGCGCGGTTAGAGCCGTCGGCCTCGGGCCGACGATTATTTGTATAGGTGTCAGTTGATCCTGTTGTACCAATGTCCTTATTTTTCTACGTCGGTTTTACTTGGTGGACCGATACTTGTATTTATAGCCGTCAGCCACGGCTACGACACCGATGGTCATAAAATTATAACCGTCGCGAGTTAAAACCGATGGCATTAGACAATTTAAGTTCGACGCTCCCGACATCCTTACTTTCCCCGACGCACTATTGATCGATTCATGTAGTGCAAGGCTCTGCCTCTTCCCGATCACCGTCCTTCCCCCCAACCCCCCACCCCCACCCTACACACCCCCTCCCCCCCCCCCCCCCCCCACCACACACACACACAGAGAAATCTGACCTGTACGATCCGGTGAGTTTTGTAAACCTATACCTCAGTGCCAAGGCTTGTGCTCGCATGCGACCATGCTAAACACAATTAGCACAACCCTAGAACCTGAGAGTTATTGTAAAAATAAAAGGGAGTAATACACCATCCAAAAAAAACAAATTTAAACCTTATATACTTTGCTCAATAGTGAAATTATTCTAAGAAATCTTATATGTAAGTTCTACCACCGTTCTGAAGCTTATACCTTTTTTAATTCCTCATTCATTCCTTTTTCGGTGAATTTAACGGTCATCCATAATTGCATCAGGACCTCTATGGATACTCCAAAAACGCCTCAACCTTTTCAACCATAAATACAATATTCCATCCGTTTTAAATTAAATGATGTCGGTTAGTTTAATATAAAAGTAAAATGGTGTCGTTAAACGGAGGGATTATATCATTAACCAAACATGATAAGCTGCTGGAGATTCCCAGTGACTAAGTCCCAAATAAAAGTCATGAAAGTTACCCATCCGTACGTGAATGGACTGATTCACATTACACAGCATGCGTGAGCCAGATTACTACATTGTTATACTAATCTTAACGTTTAGAGACAAAACAAACACCACTAGAGTCCAGATGGCCCGTGCTTCGATGTTGACGCACGAGTACACCTCCTTTCACATCTGTCAGTGTGGCAGGTGGTGACCTGCTGCGCCCGTATGAGCATCAGTCCCGCACAGATTCTTGCGGTCCACGACAGCTGGAGCCCCGTCGTGCATACAGTTGCCCGGCTTGAACGCCACAGATGTTACATTCATCTGCGATAACATCACCAACAAAATCCATAGAACGAAGATCCAACCACCACCCGATCGTGATATTTTATTATTATTATTATTATTATTATTATTATTATTATTATTATTATTATTATTATTATTATTATTATTATTATTATTATTATTATTATTATTATTGAACACCTCTTCCTGTTGTAGTGCAAATCGAATCATCCCGTCGACGTATCTGTAAGAATATAGAAACTTTGGCTTAGCTCGTTGCGCCAGTTTTGAAAATGAGGTACGACGGGACCAATCCTAAAGATAACATAGTTCAATTGATTTTGGAACCGAGTGAAGAGACTTTGCTTTCATTCTTCTCAAGCGAAGCATTTCTTTAGGCATCTCCAATTGATTTTTTATATGGTTTGCTATCCTATTTTTTAGCAAAGACAGATAAAAAATCAACTCTAATCGATGTGCTACTTCTACACGTTTGTCATCTAAAGTTTTTGGTGTGTTATAAATAGCAATCGGCTCTTGGTTTGCTATTCAAAACTTGTTTTACCAAATTGGTTGGAGTGACACATAGACTGGAATGCTAAATGCAAATAGCACATTTGCTATTCAGAATAATAGCACCAAAAATACTTGATAGGTTGGATATGGATACTCTTAGTCTACTAGACGGTATCATCTCGACGGCTTGCCCACCTACTTCCATGTCCGATCCTTTTTTTTTCCGTAGTGAAAGGCATAGCAGGAAAATGAGGACTGGCCAGCCTGAACGTGCAACATCGTGGATGTCGCCCCTCTTGGTCAATATCATGCACTAGCGTGATGTGAGGGGATTGTCGGAGGAAGAAAACTATGCCGTGGAGGAGAAGTAGATAGGATACGTGTGTGGAATATTTGCAACAGCAATGTTAGGAGTTGTTACATGCATAATCATCACGCTCACTCGCTCCTTTGTTTTATATCTCGTGGCACTCGTTACAGGCCAGTCCATTCGGGTCCCGCCACCCGCGCATTCCCTCGTCTGGGCCTGGAGCTGCGATGCGGCCCGTCTGACTTTGAATTCTCCCGTGTGTCCGTTCTTCCTGCCGTTGCCCAGTCAGTAGCATGAGGAAGGGTGCTGACACCCCCCCCCCCCCCATAGGAGCGTGCTTGACCCCAAGCCAGCGCATTGGGAAACTCCTGCCGCAGCCTGTCATAGTCTTCCCATGTAGACAGCTTGGCAAGTGTAGAAGACCACTTGATCAAGGCTTGACGTATAAGAGATCAATTGCGAGAAATAGAGCGCTCTAGGAAGCATTGGGCTTACCAGGGGTGGCTTTGATGATGCAGCTCAGAGTTGAGACACATGGAATATGGTATCGCCGAATGAGTAGGTAGATCAAGTTTGTAGGCAACCGAGCCAATGTGACTCAGTACTGTGAAAGGCCCAAAGAATCTGAAAGCCATCACAGGCGGCACTTTTAATGGACCGTCTGTAAAAAAATTTAGAAGCGCCTGTAAAAATGTTTTTTGTAGTAGTGCCAGTTTCTAACATGACGTCCTGGACAGGGACAACTGATTATATGGTTGCAGCTTAAGGTATACGGAGTCACCCACTTTGAACGATCGGTCTGAGTGGCGCTTGTCTGCTTGTGTCCTCATTCTGTGTTGAGCTCAAAGCATGTGCTGTCGGGCGAGGTCAGACATGAGAGCATGTTCAGCAAACCAGGACCGCATATCCGTGTTGGAGAACTTGGAAGTGTAAGCAATGCCGAGCTGAGTCGGTTTGTGGCCATAAATGATTTCAAAAGGAGTCTTGCCCACGGATGAGTGAAAACTTGCGTTGTACCAAAATTCGGCCAGAGATAACCACTGGAGCCACTTGGATGGGCAAGCATGGAAGAAGCACCGCAAATAAGTCTCCAAACATTGGTTGACACGCTGTCTGGCCATTGGATTGAGGGTGGTACGCCGTACTCATCCGAAGCTGTACTCCGGTGAGGGAGATGAGTTCATGCCACAGTTTGCTTGTGAAAATAGGATATTGATCGGAGATGATGGCTTGTGGTAACCCATGAAGTTTGTAGACATTGTCTATGAACAGCTTAGCGACTGAAGATGTGGTATAGGGATGGTGCAATGGTAAAAAGTTGGCGTATCGGGGGAATTTGTCAACGATCACAAAAATGCAGTTTGCATGCCCGGATTTGGGAAGGCTATCAATGAAATCTAAGGATATATAACTTGCCATGCTGCAGATTGTATGTCAACCGGATGGAGAAGGCCACGATACGGAGACTGATCTGGTTTAGCTTGAAGACAAGTGCTGCAGTTCTAAACAAACTCGGCTACTAATGATTTAAGGCCACACCAGGTGAAGATATTTTTGATCCGTCGGACTGTGACGGGTACTCACGAATGACCACCAAGAGCACTGGCATGATGGCTAGAAATGATATCCCGAATGACCTCCAAGAGCACTAGCATGATAGCTAGAAATGATCTTCTGTTGTAAGGCATTGTTGGCTCCGACCCAAATCCTGCCATTGTAGCGAAGGATGCCTTTGTTGAGAGTGTAACCCTTGTGAGAGGATGGATCAATAGTAAGAGCTGCAATAAGGTCGGTAGAGAACTTATCATTGATATAACTTGATAGAACGTCCTATAACCATGATGGAGAAGCCACCGAAATGGCCTTGGTGTGATTGACAGGTAAGGGCTGACGAGATAAGGCGTCTGCAGCAGAGTTTTCAGAACCTTGCTTATAAACAATCTGAAACCGCAGCCCGAGAAGCTTTGTGAACACTCGTTGTTGCCATGGTGTATGGAGACGTTGCTCAGTGAGGTGTAGGAGGCTGCGATGATCTGTTCGGATTTGAAACTCCCCGAACTGAAGATAATGGCGCCATTGCTCGACGGCTAAGAGAATTGCCAAGTACTCCTTCTCGTAAGTAGACAGCCCCATTTTTGTTTTTGGTCCGAGAGACTTGCTGATGAAGGACAAAGGGTGTCCATTTTGCATAGAGTACCACTCCGACTCCAGTTGCAGATGCGTCTATCTCGATGCAAAGGGTTTGGTAAAGTCGACATTGCTAATACAGGAGCTGTTGAGAGAGCTGTCTTCGACATGTTGAAAGCGGTTTGGTGATCAGAAGTCCATACAAAGGGAACATTCTTCCAGAGTAACATTGTCAGGGGTTTACTTATGATTCCATAGTGGTGTAGAAAATGTCAATAGTAGCCAGACAGACCAAGGAAGCCATGCAAGTCCTTCACAGAAGATGGTGTTGGCCAGCTTGTTACTGCTTCAATATTATTTGGATCAGTGGTGACGCCCTCAGATGAGACTATTCTTTGCAAAGAAACATTTGGAGAATTTGATACACAATTGGTCTTTGAGCAGAAATTCAAACACTTCTTGGTCCATGGTTCAGTTGCTTCTTCCTGCAAAGAGGCAAGCACGCAGGCAGAATCCAAATCGGAAGGACATTGAAACAGAATTGCAGAATGTAGATCAGGCTTCAATCCATCAATAAAGCGAGTAGTGTAAAAGAGTGGGTCAGTAAAGACTCGTATGAATGAAGTTGATCTACCAACTCAGAGAAATGCTCGATGAATTCAGACACCGATCCTGTTTGCCTAATATGAAATAGCTGGCGAATGAGAATCTCATTTTGGTTCCGACCGAATCAGTCAGAAACCAGAGAACAGAAAACCTCCCAAGAACAGTGCGAAAGCTTGCGTTCCATGGACTGCAGCCATCGCGCTGCGACTCCCTCAAACTGAAGAGACACCACTTTCAACCAAATACCGGGATCGTTGGGATACATCTCAAAATCGTCCTTGCAACGGGATTTCCAAAGCTTCGGGTTTTCACCCTCAAGCTTGGGAAAATGCAGTTTCGGCAGGTTGCTCTTCGACGAAATAGAGCGCAATGGAACTCGATCGATGGGTGAACCGAAAGAACGATGAGGGCGAGTGGGATCGAGACCGAATGTACCCTTGATCGGGACGTGGGTGTGGGTTGTCGACGCAGTGCCCATAAGGGCTGTCAATGGAGGTTCCCACGAAAGGATGCTTGAACGCCGACTCGACGGTGAGGATGCTGGAGTTGTGTGCAGGGTCGTGAGCATCCCGATAGGACTTCAGTAGCTTCAATTTAGAAAAACTACGCTCCGCAGATGCAACAGTCACTGGGATGGTCAACAGAACTCGGTATGCAATACTTGAATTCGGAAAAGAATCATGTCTCTTTAAAAACATGAGAATTTGGACAGGTCCTATATTTTCCATTGGCATAAAATCTTGAAGGAACTTCAACTCCATACACAGTTCATTAGAATCAATATCAGATTTTCCATCTTTTTAAGGGCAGCCTCTAAATCATCACAAGAGGACTTTAGAATCTTATTATCCAATGATTGTAGTGCTTCAGAAGTAAATAAGAATCTTAAAACTTCCTGAAAACTCTGATATTGTTCAAATCTATTTGTAAGTATCCATTGCAACATTTATACTATTAATAGGAACATCATCAATCTCATTATCATTTTGATTCGCTGACTGATCTGCAGGCTTAATAATAAATCTATCCATAGCCCCCTTTTGAGACTGAGTGATACTTTTCATTCTATGTTTTTTTTACGCTTTTGAAATCCTGATTCATACTTCCTAGAAGACATAACTGTATAATAACAAAATTACTTTGCCTGTTGTTCATAAAATAATGAAGAATGCAAGTATATGAAATAATAACCAAATCTGCTGTAAGAGAGAAGACAGAGAAGAGAGAAAATTTACCGGACAGACTGTTTTGACGGCGACTACACGCACGACGCTCTCTGTTTCGATGGCGGCGCAAAGATGGAGCCGGGGAGCGTAGACGTGATCACCGAGTTGGGACTTCAACCACACGAAGAATCGGGTGTCGGTTTGTTTCCTTTATCGATTTTCTTTCCTTTATCGAGTCGGAGTCTGAAACGCATACGTGATTGGAGCCGATCGCTGCTGCCTGCTGGGCTGCGTGGCCACCAGGCTGCTGTTGTGGCCGCATGGGCTGGCCCAGGCTGCAGCTTCCCGCCCGCTGGAACTCATGCTGGCCTGCTGGGCATTGGGCTGCACTTCTGGACACATCATTGAAGCCTGGTACAGAGTATAGAGGAAAAAAATGGGGCCCCTAGGAAATGGGGGCCCTGTGCGGTCGCACGGGCCGCACACCCTCAGGCCCGGGTCTGGCTTCATGTCAGCGTGGAACTGCTTTGACATATCCTCCATGACGAGCTTGACGTTAGGGTCCATGGCGCCGAGCTGCTTCTGCCGGCGAGTGAAATGCTCGTGGGATTCCAGCCCACTAGATCCGAGGCAATCTGATACCAGATGTTAGGAGATCGTCTGGGGAAAAAGATGATGCCGTGGAGGAGAAGTAGATGGGAGAGGCATGAGGAATATTTGCAAAAGCAATGTCAGAGGTTGTTACATGCGTAATCATCACGCTCACTCGTCTCTGTTTTATATTTTGCACCACTCATTACAGGCCAGCCCATTCGGGTCCTGCCACCCACACGTTCGCTCGTCTGGGCCTGGAGCTGCGATGTGGCCCGTCTGACATTGAATTCTCCCGTTCGTCCGTTCTTCCCGCCGGTAGCATGAGGAAGGGTGCTGACACGTGATGATGGCCATGTGGCTCGGCAGCAGAGTGTAGGGGGCAACTAATGGACTGGCATGGTGGCCCACAGCGGCGACGCGCATCTCTGCTCATGGCAAGGTGTCACCGACCGACATAGCAAGATGTACAGTCCCAGCTGTTGCAAAAATTCTTATCCGAGGCGCAATAAACACTGAATTTTTGTGCTGCACTGACTTGACAGTCACTCTGATTTTTTTTGCGTTTTTAAAGGCTACAAAGACAAGAGAAACTGTTGCACTAATGTGTGCATTACAATGACCAGTAGCTGCAGCCATAGCCTGCAATAAAGCACATATTACTAGACTAGTAACAGCAGTAATGAACTGCACTAAAATGCAAATATTAGAGCAGCCATGACTCAGAAAAACTGACCATATAAGACATGAACATAGTTAGATTATTCAACATTACTCCCCCATAATCTAGCTGTGGAAAATTTTGAAGACGCCGATCTTATAACGCAGCTCCTGGAAGCGCACCTTATCAAGTGCCTTGGTCAGAACATCCGCCAGCTGATGCTCAGTTGCCGTGTATTTGAGGATGACCTTGTTCTCATCAACGCACTCTCAAATGAAATGATATCGCATATCAATGTGCTTGCTCCGATTGTGGAAGAACGGATTCTTCCTCAAGGTAATGGCAGACTGGTTGTCCACCAGTAGCTCTGGTGCTCCCGAATCAATTTCGATCATGTCGGTTAGGAGCCGAGCTAGCCATATGCCTTGACAAGCCGCCACAGCTGCCGCAATATATTCTGCCTCACACGAAGATAAGGCTACCATTTCTGTTTTGTAGCTTGCCAAGTTATAGGATTACCGCCGACGAAGAACACATGGTGCCGCTGGTGCTCTTTCAGGTGTCGATGTGGGCAGCCATGTCCGCGTCACAGTAGCCGACCAGCTTTGCTTGTCCCTCCTCACACTTGGTGTAGTGTATCCCATGGCCTTGTGTTCCACCCACGTACCGTAGCATGCGCTTCACTGCAGCCAGGTGATCTTCTGTACCCGATTGAAAAGGTAAGGTCCGGCCGAGTGTGTAACAGGTAGCGTAGAGCCCCGATGATGCTCCTGTACTCTATGGCATTCACCCTCACTAGTAATACTCAGTTTGAGTCGATTATCCATGGTTGTTAGGCTCGGATTGCACGAGCCCATGCCACACCGTTCGATGCCAAGGTAGTATGATAGCAGCCCAAGGTCACTCATCTAGAACTAGCTCTTCATCTCATGCTTGAATGTTGTGATGTCCTTCTTAGTAATATCAGTGATGATCAAATCATCGACATATACGCCCACAACCAACTGTTCTCCTCCTCTGTTGCGTGTGTAGATGCCACGTCCGGAGCTGATCATATAAGTGATGATCAAATCATCGACATAGACACCACAACCAACTGTCCTCCTCTGCTACATGTGTAGATGCCACGTTCCAAGCTGCTCTTCTGGAAACCAAATGACACCATAGTGGCATCAAGTTTGGCATTCCAGTCCCTCAAAGCTTGATGAAGACTGTACAACGCCTTGTGCAGGCGCAATACCTTGTGCTCGTTGCCGGTTACGATGAAATCAGGTGGCTACATGATGTAGACCTCCTACTTAGATCGCCATTGAGTAATGCACTCTTGACACCCATGTGATGGACTGTCCAATGCTCATGTGCTACCAGCGCCAGCATCACGCGTACTGACTCCAGCCGAGCCACCAGCGCAAAGATCTCATTGAAGTCAATTCTGGCGCGTTGTACGTACCCCTTCACCACCAATCATGTCTTGTGCTGCACAATGTCGCCGTTCTCATCCCGCTTCACCTTGTAGTACCATTTGAGTCCAATTGAACGGTGCCCTACAGGAAGAGAAACAAGCTCCCATGTCTTGTTGTTCTCAATTTTCATCTCTTCACGCATAGCTTCTTCCCGCCAACTTGCTTCTTGCTTGACCTCAACAAACGAGGTTGGTTCGTCCGCCATGGCGAAGTGCAGAGGTTCAAGAGTACGGAACTGAAGCGGTGCATTGTTGAAGTCTGCATCCATGTCCTCCTCGCTGTGCTCTCGTGTTGGAGAGAAATTCACAGGAGCAGCGGGTGGAGGCGTCTCGTCATGTTGCGCACGAGATGGAGCAAGAGGTGGAGAAGTTGTGTAAGTGGGTGCTGCCACTCTAGATGTTGTGGCGACCTCCATGTTGTACACGATGATGAAGGTCTCGTGGTTGTTCACCGCCTCGCAGTCGTCGTTCTCCCAGCACCACTGAGCAGGTTTGTCAAAGTCAACATCACGCGTGACAAATATGCGCTTGTTGACAGTGTCGTAGCACCTGTACACCTTGGTGTCGTTCTCGTACTCGATGAAGATCGCCTTGGAGCTGCGGTCGTCGAGCTTCTTAAGATGTGGCAGTGTGTTCTTGATGTGGGTGATGCAGCTGAATGTGCGGAAGTAGTGCACAACAGGGAGTTTGCCATGTCATGCCTCATAAGGCGTCTTCCCATCCAGTGCCCATTTTGGGGGCATGCTTGAGCATGTAGACAGCTTTGGACACAGCCTTGCCCCAGAAGTAGTCGGGCGAGTTTTTCGCCTTGAGCATGGATCAAACCATGGCCACCACGCTCTGGTTGTGGCGCTCAACCACCCCATTTTGTTGAGGCAAATATGGGGCAGTGAGTTACCACTCAACACCGCGCTCTATGCGGTGCCGACAAAACTCCACGGATGTAACCCCCCCCCCCCCCCCCCCCCCCCCCCGATCAGTGCGCAAAATCTTTAGCTTCCTCCAAGACTCCACCTTGATGGACACTTGGAAATTTTTTATTTTCAATGGTGCTTCATCCTTGCTGGGTAGCAGTCGCAGGCACATGTCCCTGCTCATATCATCAACTAACAACAAAAAATATTTGTTGCCACTCGGAGCTGCTGGTGTGATGGGACCACATATGTCACCGTGCACGAGGTCGAGAACGTGCTCCACATGATGTTGTGTTTGTGCCGGGAAGGGGTTGCGATGTTGTTTGCCAACAAGGAGTTGTTGCACCATCAAGTAGTGGCAAAGCTGAGGTGCCAAAGCCCGCGTATCATGTTTGCCATCTTGCGCAGCGAGGCAAATCTAAGGTGCCCAAGCCTGGTATGCCATCACTAGGCCACGTCTGAACTTCGTGCGGACAGACACACGGGATGTTTGATGTTCAACTCCAGGTAGTAGAGGCGTGATGATAATCGGAGAACCTTGGCGAGCAGGCATCGACTCAAATCGAAGATGCGTAGTATGTTGTCGTCGATCACCGTAGGACAGTCAGCCTCGTCTAGCTGGCCAACACTAATGATGTTGGTCTTTAATCATGGGATGTAGTACACCCATGTCAGCGCACGATGTTCACCATTGCAAGTGAAGATGATGGTGCCACGGCCCTTGATCTGAATGATGGAGCCATCACCAAATTTAAGTGTACCGCACAACCCGGCATCGAGCTCGGCGAAGACACCTTTGAGCCTAGTCATGTGGTTCGTGGCTCCTGTATCTAGGACCCATCGATGATGACCTTGTTCCTCCGGTGGGCCAAGCTTGGCCAGCACCTAGTGCTCCTTGATCTGAATGGTGGAAGTAGGAGTGGTCGAAGGTGCATCAATGCTGATGGTGATGGCATGGACCATCAGCAAGGCCCGATCCTCTTCTTCAACCTAGACCAGATGAGCCTCCTAACCCCTCTTCTTTTTGCGGAACTCTTGATCCCAATGGCCTCTTTTGCCACAATATGCGCAGATGTCATCGAAGGCAGCTTGGCTAGACTGTGTCTTGCCACCACGTGACCCAATGCTGCGACCGCAGTCATGAGACTTGCTCCTGCCACCTCAATGTCCGCCGGAGATGGAGCCGAAGTCACCATTTTCACCATCATGTATCTTGAGGCGCACAAGCCATTCCTCCTCTTTGAGAAGAAGGCGCCAGCTGCTGTCTTTGACAACGGTGGATGAAGACTTCTTGCACTGATCAACAATGCACAGGTGTCGAGTTGCCTTTTCGATTGATATAGTATTGAGGTCAAGTAGCGTCTCAATAGAGATCGCCACCTGTTCCAAATGCTCGGGGACGGAGTGCAACATCTTCTTTACAATTTCCTTATCAGGGATGTTCTCGCTGAGGACGCGCAACTGATTGGCCAGAGTGGTGATGTGCATTGCGAAGTCTTTGTCACACCTGGTAATAAGAAGACTACCAGATGCTTTCCACATGTATGACAGGACCAGTTTAACTCATACATGTGTAGACGAAAGTGAAATACCATAAATAATGCCATGTTCGAGTACATCACCTTATTACATAAATGACCTTCCACGTCTAAAATAAAAGTACATAAGCAGCGGAAAAACATAAAAAAGGTCTCCAAATACAGGCGTTGCACGGGGGAGCGCCAGCCTAGAACATCTCTTCGGGATCTCCGTAGAAGTCCTGGTTCTCCACCTCTTCATCTTCGTAGACTGGGGGGGGGGGGGAATATGCAACTAACAAGTTTGAGTACCAACGGTACTCGCAAGTAGGGAAATTATGCCATGAGGTTCACAACAAGGAAGGCAATAAATAGGTAAAGCACTATAGCAGTTACACCCTACTCTTAATGTTGTGTACACCTATTTCTAGATGAAATCCCAACCATCATCCCAAAAATATCCAGGTAAAACCAAGCCAAAACCATCCATTAAGTAACCATGTGTGCTAATTATGAATTTGGTTCCAAGCCGCTCGTTTCCGTGATCAAGGTTGTCTAGACAGTTTGACAAGACTCTGTAGAGTGTGTATCCTTTACCCATAGTTCGTGATTTGGTCCCCTATTGCCAGGTGGACTAAGGTAAACCTCCCTGGTGCCTGTGGTAGCTAACCACATTACACACTTCCGTAGGTGTGTGGCCAGGAGATCACTACGAGGTGTTTCCGATGGTTCTCCCAACTTGCAATGGGTACTCTAAGGTTTCACCGCTCCGACAACTGGAGTCCATTTTCCCTCCGCCAGGAGAAGCCCCCTCTTGAGCCATGTGGATCCCAAGGCAAAACCCATTCCCCGCCTGTTCAATTACCTATGCTACATCGCGAGAGATCAAATTACTAAACCAAGTTGTCCCATATACAATTCTGTGGTGATACTAAAAGGCTTATCAACTTCCTCAATAAACAAGTCCTTAGAATCTGATAGGTGTCAAGCCCATACCAAGGTCTTGTGCACGCATGCACCAATCCATACAAAACCCCTTATCAGATTCCTATCTACTAAATTCCATTATAGCCATCAATTCATGAATCAAAGTACTTCAAATGTATCTTGTAAAATAGACCACATTTCAATTTAAGCATGGCTAAGCGTAAACTAAATAATAGTAACACTCCCAAACCAAGTTGACAAGGAATATTGTGGAAAATCTAGGAAAACATAACATAGGATTCATATTTTAATTTAGCATGCAACTAACTAAAACTTAACAAAAAGGGTGCAAGATGGTCAAGGAACTTGCCTCCAAATTGTGCCTGGGGGTCGTCGGGAAATTGTTGCTCTTGAAGGTTAAAAGTAGGTTCTGGCCCCGACTCTAAATTACGATGATGCAAGAAAAATAACATACAATAAGAACACAATAAAATGCAAACTATTCAACTAAACGTAAATTGCTACGCAAAATTGATTTTATGGTTGATTTCAATTATAGGCATAAATATATTGATGAGAATTTAGAGTTAAATGAAATATATTGAGTAAAACATATTTTTAACAAGTTTTATACCATTTTTATATTTATTAGAAACCTATTATTATTTTATAGAAATTTTTATCCTTCAAAATATGCATAAAATAGATTTATAACATAAAATGTACATTTGATAATCTTTACACTAGTTTTAGTAATTAATTCTATGTGCAAACCAATTTATATGAATTAGATATACTTAAAAAGTATTTTATGATTAATTCAGAAATTTAAATGAATTAATAAAAATAATACAGAAATGTAAATAAATTATACATATTTAAATCTGTTTTTATAATTATTTTATATAATTTAAGGACTTTTATTTAATTTCCAGAATTACCAGGGGCTTTTCTGTAAAAACAGAAATGTTCCAATGGCTAAAAATAATTTTTATTAAGTCCAGGGATTATTCTACAATTTTTCAGAATTTATTTGCTATTTTAGAATATTCCAGGGGCTTTAAAACACTTTTTATTTAATTATCCTGTAATTTCCTAATTTCCAGAAAGTCCAGGAGCTAGTTTGACAATTCTAGGGGTTAGACTTGAATTCCAGAGGAATCCAGGGGGTAGCCCTCAAGATTCCAGGGGCTTGGGCGCAAAACCGGCGGCGGGAAAAAGGGGTCTGAACGTGGGCCGTTGGAGTTAAAATGGATGGCCCAAATTTTATTAATCGAAGGGGTACGAGATGTTATAATCTCGGCCGTAGAAGCCAAACGGACGGACGACAGTGGGCCACGTCACCCGAATGTCGGGAGCAGCGGCACAGGTGGTGGCGCGCGGTGACGGCGATGTGCGAGCGACGGCGGACTCACCGGCGGTGACCAAAATCGCCAAATGAAGGCTACGGAGTACAACCAAAAGGCTTAAACGGAAGGTGGAAGCGAGGGGAACTCACCAGTGGTGGTCGCAAGGCTAGAAATTAGACGGAGGCTAGCCAGCGACGATGGGGAGCGGCAGAGCTCGTCGGCGCCCGATGAAATCGGTGACGCAGCAGCTTTCCACCCCAATGGCGATGTCCGGCGGGCTCCTAACAACATGGGGAAAGTGTTAGACGAACCCCTGAGGAGAAATAATGGGTGGAATGTTGGGAACAGTGGCGCCATTACCGAGCTTGTCGGAGCTAGGGTTTCGATCGTCGGGTGAGGAAATTGAGGGGGGGGGGTGGTCGGCTTTTATAGGGGATCGAACGAGTAACGGGCGGCGATCATCATGGGCACGACGGGGCGATTGATTAGGGTTAAATAGCCGACATTGAAAGGGGAATGAGTGGGGCGGCGAGGTGTTAATCACGCGCGTGCATTACGGCGCGGGTGCGGCGGGAGATGGACGAAGCTGGAGGGTGGGGTTGGTTGGCAGCGGGAGAGAGGGGCACGGGGGAGTGGGCTGGCGCTCGGGGCCCGGGTGGTAGAGAGAGAGGGAGGGGAGAGGAGGTGCGGGCCGGCGGGGAGAGAGGGGGGGATTGGGCCGGCGCGAAGATTTGGCCCAGGAGCAGTTTTTCCTTTTTCTTTTCTTTTTATTTTTCTTGTCTGTTTTATTTTTCTTCTCTTTTATGTTTTGAATTTCTAAACCAAATTTCTAGCAAATTTGAATTTTCAAAAATTCACAATCCTCCAAACATGATGCAACTTGCCTTATACGAATTTTATTCCCAAGAAAATGTTTTTATCTCTTGAAAATTTCATTTTACAAATATTTCTTTCTTTCTAAAAATTGTGGGTGTTACAGTTCTACCCCCCTAAAAAGAAATCTCGCCCTCGAGATTTGGACGTCCTAAGAGAATAGACTGGGAAACTCCGCCTTGAGGTCTTCTTCTCTTTCCCATGTTACCTCTTCTTCTGGGTGATGTTTCCTTTGGACATTGCACATACGAGTAACCTTGTTTCTTGTAACTCGTTCTGATGTCTCAAGAATCTTAACAGGTTGTTCTGCATAAGTCAAGTCCTCTTGCACGTCTACTGCTTCCAATGGCAATTGTTCTTCAGGCACTCTTAAGCATTTCTTCAATTGTGACACGTGGAACACGTCATGTACATCTGATATGTGAGATGGTAGCTCGAGCCGATAGGCTACTTCTCCTCTTTTCTCCAATACCTTGAAAGGACCAATATGTCGAGGTGATAACTTGCCCTTCACTTTGAATCGTCTGAACCCTCTCACGGGTGACACCTAGAGATACACAAAATCACCAATCTCAAATGACAGATCACGACGTCGAGTATCACCATAACTCTTTTTCCTTAACTGAGCCGTTTTCAAATTTTTCCAGATTTCTTGTACTTGTCTCTCAGCTTCTCTTAACACTTCAGGCCCGAATATTTGGCTTTCCCCAGTTTGATTCCAAAACAATGGTGTTCTGCACTTCCGTCCATACAAAGCTTCAAACCGTGACATCTTCAAACTCGCTTGGTAACTATTGTTATAGGAAAACTCGACATATGGTAGGTTCTTATCCAAACTTTTACTATTTTTCAAAGCACACGCTCTCAACATGTCTTCAAGAATTCGATTAGTGTTCTCTGTTTGACTGTCAGTTTGCGGATGATATGCCAAGCTGAAATTGAGTCTGGTATCCATAGACTCATGCAACTTCTGCCAAAATCTGGAAGTGAACTGAGTACCTCTATCTGATATTATCTTCTTCGGCACTCCATGCAGGCATACAATTCTTTCCATATATAGTTCTGCCAATCGTGAACCCGAATAGCTTTCTTTTACGGGAATAAAGTGAGTCACTTTAGTCAAGCAGTCCACTATGACCCATATAGAGTCGTATCCTGACTGAGTTCTCGACAATCCCACAATAAAGTCCATACTTATTTCCTCCCATTTCCATTCAGGAACCTTGATTGGTTGAAGTAGCCCTGCTGGTCTTTGATGTTCTGCTTTGACCTTCGGACATGTGTCACACAGAGCTACATACTCTGCCACGTTGCGTTTCATTCCATGCCACCAATGTCGATCCTTCAGATCTTGATACATCTTTGTGCTTCCCGGATGAATAGAATATGACGAATCATGGGCTTCTCTCAGTATCTACTCCCAAATTTTCTTGATATCGGGCACACATATTTTCTTTCCTAGCCATAGGGTTCCATGTTCATCTTCTTTAAAGCCTGGTGCTTTTCCCTCTTTCATTAGTCGGTTAATCTTTTGGATCCACTTATCATTCTTTTGCCCTTCTCGAATATCTTTCTTCAAAGTAGAATCTACTTCCATGGACACTACCTCAGTGTTAGTCACAATACTCGGGTTTAGCTTCGCAAATTCTTCACATAATTGCGGTTGCTGACCCTGTAGTGTCAAATTATTGCATTGAGCTGACCTACTTAAAGCATATGCGACCACATTAGCTTTTCCAAGATGGTAATTGATTCCAACATCAAAATCATTGATAAGCTCCAACCATCTACGTTGTCTGAGGTTTAGATCTGGTTGAGTAAAAATGTACTTCAAACTCTTGTGGTCCGTATAAATTTCAGTTTTTTTCCTATCAGATAATGTCTCCATAACTTCAATGCATGAACCACTACTGCTAACTCCAAGTCATGAGTAGGGTAATTTCTTTCATGTTTTCTGAGTTTATGTGAAGCATAAGCCACTACATGCCCATCTTGCATTAATACACATCCCAGTCCTTGTCCGGATGCATCACAGTAGACTGCAAATTCTTTCTGCATATCTGGCATAATCAACACTGGAGCAGTAGTCAACCTTTTCTTTAACTCTGTAAAACAAGCTTCACACTCTGGTGTCCACTTGTATACAACTCCCTTCTCAAGTAAGTTGGTTAACGGACGAGATATTTTTGAGAATCCTTCGATGAACCGACGATAATAGCCAGCCATTCCCAAGAAACTCCTGATTTCCCCAACATTTTCTGGTGTTTTCCAATTCAGAACATTTTTCACTTTACTAGGGTCTACTGCTATTCCTCCTTGTGATATAACATGTCCTAGAAATGATACTTCCTTCAACCAGAACTTGCATTTACTTAGCTTTGCATACAACTGATGTTCACAAAGTTTTTGTAAGGCTAATCTTAGGTGCTCCTCATGTTCCTCTTCGCTTTTGGAGAATATCAAGATGTCATCAATAAACACCACTACTAACTTGTCCAGATATTCCATAAACACCTTATTCATAAGATACATGAAATAAGCAGGGGCGTTAGTCAAACTGAAAGACATGACTGTATACTCATATAATCCATATCTTGAAACAAAGGTCTTCTTGGGTGTCCGCGGGTCGTATATTCAATTGGTGGTACCCCGATCGCAGATCAATCTTTGAGAACACACAAGCACCTCTCAACTGGTCAAAAAAATCCTCAATCCTCGGTAAAGGATATTTGTTCTTGATAGTCACTGCGTTGAGAGCGCGATAATCCACACACAACCTCTGTGTGCCACCTTTCTTGGGCACAAATATCACTGGAGCTCCCCAGGGTGAGGAACTAGGACGAATGTATCCTTTTGCTAAGAACTCATTGATATGATCCTTCAATTCTGCCAACTGTTTGGCATCCATCCTGTATGGTCGCTTGTAAATTGGAGCTATTCCAGGCACTAATTCAATGATGAATTCAATTTCTCTATCTGGGGGCATACCCGGTAGTTCCTCAGGAAACACATCCGGAAAGTCACAAACAACTTTAATCTCTTGTACTCCATCAACTTGATTGAGGCGTATTTTCTAAACTGGTGCTTGATGAGGCCGAAACTCCACATTTGTGCCATATGTATGAGTTAAGCATACTGTTCTGGTGGCACAATGGATCACTCCTTTGTACTTGGTTAACCAATCCATTCCCAGAATAATATCTATTCCTTGTGACTCCAGCACTATAAGATTTGCTAAGAATGCTACCCCCCTAATGCTTATACTTACATTAGGGCATACTTGCCTTGTCAGCATCTCTCCTCCAGGAGAGTTGACTACTAATACTTGAGTCATTAATGTAATAGTCATTCCATGTCTTCTTATGAATTCTTTTGCTATAAATGAATGTGTTGCACCAGAGTCAAACAATAATGTAGAGGGATGGGAATCAACAGGGAACGTACCGATCACCACATCTGATGTGTCTTGGGCTTCCTCCAAAATAAAATGATTGACCCTTCCTCTGGACTGGTTTTGCTGTGATGGCTTCTTCGGGTAGTTGTTGGAGTAGTGTCCCTTGTCACCTCATATGTAGCAAGCTCCCCGAGCACTGGTGTCTTGAGCCATATTTCTTCATTGATTCTGCTGTGGTTGCCCAATTGGTCGAGGGTTTGAAGACATAGGGCGTTGTTGATACATCTGAGAGCGTTGTGGTGGCATCTGCTGGTACTGAGGGCGAACATACTGCGCTTGAGGTCAGAATGAAGCATTGTTGGTGTATTGCTCACCTTGATTATTGCCCATGGGATGACTCATGTGTCCCAATTGCTTTGGGTTGAAGCGAGGACGATTTTTGCTTGAAGATCGTCCCATCATCATCTTCCTTTTGCGGTCTTCTCCTTCACATTGCTTCTTCTTTCATTCCACCGTAAAATCTTTGTCCACCAGATGTTGGAAGCTAGCATAGTCACTGGAAGACATCATCAACTGTATCTCTTTGTCCAGTCCCTCCTTGAAACAAAATTGCTTTTTAGCATCAGTATCAACATCTCCCGGGGCGTAAGAAGATAGTTGTGTAAACTTGTTCAAATACCCCCGTATGTTCATATTCTCTTGCTTCAGTGCTAGGAACTCCAGACGCTTGGCTTGAATTTCTCCGTCAGGCACATGATGATTGTGGAAGTTTTCTCTGAACACCTCCCAGGTGATGTTATCTGGGTTGTCATGGGCTGCAGTGAATGCAGTCCACCAATCAGCTGCAGGTCCATGGAGTTGGTGTGATGCCAATAGTACCCTTTCCCTTCCTTCGCATTGGACAATCCTTAGTTTACTTTCAATTGTATTGATCTAGTCGTCAGCATCCATAGGTTCCACGGCGTTGGAAAAGCGTGGAGGTTGGTGTTCATGAAGTCTCTTAAGCAAAACCTTGGAGGTGGGGGTGGTGGTGGTGCTTGCTGAGCCTGTTGCATGTTGTTCACAATTTGTGTCAAGTTTTGCATCATTTGAAGCTGCATGGCCATCATTTGTTGCATTTGATTTGCAGTTGGTGCTCCACGGGCACCTCTTCCATTCCATTAAGGTAGCGGAACTTCATTGTCTTGATTGGGTGGCACACCACGTCCACGTCCTCTTCCTCTTCCTGCCATCTGAGGTTGGGGTGTTGTTATAGAATGAGAAGATGAGGGAGAGACTATTCTATACGACTTTCCCACTAAATGAATTAATAAGGAATAAGAGTAATAAAGGTCATTTCATTTAAGCAAACTCAAACATGGATAATCAAGTTCTCAAAGCAAATCATACAACTCAAGATTACATAGATCGTCACTACATCGCTCTTATTACAACTCATGGATAAATGTCTTAATCTTGAGTCATAGGGATAGGTCGGAGTCTACTCTCGCTCCTCGGGGTCCTCCTCCTCAGGGTCCTCATCCGGGACTTCATCATCACCTCCATCATATCCTGAGTTGCTTCCATGAGACTTGTTGCAATGTGGAGGAGAGTTGGCAGGCTGCTGCGGCAGAGAAGGCTCCTCTGAAGATGGCTCCTCGTCTGAAGTCTCATCCAGTGAGTTAGTATCGCCACGTCCGATACGGCGATCTAGGGAGTCCGGGATCCACGTGGAGGTGTCAGAAGCATACCCATCTGGGTCCTCGTCGGTAATTCGACGATACCTCCTCACTTGCCTTTCATAGTGTGCTGCAAGGTCACGAACATCCTGTATTTCTTGCTGAGCCTTGTGGAGTCGAATGCTGAGGCGTTCCACATCATAAACTGTCTGGTGAGTCTGTGGAAGGTTCAAGGGCCCCTCCACGAACCTGGTGACGAAGTTGCTAGTGCCGCTTGGACGTTGGGGAGTGTAGGCATGCACAGTGTTCCTCAGCTGGTAGCGGTAAGAGTGACTCCAAAAGGTGATGGCCTCCCAACTGACATCTTGTTCAGCATGACATCGGTAGCTCCTCGAGGCAGGAGTATCGTGCAACTTGAGTAGTTCATCTCCATAGTAGACAAATAGCTTGCATTACCACTCTATCTGGTAGGGGCGCTGCATCCCGATTGAGTGGTAGGTGAGTGACAGTCTCTCGTGCCTGTAGGTAGCATCATGCAGTATAGCTTGAAGTCGACGTTGGAGTCATCCTGTAGCTCTCCCATCAGTACGAATCACCACCGCACGTCGAGGGTCGTTGAGTGGGGTACGGCGGGCAGCAATCCTTTGGTTAAGAACATAGCCTCCAGTGGACATCGAGCGGTTCTCCTGACGTTGGCCATCTAAAATTTTGAAACAGGAGAGTGTCAATAATAAAACAAATTAAGGAGTAAGTTAAACAAGTACAAGGTAAAGAATACAAAGAAATTTTTACAATTAATAATATTTGAAAATAGTAAAGTCCTTAAATCGTCCTTTTCTATCTAGGCTTGCGTCCTACGGGCAACACGGCTCTGATACCACTTTGTCACACCTGGTAATAATAAGACTACCAGATGCTTTCCACATGTATGCCAGGATCAGTTCAACTCATACATGTGTAGACGAAAGTGAAATACCATAAATAATGTCATGTTCAAGTACATAACCTTATTACAGAAATGACCTTCCAGGCCTAAAATAAAAGTACATAAGTAGCGGAAAAACATAACAAAGGGCTCCAAACATATACATTGCACGGGGGAGCGCCAGCCTAGAACATCTCTTCGGGATCTCCGTAGAAGTTCTGGTTCTCCACCTCTTCGTCTTCGTAGACTGGGGGGGGGGGAATATGCAACTAACAAGTTTGAGTACTAACGGTACTCGCAAGTAGGAAAATTATGCCATGAGGTTCACAACAAGGAAGGCAATAAATAGGTAAAACACTATAGCAGTTACACCCTACTCTTAATGTTGTTAAGCACCTATTTCTAGATGAAATCCCAACCATCATACCAAAAATATCCAGTTAAAGCCAAGCCAAAACCATCCATTAAGTAACCATGTGTGCTAATTATGAATTTGGTTCCAAGCCGCTCGTGTCCGTGAGCACAGCTGTCTAGACAGTTTGACAAGACTTTGCAGAGTGTGTATCCTTTACCCACAGTTTGTGATTTCGTCCCCTGTTGCCAGGTGGACTAAGGTAAACCTCCCTGGTGCCTGTGGTAGCTAACCACATTACACACTTCCGTAGGTGTGTGGCCAGTAGATCACTACGAGGTGTTTCCGATGGTTCTCCTAACTTGCAATGGGTACTCTAAGTTTTCACCGCTCCGGCACCTGGAGTCTATTTTCCCTCCGCGAGGAGAAGCCCCCTCTTGAGCCATGCGGATCCCAAGGCAAAACCCATTCCCCGCCCGTTCAATTACCTATGCTACATCGGGAGAGACCAAATTACTAAACCAAGTTGTCCCATATACAATTCTGTGGTGATACTAAAAGGCTTAGCAAC
Organism: Tuctoria greenei; assembly: GCA_036927565.1. Classification (NCBI taxonomy): domain Eukaryota; kingdom Viridiplantae; phylum Streptophyta; class Magnoliopsida; order Poales; family Poaceae; genus Tuctoria; species Tuctoria greenei. Next base: position 99,745,039 of record JAYESD010000010.1, read on the forward strand.
TTCCTCCATAAACTGGTCCTTAGAATCCGATAGGTGTCAAGCCCCATACCAAGGTCTTGTGCACGCATGCAACAATCCATACAAAACCCCCAATTAGATTCCTATCTACTAAATTCCATTATAGCCATCAATTCATGAATCAAAGTACTTCAAATGTATCTTGTAGATAAATAGACCACATTTCAATTTAAGCATGGCTAAGCGTAAACTAAATAATAGTAACACTCCCAAACCAAGTTGACAAGGAATATTGTGGAAAATCTAGGAAAACATAACATAGGATTCATATTTTAATTTAGCATGCAACTAACTAAAACTTAACAAAAAGGGTGCAAGATGGTCAAGGAACTTGCCTCCAAATTGTGCCTGGGGGTCGTTGGGAAATTGTTGCTCTTGAAGGTTAAAAGTAGGTTCTGGCCCTGACTCTAAATTACGACGATGCAAGCAAAATAACATACAATAAGAACACAATAAAATGCAAACCATTCAACTAAACGTAAATTTTTACGCAAAAGTGATTTTATGGTTGATTTCAATTATAGGCATAAATAAATTGATGAGAATTTAGAGTTAAATGAAATATATTGAGTAAAACATATTTTTAACAAGTTTTATACCATTTTTATATTTATTAGAAACCTATTATTATTTTCTAGAAATTTTTATCCTTCAAAATATGCTTAAAATTGATTTATAACATAAAATGTACATTTTATAATTTTTACACTATTTTTAGTAATTATTTCTATGTGCAAACCAATTTTTATGAATTAAATATACTTAAAAAGCATTTTATGATTAATTCAGCAATTTAAATGAATTAACAAAAATAATACAGAAATGTAAATAAATTATAAATATTTAAATTTCTTTTTAAAATTATTTTATACAATTTACGGACTTTCATTTAATTTCCAGAATTACCAGGGGCTTTTTTGTAAAAACAGAACTGTTCCAGTGGCTAAAAATAATTTTTATTAAGTCCATGGATTATTCTACAATTTTCCAGAATTTATTTGCTATTTTAGAATATTCTAGGGGCTTTAAAACACTTTTTATTTAATTATCCAGTAATTTCCTAATCTCCAGAAAGTCCAGGGGCTAGTTTGACAATTCTAGGGGTTAGACTTGAATTCCAGAGGAATCCAGGGGTAGCCTGCAAGATTCCAGGGGCTTGGGACCAAAATCGGCGGCGGGAAAAAGGGGTTTGAACGTGGGCAGATGGATTTAAAATGGATGGCCCAGATTTTAGTAATCGAAGGGGTACGAGATGTTATAATCTCGACTGTAGAAGCCAAACGGACGGACGACAGGGGGCCACGTCACCTGAATGTCAGGAGCGGCGGCATGGGTGGCAGCGCGGCGGTGACCAAAATCGCCAAATGAAGGCTACGGGGTACAACCAAAAGGCTTAAACGGAAGGTCGAAGCGAGGGGAACTCATCAGTGGTGGTCGCGAGGCCGGAAATTGGACGGAGGCTAGCCGGCGATGATGGGGAGCGGCGGAGCTCGTCGGCGCCCGATGAAATCAGCGACGCAGCGGCGTTCCACCCCAACGGCGATGTCTGGCGGGCTCCTAACAACATGGGGAAAGTGTTAGACGAACTCCCGAGGAGAAATAATGGGTGGAATGTCGAGAACAGTGGCGCCATTACCGAGCTTGTCAGAGCTAGGGTTTCGATCGTCGGGTGAGGAAATTGGGGGGTGGGGGCGGCTTTTATAGGGGATCAGACGAGTAACGCGCGACGGTCAACATGGGCACGACGGGGCAATTGATTAGGGTGAAACGGCCGACATTGAAAGGGGAATGAGTGGTGCGGCGAGGTGTTAATCGCGCGCGTGTGTTACGGCGCGGGTGCGGCGGGAGGTGGACGAATCTAAAGGGTGGGGCCGGTTGGCAGCGGGAGAGAGGGGCGCGGGGGAGTGGGCTGGCGCGCGGGGCCCGGGTGGCAGAGAGAGAGGGAAGGGAGAAGAGGTGCGGGCCGGCGGGGAGAGAGGGGGTGGGATTGGGCCGACGGGAAGATTTGGCCCGGGAGCAGCTTTTCCTTTTTCTTTTCTTTTTCTTTTTCTTTTCTATTTTCTTTTTCTTCTCTTTTATGTTTTGAATTTGTAAACCAAATTTCTAGCAAATTTGAATTTTCAAAAATTCACGCAATCATCCAAACATGATGCAACTTGCCTTATATGAATTTTATTCCCAAGAAAATGTTTTTATCTCTTGAAAAATTCATTTTACAGATATTTTTTTCTTTCTAAAAATAGTGGGTGTTACACTTCAGCCGTCTCACCGGGCTTGAATGCCATCTCAGTGAAGTCCTGGTGCAGCTTCTCAACATTGGCCTCCTTCACCCGCTCGACATCGCCACGAACGGACTGAATCGCATCCCACGCCTCTCTTGCAGACTCCTTCATGACACCAGCATTTCTTGTGGCATGACACGGAGCAGAGCGGCCATCGCATTCCGGTCCTCTCAGAAGTCATCGGTCCATGGGTCAATTGCGTCCACAAATCCCCGTGCTTACAAGTTCACCCACATGACCAGTGACCGCTTGGCGTAGTTGGTCCGCGTGAGGATGGGGTAGACAACGAACATTGAACTCCAGTCAATGCCTCGCTCGATAATCACCTCACGGGCAGCATCTCGTGTTGTGGCCGACGTGGTGGATGGGAGAACATGTGTTGTCGAGGAGGTCGGCTGCCTTGCAGAGTCCTCGAATTTGACATGGCTCTTATACCAAATGTTGGAAAAATTCTCACATGAGGAGGAACAAACACTGAATTTTTTTTGTTGCACTGATCTGGCAGCCATTTTGAAATTTCTTGCATTTTTTAAAGGCTATAAGGACTAGACAAACTGCTGCAATAATGTGTGCATTACAATAACTAGTAACTGCAGCTATAACTTGCACTAAAGCACCTATTACTACATTAGTAGCAATAAACTACACTAAAATGCAAATATTAGAGCAGCAATAACTCAGAAAAAACTGATCACAAAAGACATTAACATAGCTAGATTATTCAACACTAGCTCGTCTTATTACGAGATGGTCCTTGTCCTTGTAACAACTAAGGATACGTATACACACAATAGATGGCGTTGCGTACACACCCATCCCCGACATCGCTGTAATGAGGGCAACTCGGGGTCTGAGCGACCCAAAACCTATCCACCAAGTGTTGGAATAAATGGGCTAGGCCCATCTAATATTCAGAATTAATTCCCAATAAATCTCAAAGGCTCATTAGTGCAAGAGAGCGTGGTGCTAAATGTTTAGTCCCACATAGGAAGTGGAAGTGGAGCAACCCCTACATATAAGGGAGGTTGCTCTTGCACTCCTTGAGTGAGAGAGAAGAGAGGAAGAGAGGGGTGGCCCATGCGCGCTCCTCCTTCTCCTCCTCCTCCTCCTCCATCGCCTCGCCACGCCACGCCACACAACGCAACGGCCCGCACATGCGCGCGCATGTTCGAGCCTCGAGTCGAGCACAGATTTTATATTTTTGCTGAAAATTAAATTGGGTTTTGGGTTCTTGGGCTTTCGAATTTTTGGGGCTATCGAGACAGAGTCCAAGTCATTGGAGACGGACGCGTTTACGACTCCGTGGGACTCTTTAAATATGGGCGTGTGCTGTACGGCAGAGGACATCCAACCATGAGATCGTTTCCCACGTTCGCGTTCCTTGCGCCGCCTTCTAGTCTTCTCCATCTCGAGCGTCGGCGTGCACTAACGATCGGGAGAGCAGGTCTCCGGAACCGCTCGCCCGTGTGATCCTGCACCGGGAGAGGGCGAATAGGGTTTTGGGAAGCGGTCCGCGTGACTGCTCACGTTCTTCACCATGGGTAGTCTACCGAGGAGATTGGGCGCTGCGGCCCAACGTCATCACCAACGTCTGCAGCGGTTGTTCGCCGATAGATCCACAGCAGTTCCTTCGGCTTCAAATTGGTACGCGTTATTTCTCGTCCCGTCTGTCTGCAGATCGCTGCCGTTTTCGCGTGTTTTCCAGAATTGTTCAGTAAATTGCCTCCTATTTTATAACAATCCAAAAACCTTATTAGGCAATTTCCTGAGTTGAACATGATGACTTTAGTCGATACGCTGAGGCCGGAGAAATTCTCTGGCGTGCACTTCAAGAAGTGGCAAGTTAAGGCCACGCTCTGGCTTCAATCGCTTAAGATCTTCTGGGTAACCGAGGGCAGGCCTCAAGGTCCTTTGTCTGTTGAGGAACAAAGGAAGTTCGAGGAAGCCAATTCTGCCCTAAGAGGATGCATCTTAAGTGTTCTTGACAATAAACTTTGTGATGTCTATCTGACAGTCAAAGATGGTAAGGAGCTCTGAGATGCACTTAACGCTAAGTATGGTGCAGCCGATGCAGGCGGTGAACTGTATATCATGGAGAATTTTCATGACTACAAGATGGTTAACAACCGTCCTGTAGTTTAACAAGCTCATGAAATACAGTGCCATGCAAGAGAGCTCAATCTCCTTAAGTGTCCTTTACCCGAAAAATTTGTGGCTGGGTGCATTATTGCAAAGTTACCTCCATCGTGGAGGAACTTTGCCACAGCGCTCAAACACAAGAGACAGGAAATATCAATTGAAAATCTGATAGCATCTCTTGATGTTGAGGAGAAGGCTCGGGCTATGGACGCTACTGAGAAAGGAGGCAAGGGTCAATCTAGCGCCAATGTTAATATGGTGCAGAAACCCAATGTCAAGAACAAAGGGAACAAGTCTCAATTCAAGCCAAACAAAACTACTGCTTTCAAGAAGAAGAAGAAGTCAAACAAAGCCAATGATGGCTGCTGCTACACCTGTGGGGAGCTGGGACATTTTTGCAAGGACTGTCCTAAGAGGGCAGACTGCAGAGGGAAAAAGAATGTCAACATTGTGACGTCTAGCAATTTCGATGGGTACGGTAATTATTTTACTGTTATTTCTTTTTATCAAACAACATCTTGGTGGTTTGATACAGGTGCTGATGTTCATGTATGTTCTGACATGTCCATGTTTACTTCTTATCAGTTCGTCCAGGATTCCGCCGTCCTAATGGGGAATCGGTCACATGCTTTTGTTCGTGGTGTTGGCACGGTCGATCTGAAGTTCACTTCGGGAAAGATTGTCCAGCTGAAGAACATGCAACATGTCCCTACAATGAACAAGAATCTTGTTAGCGATACCCTTCTATGCAGAGATGGGTTTTAAGTAGTTTTAAAGTCCAATAAAATAGTTGTGTCTAAGCATGGACAATTTATTGGTAAAGGCTATGAATGCGGAGACATGTTCCGCTTTTCTCTTTTGGAGTTTAATAATAAGTCAGTAAACCATATTTGTGGCGATATTAATGATGATGCAAGTGTTTGGCATTCTCATTTATGTCACGTTAATTTTGGTTTACTGAATCGGCTATCTAGTCTCAAATTAATTCCGGAATTCACCATTGTTAAAGGTTCTAAGTGCCATAGTTGTGTGCAGTCAAAGCAACCTCGAAAGCCTCATAAGGCAGCTGAGGAGAGAAACTTGGCACCATTAGAACTCATACATTTTGATCTATACAAGATGAATGGTGTGTTGACAAAAGGTGGAAAGAAATATTTTATGACATTAATAGACAATTCTACTAGATTCTGCTATGTTTACTTGTTGCAAACTAAAGATGAAGCTTTAGACTACTTTAAAATCTATAAATCTGAAGTAGAAACTCAATTAGAGAGAAAGATCAAACATCTTAGGTCAGATCATGGTGGTGAGTATTTTCCCAAAATATTTGATGATTTTTGAGCGGAACACGGTATTATACATGAGAGGACGCCTTCCTATTCACCCCAATCAAACGGGGTAGCCGAGAAGAAAACCGCACATTGTGTGACTTGGTGAATGCCATGTTAGACACGTCCAGTTTATCTATGGCATGGTGGGTGGAGGCTCTGTTGACTTCATGTCATGTCCTAAACCGCGTTCCAAACAAGAATAAAGAGAAAACCCCTTATGATGAGTGGGTTGGGAGAAATCCATCACTTTCATACTTGCGTACTTGGGGATGTTTGGCAAAGGTCAATGTTCCAATTACCAAGAAACGCAAGCTGGGACCAAAGACAGTGGATTGTGTCTTTCTAGGCTATGCTCATCGGAGCATCGCATATAGATTTTAGTTGTTAAATCTGAGGTACCTAATATGCATGTTGATACTATTATGGAATCCCGTGATGCAACATTTTTTTGAGAATATTTTTCGTATGGAAGATATGCATAGCGTTGTTAGGATCTCTTCTGAAATTTGTCCTGAATCCACCACAACTAGCGAGTTTCTTGATACACCATTTGAGAGTGTCCCAGAGGAGGAACACGATGAAATAACTCAGTCGAGTAAGAGATCACAGATTACAAAATACTATGGTGATGACTTCATTGTGTACCTTGTGGATGATACTCCTAGATGCATAGCAGAGGCCGATGCATCACCTGATGCAGATGATTGGAAAGAAGAAGTTCATAGTGAGATGAACTCAATTCTTTCCAATGGAACCTGAGAATTAACTGAACGGCCGTTTGGGTGCAAACCAGTAGGCTGGAAGTGGGTGTTCAAGAAGAAGCTCAGGCCTGATGTTACGATTGAAAAGTATAAGGCGAGACTAGTTGCAAAGGGCTATACTCAAAAGGAAGGTGAAGACTATTTTGACACTTATTCACCTGTTGCCAGAATGACAACAATTCGTGTACTACTTTCTCTGGCTGCCTCTTATGGTCTAATCATCCATCAAATAGATGTGAAGACGGATTTCCTTAATGGAGAGTTGTAAGAGGAAATTTATATGGAACAACCTGATGGGTTCGTAGTAAAAGGTGAAGAGACAAAGGTGTGCAAATTGTTGAAATCTTTGTATGGTCTAAAACAAGCACCCAAGCAATGGCATGAGAAGTTTGATAGTACTTTGACGTCTGCAGGCTTTGTCATTAATGAGGTTGATCGGTGCGTGTACTATCGCCATGGTGGTGGTGATAGCGTTATATTATGCTTGTATGTGGATTATATACTTATTTTTGGTACGAGCATTAATATAATTTCTGAGGTCAAGTCTTTTCTATCAAAGTGTTTTGATATGAAAGATCTGGGAGAAGCTAATGTTATTTTGAACATGTGGGGACCAGAGTCCACACATCCGAGCATCTCATTGGGTGGTGTCATGCGATGCGGCACCTAACAACACACATGAAAAGAATACCAAAATATACAAAGTTTTCATTTCATAAATATATTCAGAGTTTACAAAATAGTGTACATCAGAAGTACACACGCAGCGGAACTACATACTCATATTCTCACCTATCTAAGCATAAGAGAAGACGTCCATGCCCTAGGACGCTTCTCACTAGCAACATGACGATCATTCAGCAACGACGTGGTTTACATGAAATTCTTCTCGACACCTCGAGGTCTCATGTACAACCTGATCAACAGAAATAAACTAATACCTGCAAAAATCGTTGAAGCGCAAACGTGAGCATAAGGCTCAGCAAGACTGACCCGTCTCACTAGACATATGCAAGGGAAAGTCTAAACATAGGTAGGAAATAGCATAAGTAGACTCGCCTATAAGTGGATCCTTAGAGTCAAGTTTTAAGTAGCAACTGACGTTCCTTGGGCACGACACATCATAGACTCTACAATAAAACAAGAAACGCTCCACCGATGATATGACATTTCCAAAGCACAAATGCTATTCAGGTTAAGTGTTTGGAAACTGTAAACTGTAATTATGCTATCTCTAAGCCATACATGGTTGCAAAACAGTATTGTAATTTTTGCAGCAAATTTATTATATGATAACTACTGTGGATTACTACGTCACGACACAGTGAACAAGTGATACTCTATTACCGCGAGGGACGGTGATTGCAATCAGGACACATACGCACTTTCGAAAGCGCCAGTGAGTACTTACAGCAGTACCTACATAACACTTCAGTACTAGTTGTATATGGCCACCTTTCACTCGTCACTCCAATGCCGAACCAGTTCTACTGTCCCCCCAAGAGGCCACTACACGGAACACCACAAAGTTGCTCCGTTAGCACGTTCACACCTCCTGGCGCACCCCCAAAAGACAGCAGTATAAGTTTTGACACTACAGTGAACAAGCTACGTCAGTTTGCTGGAGCCCATATATCCAGTATGTCACCGGTACGATTCAAGCTTGTTCAGCAGGGCCGCATACGGCGCGGGCCTTAAATGAAACAGGCAGGGCTATGCACCTGAGACTCCAATCTCGTTGCTTCCTATCCATCCCCTGCCCGGTCTTAGATTCATTATATCAAGCCATTGTTTATCTAACCAATCCTGTGAGATATGTTCTAAATCTCTCGTGAGTAGATTCCAACTACTCGACTTCTACCGGATTTCCTATACATTAGCAGAGCAGTTACTACAGGTCAACTGTAACCCATTCCAACCAACCCCGAGGATTTGTGGTCATGCAAGTGGAGTATCAATCAACCTATACGTAATGCACATATCAAACTGAAGACGTAATGGGAGAAATATTGCAAAACTTTGTAAAGCTTTTAAATGCAAATCGGGGCTTGCCTTAGCTTGTGCTAAGTCAATGTCAGTCGTTAAGTCTTGTGCTTTCCTCCAAAGAGTGTGCCACGGAACTTCAAGTGGAAACACCTTGGCCTTCTCCTCCAAGCAATGTTTCTGGTCGATCGCCTATCACCACGTTCCTATCGACATGATATGCATATAAGTAATTAAGTAATTTAATAATAGACTCCACGGGGTTGTGTAAACTTTAAGAACGAGGAGTTTGACTAGGAAGGATAGATATGCCTCTGTTGTGTGGGTAACCAGAGGATGAGTCAAGGTGGACATAGTAGTGTCGGTATGAACTGAAAGGTACAACATAAAGCTACATTGCAACTTAGCATAGCACACTTCAAGCTATGGCACGCGAGATTGACAATTCTGAATGATGAAGAAGTGTTGGGAAGAGAAGTGTAAGGACGACCCAAAAATCAAGGTGGGACATCGAAATCTTGAGTATGTGTGGAGTGTACAAGACGAAGGTCGCGATTTAGCAATCGACCAATGAACTTGACTTAACTCATAAAGGAGTAAACCTAGTTAAGTGAGCAGTGCTGTCGTAGGGTCCTGACTTAGGATGAACCGATGTGAAACCCTAGTGACACTTGGAAAAAGAAGTGAGATTGGCATTGCTTGGACTCAAAGAGTCATCACAAGCACTGCTAACCTAACGTGAGTACCAAGACACGTTCAGAGGACCTTTAGGTAAATCAATCGCGACGACTATCTTCGCAAGCATCGTCCAAGTGCTTACATGACACTATTGCAATGTCCTTTGCAAGATTGTCCAGATGAGCTCGGTGAACTCCTGGAACTCGAACATAAGGCATTCCTATGTTGCGACGATGTGCTTTGCCCTCTCGGGAAGATCATCTCATCGGCGTTCACATCGACCCGTACTCGTCCATGGTGGTGAGCGGAATCCTGAACACCACCTTATGAGTCACAACGTTAGTGATGTCGACTCGATCGTCGGCAAGCGACTCGACGAACCTGTCATCGATGAAACAACACACCTAGTAAAGTAATTCTGCGAACGGTTAGGAAACATCGTCGACACGAACAAGAAACTCTTATCCAAGGTTCCCCTTGGTCTAGTTTTCCTTGTCGGTCGCAACGTTCTCACATTACTCAACCACAGGACATCGGTGATCACCAACCACCTTGGTTTGACCTAGAAGGCATTTTATCGAGCACCTTGGCTATACCTAGGACTCGATCACCCTCACATCACTAAAACCTAATTTGGCTTGACAAAAATTGTCCGACGAGTCGTGCTTGTGTTCCAGCACTACACACATCACAGGCATCCTTCATCTCGATGCCAGGGCACGATGACAGCTCGGAGCGTCACGACAACGTCATGTGGTCAACGACGTCAACGCGGCTCATGGTGGAGCATCACGAGCACGCACGGACAGGCCAACGTGATACAAACGACACAGGAGGTCAACTTGGGGATTTCTATAGGAATGGTATCAATGCGGAAAATGGACGTACGACTTGACGACACATGAGTACCATTAGCGATCACGACGAACGGACTTCAGTGACGCCAAGCAAGGCATTTCAGGGCAAGGCTCACCTTGTAGGCATTTCGTTGAATATCTTGGGTGTGTACTTGATTCCGTCGCTTCATCACCATTCAAAGGGTATCTTGGTACATGACCATGTCGATTGCCACATCATTCTACCCCTGCATCACAGACCAGCTATAAACATCAAGAAAGCGGGTTCTTCCCTCGTAAACATTTCATCGAGCAGGTTGACTGCAGCATTGATCCGACCAATCTTTGCACAAATCGGAGCTAACCTTGGATCAATTGTCGATGTTGGTGTGTCAACAACGTGTTCTGGGATCTCATACCTCACTTTGCTGGTTGGGTGCAACCATGGCGCGGAATGCCCCGAGGATGCGAGGACAGCGACAGTGTTGGGACAGCACAACACGAAATGCCGCACCGTGTGAACGGGACAGCACGGTAAGTATTTGAGCCGCACACAAAGGATGGAGGTGGCTTGGTACGTGCCGCAATGAAGGCAATGAATTGGAGATGTGCCGCGATGGCAAGAACGATTGGCGTCATGGACGGCGATCACCGCGATGACCATGGCGCGCAGGCAACAGTGACTGTGAGCGAGAAGACCGACGGCCGGCGAGCAGCGGAGTCGGGCATGGGCGGGGTGAAAACACAGCCAAGGCGCGGACAGCGGGCCTGCGTGGCGAGGTGGCGCTGTGCGCGAGGCGCACGCGGCGTCGGCGGCGCAGGGGGACGACGCTGCAGGCAGGTCGCGACTGAAGGTGGGCAGTGCCGGCGGACTGAGCAGGGGCGGGGCGACGAGTGGCATGCAGGGGGCGAGCCTGCGCCGGCGTGGGGCGAGCTGGGACGCGGCCAGCGGATGGCGGCTTCGGGCGCTAGGGCACAGCTGGCGATAGCGGTGTTGCACCGCGATAGGGAGGGGGCAAGCCTACGCCCGCGTGGGGTGGCGCTGCAAGCGGTAGGGAGGAGGAGGGCAGCGCGGCGCAAGCAGAGAGGAGCCGCGCGCGCTATTGGCGGTGCATGGGGGCGGTGCCGGTGAGGAGCCGAAGCAGTGCGGCGGTGAGAGGAGTCAACGGCGGTGGAGGCGCGCGGGCCAGTGACCAGTGTTGGGCGGGGTGCCGGCGCTGTGGTGCAGGGGCCGGAGGGAAAGCGGGACTGCAGGCGGTCGGGCGCGGCCAGCGGCATGCAGGAGAGGAGCTAGGGAGGAGGCGCGCGGCCCGGGGCTCAGCGAGGGAGGTGTGCGCGAGCGGGGACGAGGAGTAAAGGCACGGGAGGGAGAAGAAGAAGGGAAATCTGTATTTCTACCTCTGGATAGAAGCAATGCTGGCAACATGCATGCATCGTGTCGCCCTGTAACCGATAGGCAGAGGCAGTTCAACTTGGAGAGGCTTACAGGTGGGGCCCACAACACTCTCCTCCCTCATTCTCCTTTCCAATTTCAAATAGAGCCAGCAAACATGCTTCAAAAATATTCAACTTTGGTCCAATGGCTAAATAAAATGTGAAGAATTTTATGGTGAAGTTGAATTTTTAACTCAAGTTTGAATTTGAATTCAAGCGGTGATACTTGATTCAATGAAATAAATAGTAACTTAGGTTCAAAAATCCTGAAACTTTGAAGTTACCCTTTTTGAACCATAAGGGACCTCAGGAAAAATTTGGAGTTGATTTGGGCAAGGTTAAGTACAAAGTTTAAATTTGAAGTCGACTCTGATTAAACTCTCAGTACGTGTCCAATAAATGGAAAACATGCTTCAAAAATTTTTTGAAACTTTACTGAGAGTCAATTTGGAATATTAGAAGTTCATGGAAAAATTTACAGCCTTAGATTTGAATATTTTTGAATGTCCCATTTTAGGGTTGGAATAATTCCTTTTTCTTCCTCTCTATTTTGTTTTCTTTTCTCCTTTAATTTTTCATTGAAAATGTGAATACATGGAAATTAAAGATTTTACACCTTAAGTTCCAATATAAATTAGCAAACATGTTCTATATGTAAAATTTTAACAAGTCCCTATTTTTAGTGAACATTGGTTGACTCATATGGTTCATGTGAGTTTGGATTTCCAAGTCCATTTTCAAAAATTTTAATTTTGCATTTCTGCGTTTTTGTTCTTCCGAGAAGCCGGCTTTTACAGAACATTAAGCTGAATAAGGATGAGAGTGGAATTACTTTAAGTCAATCTCACTATGTTAAGAAAATCTTGAGCCGGTTCGGCTTTGTGGATAGCAAGATTTCTCCAGCGCCTTATGATCCCAGTGTGATACTCAGAAAGAACAAAAAAAAGAGTTGAGAGATCAACTTAAATATTATCAGATGATCAGTTCACTCATGTACTTAGTAAGCGTATCCCGCCCTGATATCTCGTTTGCTGTGAGCAAACTGAGTAGGTTCATGTCAAACCCGGGTATAGATCATTGGCATGTACTTGAAAGGGTTATGCGCTACTTGAGAGGTACAATGAGTTATAGAATTCACTATACTAGGTACCCAGCCGTGCCTGAGGGTTATAGTGATTCGAACTGGATCTCTGATTTTGATGAACTCTATGCCACGAGTGGATATGTGTTCACTCTAGCAGGTGGCACCATATCATGGAGGTCTTGCAAACAGACCATTTTGACGAGGTCAACCATGGAAGCAGAACTCACTACTTTAGAGACAGCAACTGCAGAGGCAGAATGGCTACGAGAGCTCTTGATGGATTTGCCTATAGTTGAGAAACCATTGTCGACAATCCTTATGAACTGTGACAATTAAACGGTGATTGCCAAAGTGACCAGTTCTATGGATAATGCAAAATCATCAAGACACATAAAGAGACGTTTAAAATCTGTCAGGAAAATGAGAAACTCCGAAGTTATTACTGTTTCGTACATACAAACAGACAAAAACCTGACGGATCCCTTTACGAAGGGTCTATCACGTAATGTGATAGAAAATGCGTCGAGAGGGATGGGTTTGAGACCCATTGATGTGACACCATAGTAGTATCCCAACCTATGTGTTTGGAGATCTCGTGAATTAGGACATGGGAAAACAAGCTAGTGGTTCACCGAGGAGAGTACTTCCTTTATACCCTCTCTATGTGAAGATGCACACTTGTACTCTCAAACTGTAAGGCATGTTGGCGATTTGCCTTAATTTGTTCCTGTTGGCTATGTGAAGCAAGATGTCGTCCTACAGGGCAGTGTTGAAGGAAACACACCTATATGAGCTCTGACTGTCTAACGTCGCAGGCTGTGAGATTTGGGTGATCTCTGGAAAGCTCATAAAGAGACCAGGGAGTATGACACATGTAACACCCTCATTTTCATGCATCATGCCCTACATGCACTCATATACATGTTTAACATTAGCCCACAACAAGAGGAACGAGTTTAAAATTGATTCGGAGCATTTAAAATTGATTTGGAGCAAAACCGCACTTAAAACGCAGGAAAGTGCGGACTAGTCCGATTTTTCTGAGGACTAGTCCGATTTCTCTCTGACTAAAAACGGACTTGTCCGTTTTTGCTGCGGACTAGTCCGATTTTGGCCCTGGAAACTTTCGGACTTGTCCGATTTTGTGCGGACTAGTCCGATATTCCATGAATCCTTGAAAATTTGCTAAGTCCCTGGACTTTTCCGGACTAGTCCGGTGTTCCAGCGGACTTGTCCGTTTTCCTTTCTGACTAAGATCGGACTTGTCCGATTTTTGGCCAGACTTGTCCGATTTTCTCTCTGGACGACTTCGGACTAGTCCGGTCCTGTCCGGACTTGTCCGATATTTCGTGACTCCGAGATTGACCTTTTGTTTTACGACTTGTTTCTTGGGTTTCACGTCAAGTGGGCCTAGGGACGTCGTGCCCAACTCTTTTAGAGCCCATGTGGGACTCTAAACCGGCCTCTACTCATCCCAAAACTCGAAATCCATCTAACCCTAGCCTCCACCCCTATATAAACAACCCCACCCCTTGGGTTGACATCTATTTGCCACTTTTTCCACCCACCCAAACCCTAGTTCGTGGGGAGCCACCATCAAGGAGGGAGGAGAAGATCCCAAACGAGAAGAAGAAGAGGAGGAAACGAAGGAGGATCAAGATCTCCACCAAGTTTCGTCCTTCACCACCAATTCATCCCCAAGTTCATCACCAACCCTAGATCATCAAGATCCAAGTGTTACCTCCAAGTTTCTTGGTTCATTGGAGTTCTAAACACCTGGTATACCTTCTATTCTCTTTTCCTTATGTGAATTCAACCCCTAATCTCCAAATTTACGTCGATCTAGAAAACCCTAATCTGTTGATCTCGTCAAGTGCGGACTTGTCCGGTCCCTAGCGGACTAGTCCGATCTTTCTGGTTAAATTGTGTTGAATTAATTCTAAAATTTGATCTAATCGAATCCAAACCTGTGTAAACTTGTTAAAATCTATTAGAACTAGTTAGTGATCATTAAAAGCAATCTAGTAACAAGTTCTACCTTGCATTGCATCAATCATGCATGTCATGTCATGTTGAGTAATATTTGTGCACTCTTTGATTTTGTTTTTTTGTTTTGTATGTTTATTGTGTGGATTAGACGGATTTGCGCTAGAGAGTGCCACGGAGGATCTACAGCATCAAGAGTTTGAAGGCTTTGACCCTAATCAACAGCAAGAGCAAGGCAAGTGTCCTTGAAGCATATTGATCCTGTTTTAAATAAATGTTTTGTTTGCAAAACTGCATGCTATGTCAATTTGATGGGAATCCTATGGTAGGAAGTTTACTAGATTTGTTAAACCAACCTTGTCACCTGGAATTTATGGTAGAGAGTCGGGAAGGGTTTTTACCTTTTTGCTTCGCTTAATTAATTGGGATGGAAAACAACACTACACATTTAATTGTGCATCAATGATATTCTGTTTGATGTAAATTGGTCAATACGATGGGTGATCTAAGCAAGCCTGGTATGTGGATGGGTTGGATGTTATGGCGGTTTGCTTGCTTTAGATCTAAGGACCGGTTCATGCGAGAATAAGCCAGGACTACAGTGCCACCACGAGGCCAAGTTATGGGTGCGGCGTAGCTGATTAATTAGGGCTTTGCTAGCGCTGTTTGGACCATTGTGGATGCTCGGGGAAGGGGTAGTCGGATTGGGTTTGTTGGTGATTGGTGGGACTACCCTGGGATCCGAATGGCTCAAGAGGGGGCCCTTGGTTGAAGATGTGCTCTGCGGGAGACATCGCCACCGGTGAAACCTCAGTGGGGTCTAAATAGGCTAGTAATCCCTTTGTAAAGGCTATTTTGTGATCTCTTGGCCACACACCAACGGAAGTGTGTAATATGACTGACGGGTCATGGGCTTAAGGGAGGTTCTTAGTCGCCGAAGGGTGATGAAATCACAAACACGTGGGTAAAGAGGTACAAACTCTGCAGAGTTAATTAAAACTATCATGATAGCCGTGCTCCCGGTTATGAGCACCTGGACAACTTCCATGATTAGAGGGAAATTGGAATTTGGGATGGTCATGGTTTGATAATGGTTATGGATGGTTATGGATTAATCTCTGGTAATGAATATGGTTATTGGCAATGGTGAAATCTGGAATTTTTTTGATGATGGTAATGAATTCAGATTTGGTATTATGATATCATTTATGATTATGATGGGTTTACTTCACATACATAAGATATATTGCTTTTCAAATGTTTTACCGTACTTTTCAGCACTTTACCATTATTATTGTCGTCATTTGAATCAGCCACATGTCATACTTTCCACACTTGCTGAGTACGACATGTACTCACTCTTGCAATCCCCCACCCCAACAGTTGCAGGTCAGGACTGGGATTTTAATGGCGATAATGCGGAGTTCTAGGCCGTGTCTACCGTCAGCTTTGCCTGTGGTGTTGATTGGAGCTGCGCATATACATACCCTGTCGCTTATGCTGCATAGTTGCTTAGTTTGCTTAGTTGTTTAATTAGTTTATTTCCGCTGCATTAGTTGAACTTGTCATTAATATTCATTAGAGCTTGTATTCGAGGATTTAATGAATTGTGTAATAAGAATACTTATTTAATAATTTGAGCTGTGGTAATTTTCTGTATATCCTTTTGTGATTTCACTCGTGTATGTGTGGTGAACATCCTGGGCACACATATGCGTTAGCTTGGTTCATTTTCGGAACCGGGCGTCACAGATTGGTATCAGAGCCACAGGTTGACCGTAGGATGCAGCCTAGATAGAATGGACACTTTAGAGCACATAGGAGCACTCAGGAATCGATGTGTTTTTGCTTGGAGTGCTGTTTGCTATATATATTGCTGCTTGTGTGCTTAATAGAGGATTTTGGGATGCCTTAGCATTGCCATGTCCACCTAGGCTAGTGTAGCTAGTTGTTTAGTTTCATATCCCTTGATGCATATAGTTGGGGACGTTTTCTAATTCTTACCTACTGCTTTTCTTCAGATGGTGAGGACTCGCAACCAGAGGGATGGCAATGATGAAGAGGAGAACAATGGAGTGCCTCAAAACGACAATGGACAAGGACCGGCTCAGGGAGCTATCAACATCGAGCAGCTATTGGCCATGCAAAACCAGCTCATGCAGACCATGATACAGACTATGGGACAGCTGCAGGCTGGCAATATCAACAACCAGCCCCACATGCCTCCACCGCCACCCCCACCTCCTCATAACCGATTGGGAGAGTTTATGAGGACTAGGCCGCCAACCTTTGCTCAAGCTGCTGACCCTATGGACGCTGATGATTGGCTCAAGTCCGTGGAGAAGAAGCTAGCCATTGTCCAATGCAGTGACCGGGAGAAGGTGCTATTTGCTTCTCATCAACTCGTTGGAGCAGCTGCAGATTGGTGGGATTCTTATTGCAGTGCTCATGAGAACCAAGAGAGAATTACCTGGGCGGAATTCAAGGAGAGTTTCCGTTCTCATTATGTGCCGGAAGGTGTTATGCTCTTGAAGAGGCAAGAATTTGAGAACTTGAGACAAGGAAAATCAAGCGTGAGTGAATATCTCAATAAGTTCACTCAACTCTCAAGATATGCGCCTGAGGATGTTAGCCGGGACAGCCGGAAGCAATACCTGTTCATGAGGGGATTGAACAATACGATCCAAGTGCAATTGCTCAACTGTGATTATGTCAATTTTCAGAAGCTTGTGGACAAGGCAATTGTGGTTGAGAACAAGATCCGTGAGATGGAGCAAGAAATCAAGAGGAAGGCGCCATATCAAGGACAACAACAAGGAAGTAATGTGCGCCCTCGCTTTGCGCCACCCAATGCGCCTAATTACAGCTCCTCTATTCCTGCTCAGCGCCCTGGATATGCACCGCGCCCAACTCAGTTTGTGCAGCAGCGCCCTGTCATGCAAGCACCTAGGCCTCCGACGCCTTATGCACCTCGTGCTGATTTTCCTGGAGCCAATGCTCAAAACCAAGCTCGTCCCAATAATTCTGGTGGAGTTAAGAAGTGCTATACTTGTGGAGAAGCTGGACACTTTGCACATCAATGTCCTAAGTCGGGCCTTGGTCAAGGAAGCAATGCATCGAGGCAAAACCCAAGACCTAATGGAGGACAGCCACAAGGAAGCCGTGGACAGCAGAATTTTGCTCGTGGCAACGTGAACCATGTCTCTACGGAGGATGCTCAACAAGCGGATGATGTGGTCATTGGTATGTTTCTCGCCAACTCCAACCCCGCGACTATGTTATTTGATTCTGGAGCATCGCATTCATTCATTGCATCGAAGTATGTTGCCAAGTATAGTTTGCCTATCTCTCATATGAAGTTTACTCTGTTGGTTAAGTCTCCTGGAGGAGAGATGAGGACAAATATAGTATGTCCAAAAGTAAGCCTTAGAATAAGGGGGGTAGACTTCTCCGCCAACCTCATTGTTTTAGATTCTCAAGGGTTGGATATTATACTTGGTATGGACTGGTTGAGGAAGCACAATGGGGTTATTGAATGTGCCACAAAGACAGTGAAGTTGACCAATGAGGAAGGGATAACTGTAGAATTTGAAGCATCTCAAACCGCACCGAAGCAACTTGGGAGCTAGAAGACGATCTCAAGAAGGAATTTCCCCATCTCTTCTCTTCCGCGTCGAATCTCGAGGGCGAGATTCATTTTAAGGGGGGTAGGTTTGTAACACCCTCATTTTCATGCATCATGCCCTACATGCACTCATATACATGTTTAACATTAGCCCACAACAAGAGGAACGAGTTTAAAATTGATTCGGAGCATTTAAAATTGATTTGGAGCAAAACCGCACTTAAAACGCAGGAAAGTGCGGACTAGTCCGATTTTTCTGAGGACTAGTCCGATTTCTCTCTGACTAAAAACGGACTTGTCCGTTTTTGCTGCGGACTAGTCCGATTTTGGCCCTGGAAACTTTCGGACTTGTCCGATTTTGTGCGGACTAGTCCGATATTCCATGAATCCTTGAAAATTTGCTAAGTCCCTGGACTTTTCCGGACTAGTCCGGTGTTCCAGCGGACTTGTCCGTTTTCCTTTCTGACTAAGATCGGACTTGTCCGATTTTTGGCCAGACTTGTCCGATTTTCTCTCTGGACGACTTCGGACTAGTCCGGTCCTGTCCGGACTTGTCCGATATTTCGTGACTCCGAGATTGACCTTTTGTTTTACGACTTGTTTCTTGGGTTTCACGTCAAGTGGGCCTAGGGACGTCGTGCCCAACTCTTTTAGAGCCCATGTGGGACTCTAAACCGGCCTCTACTCATCCCAAAACTCGAAATCCATCTAACCCTAGCCTCCACCCCTATATAAACAACCCCACCCCTTGGGTTGACATCTATTTGCCACTTTTTCCACCCACCCAAACCCTAGTTCGTGGGGAGCCACCATCAAGGAGGGAGGAGAAGATCCCAAACGAGAAGAAGAAGAGGAGGAAACGAAGGAGGATCAAGATCTCCACCAAGTTTCGTCCTTCACCACCAATTCATCCCCAAGTTCATCACCAACCCTAGATCATCAAGATCCAAGTGTTACCTCCAAGTTTCTTGGTTCATTGGAGTTCTAAACACCTGGTATACCTTCTATTCTCTTTTCCTTATGTGAATTCAACCCCTAATCTCCAAATTTACGTCGATCTAGAAAACCCTAATCTGTTGATCTCGTCAAGTGCGGACTTGTCCGGTCCCTAGCGGACTAGTCCGATCTTTCTGGTTAAATTGTGTTGAATTAATTCTAAAATTTGATCTAATCGAATCCAAACCTGTGTAAACTTGTTAAAATCTATTAGAACTAGTTAGTGATCATTAAAAGCAATCTAGTAACAAGTTCTACCTTGCATTGCATCAATCATGCATGTCATGTCATGTTGAGTAATATTTGTGCACTCTTTGATTTTGTTTTTTTGTTTTGTATGTTTATTGTGTGGATTAGACGGATTTGCGCTAGAGAGTGCCACGGAGGATCTACAGCATCAAGAGTTTGAAGGCTTTGACCCTAATCAACAGCAAGAGCAAGGCAAGTGTCCTTGAAGCATATTGATCCTGTTTTAAATAAATGTTTTGTTTGCAAAACTGCATGCTATGTCAATTTGATGGGAATCCTATGGTAGGAAGTTTACTAGATTTGTTAAACCAACCTTGTCACCTGGAATTTATGGTAGAGAGTCGGGAAGGGTTTTTACCTTTTTGCTTCGCTTAATTAATTGGGATGGAAAACAACACTACACATTTAATTGTGCATCAATGATATTCTGTTTGATGTAAATTGGTCAATACGATGGGTGATCTAAGCAAGCCTGGTATGTGGATGGGTTGGATGTTATGGCGGTTTGCTTGCTTTAGATCTAAGGACCGGTTCATGCGAGAATAAGCCAGGACTACAGTGCCACCACGAGGCCAAGTTATGGGTGCGGCGTAGCTGATTAATTAGGGCTTTGCTAGCGCTGTTTGGACCATTGTGGATGCTCGGGGAAGGGGTAGTCGGATTGGGTTTGTTGGTGATTGGTGGGACTACCCTGGGATCCGAATGGCTCAAGAGGGGGCCCTTGGTTGAAGATGTGCTCTGCGGGAGACATCGCCACCGGTGAAACCTCAGTGGGGTCTAAATAGGCTAGTAATCCCTTTGTAAAGGCTATTTTGTGATCTCTTGGCCACACACCAACGGAAGTGTGTAATATGACTGACGGGTCATGGGCATAAGGGAGGTTCTTAGTCGCCGAAGGGTGATGAAATCACAAACACGTGGGTAAAGAGGTACAAACTCTGCAGAGTTAATTAAAACTATCATGATAGCCGTGCTCCCGGTTATGAGCACCTGGACAACTTCCATGATTAGAGGGAAATTGGAATTTGGGATGGTCATGGTTTGATAATGGTTATGGATGGTTATGGATTAATCTCTGGTAATGAATATGGTTATTGGCAATGGTGAAATCTGGAATTTTTTTGATGATGGTAATGAATTCAGATTTGGTATTATGATATCATTTATGATTATGATGGGTTTACTTCACATACATAAGATATATTGCTTTTCAAATGTTTTACCGTACTTTTCAGCACTTTACCATTATTATTGTCGTCATTTGAATCAGCCACATGTCATACTTTCCACACTTGCTGAGTACGACATGTACTCACTCTTGCAATCCCCCACCCCAACAGTTGCAGGTCAGGACTGGGATTTTAATGGCGATAATGCGGAGTTCTAGGCCGTGTCTACCGTCAGCTTTGCCTGTGGTGTTGATTGGAGCTGCGCATATACATACCCTGTCGCTTATGCTGCATAGTTGCTTAGTTTGCTTAGTTGTTTAATTAGTTTATTTCCGCTGCATTAGTTGAACTTGTCATTAATATTCATTAGAGCTTGTATTCGAGGATTTAATGAATTGTGTAATAAGAATACTTATTTAATAATTTGAGCTGTGGTAATTTTCTGTATATCCTTTTGTGATTTCACTCGTGTATGTGTGGTGAACATCCTGGGCACACATATGCGTTAGCTTGGTTCATTTTCGGAACCGGGCGTCACAACACATATGCTCCACCCGCGGGGTAGACTACTGGTAGTCAAGTACTAGTAATGGTCTTTGGGTGAAGTCAGTTCACACAAAACTTGCAATTCAAGGTGTAGTCCATTGTTCAAGTTGTGACCTGATGAAACTTAAGGATCTAGGAAGAAGTTCAACTTCACAGTCTCTGCCAAAACACTAGTATATCAAACAAGGAACGAGAATGAACTCTCTCCTAATGGATTTGAGATCTGGCGGGGGACAGTTGGAATAAATGGGCTAGGCCCATCTAATATTCAGAATTAATTCCCAATAAATCTCAAAGGTCAATTAGTGCAAGAGAGGGTGGTGCTAAATGTTTAGTCCCACATGGGAAGTGGAAGTGGAGCAACCCCTACATATAAGGGAGGTTGCTCTTCCACTCCTTGAGTGAGAGAGAAGAGAGGAAGAGAGGGGTGGCCTACGCGCGCTCCTCATCCTCGCTCGCTTGCCTCGCCACGCCACGTCTCGCCTTGCCCCGCACTGCACACGCGCGCGCGCACGTGTGTTCGTGTGAATTCGAGCCTCGAGCCGAGCCCAAATTTTATATTTTTGCAGAAAATTAAGTTGGGATTTGGGTTTTTGGGCTTCTGAATTTTTTGGGGCTACCGAGACAGATTCCAAGTCATTGGAGACGGATGCGTTTACGACTCCATGGGAGTCTATAAATACGGGCGTGCGCGGTACGACAGAGGACATCCCACCATCAGATCGTTTCCCACGTTCGCGTTCCCTGCGTTGCATTCTAGTCTTCTCCATCCCGAGCGCCGGCGTGCACCGA
Source organism: Tuctoria greenei (assembly GCA_036927565.1). Classification (NCBI taxonomy): domain Eukaryota; kingdom Viridiplantae; phylum Streptophyta; class Magnoliopsida; order Poales; family Poaceae; genus Tuctoria; species Tuctoria greenei. The sequence goes on from JAYESD010000010.1 coordinate 99,766,948, forward strand.
CGATCGGGAGAGCAGGTCTCCAAAACCGCTCGCCTTTGCGATCGTGCACCGGGAGAGGGCGAATAAGGTTTTTGGGAAGCGCTCCGCGCGACTGCTTGCGTTCTTCACCACGAGTCGTTTATCGAGGAGATTGGTCACAGCGGCCCAACATCGTCACCAACGTCTGCAGCGGTTGTTCGCCGCCAGATCCACAGCGGTTCCTTCAGCTTCAAATCGGTACGCGTTATTTCTCGTCTCGTCTGTCTGCCGATCGCTGCTGTTTTCGCGTGTTTTTCCGGAATTGTTCAGTAAATTGCCTTCTATTTTCTAACACCAAGTACCCCACGACCGCTGTTTCGTGTAGCATAGCTGCCGGAGCTGTGTGATCGGAGTCCGTAGCAATCAAAGAATGATTGTGACAGTGCAATCGAATCTGGGACGACGGTGCTGATAGACGATAACCCTGAATCCCAGCTGGGAGCGGCGAAAGGCTAGTCGCCGTGACTGGAGCCGAACTGGCGGCACCGATGGTTATCAGTTTCGAGTTAGCGCGTGAGTGGTCGGTAGAGTGGCCGTCGAGGCTGAAGCGACGCATGCGGCGAGGGAGGCTGTGTTGGCAGTAGTGGTGTGGCAGTTGTCGATGTAATGGAAAAGGGGCTTCCATTTTCCATCACTAATAAGGCGGCCACAACTCAGACTCGCCTCGACAGGGGTCTGGCCCAATAAGAAGATTTGGAGTGAGGTGAACCACTCTGCATGGTCAAGTCGGGAGCGCCCATGATCTGACTTGACCATGTGACTGTCTTCGGGCCGAGGTTCAGCTCGGAGGAGAGCTGGCCCTTCCATCGATCCACGCAGGTCGAGGTCTACTCAACCAAAGCTAAAGTTACCTCCGACCTAGTCTGGTCGGGAGCTACCTCAACATAGGAGGCTTCTGGCTCCAGGTGAAGGGCTGATGAGACAGGAGAGTAAAGATCGTGTATGTCGTACACTTTAGTGGGTGACGAAAGCGACTAAGGTGTATGCATGTGAAAAAGCAGACTATGCATGCTAGGCTGCGCGCGTCAGTAGAGGGTCAATGCATGGGACCCATCTTGACCTTACTCATCGCTGGTAGTGGTATATGGGCAGGATCCTCCTACGTAAGATATTATCGCCTTGCTCGAAGAGATTCGGCGAACGAAGGCACTGATGCCTGATGCGGAGGTGTCGATGCGCCGAGGTGGAGCATTAGAGCGGTGAGGTGGAGGCGTGGAGCAGCCGAGTGGCGACCGAAGTTGTGATGCAGCAGTGAGAGACAAGAGGTGAGTTGCGATGCCAAGGGACTGAGGGTCATGGTTTGGGAGGCTAGTATGCGGCAGGCTTATATAGGATGGTCGGGTCGTTCAGGGCCGTGCCATCCACCATAGGCTTACGCGGGCCAAGAACAGGGCTAGTCGACCTGTGCGTTATAAGGGGTGTGCTAGGGAACATGACAGGCCGGTGTCTAAGCCAAGGCACGAGCTGTCACGAGTTTAGGGTCCGTCCTGACCCAGTCCCCTCCATGTCGGGTCGTTCTCACACTAATACAAAATGCATTTTCACAGGTGCCTCGATTTTTCAAACACAGGCGGTCCGTAAAAAAATGCGACTATGATGACGAATGATACAATAACCGCCTGTGATGACAGAACATCACAGGCAGATTTTAAAAAACAATCGCCCAGGTAAATACATGATTCTCTCAAGCGGCTATTAATTAAGAACCGCCTGTAATGTAACAAACATAACAGGCAGTTCTTTATTAACCACCGTCTAGGTAAATATATGATTTTCACAGGCGGTCATTGTTTAAGAACTGTATGTACTGGTTCAAGCATCACAAGCGGTTTTTATTGAAGAACAGCCTGGAGAAAGTCATTGTTTTCACAGACTACTTGTTAATTAAGAACCGCCTGTGATGCTGATAAGTTCCAATCAAGCTAATTCCTGCACAGCAAGCTCTTGTAGATGTAAGTAACACCCGTGGCTCATCATTTGGGTTGTTGAAAAGCTCAATTGAAGTCTGATGATCCTTGGAAGGATTTTCCCATCCATTTGAAAGATTTCTTTCGCTCCTGTCCATTTGAAAACTTAGGAAGATGCTCCTTTCTCAGTTTTAATGCCTAAATATATTGACTAAAATCAGTACCTACTCTCTTAGTGCTTCACACAAGCGAGGAAGCAAACAACTTCAATCACAAATCTTTTTTTTTTACCCTTTCATAGCGATTTGACCTGAATCTTTCAAGCATAGATTTGTCAATAAGTGAAGCTTTCTTATCACACATGTTAATGACAGTTATAAGCGAAGGATGTGCCAAAGCTAATGAAATCTAAATTGGACTGAAGATAAAGAGATCCTGCATATGAGTGACAATGTCTAAGTTAGACAGCGTGAAGCTATGATGGCAACCTTCAACAATATGAAAAGTAATGCCAAGGTTGTGCTTGCATCAACCAAGGCATGTTGTGAGGGCATAACACTTGTTGGGGTGCCTTGGTTGATGCAAGCATAACCTTGGCATCACTTTTCATGTTGTTGAAGGCTTCATGTTGTCTAACCTGGACATTGTCACTCATATGCAACATCTCTTTGTCTTCAGTCTCGTTGAGATTTTGTTAGCTTCGACACACCCTTCACTTGTAACTGCCATTAACATTTCTGATGAGGAAGCTTCACTTATTGATAAATCCATGCTTGAAAGATTAAGGTCAAATTCCTATGAAAAGGGTAAAAACAAGATTTGTGATTGAAGTTGTTCGCTTCGTCGCTTGTGTGAAGCACTAAGAGAGATGGTACTGATTTGTAGTCAATATATTCAGCCATTAGAACTGATAAAGTAGCATCTTCGTAAGTTTTTAAAATGCAAAGAAGTGAAAGAAATCTTTCAGGACTTGTTTGGGTGTACTCAATCTAATTGGATTGAAGGGGATTGGAGTGAAGAATGAACTAATTTTCTCTCCAGTCCTCTTATATTGAAGTGGATCCACTCCTATCCAGACAAGCCCTCAAATGGATGAGAAGTATCGTCAGACTTCAATTGAAGCTTTTAACAATCCAAATGATGAGTCTCGGGTGTTACTTGCATCTACAAGATCTTGTTGTGAAGGGATTAGCTTGACAGGAGCTTCAAGAGTTGCTCTTCTAGATGTTGTTTGGAACCAAGCTGTTGGAAGGCAAGCCTGATCATCATAGGCCAGAAGAAATTTATATACACATACAATTTGATAACTTATGGAACAGGTGAAAGTGATAAATATGATAGTCAACAAGCTGAAAAGGATCACTTGTCCAAATTAGTCTTCTCTAGAGAAGTTGAATTTAATAATGTTCGAAACATGCTACCAAAAGCTAAAATAGAGCATTGTCCTAAGTTTATTTCAGGGGATACAAATATATACAATATATATAATATATTTTTTCCAGCATTGACATCTTCTTGCATATAGGGTTTCAAATCCTTTTTAATGCTTCTCTCTACGCGCTTGCTGTTTTCTGGTTTAGTGAAAAGGTACATCTCTTCAAACTGATTATATTCCTCTTCATTATCTCTCACATTCTCATCCCCAACAATATTTTGCTTTCCAGAAACAACTATGTGCATCTTCTCAGTTTCTGGATCTTGCACATAAAAAACTTGTGCAACATGATCGGCGAGAAGCCACAGGTCATCTTTATAACCCACTTTATTTAAGTCTACCGGTGTCAGCCCGTATTGTCCACTTTCACACCATCAGGATGTTTGAACCATTGTCACTTAAATACCGACATTACCATTCTTTCGCCATAATCGAGTTCCCATATTTCCTCAATGAACCCGAAGTATGTGGTCTTCTGCCCTTGTGAATTATAAGCCTCAATACGATCACCACTATTTTGTGCAACACTCTTACCGTCTTTTTCTTTAGTGTAAAATGTGTAACCAGTGATGTCATATGCTTGCCATGATGTCACCAAAGCAGATGGGCCAAAAGCTAACTTCTTCATTGTTGTCTCTTCTATAGAGCTTCCATTTGGTATATTTTCTCCATTAACCATTCAGTGAAACATCTTCTGTGCTCTTTCATGATCCAGTCCTCTGTGTGGTCTTGGTTTTTTCGCAAAGCTCAATTTGGTGTTCCTCGATGTACGACTAATCTATTGCGAGTTGTTGTAGTACACCAAAATGTGCACGGTGTACATTCTTGTAATCTTAAACGATAAAAGTTTTTTTACCCACTTTGCCTCTTCCAAGTAGTCTACCCTTATGTACTGGTATAGGCACACCTATCAGTTTTCCATCTTTGATGTAATCAGCGCAACCCTCAATCAGTTCTTCAGTGGTGTATCCTTCCATAATTGAACCCTCTGGGTGAGCACGGTTCCGCACATAACCTTTTAATACTCCTAAATATCTCTCCAACGAAAACATATGATGTAAATATAGTGTCCCCAATGCTATTATCTGAGCAACAAGATGTATGATTAGGTGTACTTGCATATCAAAAAAGGATGGTGAGAAACACATCTCAAGCTTACACACAGCCTCGACGATGTATGTTTTCAGATAGTCTAAATCTTCACGTGCTATCACCTTTTGCGATACTGCATTGAAGAAGTAACACAAACATGTGATGACAACTTTTATATGCTCAGGTTCGATGACTCCTATTGCAATGGAAAGGAACACTATCATCATTATGTGACAGTTGTGAGAATTATAGCTGAATAAAGACAAGTCTTTCATCGAGACTAGTTTGCGGATATTAGATGAGAAACTCGTGGGCACTTTGATCCCACACAAGCATTCACAAATTGTTTTTTTTCTCTTCTAGTGTCAAGTTGTAGCTGGCTGGGGGAAGGTAATGCTTCCTGTTCGCCTTTTCTACCGGATGAGGCTCTGGTCTCATATCAAGATTTACTAGGTCAACACATGAATTTAATCCGTCCTTTGTTTTCCTCGGCATGTATAGCAAGGTCCCAATGATGTTGTCAAATACATTCTTTGTAACGTGCATAAAATCAATACTATGGCAAAATTCCAGATTCTTTCGATACGGAAGATACTTGAAAAAAATTGATTGTTTCTTGAAAGCCATGTCAGTTGTATCACCCCGAAGATGTACATTTATTTCTCTTTGCTCCTTTACATTTTTTGCCCTTAACGAAAGCGATATGACTGTTCTTGACCATTTCGAACATGAGTTTTCCACTTTAAGGTGTTGGTACAGTATCTTTTTCAATTTTATTATCAAATTGTTCTGTCATATTCCTATACTTGCGTGTATCTGTCAAGAACCACCGGTGTCTCATGTACACCGTCTTTCTGGATGAAGTGAGGCATAGAATCTAGTTCTATCCACACACCTTACACAACCTTTCTTCCCTTTCATTTGTCCCGATAATGTAAATAGTCCGGGATAATCATGCACCATAACAAATATCATTGCTCTTAGCGTGAAATACTCCCACTTGTACTCATCCCATGTACGTACCCCTTCATTCCACAATTTCAGTCTATCTTCCATTAAAGGTTCCAAGAACACATCAATTTCGATGCTGGGTTGTTTCGGACCTTGGATAAGAACAGATATTAAGATATATTTCCTTTTGTGACAGAACCATGTCGGTAGGTTGTACATCGTTAAGACCACGGGCCATGTGCTGTGTATGCACCTTTTTTAACCAAATGGATTCATTCCATCTTTATCCAAGGCAAACCTTACATTTCTGATCTCAATTGCAAAATCTGCATACTGAATATCAAAATTTTTTCACTGTCAAAAATGTTTTTCATTCTTCTTGTGCTGCTCGGAATGCCAACGCATAAGTTGAGCCTCCCTAGGGTTTGAGAACAAATGCTTCAAGCGATCAATTACCGGAAATTACCACATCACAAAGGCAAGAATTTTTCTCTTATTCTTCTCGTCTACATCACCAGAAGTATCGTCATCGTCACCTTTAGGACCAATAATAAACTTCTTATTCTTCTGAGACTTTTTCATGTCGGTAACATACTGGTGATTGTAGTCCTTCTTATATCTACTGACACCGCAGATGAGGCATCTAGTTGCGAGCTCATGCTCTTTGCGATACAGAATACAATGGTTCGCACAAGCGTGTATTTTTGTCACACCTAGTGCCATCAGGCAAAGACATTTCTTTGCTTTATAAGTGCTTCTGGGCAGTTTATTTAGATTTGGAAGAATTTCTACCATAAGATTCAAAAGATTAGAGAAACTACAATCGGACCATTCGTGTGTGGCTTTCAACTTTAGTAGTTCTAGGACTGCACGTAATGTAGTAAACTCTTTATCACAACCATTTGATTCATCATATAAAAGCTCCATCGCCGCATTCTGTGATGTCTCCATTTTACTTAAACCTTTAATTGCTCCCATAGAAGACAATACATATGGTTCAATGTGACGCAACATCTCCTCACAATCGAACTCATCATCATCACCATCTTGATTGTCACTACCATCAATAATATGAACATTATCGTGATATGAACCTCTCTCATCATCTTTATCCACTTCACGTGTATCTAACTCACCATGCTCTGTCCATATTGTGTAGTTTTTTTTAAAACCTCCTTTCAACCAAATGAGATTGGATAACTATGGTATCTATCCAAGCAATCTTATTTTAGCAGTCGATACATGGACATAATATGTCATCTATCTTTTGCAACTTCGCATGTCTCTTGGATGCTTCAATAAAATTTGCAACATTATGAATGTACATAGGATCGGGTCTTGGCATGTTATACATCCACGATCGATGGTCCATGCTTCAATAACAAAATTTTTGTAAGATTTACAAAATTTGGCCATAGATATTCCCTAAAGGTCTTCTATAAAATGAATTTACAGAGACATAACAAGCCTGTATCGTATGAGTGAATATTGGTACCATGTAGGTCTGTTCATAAGGGTTCCATGAAAATTTGTTTCATAATTTTCTCAGGTTCCTAGTGGCCATAATATATTTTTGAAGTTAGGCTTATTCATTGAAACATTTCATCGAACATGTGATGTGCTTGTATTCATCTTAAACCTTTAATCCTTCAAATCTACTTCCTGTTCTATACAATTCATGGGTGAGCTCAACGTGAGACTCAACTACATCTTTGAACCTTTAATACTTCAAATCTACTACAAATCTCAAGTGTGGGGAGGGGGGAGGGTTGAGTCATATGCAAACTCAATAAAAAGAAACTGAAAACAAACAACAAATTGAAAACATGACAGTGAAGAAGAAGTCTCTTCAAAACTTTACTTTGTTCGAATATTGATCAACAGATGAATGCAGTACTGACCCGCGCACGACGGAAAATTTTTGCAGCCTAGCGGCGTCGATGCAAAATCTACGGGGTTAGGTTTTCTGTGGTGCCCGATGGGTCTTTATATAGGCGTCAATTTTCATTGGCGTTTTTAACGAAACAACCGCATGTGAAAAAAATTAATAAAGTTCAGGCAGTTTTTAACTGCTTCACAAGCGGTTGGTACTTAATAACCGTTTGAGAAGATTCTTATCTCAGGTGGGTATTACTTACCAACTGCCTGGGATAATTGCCCGAGCCCGTTCTTCAGTTTTCTTTTCCCTTGCTTCATTTTTATTTAAATTCCAATATAAATACTCAAACATGTATAGATTCTGCAAATTGAGTCCAAATTCGATGATTCTTTCTTCTATATTTTTCAAAAATTAACATCTACCACCTGGAATAAATATTTTAAAACTTGTATAGCTAACATTGTAATGTTTTGGTAAATATCAAATTTATTTATACTCACATATTATTCACATTTCTGCATCTCCTAAAAAAGGGTTCCTTCACTGAAATTGGTTTGTATGAACATATTTGTATTATTTATATATGTATGAATTTTGTTAATTTTTAAAATCTTTCAAACATGTCAAAATTAAAATTATCTATCATTCTAACCAAATGCTCATATACATATGAGTCATTCATCAAATTTTGAACACACATTGATTCAAAACAATTTAAAAAAATCAAAAAAATTCATAAAGGTTGGTATGATGACTTAAAAGATCCATTGAAAAACTAAATGAAAAAAATCATTATATTCATCAAGATAGAAAAATGATAAATAGCAATTGTTATTTGTTTTTTATGTTCTGACCAATTTCAAAGACTTTATGAAGTGAAATTTAATGGTAACCTTTAATACTCAAGCATATTACAAGAAAGTGGAATCTGGGCTTTTGAAAAGTCCCACATTTAATCAAGAATATTAATTAAGCTTACATAAAGACCTTTTCAGGCGGTTGGTACCGAATAACCGCCTTAGAAGATTCTTATCTCAGGATCGAGCCTGTTCTTCAGTTTTCTTTTCCCTTACTTCTTTTTTATTTAAACTGCAATATAAATACTCAAACATGTATAGATTCTGCAAATTGAGTCCAAATTCAATGATTGTTTCTTCTATATTTTTCAAAAATTAACATCTACCACCTAGATCAAATATTACAAAACCTGTATAGCTAACATTGTAATGTTTTGGTAAATATCAAAATAATTTATACTCACATATTATTCACATTTCTGTATCTCCTAAAAAAAGGGATCTTTCACTGCAATTGGTTCGTATGAACATATTTGTATTATTTATACATGTATGAATTTTGTTAATTTTTTTAAAGCATTCCAACATGTCAAATTTCAAATTATCCATCATTCTAACCAAATGTTCATATACATATGAGACATTCATCAAATTTTGAACACACATTGTCTCAAAAAAAATTGAAAAAATCTGAAAAAATTCATAGAGGTTGGTATGATGACTAAAAAGATCCATTGAAAAAATAAATGAAAAAATCATTATATTCATCAAGATAGAAAATGACAAATAGCAATTGTTATTTGTTTTTTATGTTCTGACCAATTTCAAAGGCTTTATAAAGTGAAATTTAATGGTAACCTTTAATACTCAAGCATATTACAAGAAAGTGGAATTTGGGCTTTTAAAAAGCCCCACATTTCATCAAGAATATTAATTAATCTTACATAAAGATCTTTTCAGACGGTTGGTACTAAATAATCGCCTGAGAAGATTCTTATCTCAGGCAGGTATTACTTACCAACCGTCTGAGATAAATAAATTTTCTCTCGCAGGTGGCAATTACTACCCGCCTGAGATAATCATCTTCTCAAGCGGTTGGTACTTCATAACCGCCTTAGATGATAGGCGTCTATATATAGCTCTCGGCTGCGTTGGATAAACCTAACCCGGGTAAAATCACTTAGACGCCGTCAGGCTGCCAAATTTTTGTTTGCCACCATGTCTTCGCCGCTATTCCGCCGAGCTTTGTTGTCACCGCTGAGTTTCGCCATCGCCGCCAAGCTTCGCCGTTGTCGCCGTGCTTCGCCCTCTCCACTTCCTTCCTTCCATGTACGCCGAGCTTCACCCTCGCCGTCACCACTGAGCTTTGCCCGCCGCCGAGCTTCGACCTTGCCGCCTGGTACACTACTGCTTCCTTTCCTCCTCCGTCCCCGTGCCACCTCCCTCCTCACCTTCATCGCCGGCCAAGTGATGTCCTCATCGCCGCTGCACCCTAGAATTCCTTAATCAAAGTTTTTGAACCCTAGGTGCCTTGTTCAGTCGCCTCAAACCCTAGGTTCCTATCTAATTTTCATTAATCAAATAATTATCAGTGGTTGTTCAGTGCCTTGATCAGTGGCCTCAAACCCTAGATTTATCTACTTATTGTTCCAAACATTATTAGTGGTTGATTTCCTTATAGAAGCATTATTAGTGGTTTATGCTCTATCTGCTTATTGTTCCAAACATTATCAGTGGTTGATTTCCTTATAGAAGCATTATCAGTGGTTTATGCTCCTAATATATAATTATATATGTAAGGCCTCGAGTGTTAGAATCAATAATGAGATTGGTACTTACTTTAAAAGCTTCAAGGGGGTTAGACAAGGTAATCCTTTGTCACCTCTTTTGTTTAACATTGCTGTTGATTGTCTTGCTAGGATGATATATATGGCCTAAAAAATAAATTGTTTTCAGGTTTAGCTGATGATCTAGTGCATAATGGTGTGGCAGTTTTACAGCATGCAGATGATACAATTTTATGTATCACAAATGATTTAATGGGGGCTAGAAATATAAAACTACTTCTGGCTTTGTATGAAAAGCTATTAGGTCTTAAAATAAAATTGGAAAAAGTGAAGTTTACAACATTGGGGGTGACCGGAATTTAGCCAAAAATATTGTTGACTTTTTTAATTGTTAAGTGGGTAGTTTGCCCATTAGTTACTTAGGTGTTCCAGTGTATGCCGGTAGGCTCTATGTAAAAGACTGGAATAAATTAGAAGAAAAGGTGACTAAGAGATTGGCTAGTTGGAAACAGTCAAACTTGTCTATGGCAGGGAGGGTTGTCTTGATTAATGCCAATCTCTCTAGTATTCCAATTTATCATATGTCAATGTTTCTTTTGTAAAAAACTACTGTGGAAAAGTTGGTTGTACTTAGAAGAAGGTTTTTACGGCAAGGAGGTCAGATGAAAAAGAAATACCATCTAGTAAAATGGGAAAACATTTTTAAAAATAAGAGAAAAGGTGGGTTGAATATAAAGGTATGGAACTTGGTCAATCACATTGGTCAGTCGCCTTAAACCCTAAAATGGAACTTGGTCAATCACCTTGGTCAGTCACCTTAAACCCTAGAATGCCTTATCAAACCCTAGAATGCTTGCATCTTTTTCTCCATGCAACACTTCATGTAGAGTTAATGTGCCATTCATTATATTTTTTGTCTTATTAGTTCTAGCATGGAAAGCCCTAAGAAGACTCTTGATGGTAGTAATAATAAAGAAGACAATATGGAGTTTAGTGACTCTAGCTGTTCACGCTCCTTTCACAGTCCATCAAATCCTTTTCGGAATATAAAAATTAAAAAGACTTCAGAGGATCTCGACCAGGAATATGATCATGCCGATGAGGTATGGATCACGAATCTTAATTTCAGCAGTTCAAGTTAATGTTGGTTGTTAAGTATATGAAGTCTTATAATTCTTTTCTACCTAAATTAATCACGGAGACAACGAGGTGATTTGGCTCCTAAAATCGCAGAAGGTTCTCCATTGGATGAATCATTAGGTTCCCTCAAGCGGAAACGAGGGCAACGAGGTCCCAATAAGGGTCCATTGAACCGCATCATGTACATAACAAGGGTCGGTCCAGGTGGGCTTCCTCAAGAACCACCGAATTCAGTTACAAAGTACCAAAATGCATGCGGTTTTCTTGTTAGATAGCTCGTGCCGATCAGAACCGAGAATTGGAGAAAATTACCTGAGGATACCAATAATGAGTTGTGGGAAAGGATGAAGAAATAATTCAAGTTCCCGAAAGGCACAGAAGAAGCTATAAAGAAAGCAACTTTGGTCTCTTGCGACAAGAAGTTTCGTGGCTGGAAGAGTGAAATGAATGATTACGTCAAGGCCGATAAGGTCCCTAGCCCGAGGAAGATGGGAAAAATCACACAAGCTTAGTGGCAAGAATTTGCCGTCAAAAGACCACACCTAATGCTAAAGCCCTAAGTGCAACTAGGTCAGAGCTTGCCAAAAAGAACAAATACCATCATCGCTTGGGGTCTCCGGATATGCCCCCAAAGTCCAGAAATGGAATAAGATATTGGACGAGGTTACCAGTAGGGGCAATCCTCACCCGTTAGAAGGTTGCAATGAGAGAAATCAACGGTGGGTCTTTGCTCGATCAGGTTTGACTAGCGAGGGCAAAGTTGAAAAGACCGACTCTGTGAATGAAGTAGAGCACAAAGTCAAAGAAGTAATTGAAAAGCAACAGAAGGATCTCTTCAAGCCGAAGAGGGAGAATGACCAACTTACCACTATCCTAGGAAACCCTAAACATAGTGGACCACTACAGGAAAAGCGATCATTTGCGACGGCCGAATTTATTTGCGACGGCCAGCCGTCGCAAATAACTTAAATTGCGACGGCCCGCCACTGGCCGTCGCAAATAAGATGGCCGTCGCGAATAAGAGCTTATTTGCGATGGCTTTGGGACAGGCCGTCGCAAATAAGCGGTTATTTGCGACGGCCAACCCTAAAGCCGTCGCAAATAAATGAGCCGTCGCAAATAAATGCTTATTTGCGACGGCCGGACCCAAAGCCGTCGCAAACTGGCTTTAATTGCGACGGCCTCAAGTTGAGGCCGTCGCAATTAAAGAAGCCGTCGCAAATAAGGGCTTATATCGGGTCGCTCCGGCCCCGACTCTTCATTCACCTCAAAACATCCTACCGCCGCCGCGCAGCGCCCCCGCCGCCGCGCCCCCGCCGCCGCGCAGCGCCCCCGCCGCCGCGCCCCCCGCCGCCGCGCCCCCGCCGCCGCGCAGCGACCCCGCCGCCGCGCCCCCGCCGCCGCGCAGCGACCCCGCCGCCGCGCCCCCGCCGCCGCGCAGCGCCCCCCGCCGCCGCGCCCCCCGCCGCCGCGCCCCCGCCGCCGCGCAGCGCCCCCGCCGCCGCGCAGCGCCCCCGCCGCCGCGCCCCCCGGCTCCGCCTCCGCGCCCGCCTCCGCGCCCGCCGCCCTCGGCCCCCACCGGCGGCCCCCCGCCGCCTGCGCCTCCGGTCCGCCGCCCTCGGCCCCCACCGGCGGCCCGCCTCCGCGCCCCAACCGCCGCCTGCGCCTCCGGCCCGCCGCGCCACCGGCGTCGCCGCCCCCGACCGGACCGCCCCCGCCCCCGGGACAGCAGGTGCTACTCCCCCTGTTTTAGTAGTTTTTTTCGGATTTAGTTAGCAATTTTGTTAAGAGTAGCAGCAATTAGCTATAGTAGTTTAGAATTGCTTGTATAGTAGCTTCGCCTCGCCTGGAGGAGGTCGTGTGCGGCGCTGGGAGCTTGGGAGGAGATCAGGCAGACGGTGGGAGGTTGGGAGAAGGTCGAGGACGCCGCTGGGAGGGTGGCAGAAGCTCGGGGTTGACGTTGGGAGCCGAAGGAGGTCGGTGGTGGCGACGGGAGTCCGAAGGACGTTGGGGGCGGCGGGCGGCGGAGGAGACGCGCACTGGAGAAAAGGCGGCGGCTGGGTTGGGAAAAAAGGGTAGGGTTTGAGGAGGAGACCCGTTTCTTTGCCCAATAAGGCGGCTGGGTGGCCAACATTGGCCAATAACTTGGCCCAGCCCAATAAGTCTGTTCGTGACCTTCCAACTCCCAGCTGATACGGAGCCACATGCGACTAGATCCTGGCGGCGCATCCACGATTCAGCGGCGCCCTCCACGATCCTGGCGTCGCACCACCGTTGGCGATTGTCCGGCGTCCCCCCCCCCCCCCCCCCGCTCCCACCTTCCTCGACTCGCCGCCCCGCCTCCCCTCCTCTATCAGCCGTTGCACCGCCTCTTCAGCTCGCCGCCGTCCCTCCCACTCAACCGGCTGCCACCCCTCGCCTGGCTGGTCGCCTAGGCGGGCGCCTGGGCGTCTAGGCGCTCGGCCCGCGTTGACCCCGCTGCCACGAACGCAGCCGCTACTGTACCATAGTTCGTTATTAGGCTTTGCGACTCGGACGAGGAGAAGGAAACAACAATTAACACCGGCCTGCACTGCACGGCCAGAGTCCAAGCCGAACGCTACCTTTCCATTTTTCTCCTCTCTTCCTTTTCAGAACCTAATGACCTAACGACCAGTTTTGGCCATAGCTGTTTGCGTCTGAGCGATTCCGTGTGGGCTCAATGCTGAGCGCGTCAGTGCGTGCATGCCAAGCTCGTGAGTGTGTGTGACGTCAGCGCCTTCTTGTACTTGAATGCGGGCCGACGTCAGCGCCAGCCCGCCACGCCCCTGCCGCCCCCAACCCCCCGCCGCCCTCGACCCCCGCACAAGTAAAGTAGGCATTAGTTGTTAATTTCTAGATAATTAGTTGTTAGTTGATGATTAGTTGTTTTGCTATTTATTTGTTAATTGTTATGCGAATTAATTGTTAGGTTGTTGTTAATTAGTTGTTAATTCTCATTAATTGTTAGCAGTTGCTAATTAGGTTTGAATTACAATTAATTGTTAGTTAGTTGTTAATTAGTTGTTAATTGGATCTTAATGTTACTATATATGCTTAGGTTTAATTTAATAATGTTTAAGATTTGTATTATTGCTCTCATTTGAATTATGGTTATGTTGAATTGCTTAATTTTGATTGCTTGAGTGTTCAAGTACTATATATACATAAATGGGCTTCATACCAGCTTGACAAGGCCCGACAAGGCCCATTTAGTGGTAAGGTAAAGTATGCATGTAGACGGGCACGAAGGCGAACGACGACGGTGAGGATGGCAAGCACCTGCGCGTGGATGGCGTACTCCGACGAAGTGGTCGTGGAATTGTCATCTGAGACCAACTTTCCTCTCACTCTTTCTCTAGTTCTTTCCTCTCTCTTAAATGACCTGAAAATGAAAATGAGCAACGTAACCTATAGCAATGTATTACCCGTTTCGGATCGGCACGTCTCACATGCCATTGGCATGTGAGACGTGCAGGTTCGGAATTGTCCCTTTTTTGGACAGCCTCGGAGTGACCGAGGGGGCGTGGCTTGTGACGAGACGCGGGTCCGGATTTGGACGAGATTTCGGTGGCGTAACCCTGTTGTTCTCTGCTGCACCATTTTCGGGCGTGCAGTGGAGAACAGCGGGGTTATGCTGCCGAAATTTCGTTCGAATCCGGATCACGCGTCTCGTCATGAGCACGCTCCGCTCGGTCACTCTTGGGTGGGTTTAGGATCTATCTGCCTAGGTTGTAGGGCCGTGACATAACACAACAATACATTAACGACAATTTCTTTCGCATTAAACTGCAGAGTCAAAAATGGGTGAAGACCGCAGTTGGATGTATACTGGCTGGAAGAGCAGAAATGGTGGTCACTCCGATGAGTGGTTTATCAAGTTAGATCAATTTTTGGATCGAGCATTTTCGTTGTCAACGGAAGATATGGTGCGGTGCCCATGTACAAAATGCCGAAACACTAAGTTTTTGAGAAGATTGGAGCTTTCGTTTCACTTATGTCGAAACGGTTTCACTCCACAATATGAAGTGTGGACCTTCCACGGCGAGACTAATTCTCGAGTCATAGCCGAAGTGGATGAGGATGATGATATAACAGAGGTTGATAGGATGGATGAGATGTTAGAAGCTCTTGAAGTGGAGGATCCTCTTACAAATGAGGCAGAGAAGTTCTTCGAGGAGCTGAAGAAATCACAAGAGCCGTTGCATGAACACACGGATGTGACCGTACTTGCTTTCTTGACCAGATTTATGGCAATTAAGTCGAAGTACTTTTTTTCCATCAACTGCTACAATGATCTCATGAAATTGATCTGCGATATCCTTCCACGACCTCACAAAGCGCCACCAGATATGTATCAGTCAAAGATCAAGATATCTGGTCTCGGTATGAAGTACGAGAAAATTGATGTGTGCCCAGACAACTGCATGCTATTCTGGAAAGAGCACGCCAATGAGAAGATGTGCTTGAAATGTGGTAAATCGAGGTATGTCGAAGTTGTTAATGACGATGGCGATAATGTGATGACAGATGTCGCACATAAGCAGCTTCGTTACTTGCCTGTGACACCTCGGTTGAAGCGGATGTTTCTTTCAAAAAGAACCGCAAGACACATGAGATGGCACAAAGAAGGTAAACGTGAGAACAAAGAATTCTTGACGCATCCGTCCGACGGTGATGCATGGAAGGCGCTAGACCGTTTCGATCCAGACTTTTCTCGTGATGCGAGGAATGTTCGCATCGGATTAGCGACAGACGGATTTTCACCGTTCAGTACGAATGCCGCGCCATACTCATGTTGGCCTGTCTTTGTCATTCCGTACAACCTGCCACCTGCTTTTTGTACGAGGAACGAGTTCATGTTTCTCAGCCTCATTGTACCTGGACCTGATCATCCCGGGTCACGTCTCAACGTGATGTTAAAACCGCTGATCGAAGAATTGAAAGTCTTGTGGACAGGAGTCGAAGCGTACGACAGTTACAAGAAGCAGAAATTCAACCTTCGAGCTGCTTATTTGTGGTCCGTCCATGATTTGCCGGCATACGGCATGTTTTCCGGATGGAGCACTCACGGTCGTCTGACGTGTCCGATATGTGCTTCAGACACGGATTGCTTTCGACTAACTCATGGAGGCAAAATATCTTATTTCGATTGTCACAGACGTTGGCTGCCCTCGAATCATATATTTAGGCAGCAGAGGCATGTCTTTCGAAAGAACGCTGTTGTCACTAAAGGACCACCGAAGCGTCTCAACGGGTCAGAAATTTCTGATATGTTGGACAAACTGGTGCCTGATGAAGGTCGTCCTGGATATTTCGTAGGTTATGGAGAGGAACACAATTGGACTCACATATGTGGACTTTGGGAGCTACCATATGTGAAGTCGTTGATTCTAATGCACAACATTGATGTCATGCATCAGGAGCGTAATATGAGCGAAAGTATCATAAGCACTTGCATGGATATGCCTGGCAAAACGAAAGACAATTATAAAGCTAGACTAGATTTGGCAGACATTTGTCACCGTCCAACTCTTGAAATCTCTGAAAGTGGTGGAAAGCCACGTGCTTCTTTCTATCTTCGATCGAAAGAAAAGAAAGAAGTTATGAAATGGATGAAAACTTTGAAATTCCCAGATGGTTACGCAGCTAGCCTGAAACGAGCCGTAAATGTTAACACAGGAAACCTCACTGGGTTGAAGAGTCATGATTATCACATTATAATGGAAAGACTCCTACCTGTTATGTTCCGAGGCTATCTAGATGATGCGGTGTGGAAGGTTTTAGCCGAGCTCAGCTATTTCTATAGACAGCTTTGTGCTAAAGAAATCAAGATCGGGATGATGGATAAGTTAGAGAAGGAGATACCCATACTTTTATGTAAGATGGAAAAAATTTTTCCACCGGGTTTCTTCAATCCAATGCAACATCTGCTTATCCATCTTCCATTCGAAGCTAAAGTTGGCGGTCCTGTGCAATATAGGTGGATGTATCACATTGAAAGAGCGCTACGATATCTGAAACCAATGGTTGGCAACAGGGCAAGGGTGGAAGGGTGCATCGCTGAAGCATATGCTCTTAAAGAAGTTGGATACTTTTCAAGTGTCTACTTTGCGGAAGAAAACAATATCAATACTTCGGCTATGCGGTACAATGTGGACGAAACACCCCCTCTAAGCGACCTTTCCATTTTTCAAACGAGAGGCACCACCGTTGGTAGCTACACGACCTACGTGCTATCCGAACAGGAAAGGACTGTTGCTTTACTCTACATGTACGCAAATATAGAAGGCATGCAGGAATACTTCGAGTAAGTGTTTCTCCTATGTTTATGCTAATCTACATATTTTGCTACACATGTACTCTAAAAGATGTTTTTTCATGTTCAGCGAGTTCCACAGACAATATTGGCCACATAGGCATCAACCTACGGCCAAACAAGTAGAAGCGATGCGAAAGGAAGGAATAAATGGGGGACAGAGTTTTCTATCTTGGTTTCGAGAATATGTAATATTCTCTCGTCTTCTATGTATTATAAATTACTATTATTAAAGAAGTATTATATAATATTCTCTCGTCTTTTATAACAGTGTCGGACTCACAGTGTCCATGAAGATTTGCGGCAGCTATCTTATGGATTGGTGAATGTTAGAAGCTATGGTCGATATGACGTAAATGGCTTCCGATTCCGTACAACTCATTTTGAAGCTCATCGTCCTCTTGCGGCAACATCAAATTCCGGTGTTGTGACGAGAGCAATGGACACTCAAGGGAATTTAACCGATTATTATGGTATCATTAATAAAATCCTTGAATTTACTTTTACCGGAAATAAGACCCTTCGAGTTGTCTTCTTTGACTGTGACTGGTTTGATCGTACTCATGGAACTCGAGAAAACCAATTTGGAATGGTGGAAGTGAAACATAAGGACCGACTACGGGGTTACGATACATTTGTTCTTGCGCATCAAGTTGAACAAGTGTATTATCTACCTTATCCATGCACGAAGCTCAGTGCTTGGTGGGTGGTATATAAGGTGAATCCTCGTGAGCGGCTATATACTCCTGGGGATGATGGTTACCATGATAGCGAAGACGTTGAAGAAGTGTACCAAGAAGAAGAGTTGCCAGACACTTTTATCGTCGAGCTTGGTGCAGGACTCGATCAATTAGTTGGAGATGTTGAAGACGTTGAAGATGTAGAGGCAGATGATACACGAAAACGAAAATTAGAACAGGCCACGATGGAAGATCGTTGGGCTGGTTTAAGGAGTAGGGCACAGACACATGACAATGATGTTGATGAATTTTGAAAGTGACTACAAGTAATGTTTTCTTGAAGATAGTAACATGAATTTTATATATTTTATTTGCATATTTACTAATTATCTAATTACAATAGGATGGCGTCAAAGAAGGGTAAGAAGGTGCCGCCGACGAGGGGGTTCTACCCCTCTAGACCTGAGGACGCTTTCGTTGGTGCCTCGTCGACTGGCAGCAGACGCTCTCAGCTGCTGGGGCACGTTCAGACCAGCTCTAGAGCTTCGTCACAGGTAAATGTCACTCGTTTTTGACAAATTCTTTAAATTCAAATTCACATTAAACTTACTTATGAATCATTTGAATGTTGTAGTCCTCACCGGCTGACTCAGAGGCTGCGGCGCCTTCGGTGAGCCAGCCTTCGGCGAGGCAGCCCTCGGCCAGCCAGCACTCGGCGAGGCAGCCCTCGGCGAGTCAGCCCTCGGCCAGCCAGCTCCCGGCTGGCGATGACTTTGTTCCTGAGGCCTTTGACTCGGCTGGTGAGGAGCCGTCTGGGTCACCTGACGTGGCGCCCCAGCAGACGCGGAGGACGAGGAGGACTCACTTTGTCAGTCCTCCCGCGGTCCCTTCACAGAGGATCGTGATTCGTCCAGTCGGAGACAGGTAATAAAAATTATAGTTTTCAATTTTAGTTTCTTTTGATTACTTAAGTAATGAATGAATGAATAAATATCTTACAGGAGTTGGGACGACTTGTCTTTCACCGGTGAGAAACACCAGAGACCGGTGAACGGTGTCCTCGGGTCCATAGTGCGTTTGCACTATCCCGGGGTCATCGACGGAGTGCCTGCTCTTTCGTGGGAGGACTACGCACATGTCCATCACCAGGAGCACGGCAACCTTCAGGAGGCCGTATGGGCCGATTTTATGGTAAGTATGTAAAAAAGTTTCTAAGTTACAACTATTAAACTCTTTTAGTGCACATCTCTTCAATATATTCTTTATCGCAGGCAAGATATATTTTAGAGGACCCGGACGACCATCGCATGTTTGAAGATGCGAGGCGAGTGTTTCACTTCAACGCTGCCAAGGCGCTTCGACAAGCTTTGTCGAACGCCCGTGTTCAAATTATTAATGAGCACTTGAAGGCGAACCAGCAGCACGTGTTACACTTCCGGCAGGAGAGCGAGAGGCACCTGACGGAGGAGGAGTACGCGCAGGTACGTGGAGTGTAGTAAGTATTTTTTTCTGATAATGTCCTCGATGGTACTTTTAACGACTTTCAACTATGTGCAGGGCCACGTGAGCTGGTTGCAGGGTCGGAACGATGCATTTCGGGCCCTTTGTCGCTACTGGGCTAGCGACGAGTTTAAAGCTAAGTCCGGGAAGGCTCGAGACTGCAGAGGGGTGGAGGGAAGAGCAGACACGGGCAAGATAACCACTTGCGTTTAGCTAAACGCATGGTAAGTGTGTGTAACTTATGTTTATATATTAATAATATATTGTTCGTACTAACATGTATTGACAGGAGCGCGAGACGGGGGTGCCGCCCACCCCTGCTGAGGTTTGGAAGAGAGGTCACAGGGACCCTTCTCAGCCGACGGGGTGCAGTCAGGCTGCAGCCGAGCGGTTGGTAAGTTTAGAAACCATTCATATTACATATAACTATATAGATTGTTGAACTTACACGATTTTATTGTTTTGCAGGCTAAGTACGGGGAGGAGGCTAGGAAGATACACGGCCAGGATTTCGATTGGGAACGTCAACCGATCGATCCTCAAGCCGCGTATGCAACCGGTGGTGGAAAAGCACACGGAAGGTGAGTTTGCAAGTCATTTTATCGTTTTCAATTCAAAGTATTCAAGATATTTTAATTTCATATTACTGACTTTCTTTTTTATAGGCTCGCCATATTCGACGGAGTTGTCGACTCGAGGGCGGGTAGACCTGCGAGAGGCAGCTCCACGCAGGCTTCGGGTACGGGAGGTCGCCGCTCGCAGAGGGACATTGAGATGCAGTCCCTCCGAGAAACTGTAGAAGAAAATGAAAGGCGACATGAGGAGGAAAGGAGGGCGATGGAGGCCACGATCCAAACCCAGGCAGCAGCGTTGGCGCAGATGCGGGAAGCAATGGAGGTAACAATCTAAAAATTAAAATTCTTATTAATTCAGCTTAAATGACTTACTAATAGATAGCATTTAATGTTTGCAATGACAGGCCATCGCTCGGGCGCAGGGTCTGGGAATCCAGCTACCGGTACTACCACCGGTCCTCCCAGGCGATCCTTCTTCAGCGGGTCAGGTAAGTCTCTATGTAATCCTTCTTCTCCAGCGTAATAAGATTGAGATAGATGAAAGAGAGAGATAGTTAGATAGAAGAAAATGATTGAGATAGAAGAAAGAAAGAGATAGAAGAAAGGGAGACAGAAGAAAGAGTGAAAGATAGATAGAGTAGGATGGGAATGAAGAGAGAGTAAGATGTAGATGGAGATAGAGAGAGGGGAAGATAGAGGGAGGGAGATGTAGATGGAGATAGAGGGAGGAAGATAGAGGGAAAAGGATAGCAATAGAGAGATAGAGTGAGCAAGAAAGATAGAGTGAGAGACAAATAGAGAAATGAAAAGAGAGAGGAAGAGAGGGTGATCTAGATGAAGATAGAGGGAGAGGGAGGGAGAGAGATGTTGATGCATATATTCTAACTCTAAGTTTTATTAATTGCAGGGATCCGCGACGGCTGCACAAACGCCGTCGCCTTCGCTACCGCCGCCTGGATTGAGGCGCGACGACGACGACTTCGACTTCGGAGGTGGCTTCGGAGGTTAGATGGGCGAGTGAGCCCTTTTATTTACTTTGTTGATGACGATGTGAGATGTATCGGAATTTGAGTTTGTGATTGTGATGATCTTTGTGTATATATTGTGTATGCTGTGTATGCTGTGTATATTGTGTTGTGAATCTGGCCATCGAGCCGGTTAGAGTTTTCTGTTTTTAAAAAAAAATAAAAAACCTTATTTGCGACGGCTTTTTATACAGTACCGTCGCAAATAAGGTACCTAGCCGTCGCAATTAAGCCACTGCTATTTGCGACGGCTAGGCCGTCGCAAGTAAGCTTTAATTGCGACGGCCAGGCCGTCGCAAATAGAGTCGTGGGCCCGGAAGAGGACACGTGGGCCCTGCCCTCTAAACTTATTTGCGACGGCCTAGCCGTCGCAAATAGCATATATTAATTGCGACGGCCTGGCCGTCGCAAATAAGCTTTAATTGCGACGGCACAGCCGTCGCAAATAAGGCCGCGGGTCCCACCAGCCCGCAGCAACAACTTGCGACGGCCTCTCCTAGCCGTCGCAAATAAGTTAATTTGCGACGGTGGCCGTCGCAAATAAAGAAAGCCGTCGCAAATAGCTTATTTGCGACGGCATCTGGCTTATTTGCGACGGCTTCGGCCGTCGCAAATCGTCGGGATTCCTGTAGTGGACGGGTTCGAGCAATCTCTTCTCAAATGTCATGGCTAGATGGTTTCCCAAAAGATAAAAAGGCATATAGAAGACGCGGGAAGTTCAAGAAAGCACTTGATGAAACGATTGCTCAAAAGGTCAAGGAAAATGTGCAAGAAATAATGGAACAACTTAGAAAATCGGGACAATTAGTGGCACCGAGTACAGCGATGGTTCCCGTGCCAAAGAAGCATTTGGTTCTAACTGCCTACCCTAGCAGCGTAGGTTCTGTGCCAGGCTCAGGGTCAACGCATAAGTTCGCTGTCGATGATATTGCTAAGGACAAATCTTGTCGTCTTCTTGTCCCAATCAGCAGAGTAGGGAACAAAACCTAACACGTTGCCACTACTATGGCAAAGTCTGATCTTGACTTCAACGGCAATCCACTTCTGTTGTATTATGCTGTGGTGCAAGTTCTTCAGATCATTAATAATGATTATGAAGATTACGAAATAGACCACATCACACATGAGGGGATCACTACTCTAGGGCAGGCTATCAACCAATTAATCTTTTGGCACCGAGGCGATATCATGTTGGACGATGAGCCGATTTCTAACCCTGTCGCATCTCAAAATACTGCAACCCCGTCTTCTAAGGCGAAAGTCCAGGAAGATCCACTCTCAGTCCAGGATGATCCACTCCCCTATGCCCCAGCAAGGATGATAGTAACCTTGCTAGTAAAGATAACCAAGAGCAACAAGTTGGACAACAGCTTCAAGCAGTACCAGAGCAAGTTGTTGCTAGTAAAGAGCAACCAATTGAGCAACAACTTGAAGTAGTACTAGAGCCAACTGCTGGGAGTAAAGAGTAATCAATTGAACAATAGGTTCAACAACAAGCTAGTGTCCAACTTCCGATGACTACTCCTCGATCATCAATGCCTATCAAAGTTAGCTCATACGAAATTAAGAAACCTTCATCAGAAGTGTCAAAGTATTTGGGAAATATGAAGGAAAATATTAGAAATCGATTGCATCTTGTTCTTCTCATGAGCCAGCATTAGAACATATCAAGGAGTGAGAAGAAGACAATGTCATATATAATCAGCGAACGACTTTAGTTAAACCAGGAGTTCCAATATACAAGCTTGAGGATGTTCCTCCTAAAAATGTGAATGGGAAGCCGTTCATGACATCGACACAACTTAGCAAACAACCTATCCCGCTCAAAAGAATGCACCAGTGGTACATCACTGCCAACACAAAATATGATCTTTCTTACATCACATTTCGTGTGCCACAAGATGCATTCTGGAGCATTGGAGAAAATAAATGAGCCCTATTCTTTGAAGATTTGCATGTCCTTTTCCATTGGAGCATGCTCGAAATCAACCTGCTACTCGCCTGGTGCTTGTAAGTGCCTCTAATATTTTGCATTTGCTTTTCTTACTACACGCATACACATTTCATGAGATTATAATAATTCTAGACTTCTTCAATAGGATGCAATACATGGATAATGAAAAGATGAAATGCAAGACAGGTATCCTTGACCCTACACGGATTGCAAAGACGCTATTCGACGTTATGGCGGATCGAGACTCAGTACTGTACAAGCACATGAAAAAAAAGAATTTGAAAAATCAATCGCAAAACAAAAGAAGGATTGAAGGATAGAAGTTGCAGCTTACATAGGACATGCCATGTTTCACTTTGTCAGAGATGGCAAGGACCTCGTAAAGGCTCCGTACCACTTCGAGTAAGTTCGACACATGACATTGAAATAGAAATTATTGCTAATTGTTAACACGTGTGTTTGTACGTGTGCAGTAAACACTATATAATGATCTTCATTAAGCCAACGCAGGGTTTGGCAACAGTCTTAGACTCAGTCGATTACCCACTAGATCGTTACAAAGATTTCCTTTCCATTTTGAAATTGTATGTTTATTCAATACTTTTAATTTAAACACATTTAGAATGTGTTGAAAAGATTTATATGACATTTCTTGTATTACAGCGCTTGGCGGTTTTATGCGGAAAAGCTTGACGGCCAGAGACCTTCTAATATGAATGCATTGGACATTAAAATATATTATCCTTGTCCCAAGCTCCTGCTGGGAGCGTCTTATGTGGGTATTATGTATGCGAGCATCTTCGAACCGCTGGCGAATATAGTGAATCGTGAGGATGTAAGTTTTCCTTAATGTCGATATATTTTCTTTGAGTTTCATTATCATTGTAACTAGTGTATTTTAATACATATATTCTCTGCTATTCAATTTTACCAGAAACATTATTTTTAGATTTTGATTCCAACTTCAAAATTCAATTGCTCATAGTACAACTGCTCCAAAAAACTAAATAAATTCCTGTATACTCTCACTTTGATCTACACTTTGAGATTGTTCAAACTGACACATTCTAAACCTTGTTATGTGTTTCATTGCAGCACACAAAAAATGTGAACGAAGAATAGCCGGTTTGTAGAAGTATGCCTGGTAGAGAAGCCGACAAGATTGCAGGTGAACTGTGTCAATTCGTGCGTCGCGAAATTTTACACAAAAGAGGGGTGTTCTTTGATGAGCATGATGTAATAGGTGATGTGACAGAACTTTGCAACTATGACAATAGAAACAGGTTTTAGTGAAACTTGTAAACTATGAGATGACTCGTATGTGTAACTTGTACATATGTATATTGTTTCAGTGAATTTGACTTTTATGAGATGACTTCTGATTATATTGTTTACTTCTATGATTATATTGTTGATTTTTGTGATTATATTGAATTGACCTGGAAATTAGAAATAACAACAGGTATTACTGCATAGGGTATACCTTATCACAGGCGGTTATTTACCTACGACTAGACCTGCCTATGAAATATCATTATCACAGGCGGCTAGATATAGGTAAAGA
The DNA here is from genome assembly GCA_036927565.1 of Tuctoria greenei. Taxonomy (NCBI): domain Eukaryota; kingdom Viridiplantae; phylum Streptophyta; class Magnoliopsida; order Poales; family Poaceae; genus Tuctoria; species Tuctoria greenei. The sequence goes on from JAYESD010000010.1 coordinate 99,791,589, forward strand.
ACCATACGTGATAACCTAATTATCACATGCGGTTATTGTTATGGTACAAACCGGCTGCGAGAAATTGTCTCTACATGTGGCTTGTCATAGGTAAAGATCCGCCTGTGATAACACCATTATCACAGGCGGTTGTATATACTGCACGACCTGCGTCATCACAGGCGGCTAGTCGTAAGTAAAGAGCCGCCTGTGATAATACCATAATCATAGACGGTTTCACTTCTCCACCTATGAAATTGCAGATTATCACAGGCCCTTCATTTCAGGCGGTTTTAGAAACCGCGTGTGATAATACGTTTGGAGCCGCCTGAAATGAGACTTATTGTAGCAGTGTCATACCAGATCAATTTCACCTGGCCTCGGGCTGGCCCATTTAGCTCGGACCACTTTACCACCTCTATATATCGCGGGAGGTCTTTCTCCTAAGCTTTGGAAAAAAGAGGATATGGATACCAGATTTCTTTGCACTATCAGCATGCAGATATTCAATTGACCATGGTTGTGCTTGAATCCAGTTTTGTGTTTCGTTCTTTATGATGAATTGGGCGGCCTATTAGAGCTGGTCTATGTTAAGTGTAAAAATGAACTCAGTATCTTCATACCATAAAGTTCAATAATAGGGCAACACACGGTACCTTGTCATTCATTCAAAAGGGTAATTTCTTAAGTGGAACAACGGATCATATGCACTGGATGTATATCATTATATGTTCGCTGCAAGGTTCAATTTTTAATAGGATTATAGAAAAATTAATATATAAACCTATTGTACCATTTTTTGTGAATGTCATTTTTTTTCAGAAAGGTTTAATACATTGCATACTATTTCCATTTCATTTCCCACAACAAATTTTGGACAACAATAATCACGTTTATCGTGCCATGCTTTCGGTTATTTCTCGTTCATCTCCCAGCATGTAGGCCTTTGCATACAAGGACATCATATATAACATCGTCATTTTCATTGCCATACATCGCGTTAAGTCTCATGCGAAAATCCATAAGGCCTCGTTTGGCTAGTGGGGATGTTGATCCACGTGGAAACTAGTCCACGCGTGGGTTGGATTGCCACCCGATCCCTACCGGCAGGTGGGTGCTAATCACATGTCACATTACGTATTTGGGAATATTCAGCCGTGGATTTTGGTGCTGGCGTGGTTGCATCACTAGCTACGATGTATTTTATTAACCATTGATTATTTATTTCTCATAGAAGATTAAATATCTTATTATGCAAAAGAGAGAAATATGTCGACTTGCAAAATGACATAAAAATGTAGATTGTAGAAAATTAAAATAAAAATTAATTTTTTTAACACTTCATACTGGTTTGGTAGCAAATAATAAATACATTACTGTTCAAACAAGGTATTAAAGTATTCTGAAATATATCATCTATCATATCAATTATCCAACAATCAGTACAATTGTTGAAGCATCTATCAATGGATGACCACATTTGATGACAAATTAACAGAAACATTGTCAGATACTGAAAGCACTAATATGAAGAAACTATATCTTTTGGAGACTCAAGGGCAAATGCTGTTATTGGATAGATGACATATTCCTGATACGCTAATTTGAAATAAACATGATATCAGCATGGAAAAGATTTTTTAGCTACAAGCAAGAAATTCTGACAACTAAGAACACTGACTAATTGAGTCTCTTGACTCTAAGACATCATAAGCAGTAACTGCATTTTAGGAGCCACATCATTAGCTTGCACAAAAGTAAGATGAAAAGATCAATAACATCACAAACAAACAGAGAATGCTACCAGAAGACAACATAAAAAAGCAGAATAACATTAGCATGAGAAGCATGAACCACAAGGACAACTATGTTCCTCTTGGAGCAGCAAGAAATAGAGGTTCAACTTTTCTGGATACAGTGATTGAATCCTTATCCATATTTTTTAAATGACACTTACCATTGATCCCTGAGCACCATCTAAGAAACGGAGTTCATCACCCTCTGTAGTAAAATGAGCAAGAAGCAAGAACAATCAAGCACCAAAAATTTCAAGGAAGCCAACAGTACACACACCACAAAAATTTCAATGTTGCCAGGATGAAGCTCAACAATGTTTCAAACTGCTCAAAGAGTATACATAGAATAAAAAGTTTCCAACAAACAAATAAATATAACATTATACTGTACCCTCCAACTGCCTTTTAGCCCTCTTCTCCTATGTGCAGAAGGCTCAAAAGTCAGCAGTTATGATAAGACGAATAAGGTTACAAAAATGGAATCACAAGTCAAAATTAATGTCATTTCCAGTAAGATTCAGATTATTGGAACATAGAGAGAATTATCCTGTGCTCCCCACCTTCACAAGGAACCTCTGCGGCCATTTCAAAAAATGATTCCAGAATGTCCCATAGAATGTTTTGGCATAACTGAATCTGCATATTTATACCAGGTTACTGCAAACAAAAGGAAAAGTGGTTTCATTTTCACTCTAGTTCTTGCATATATCAGATACCAGCCACTGTTATGCGTACCATTCTTTTAGATTGGTGCCTAAGGGTGGGGAGGATTTGGAAGTTCTCCATGTATTAGAACTAAAGCCAGGTTTGTCTGCATTTTCTTTGCAGAACTTGTGCCATGAGGGAGCCTACATGCCATGGATCCCTAGGCCTTTAGCCCGTGATCCAATCTCACGTGGCGAGTATGAGGAGACGCCCATGGCTGAGCAGTGAGCTGATATGCGCTTGCATTCCTTGCAACTTACCTCTGCTGTACTCGTTATGCTGCAACAAGGGTCCACATTAGTCATATTGCAGCTCCAAGTGATGCCAGAAGCTGAATTTGGGCTTTGGCCTGCGTGCCGAAGGTTTAGATATTGTGATGCAGATCACCTGCATCGCTAAGTCTGGGTTTTGAATTTCTGAGCTAGTTGAGTCCTATCATTCAAAGCTGTTCAATTGTGAATCTATGACTTATTGTCTGTGTTGAGTTTCTCACAAGTATACACTAATCATACCTTTCTCGGCAACAGCCAGGCGCTGTGCGGCCTGCCGTGGGCCATGCAGGCGATTAGAAGCACATTGCAGAGCAGCGTCGGCGGTGGGCGCGGTAGCGCCTCCAGAAGCAGCAGCCGCGCGCGTCGAGCCGCCCCTGCTTGCACAGCCGCCTCACCAGCGACGCCGACGGCTGCATCTTCTTCACGCTCCCAATCCCGCAGCTGGTTGCAGTAGCATTGATGATGGGTGCCGCGGAAGTAGCGAGGCGACGCAGTGAGGAGGAGGCATGAGATGGTGGCGCAGCACCGTCGGTCTGCCGAAAGAGAAGCTCTGCCTTCACCAGAGTTGGCCTGGAGAAGCGTCAAGAGAGGAGGAGGGTGGGCGGCGGCGAGTCGCTGGAGAGGAGGATGGGCGGTGGCGGCAGAGTTCTCGGCAGAGGAAGACTCGCGATTGCAGCGGAGTCGCGAGTCGCGCGACTGCGCGAGGATTCATGTCCCGATGGGAGGAGGAGTCAGTGGATTTCCACTCGATCGGCATGGATTCGATGTCGGTACAATGGATCTACTTCCTACCCAGTTACAATTTCGGCCCACGACGAGTATTATGGGTGAGAGTGTATTTCGACATTTGAATCTAGTGGATTGGGTCTGGATCCACTCAGGTCCACCCTCTTCCAAACGAAGCCTAAGTTGGAAGAAAAGTAGAAAACACAAAAAAAGAATAAATAATAAGAAAGAAAAATAAAAGGTAGTAAAAAAATAAGAAATAGCAAAAAAAGAGAAAGTAAACCAAAAAATGAAAAAAAAAAGAAACAAAAAAGGGAAAGGAACCCACCCGCTGGCCACAAAACAAAAAGTCAACCCAGCCAGAGTGCCTGGCACACCCACCAGAACTCCCGAGAGCCACCTGTGCCCCTATAAAAAGGAGGCCGCTTCCACCGTTAAAACCCTGCCATCTGCCCTTTTCCAACGTAAGCCAATGCCTATAGAAAAACCCTAGCACCCAGGGAGAAAAGCGAAAAAGAAGAGAAAGTGGAGGAAAAAAAAGGAGGAGGAGAGGGTAAAGACCTAGCAGCAGGGGAGCGCCGTCGCCACCGTTCGTCGACGGGCTGCTGTCGTTCGCTGCTGTCTTTTCTGTCGACTTCATGGCACCATCTTCGTTGTCGCCGTCACGCCGCCATCCAACTTCGGAGCTGCGGGACCATCGCTGCCTTTCCTTCATCAAATCGTCGTCATCGCACTGCCACTCCACATTCGCCAAAGTTAGCCATGCCGAGGTAGATTTCTACCGTTTTGACGCTTCGAGTATCGTGATCAAGTTCGCGTTTCCTTTGCCATGCATGAGATTTGGCGAACATTTGGCGAGATGCATGCCGTAACCATGCCAAGAACACTTCACCGCCGCCATAAAAGTTTCAGCCATCAAATCTGAATTATTAACGTGGATTAAACACACAGAAGATTAAACTCACTCTCCGATTACATGCCGCTGAATTTTTTTTTACCGCAGCTATCATTCATTCTTGAATTAACATTACTCGAATTTAATTTGTTCACATGCATAGAAAATAAGTGGCAAGGTCATAACAAATTTATTAACACATACTCCGCTTACAAATCAACAAGCATGCATATCATCCCATGTTGACTCTATGTATGTATTGTATCGATTTCGTGCACTTGCTTCTGTATGTGTGTGATCATGGATAGAAGGACACGCTTAGGAGACCGTGTTCGAGGATCTCAACATCAAGACTTCGACACGCTCGAGCCAGCCAACCCACATAGCAAGGTAAGGATGTGTTTGGTTGGGTGTCAAAGTGGGATGAGATGGATCAATCCTAGTTTTTAGAGATGGGATGGTCCCATTTTATATTTGTTTAGAGGGTTGAGACGATCCATGTTTCTTATTTTTTTGTGGGATGATTTGAATTCCAATGGTCCTATCTCCTGTTTGAATAAAAGGATGGGACAAAGACATGTGAGTATGAGTACTTCCGGAGGGCCGCGCGTGCCTGACTTTTTTTTTGCCCACGTGTGCCTCCACGGAGGTGGGACGGATCCGTCCGCATGTTTTCGGTGGGATGGTTCCATCCTGTATTTGGGTGAAATATTTTCTTTTGAGGGATGACTCCATCGCATGTGCCTCCAAACCAAACAATAAAAAAGTAGGATCGTCCTGTCCCGTCCCACCATATCCCTCAAACGAAACACACCCTAAGTGTCCTTGAACATATTGATCATATGTTTTAAAATATTTTGTTTGTAAACTTGCATGCGTGTGTCAATTTGATGGGAAACCTATCATTACGGTTTACTAGTCTTGCTTGCCGTCTCCTTGTCGTCGGGTTTATGATAGTGAGTCGGATATGGTTGTTTTTTTGCTTTGCATTGCTTAGTCTAGGTTTATGGCAGTTAATAATCTTGTTTAATAATCTTCTAACCACGTGGATGATAATGAAAATGATGGAATATTAATTACCTTAGCAATATGAAACTTAGGGATCTAAGCAAGTGGGTATTGTGGACTGGGTTCGATGGGATGGTGGTGTGCTTGCTCTAGATCTAAGGACCAATTCATAGAAAACCACCCAGGACTATAGTGTCACCACAGGGCTAAATATGGGTGCGGCTTAGCTACTTAATTAGGTGTCACTACTACAATAAGACTTATCGCAGGCGCCTCCAAACCTATTATCACACACGGTTTTTAAAACCGCCTAAAACGAAGAGCCTGTGATAATCCGCGATTTCACAGGCGAAGTGATACCGCCTGTGAAGAAACATTATCACAGGTGGTTTTTACTTATGCTAGCCGCCTGTGAAGATAAGTTATCACAGGCGGGTAGTGCAGCATACATAACCGCATGTGATAATTGTCTTATCACAGGTGGGTCTTGCAGCATATCTAACCGCCTGTGATAATAGTGTTATCACAGGCGGATGTTGACCTACATCAGGCCGACCGTGAAGACTGTTTACTGCAGCCGGTTTCTACCATAACAGTAATCGCCTGTGATAATTAAGTTATCACAGATAGTTCTTTACCTATATCTAGCCACCTATGATAATTGTTTTTCACAGGCATTCCTAGCCGTTGGTAAATAACCGCCTGTGATAAGGTATAGCCTATGCAGTATTACTGCTGTAATTTCTAATTTCCAGGTCAATTCAATATAATCACAGAACAGAAGTTAACAATATCATCACAGAATAGAAGTCAACAATATTATCATCACATAAGTCATCTCACAGAAGTCAATCACTAAAACAATATACATATGTACAAGTTACACATACAATTCATCTCATAGTTTACAAGTTTTCACTAAAAACTGTTTCTATTGGCATAGTCGCAAAGTTCTGGCACATCAGCTATTGCACCATTCTCATCAAACAACGTCCCTCTTTTGTGCAAAATTTCATGACGAATTAATTGACAGAGTTCAGAAGCAATCTTGTCGGCTCCTCCATCAGGAATACTTCTACAAACCGGCCATTCTTCGTTCAGATTCTTCATGTGTTGCAATATAACACATAACAAGGTTTAGAATGTGTTGGTTTGAACAATCTCAAAGTATAGATCAAAGTGAGAGTATACACAAATTTAGTTGGTATTTTTGGAGCAGTTGTACTATGAGCAATTGAATTTTGAAGTTGGAATCAAAATATGAAAATAATGTTTCTGGTAATATTGAATAGCAGAGATTATAAGTATTAAACTATGCTAGTTATAATGAAAATGAAACTCAAAAGTAAGAAAATAAGGTATCGACATTAAGGATAACTCACATCCTCACGATTCACTATATATACGCCGGCGATCCGAAGATGCTCGCATACATAATACCCGCATAAGACACTCCCAGCAGGCTGCTTCGGACAAGCATAATATGTTTTAATGTCCAATACATTCATTGGAAGGTCTCTCACCGCCAAGCTCTTCCGCATAAAACCGCCAAGCGCTGTAATACAAGAAATGTCATATAAAACTTGTCAACACATTCTAAATGTGTGTAAATTAAAATTATTGAATGAACGTACAGTTTCAAAATGGGAAGTAAAGCTTTGTAACGATCTGGTGGGAAATCGGCCGAGTCCAAGACCGTTGCCATTCCCTGCGTTGGCTTGATGAAGATCATTATGTAGTGATCACTGCAAACACACAAACACATGTGTTAACAATTACCAATAACTGCTATTTCGATGTCATGTGACGAACTTACTCGAAGTCGTACAGAGCCTTTACGAGGTCCTTGTCATCTCTGACAAAGTTAAACATTGCATGTCCTATGTAAGCTGCAACTTCTGTCCTTTTATCCTTCTTAAGTTTTGCGATTGCTTTTTCAAAATCTTTTTTTTTTCATGTGCTTGAACTTTGCTGAGTCTCGATCCGCCTGGACGTCGAATAGCGCCTTTGCAATCCTAGTAGGGTCAAGGATACCTGTCTTGCACGCCAACTTTTCATTATCCATGTATTGCATCCTATTGAAGAAGTCCAGAATTGTTATAATATCATGAAATGCGTATGCGTGTAGTAAGAAAAGGAAATACAAAATATTAGAGCACTTACAAGCACTAGACGAGCAGCAGGTTGATTTGGAGCATGCCCCGATGCAAAAGGGGATGCAACTCTTCGAATAAAATGACTCGTCTATCTCCTCCAATGCTCCAGAATGCTTCTTTTGGAATACGAAATGTGACGCAATTAAGACCATATCTTGTGCTGGCAAGGATGTACCACTCATGCATTCTTTTGAGCGGGACAGGTTGTTTGCTAACTTGTAAGGAATGGCTTACCAATCAGAAATTTAGTAGGAACATCCTCAAGCTTGTATATTGGAACTCCTAGTTTAACTAAAGTCGTCCGCCGAATATACATGACACCGTCTTCTTCCCACTCCTCGATATTTCCTAATTCTGGCTCATGAGAAGAACGAGATGCACTCGATTTTATAATATTTTCCTTCATAGTTTACAAATACTTTGAAACTTCTGATGAAGGTTTCTTATTTTCGTATGAGCTATCTTTGATAGGCACTAATGATCGAGGAGTAGTCGTCGGAAGTTTGACAATGGCTTGTTGAACCTGTTGTTCAACTGATTGCTCTTTACTCCCAGCAGCTGGTTCTAGTACTACTTCAAGCTATTGCTCAACTGGTTGCTCTTTACTAGCAACAGCTTGCTCTGGTACTGCTTGAAGCTGTTGTCCAACTTGTTGCTCTTGGATATCTATACTAGTAAGGTTACTATCATCCTTGCTGAGACATAGGGGGAGTGGATCTTCCTGGACTGGGAGTAGATCTTCATGCAGTTTTGCCTTAGAATATGGGGTTGCAGTATTTCGAGATGCGGCGGGGATAGAAATTGGCTCATCATCCAACACGATATTGCGTCGGTGCCAAAGGATCAATTGGTTGACAACCTGCCCCAGAGTCGTGATCCCCTCAGTAGTGTGATGTGGTCTATTTCATAATCTTCATAATCATTATCAATGATCTGAAGAACTTGCACCACAACATAATACAACGGAAGTGGATTCTCTTTGAAGTCATAATTAGGCTGTGCCATAGCAGTGGTAACCTGTTTGGTTTTGTTCCCTACTCTGTCGATCGAGACAAGAAGATGACAAGATTTGTTGTTAGCAATATCATCGACAGGGAACTTATGGGTTGACCCTGAGCCTGGCACAGAACCAACGCTGCTAGGGTAGGCAGTTGGAGATACTAATTGCTCCTTTTGCACCGGAACCATCGTTGTACTCGGTGCCACTAATTGTCCCGATTGTCTAAGTTGTTCCATTGTTTCTTGCATATTTTCTTTGACCTTTTGAGCAATTGTTTCATCAAGTGTTTTCTTAAACTTCTCACGTCTTCTATATGTGTATTTATCTTTAGGGAAACCATCTAGCCAAGACATTTGAGAAGAGACCGCTCTAACCCGTCTACTGTGTTTGGGGTTTCCTAAGATAGCGGTAAGTTGGTCATTCTCCCTCTTCGGCTTCAAGAGACCCTTCTATTGCTTTTCAATTACTTCTTTCATTTTTTCCTCTACTTCATTCATAGAGTCGGGCTTTTCAAATTTGCCCTCGCTGGTCAAACCTAACCGGGCAAAGACCCACCGCTGAGTTCGCTCATCGCAGCCTTCTAATGGGTGAGGATTGCTCTTACTGGTAATTTTGTCTAATATCTTATTCCATTTCTGGACTTTGGGGGCATATCCGGCAGACCCCAAGCGATGATGGTATTTGTTCTTTTTTGCAAGCTATGACCTAGTTGCACTTAGAGCTTTAGCATTAGGTGTGGTATTTTGACAAACAAACTCTTGCCACTGAGCTTGTGTGATTTTTCCCATCTTCCTCGGGCTAGGGACCTTATCGGCCTTATCATAAGCATTCATTCCGCTCTTCTAGCCATGAAACTTCTTGCCGCAAGAGACCAATGTTGCTTTCTTTACAACTTCTTCCGTGCCTTTCGGGAACTTGAATTGTTTCTTTATTCTTTCCCACAACTCATTCTTGGTCTGCTCGGGTAATTTCCTCCAATTCTCGGTCGTGATCGGCATGAGCTCCCTAACAAGAAAACCGCATGCATTACGGTACTTGTTAACTGAATCCAGTGGTTCTTGGGGAAGCCCACCTGGACCAACCCTTGTTATGTACATGATGCGGTCCAATGGACCCTTATTGGGACCTCGTTGCCCTCGTTTCCGCTTGAGTGAAGCTGAGGATTCATCCATTGGAGAACCTTCCGCAGTTTTAGGAGCCAAAGTCACCTCATTGTCTTCGCGATTAATATAGTTAGAAAAGAATTACAAGACTTCGTATACTTGACAACCAACATTAACTTGAACTGCTGAAGTTAAGATTCGTGATCCATACCTCGTCGGCAGGATCATATTCCAGGACGAGATCCTCTGAAGTCTTTTAAGTTTTTATATTAGGAAAAGGATCCGATGGACTGTGAAAGGAGCCTGAACTGTTGGAGTCAGTAAACTCTATATTGTCTTCTTTATTGTTACTACCAGGACCAGTCTTCTTAGGAGTTTCCATGCTAGAACTAATAAGACAAAAAATCTAATAAATGGCATATTAACTCTACATGAAGTGTTGCATGAAGAAAAAGATGGAAGCGTTCTAGGATTTGATAAGGCATTCTAGGGTTTAAGGCAACTGAACAAAAGGTTCCTATACATTGCGAGGGTGACAAGCATGTTAAAGTTGCTCACCAGGATAGTGACACCGATCTCAAAGGAGCACAACCCTGTGAGATGGAGTGCGGGATGGCTACACTCTATTTTCAGTACAGATGCTACTATTCACTCATGATCCTACTATAACTTACGATCCAAACAACAACTGAATACATAACTGTCCAGATTCTGGATCCTACTACAAATTACGATCCAAACAACAACTAAAATTAATTTTCTCAAGAGGGGTTTCTTTGTTTATTTTATCACATATTGGAATATTTCCATGTGCAATATCGGATAAAATCATTTAATGGTCATATTTCCATGTGCAATATTTCCATGTACTAACTCACAAAACTTTGAATGGTCAAGTATGTGCAGTATAGTGTTATCTAATGGCACCTCAAATGCTTTTATTAAAACATCTTACTTGCCAAAGAAAAGGACATGATCCGATAGCAATGTCCTCGCTTCTATGGTTTACCGACAACCCAAGGATGCCTACCCACCGAACCCTAACCAATGATGTCACCGAGCTTGACAGTTTTTCGAATTCCACCGAACCCTAACCAAGGATGCCTACCATTTTCCAATTCACGAACCCTAACCAAGGATATGCAAGGCGGCAGCGAGGGCGGGGAGGGAGGCGGCACGGCAACGGAGGATGGAAGGTCGAAGGGTTTAGGGTTTACCTTGAAGCTCGGCGGCACGGCGACGGAGGATGGAAGGTCAAAGGGTTTAGGGTTTACCTTGAAGCTCGATGGCGAAGGCAATTTAAATAATGTCAATATTTTCAAAATCCAGCGAAATACAAGAGACGTGTTCGGGGGCAAGCAGGACGGTACAATTTAGATTGATCGATGGGAGCTTCAGAAATAAGTTTAAATTCGAATTTAGTTTAGAGGGCACGCAATGTATGATCTATGGAATTCATCAAGTTGCAAATTACCTCTAAATTGTAATGTCATTTGCGTTTGTTTATCCTTGTATTCCAATTAAATCACTTAATTGCAATGTCATAGCGTTTGTTTATCCCTGCAACGGACGCTCACGATCTAGGGCACTCTGGCGTTTCCAGAAAACAAAATAAGTGGAAACAATGACTTTCCCTAGGCGGTTCTTCAATGAAAACCGCTTGTGATAATCGAACAACTACATACGGTTCTTACACAATGACCGCCGGTGAAAATACATGATCTTCTCAGGCCGTTGTTAGTTAAGAACCGCCTGTGAAGCTCATTACATTACAGGCGATTCTTAATTAATAACTGCCTGAGAACCTCATGTATTTACCCAGGCGGTTGTTTCTTAAAATCCGCATGTGATGTTATTTTATTGCAGGCAGTTCTTAAGTAATAACCGCTTGAGAAGATCGAGTATTTACCCAGGCGGTTATTTTTTAAATCCGCCTGTGTTGTTCTTTCATCACAGGCGGTTATTGTTTCATTCGTCATCACAGTCGCATATTTTTAAGGACCGCTTGTGTTTGAAAAATTGAGGCGCCTGTAAAAAATGCTTTTTGTAGTAGTGTGTGGCTTAGCCAATTATTTAGATGCACTGCCAGCATTGCACGGACCATTTGGTAGAGCGGGGAATAAGAGCCTTGGTGTATGTGGGGCTGCCCTGGGATCCAAACGGAACAAGAGAGGGACCTTGGGTGGATGTGCTCGGTTGGGAGATATCCCTTTCCGGTGAAATCTTAGTGGGTCTGTACATGGTCGTAGTCCATTTGTAAAGGTTTTTTCGTGACATCTTGGCCACACAACACATAAGTGTGCATGGTTGAAAAGAGGTTTCTGAGTCACTGATGGGTGATGAAAACATGAACTTTTGGATAATGTGGCGCAATCTCTGCAAAGTGTAAAACTATAATGATAGCTACGCTCCCGGTTCGAGCGGCCTGGACATTCACATGATTAGAGTTATGGACTTCGTGTGTTGGTCACTTGCTGGAATTTGGGATTGGTAATGAGTTTTAGTTGTGGTAAATGGTTATGATCGTTGAGATAGCTGATGAAATGGTTATTCATTTTTGATGGTTGATTATTAATGGTTAATGGTGATGATATTGATGGTGAGCTATGATAATGGGGCTGTTTATGTTGAGTATTTATTTTATGTTGGTTATGTCGGGATTTGACCTCACCTAGTAATCGTAGGTTGCATTTTAAATATTGCAAACTAAAACTTGCTTGCTGCAATAAACCTTTTTTGTCCCATCCTTGTTTTGGCCTAGTGTCATGATTTTGCCTAACCAGTTGAGTACGACATGTACTCATCCTTGCTATCCCCACAATTATTCAGCTACAGAAGAAACTTGGGAGTACTCCAGTGACGGAGTTTTGTACGCGGGGTACCAAACATACGAGATCCGATGATACGTGACCACTGCACGACCATGGACTCAATCTACCTTCCGTTGGAGGAGGGGTACATCACCAACGCTACGACCATTCGAGGTCGGTGTATCCAGCATGACCAAGTCCGAATCGAGAGGTCGGGCAGACGATTCCTCCTAGGCTGGAGCCAGTAAGAGGCGGGCACTTGTGAGAATTTATGACAAACGATGGGTGCAGTAACTTTGAAAAAGGGTATGAACTTGTGATGTGACCCATTGTAGGTTAAGCCTGCCATCCGTCTCATTGATCTTAAGAAGGGGTAACGTCACCCACAAGACAATGCTTTGGAGACCAAGAAGAAGCCAAGATTGAAGCTTTCGCTCCCCAAACAGACTGGATGCATAGAACGAACACAGTAAAACCTGCCCCACTATAAGGAATGTCGGATATATAGGATGCCTCACCCCCTATAAAAGGACCCCCAATGCCTTATGCGAGGGGGGGGGGGGGGCGAATTAACTCTGTATCACAGTTACTACACGGGTTTACTTAGACATTTACCTTACACACTTTTTCTTTGGTGCCTTTCCACCCTTTTCCTTGGTGCTCTTGCAACCTTTTTCTTTGATGCACTTGTGGTCATGCATTACTTTCATATGCCCGTGTGCGTTTACACTTATGCATTATTTCACGGAAGTTCTTACTTTCATAGAGTTCATATACTTGGGCAAGGCCCACATGTAATATGTTCTCTTTCCTTTTGAACTAACAAGGATAACGGAATACTCTCTGTGGATGTATGGCCTTTTTTCTCGAACCAGGATAATCCCCTTGTTCTTTGCAGCTAGCCATACGAAGACGAACGTGATTCAATACAAATTTACTATCCAGTTTCTAAAACACCGACAGTTGGCGCCCCACATAGAGAAACACTATTACACGTGCTAATCAGCTTCGTTATGGCTTCATCGACACCGAGGAGCATCGCCAGCTGTTGGTACCCTGCGTACCGTGTACCCCATGATATCGCAAGAAAAGCTAAGGAGTTCCACCCTTTCAAGTTGAAGACCTCCGAAGGCCACACATGCTACACACTACTGGACCTGCCTCCCTCGTTTGGGTAGCTCCAACACTGACACGTGTATCACAAGGCCGGACCTATGACCCGTCATAGGGAAGCTCTGATCTTGCCCCGTGCCCAGTGACCGCGGACCTAACCCCCAGTAGAGGGAAGCTCCAGTGCTACCACGTGTATAGTGGCTTCAGACCTGCCTCCCCACTACGGGAAGCTCCAGAGCCGCCATGTGTCGAACCTCCAGAGCTAGAACTTCAACGTAAGACGACAGAGAGATCTCCAACGACTTGGACCTTCAAGGGACATTTAAAGCAATAGTCATGACCTGATAGCGTGTCATTAATGCTATATTAATGACACACGATTAGTGGACTGTTAATAGGGTAACACTGTCATTAAGGCGCGTTATCACTTTTAATTATGCTTAATACCTGTAGATTGTGTATTAGGTTGTTAATCATGCCAGGGCCACATGTCGGCCCTGGCAAGTGTTGTAACGGCCAGTCTTTAGACTATAAAAGGGCGGCATCGCACGATACATAGGGGGACAAGCAAGATCACAAGCTCACAAGAACCAAACACATTTTTCATACATACAGCACACAACCCGTGGAATAGGGTGTTATGCTCAGGCGGCTTGAACCACGTAAATCTCTCATGCCATCATCTTGTCCCAATCTCACGCGCCCCAACCAATCAAGAACCTCCGCAGGCTACGAATTAAGTATTACCAGGGGAAGTGTCGATCGCACACCTAGACATTTGGCGCGTAAGGTAGGGGATACTGAGATTTCAAGAAGGTGAACTCCGCCACAGGATCATCCAATGGCAATGTTGTGCAACCTGCTGGGGAGAATCCCTCCAACGTGCAACAGTCAGCAGGTGCTGTTGTCCCATGGGCGTCGCACCACCTCCAGCTGCTCAAGCTAACAATGTTGGGCAGCAGGATGGAATTCTTGTATCGGTCACTGCATTGACACACAACAACCATGAGAATGCGCTGATTGTTGCGCGTACTCTTCTAGAGCACCCACCTACACCCGGAGCACCTCAGGGTGCGATGGAGTAGTGGCGCGCTAATGTGCAGCATTTGGTTGCAGTCGCAGCCGATGCTATCAGCGACCAAGGTCCTCCCCCATCGGGGTAGGTACCGACACGGCGTAGGACCTTGTCCAGAAGACTTGGTCCTCACGCATCATAACACCGCAGGCATGCTGTATCGCAACAAGTGACGTCGCTGCCCTCCGGGGCGTGTCGCACCATACCGTGTCGAGACTCTCGACACACGACTTGCGGTCAGAACTCGATTGCGCTACAGACCGCAGGACAGCTGCGTCCACATCAAGCATGCTCGTGAAAGGCGGGAGGCTCGAGAAAACCCTCCTCCTTCTGGAGTGGGAGGCGGCTGTTCAGCCTTGTTCATGCACTTGCGCATGGTCCACTGGCCCCAGAAGTTCCGACCTCATTGGCCAGAGAAAATTGACGGGAGTGTCAACCCTGCCGAGTTCCTCCAAATATACTCCACCGCCATTCTAGCGACGGGTGGCAATGAGGCTGCGATGGCCAACTACTTCCCGATGGCTCTGACTGGGACCGCCAGGTTCTGGTTCATGAGTCCGTCGCCCGACTCTATCAATAGTTGGGCGGGGCCATGCCAATAGTTCACCGCCACCTTCGGGAGCTCCTACACCCGACTAGGCACCAAACTGGACCTTTTTGCTGTGAAGCAAGCATCGGGAGAATCGCTGCAATCCTTCATCCAACGATTTTCTCCGGTATGCAATACCATTCCCTCCATCTCCAACACATCAGTCATCGTGGCCTTCAGACAGGGTGTTAGAGATAAGAAGATGTTGAAGAAGCTGGCGACGAAGGAGGTCACCAGCGTCACGGAGTTATTCAGCCTGGTCGAGAAGTGTGCCCGGGCCGTAGAGGGTCAGGAAATGCACTCAAAGACAGCTCCGAAGGCTAATAAAATGTCGTCCAAAGCTGAAGCCACTACCTCCAGTAGTGGCAAGAAGAAGAAAAAGCTCAACGACAAGAAAAAAATTGTCAGCCAGCACCTACTGCTGCAGCAGCTGTAGCTCCGGGTGGCCGGGGGCCACACCCTGAAAAGCGACCTCGGCCTTCGTAAGAAGACGACAGTGGTTTAAAGATGTGGTGTCCGATCCACAAGATGGACAAACACAACTTAGAAGATTGTCGGGAGGTCCAAAACCTTGTCGAGCGCTACAATAAGCAGCGAGAAGAAGCTCCTTTCTATTAACGGGAACGAAAACAAAAATCGACGAAGCTCTGGCTGATACGAAGCTTGGATTCCAGGATCCCAAGAAGGTCCTGAAGGCTTCTACAACACAATCGAAGATGACTCTGATGTCTCCGACAATGAGCGTCGGAAGACCCTCAATACCATCTCTGGGACATCACTTCGCGCCGCCTTAGTGGCATCAAGTTTGGCATTCCAGTCCCTCAAAGCTTGATGAAGACTGTACAACGCCTTGTGCAGGCGCAATACCTTGTGCTCGTTGCCGGTTACGATGAAATCAGGTGGCTACATGATGTAGACCTCCTCCTTAGATCGCCATTGAGTAATTCACTCTTGACATCCATGTGATGGACTGTCCAATGCTCATGTGCTACCAGCGCCAGCATCATGCGTACTGACTCCAGCCGAGCCACCGGCGTAAAGATCTCATTGAAGTCAATTCCGGTGCGTTGTACATACCCCTTCACCACCAATCATGTCTTGTGCTGCACAATGTCTCCGTTCTCATCCCGCTTCACCTTGTAGTCCCATTTGAGTCCAATTGAACAGTGCCTTACAGGAAGAAAAACAAGCTCCCATGTCTTGTTGTTCTCAATTTTCATCTCTTCACGCATAGCTTCTTCCCACCAACTTGCTTCTTGCTTGACCTCAACAAACGAGGTTGGTTCGTCCGCCATGGTGAAGTGCAGAGGTTCAAGAGTACGAAACTGAAGCGGTGCATTGTTGAAGTCTGCATCCATGTTCTCCTCGCTGTGCTCTCGTGTTGGAGAGACATTCACAGGAGCAGCGGGTGGAGGCGTCTCCTCATGTTGCGCACGAGATGGAGCAAGAGGTGGAGAAGTTGTGGAAGTGGGTGCTGCCACTCTAGATGTTGTGGCGACCTCCATGTTGTACACGATGATGAAGGGCTCGTGGTTGTTCACCGCCTCGCAGTCGTCGTTCTCCCAGCACCACCGAGCAGGTTTGTCAAAGACAACATCACGCGTGACGCAGATGTGCTTGTTGACAGTGTTGTAGCACCTGTACACCTTGGTGTTGTTCTCGTACTCGATGAAGATCACCTTGGAGCTGCGGTCGTCGAGCTTCTTAAGATGTGGCAGCATGTTCTTAATGTGGGTGATGCAGCTGAATGTGCGGAAGTAGTGCACAACAAGGAGTTTGCCATGTCATGCCTCATAAGGCATCTTCCCATCAAGTGCCCGTTTTGGGGGCAAGGTTGAGCATGTAGAATGCTTTGGACACAGCCTCACCCTAGAAGTAGTAGGGCGAGTTTTTCGCCTTGAGCATGGATCGGACCATGGCCACCACGCTCTGGTTGTGGCGCTCAACCACCCCATTTTGTTGAGGAAAATATGGGGCAGTGAGTTACCACTCAACACCGCGCTCTATGCGGTACCGACAAAACTCCACGGATGTAACACCCCCCCCCCCCCCGATCAGTGCGCAAAATCTTTAGCTTCCTCCCAGACTCCACCTCGATGGACGCTTGGAAATTTTTTTTTTCAATGGTGCTTCATCCTTGCTTGGTAGCAGTCGCAGCCACATGTCCCTGCTCATATGATCAACTAACAACAAAAAATATTTGTTGCCACTCGGAGTTGCTGGTGTGATGGGACCACATATGTCACCGTGCACGAGGTCGAGAACATGCTCCGCATGATGTTGTGCTTGCGCCGGGAAGGGGTTGCAATGTTGTTTGCCAACAAGGAGCTGTTGCGCCATCAAGTAGTGGCAAAGCTGAGGTGCCAAAGCCCGCGTATCATGTTTGCCATCTTGTGCAGCGAGGCAAAGCTATGGTGCCCAAGCCTGGTATGCCATCACTAGGCCATGTCTGAATTTCGTGCGGACAGACACACGGGATGTTTGATGTTCAACTCCAGGTAGTAGAGGCGTGATGATAATCAGAGAACCTTGGCGAGCAGGCATCGACTCAAATCGAAGATGCGTAGTATGTTGTCGTCGATCACCGTATGACGGTCAGCCTCGTCTAGCTGGCCAGCACTAATGATGTTGGTCTTAAATCATGGGATGTAGTACACCCATGTCAGCGCACGATTTTCACCATTGTAAGTGAAGATTATGGTGCCACGGCCCTTGATATGAATGATGGAGCCATCACCAAATTTAAGTGTACCGCACAGCCCGGCATCGAGCTCGGCAAAGACATCTTTGAGCCTAGTCATGTGGTTCGTGGCTCCTGTATCCAGGACCCATCGATGATGACCTTGTTCCTCCGGCGGGCCAAGCTCGGCCAGTACCTAGTGCTCCTCGATCTGAATGGTGGAAGTAGGAGCGGTCGATGGTGCATCAGTGCTGATGGTGATGGCATGGACCATCAGCAAGGCCTGGTCCTCTTCTTCAACCTAGACCAGATGAGCCTCCTCACCCCTCTTCTTTTTGCAGAACTCTTGAGCCCAATGGCCTCTTTTGCCACAATATGCGCAGATGTCATCGAAGGCAGCTTGGCTAGACTGTGTCTTGCCACCACGTGACCCAGTGCTGCAACCGTGGTCACGAGACTTGCTCCTGCCACCTCAATGTCCGCCGGAGATGGAGCCGAAGTCACCATTTTCACCATCATGTATCTTGAGGCGCACAAGCCATTCCTCCTCTTTGAGAAGAAGGTGCCAGCTGCTGTCTTTGACAGCGGTGGATGAAGACTTCTTGCACTTATCAACAATGCACAGGTGTCGAGTTGCCTCTTCGATCGATATTGTGTTGAGGTCAAGTAGCGTCTCAATAGAGATCGCCCCCTGTTCCAAATGCCCGGGGACGGAGTGCAACATCTTCTTTACAGTTTCCTTATCAGGGATGTTCTCGCTGAGGACGCACAGCTGATTGGCCAGAGTGGTGATGTGCATTGCGAAGTCTTCAGCCGTCTCACCGGGCTTGAATGCCATCTCAGTGATGTCCTGGCGCAGCTTCTCAGCATTGGCCTCCTTCACCTGCTCGACATTGCCACGAACGGACTGAATCGCATCCCACGCCTCCCTTGCAGACTCCTTCACGACACCAGCATTTCTTGTGGCACGACACGGAGCAGAGCGGCCAGCGCATTCCGGTCCTCTCAGAAGTCGTCGGTCCATGGGTCGATTGCGTCCACAAAGCCCCGTGCTTACAAGTTCACCCACATGACCAGTGACCGCTCGGCGTAGTTGGTTACGAACACCGAACTCCAGTCAATGCCTCGCTCGATAATCACCTCACGGGCAGCATCTCGCGTTGTGGTCGACGTGGTGGATGGGAGAACAAGTGTTGTCGAGGAGGTCGGCTGCCTTGCAGAGTCCTCGAATTCGACATGGCTCTTATACCAAATGTTGGAAAAATTCTCACATGAGGAGGAACAGACACTGAATTTTTTTTGTTGCACTGATTTGGCAGCCATTTTGAAATTTCTTGCATTTTTAAAGGCTATAAGGACTAGAGAAACTGCTGCACTAATGTGTGCATTACAATAACTAGTAACTGCAGCTATAACTTGCACTAAAGCACCTATTACTACACTAGTAGCAATAAACTACACTAAAATGCAAATATTAGAGCAGCAATAACTCAGAAAAAACTGATCACAAAAGACATTAACATAGCTAGATTATTCAACACCAGCTCGTCTTATTATGAGATGGTCCTTGTCCTTGTAACAACTAAGGATACGTATACACACAATAGATGGCATTGCGTACACACCCATCCCCTACATCGCTGTAATGAGGGCAACTCGGGGTCTGAGCTACCCAAAACCTAGTCACAAGTGTTGGAATAAATGGGCTAGGCCCATCTAATATTCAGAATTAATTCCTAATAAATCTCAAAGGCCCATTAGTGCAAGAGAGGGTGGTGCTAAATGTTTAGTCCCACATGGGAATTGGAAGTGGAGCAACCCCTACATATAAGGGAGGTTGCTCTTCCACTCTTTGAGTGAGAGAGAAGAGAGGAAGAGAGGGTGGCCCACGCGCGCTCCTCCTCCTCCTCGCTCGCCTCGCCACGCAATGCCCCACACACGCGCGCGTGTTCGAGCCTCGAGCCGAGCCCAGATTTTATATTTTTGCTAAAAATTAATTGGGCTTTGGGTTTTTGGGCTTTCGAATTTTTTGGAGCTACCAAGACAGAGTCCAAGTCGTTGGAGACGAACGCGTTTACGACTCCATGGGACACTATAAATACGGGCGTGCATGGTACGGCAGAGGACATCCCACCATCAGATCGTTTCCCACGTTCGCGTTCCTTGCGCCGCCTTCTAGTCCTCTCCATCCCGAGCGCCGGCGTGCACTGACGATCGGGAGAGCAGGTCTCCGGTACTGCTCGCCCTTGCGATCCTGCACTGGGAGAGGGTGAATAAGGTTTTTGGGAAGCGCTCTGCGCGACTGCTCACGTTCTTCACCACGGGTTGTCTACCTAGGAGATTGGGTGTTGTGGGCCAATGTCGTCACCAACGTCTGCAGCGGTTGTTCGCCGTCAAATCCACAGCGGCTCCTTTTGCCGATCGCTGTTGTTTTCGCGTGTTTTCCGGAATTGTTCAGTAAATTGCCTCCTATTTTCTAACGATCCAAAAACCTTATTAGGAAATTTCCTGAGTTGAACATGATGACTTTAGCCAATGCACTGAGGCCAGAGAAATTCTCTGGCGTGCACTTCAAGAGGTGGCAATTTAAGGCCACACTTTGGCTTCAATCGCTTAAGATCTTCTGGGTAACCGAGGGCAGGCCTTAAGGTCCTTTATCTGTTGAAGAACAGATGAAGTTCGAGGAAGCCAATTCTTCCCTGAGAGGATGCATGTTAAGTGTTCTTGACAATAAACTCTGTGATATCTATCTGATAGTCACGGATGGTAAGGAGCTCTAAGATGCACTTAACGCTAAGTATGGTGCAGCTGATGCAGGCGGTGAACTGTATATCATGGAGAATTTTCATGACTACAAAATGGTTAACAATTGTACTGTAGTTGAACAAGCTCATGAAATACAGTGCCTTGCAAGAGAGCTCAATATCCTTAAGTGTCCTTTACACAACAAGTTTGTGGTTGGGTGCATTATTGCAAAGTTACCTCCATCGTGGAGGAACTTCGCCATAGCTCTCAAACACAAGAGACAAGAAATATCAGTTGAAAATCTGATAGCATCTCTTGATTTTCAGGAGAAGGCTCGGGCTAAGATGCTACTGAGAAAGGAGGCAAGGGTCAATCTAGCGCCAATGCTAATATGGTGCAGAAACCCAATGTCGAGAACAAAGGAAACAAGTCTCAATTCAAGCCAAACAAAACTACTGCTTTCAGGAAGAAGAAGAAGAAGTCAAACAAAGCCAATGATGGCTGCTGCTACACCTGTGGGGAGCAGGGACATTTTTCCAAGGACTGTCCTAAAAGGGCAGACCGCAGAGGGAAAAAGAATGTCAACATTATGACGTCTAGCAATGCAGATGGGTACGGTAATTCTTTTACTTTTATTTCATTTTCTCAAACATCATCTTGGTGGTTTGATACGGGTGCTGATGTTCATGTATGTTCTGACATGTTCATGTTTACTTCTTATCAGTTCGTCCAGGATTCCGCCGTCCTAATGGGGAATGGGTCACATGCTTCTGTTCGTGGTGTTGGCACGGTCGATCTGAAGTTCACTTCGGGAAAGATTGTCCAGCTGAAGAACGTGCAGCATGTCCCTACTATGAACAAGAATCTTGTTAGCGATACCCTTCTATGCAGAGATGCTTTTAAAGTAGTTTTAGAGTCCAATAAAATAGTTGTGTCTAAGCATGAACAATTTATTGGTAAAGTCTATGAATGCGGAGGCTTGTTCCGCTTTTCTCTTTTGGAGTTTAATAATAAGTCAGTAAACCATATTTGTGGCGGTATTAATGATGATGCAAGTGTTTGGCATTCTCATTTATGACACATTAATTTTGGTTTACTGAATCGGCTATCTAGTCTCAAATTAATTCCGGAATTCACCATTGTGAAAGGTTCTTAGTTCCATAATTGTGTGCAGTCAAAGCAACCTCCAAAGCCTCATAAGGCTGCCGAGGAGAGAAACTTGGCACCATTAGAACTCATACATTCTTATCTATACGAGATGAATGGTGTGTTGACAAAAGGTGGAAAGAAATATTTTATGACATTAATAGACAATTCAACTAGATTCTGCTATGTTTACTTGTTGCAAACTAAAGATGAAGCTTTAGACTACTTTAAAAATCTATAAATCTTAAGTAGAAACTCAATTAGAGAGAAAGATCAAACATCTTAGGTCAGATCATGGTGGTGAGTATTTTCCCAAAATATTTGTTGATTTTTGTGCGGAACACGGTATTATACATGAGAGGACGCCTCCCTATTCACCCCAATCAAACGGGGTAGCCGAGAGAAAAAACCGCACATTGTGTGACTTGGTGAATGCCATGTTAAACACAACTGGTTTATCTAAGGCATGGTGAGGGGGGGGGGGAGGCTCTATTGACTTCATGTCATGTCCTAAACCTTTCCAAACAAGTATAAAGAGAAAACCCCTTATGAGGAGTGGGTTGGGAGAAAACCATCACTTTCATACTTGCGTACTTGGGGATGTTTGGCAAAGGTCAATGTTCCAATTACCAAGAAACACAAGCTGGGACCAAAGACAGTGGATTGTGTCTTTCTAGACTATGCTCATCGGAGCATCGCATATAGATTTTTAGTAGTTAAATCTGAGGTACCTGATATGCATGTTGATACTATTATTGAATCTCGTGATGCAACATTTTTTGAGAATATTTTTTGTATGAAATATATGCATAGCACTGTTAGGATCTCTTCTGAAATTTGTCCTAAATCCACCACAACTAGCGAGTTTCTTGATACACCATTTGAGAGTGTTCCAGAGGTGGAACACGATGAAGTAACTCAGTCGAGTAAGAGATCACGGATTACAAAATACTACGATGATGATTTCATTGTGTACCTTGTGGACAATACTCCTAGATCCATAGCAGAGGCATATGGATCGCCTGATGCAGATGACTAGAAAGAAGAAGTTCATAGTGAGATGGACTCAATTCTTTCCAATAGAACCTGAGAGTTAACTGAACGGCCGTATGGGTGCAAACCAGTAGGCTGCAAGTGGGTGTTCAAGAAAAAGCTCAGGCCTGACGGTACGATTGAAAAGTACAAGGCTAGACTAGTTGCAAATGACTATACTCAAAAGGAAGGTGAAGACTATTTTGACACTTATTCACCTGTCGCCAGAATGACAAAAATCTGTTTACTACTTTCTCTGGCTGCCTTTTATGGTCTAATAATCCATCAGATGGATGTGAAGACAGCTTTCCTTAATGGAGAGTTGGAAGAGGAAATTTATATGGAACAGCCTGATGGGTTCGTAGTAAAAGTTGAAGAGACAAAGGTGTGCAAATTGTTGAAATCTTTGTATGGTCTAAAACAAGCACCTAAGCAATGGCATGAGAAGTTCGATAGTATATTCACGTCTGCGGGCTTTGTCATTAATGAGGCTGATCGGTGCGTGTACTATTGCCATGGTGGTGGCGATAGCGTTATATTATGCTTGTATGTTGATGATATACTTATTTTTGGTGCGAGCATTAATATAATTTCTGAGGTCAAGTCTTTTCTATCAAAGTGTTTTGATATGAAAGATCTGGGAGAAGCTAATGTTATTTTGAACATTAAGTTGAATAAGGATGAGAGTGGAATTACTTTAAGTCAATCCCACTATGTTGAGAAAATCTTGAGTCGGTTCAGCTTTATGGATAGCAAGATTTCTCCAATGCCTTATGATCCCAGCGTGATACTTAGAAAGAACAAGAAACCGTCGAGAGATCAACTTAAATATTCTCATATGATCGGTTCACTCATGTACTTAGTGAGCGTATCCCGCCCTGATATCTCGTTTGCTGTGGGCAAATTGAGCAGGTTCATGTCAAACCTGGGTATAGATCATTGGCATACACTTGAAAGGTTTATGCGCTACTTGAGAAGTACAATGAGTTATGGAAATCACTATACTAGGCATTCAGCCATGCCTGAGGGTTATAGTGATTCGAACTGGATCTCTAATGTTGATGAACTCTATGCCACGAGTGGATATGTGTTCACTCTAGCGGGTGGCACTATATCATGGAGGTCTTGCAAACAGACCATTTTAATGAGGTCAACCATGGAAGTAGAACTCACTACTTTAGAGACAAAATTGCAGAGGTAGAATGGCTGGGAGAGCTCTTGATGGATTTGCCTGTAGTTGAGAAAATATTGCCGGCAATCCTTATGAACTGTGACAATCAGACGGTGATTGCCAAAATGACCAGTTCTAAGGATAATGCAAAATTATCAAGACATGTCAAGAGACGTTTAAAATCTGTCAGGAAAATGAGAAACTCCTGAGTTATTACTGTTTCGTACATACAAACAGACAAAAACCTGGCAGATCTCTTTACGAAGGGTCTATCACGTAATGTGATAGAAAATGCATCGAGAGAGATGGGTTTGAGACCCATTGATGTGAGACCATAGTAGTATCCCAACCTATGTGATCAGAGATCCCGTGAATTAAGACATGGGAAAACAAGCTAGTGGTTCACCGAGGAGAATACTTCCTTTATACCCTCTCTATGTGAAGATGCACACTTGTACTCTCAAACTATAAGGCAGGTTGGCGATTTGCCTTAATGTGTTTCTGTTGGCTATGTGTAGCAAGATGTCGTCCTACATGGCAGTCTTGAAGGAAACACGCCTATATGAGCTCCGACTGTCTAACGTCGCAGGCTGTGAGATTTGGGTGATCTCTGGAAAGCTTATAAAGAGACCAGGGAGTACGACGCATATGCTCCACCCGCGGGGTAGACTACTGGTAGTCAAGTACTGGTAATGGTCTTTGGGTGAAGTCAGTTCACGCAAAACTTACAATTCAAGGTGTAGTCTATTGTTCAAGTTGTGACCTGATCAAACTTAATGATCTAGACAGAAGTTCAACTTCACAGTCTCTCCTGAAACACTAGTATATCAAACAAGGAACAAGAATGAACGCTCTCCTAATGGATTTGAGATATGGCGGGGGATTGTTGGAATAAATGGGCTAGGCCCATCTAATATTCAGAATTAATTCCCAGTAAATCTCAAAGGTCAATTAGTGCAAGAGAGGGTGGTGCTAAATGTTTAGACCCACATGGGAAGTGGAAGTGGAGCAACCCCTACATATAAGGGAGGTTGCTCTTCCACTCCTTGAGTGAGAGAGAAGAGAGGAAGAGAGGGGTGGACCGCGCGCGCTCCTCCTCCTCCTCCTCCTTCTCCTCGCTCGCTCACCTCGCCACGCCACGCCACGCCTCGCCTCGCCCCGCACCGCACACGCGCGTGCACGCGTGTGTTCATCTGAATTTGAGCCTCAAGCCGAGCCCAAATATTATATTTTTGCATAAAATTAAGTTGGGCTTTGGGTTTTTGGGATTCTGAATTTTTTGGAGCTACCGAGACAAAGTCCAAGTCGTTGGAGACGAATGCGTTTACGACTCCGTGGGAGTCTATAAATACAGGCGTGCATTGTACGGTAGAGGACATCCCACCATCAGATCGTTTCTCACGTTTGCGTTCCTTGCGCCGCATTCTAGTCTTCTCCATCCTGAGCGCCGACGTGCACCGACGATTGGGAGAGCAGGTCTCCGAAACCGCTTGCCCTTACGATCCTGCACCGAGAGAGGGCGAATAAGGTTTTTGGGAAGCGCTCCGCACAACTGCTTGCGTTCTGCACCACGGGTCGTCTACCGAGGAGATCGGGCGCTGCGGCCCAACATCGTCACCAACGTCTGCAGCGGTTGTTTGCTGTCAGATCCACAGTGGTTCATTTAGCTTCAAATCAGTACGCGTTATTTCTCGTCCCGTCTATCTGCCGATCGCTGTTGTTTTCACATGTTTTTCCGGAATTGTTCAGTAAATTGCCTTCTATTTTCTAACACCAAGTACCCCAGGGCCGCTGTTTCGTGTAGCGTCGCTGCGGCAACTGTGTGATCAGAGTTCGTAGCAATCAAAGAATGATTGTGACTGCAATTGAATCCGGGCCGGCCGTGCTGATAGACGATAACCCTGAATCCCAGCCGGGAGCGGCGAAAGGCTAGTCGTCGTGACTGGAGCCGAAGTGGCGGCACCGATGGTTATCAGTTTCTAGTTAGCGCGCGAGTGGTTGGTAGAGTGGCTGTCGAGGCTAAAGCGATGCATGCGGCGAGGGAGGCTGTGTTGGCAGCAGTGGCATTGCAGTTGTCGATGTAATGGAAAAGGGGCTTCCATTTTCCATCACTAATAAGGCGGCCACAACTCAGACTCGCCTCGACAGGGGTCTGGCCCAATAAGAAGATTTGGAGCGAGGTGAACCACTCTGCATGGTCAAGTCGGGAGCGCTCGTGATCTGACCTGACCATGTGACTATCTTCGGGCCGAGGCTCAGCTCGGAGGAGATCTGTCCCTTGCATCGATCCATGCAGGTCGAGGTCTACTCAACCAAAGCTGAAGTTACCTCCGACCTAGTCTGGTCGGGAGCTACCTCAACATAGGAGGCTTCTGTCTACAGGTGAAGGGCTGATGAGACAGGAGAGTAAAGATCGTGTATGTCGTACACTTTAGTGGGTGACGAAAGCGACTAAGGTGTATGCATGCGAAAAGCAGACTGCGCGTGCTAGGCTGCGCGTGTCAGTAGAGTGTCAATGCATGGGACCCACCTTGACCTTACTCATCGCTGGTAGTGGTATATGGGCAGGATCCTCATGCGTAAGATATTATCGCCTTGCTCGAAGAGATTCGGCAAACGGATGCACTGATGCCTGATGCGGAGGTGTTGATGCGCCGAGGTGGAGCATCAGAGCGGTGAGGTGGAGGAGTGGAGCAGCTGAGTGGCGACCGAAGTTCTGATGCAGCAGTGAGAGACAAGAGGCGAGTTGCGATGCCAAGGGACTGAGGGTCAGGGTTTGGGAGGCTAGTATGCGGCAGGCTTATATAGGATGGTTGGGTCGTTCAGGCCCGTGCCATCCACCATAGGCTTACGCGGGCCAAAAACAGGGCTAATCGACCTGACCGTTATAAGGGGTGTGCTAGGCAGCATGACAGGCCCGTGTCTAAGCAAAGGCACTAGTTGTCACGAGTTTAGGGTCCGTCCTGACCCAGTCCCCTCCATGTCGGGTCGTTCTCACACTAATACAAAATGCATTTTCATAGGTGCCTCGATTTTTCAAACACGAGCGGTTCGTAAACAAAATGCGACTGTGATGACGAATGATACAATAACCGCCTGTGATGACAGAACATCACAAGCGGATTTTAAAAAACAACCGCCTGGGTAAATACATGATTTTTTCAGGGGGCTATTAATTAAGAACCGCCTGTAATGTAACAAACATAACAGACGGTTCTTTATTAACCACCGCCTTGGTAAATACATGATTTTCACAGGCGGTCATTGCTTAAGAATCGTATGTACTGGTTCAAGCATCACAAGCGGTTTTTATTGAAGAACCGTCTAGGGAAAGTCATTGTTTTCACAGGCTACTTGTTAATTATGAACCATCTGTGATGCTGATAAGTTCCAATCAAGCTAATCCCTGCACAACAAGCTCTTGTAGATGTAAGTAACACCCGTGGCTCGTCATTTGGATTGTTGAAAAGCTCAATTGAAGTCTGATGATCCTTGGAAGGATTTTTCCCATCCATTTGAAAGATTTCTTTCCCTCCTGTCCATTTAAAAACTTAGGAAGATGCTCCTTTCTATGATTTAATGCCTAAATATATTGACTAAAAATTAGTACCTACTCTCTTAATGCTTCACACAAGCGAGGAAGCAAACAAGTTCAATCACAAATCTTTTTTTTACCCTTTTTCATTGGGATTTGACATGAATCTTTCAAGCATAGATTTGTCAATAGGTGAAGCTTCCTTATCACATATGTTAATGACAGTTATAAGCGAAGGATGTGCCAAAGCTAATGAAATCTGAATTGTACTGAAGATAAAGAGATCCTGCATATGAGTGACAATGTCTAAGTTAGACAGCGTGAAGCTATGATGGCAAGCTTCAACAATATGAAAAGTGATGTTAAGCTTATGCTTGCATTAACCAAGGCATGTTGTGAAGGTATAACACTTGTTGGGGCAAGCATAACAGTGATGCTCCAACAAGTGTTATGCCCTCACAACATGCCTTGGTTGATGCAAGCATAACCTTGGCATCACTTTTCATGTTGTTGAAGGCTGCTATCATAGCTTCATGTTGTCTAACCTGGACATTGTCACTCATATGCAACATCTCTTTATCTTCAGTCTCGTTGAGATTTCATTAGCTTTGACACACCCTTCACTTGTAACTGCCATTAACATGTCTGATGAGGAAGCTTTACATATTGATAAATCCATGCTTGAAAGATTAAGGTCAAATTCCTATGAAAAGGTTAAAAACAAGATTATTGATTGAAGTTGTTCACTTCGTCGCTTGTGTGATGCACTAAGAGAGATGGTACTGATTTGTAGTCAATATATTCAGCCATTAGAACTGATAAAGTAGCATCTTCATATGTTTTTAAAATGCAAAGAAGAGAAATAAATCTTTCAGGACTTGTTTGGGTGTACTCAATCTAATTGGATTGAAGTGGATTGGAGTGAAGAATGAACTAATTTTCTCTTCAGCCCACTAATATTGAAGTGGATCCACTCCTATCCAGACAAGCCCTCAAATGGATGAGAAGTATCGTCAGACTTCAATTGAAGCTTTTAACAATCCAAATAATGAGTCCCGGGTGTTACTTGCATCTACAAGAGCTTGCTGTGAAGGGATTAGCTTGACAGGAGCTTCAACAGTTGCGCTTCTAGATGTTGTTTGGAACCAAGTTGTTGGAAGGAAAGCCTGATCATCATAGGTCAGAAGAAATTTATATACACATACAATTTGATAACTTATGGAACAGGTGAAAGTGATAAATATGATAGTCAACAAGCTAAAAAGGATCACTTGTCCAAATTAGTCTTCTCTACAGAAGTTGAATTTAATAATGTTCGAAACATGCTATCTATTGTCCTAAGTTCATTTCAGAGGATACAAATATATACAATATATATCATACATTTTTTCCAGCATTGCCATCTTCTCGCATATAGGGTTTCAAATTCTTTTTAATGCTTCTCTCTACGCGCTTAATATTTTATGGTTCGGTGAAAGGGTACATCTCTTCAAACTGATTATATTCCTCTTCATTATCTCCCACATTCTCAACCCCAACAATATTTTGCTTTCCATAAACAACTACGTGCATCTTCTCAGTTTCTGGATCTTGCACATAAAAAACTTGTGCAACACGATTGGCGAGAACCCACAGGTCTTCTTTATAATCCACTTTATTTAAGTCTACCAGTGTCAGCCCGTATTGTCCACTTTCACACCATC
The DNA here is from genome assembly GCA_036927565.1 of Tuctoria greenei. Lineage (NCBI taxonomy): Eukaryota > Viridiplantae > Streptophyta > Magnoliopsida > Poales > Poaceae > Tuctoria > Tuctoria greenei. The sequence continues at coordinate 99,820,828 of JAYESD010000010.1, forward strand.
AGGATGTTTGAAACATTGTCACTTAAATACGGGCATTACCATTCTTTCGCCATAATCGAGTTCCCATATTTCCTCTATGAACCCGAAGTATGTGGTCTTCTGCCCTTGTGAATTATAAGCCTCAATACGAACACCACTATTTTGTGCAACACTCTTACCATCTTTTTCTTTAGTGTAAAATGTGTAACCAGTGATGTCATATGCTTGCCATGATGTCACCAAAGCAGATGGGCCAGCAACTAACTTCTTCATTGGTGTCTCTTCTATAGAGCTTCCATATGGTATATTTTTTCCATTAACCATTCAGTGAAACATCTTCTGTGCTCTTTCATGATCCAGTCCTCTGTGCTTTCTTGGGTTTCGCGAAGCTCAATTTGGTGTTCCTCAATGTACGACTAAGCTATTGCAAGTTGTTGTAGTACACCAAAATGTGCACGTTGTACATTCTTGTAATCTTGAACGATAAAAGTTTTCTTACCCACTTTGCCTCTCCCAAGTAGTCTACCCTTAAGTACTGGTATAGGCACACCTATCAGGTTTCTATCTTTGATGTAATCAGTGCAACCCTCAATCAGTTCTTCAGTGGTGTATCCTTCCATAATTGAACCCTCTGGGTGAGCACGGTTCCGCACATAACGTTTTAATACTCCTAAATATCTCTCCAACAAAAACATATGATGTAAATATAGTGGCCCCAATGCTGTTATCTGATCAACAAGATGTATGATTAGGTGTACTTGCATATCAAAAAAGGATGGTGAGAAACACATCTCAAGCTTACACACAGTCTCGATGTTGTATGTTTTCAGATAGTCTAAATCTTCACGTGCTATCACCTTTTGCGATACTGCATTGAAGAAGTAACACAAACATGTGATGACAACTTTTATATGCTCAGGTTTGATGACTCTTATTGCAATGGAAAGGAACACTGTCATCATCATGTGACAGTCGTGAGAATTATAGCCGAATAAAGACAAGTCTTTCATCGAGACTAGTTTGCGGATATTGGATGAGAAACTCGTGGGCACTTTGATCCCACACAAGCATTCACAAATTGCTTTTTTCTCTTCTACTATCAAGTTGTAGCTGGCTGGGGGAAGGTAATGCTTCCCGTTCGCCTTTTCTACTGGATGAGGCTCTGGTCTCATATCAAGATTTACCAGGTCCATATGTGAATTTAATCCGTCCTTTGTTTTCCTCAGCATGTCTAGCAAGGTCCCAATGATGCTTTCAAATACATTCTTTGTAACGTGCATAAAATCAATACTATAGAAAAATTCCAGATTCTTCCAATACGAAAGATAATTGAAAAAAAATTGATTGTTTCTTGAAAGTCATGTCAGTTGTATCACCCCGAAGATGTACTTTTCTTTCTCTTTGTTCCTTTACATTTTTTGCCCTTACCGAAAGCAATATGAATGTTCTTGACCATTTCGAACACGAGTTTTCCACTTTATGGTTTTGGTACAGTATCTTTTTCGATTTTGTTATCAAATTGTTCTTTCATATTCCTATACTTGTGTGTATCTGTCAAGAACCACCGGTGTCACATGTACACCGTCTTTCTGGATGAAGTGAGGTATAGAAATCAAGTTCTACCCACACACCTTACACAACCTTTCTTCCCTTTCATTTGTCCCGATAATGTAAACAATCCGAGATAATCATGCACGGTAATGAATATCATTCTCTTAGCGTGAAATACTCCCACTTGTACTCATCCCATGTACGTACCCCTTCATTCCACAAAATTGTGTAGTTTTTTTTAAAACCTCTTTTCACCAAACGAGATTGGATTACTATAGTATCTGTCCAAGCAATCTTATTTTTGCAGTCGATACATGGACATAATATGTCATCTATCTTTTGCAACTTTGCATGTCTCTTGGATGCTTCAATAAAATTTGCAACATTATGAATGTACATAGGATAGGGTCTTGGCATTTTATACATCCACGATCTACGGTCCATGCTTCAATAACAAAATTTTTGTAAGATTTACAAAATTTGGCCATAGATATTCCCTAAAGGTCTTCTATAAAATGAATTTACAGAGACATAACAAGCCTGTATCATATGAGTGAATACTGGTACCATGTAGGTCTGTTCATAAGGGTTCCAAGAAAATTTGTTTCATAATTTTCTCAAGTTCCTAGTGGCCATAATAGATTTTTGAAGAAAGGCTTATTCATTGAAACATTTCATCGAACACGTGATGTGCTTGTATTCATCTTCAACCTTTAATCCTTCAAATCTACTTCCTGTTCTATACAATTCATGGGTGAGCTCAACGGGAGACTCAACTACATCTTTCAACCTTTAATCCTTCAAATCTACTACAAATCTCAAGTGTGGGGATGGGGGGAGGGTTGAGGCATATGCAAACTCAACAAAAGGAAACTGAAAACGAACAACAAATTGAAAATATGACAGTGAAGAAGAAGTCTCTTCTAAACTTTTCTCTGTTCGAATATTGATGAACAGATGAATGCAGTACCGCCCGCTCACAATGGAAAATTATGGCAGCCTAGCGGCGTCGATGCAAAACCTACAGGGTTAGGTTTTCTGTGGTGCCCGATGGGTCTTTATATAGGCGTCGGTTTTCACAGACAGTTTTAACGAAAAAACCGCCTATGAAAAAAATTAATAAAGTTCAGGCGGTTTTTAACTGCTTCACACAGTTGGTACTTAATAACCGCCTGAGAAGATTCTTATCTCAGGTGGGTGTTACTCACCAACCGTCTAGGATAATTGCCCGAGCCTGTTCCTCAGTTTTCTTTTCCCTTGCTTCATTTTTATTTAGATTCCAATATAAATACTAAAACATGTATAGATTCTGCAAATTGAGTCCAAATTCGATGATTCTTTCTTCTATATTTTTCAAAGTTAACATCTACCACCAGGAACAAATATTTTAAAACTTGTATAGATAACATTGTAATGTTTTGTAAATATCAAATTTATTTATACTCACATATTATTCACATTTCTGTATCTCCTAAAAGAAGGGATCCTTCACTGAAATTGGTTTGTATGAACATATTTGTATTATTTATATATGTATGAATTTTGTTAATTTTTTAAATCATTCAAACATGTCAAAATTAAAATTATCTATCATTCTAACCAAATGCTCATATACATATGAGTCGTTCATCAAATTTTAAACACACATTGATTCAAAACAATTTAAAAAATCTAAAAAAATTCATAAAGGTTGGTATGATGAGTTAAAAGGTCCATTGAAAAACTAAATGAAAAAAATCATTATATTCATCAAGATAGAAAAATGATAAATAGCAATTGTTAATTGTTTTTTATGTTCTGACCAATTTCAAAGGCTTTATGAAGTGAAATTTAATGGTAACCTTTAATACTGAAGCATATTACAAGAAAGTGGAATCTGGGCTTTTGAAAAGCCTCACATTTAATCAATAATATTAATTAAGCTTATATAAAGATCTTTTCAGGCGGTTGGTACTGAATAACTGTCTGAGAAGATTCTTTTCTCAGGCCCGAGTCTGTTCTTCAGTTTTCTTTTCCCTTACTTCTTTTTTATTTAGACTACAATATAAATACTCAAACATGTATAGATTCTGCAAATTGAGTCCAAATTCGATGATTCTTTCTTCTATATTTTTCAAAAATTAACATCTACCACCTAGATCAAATATTTTAAAACTTGTATAGCTAACATTGTAATATTTTGGTAAATATCCAAATAATTTATACTCACATATTATTCACATTTATGTATCTCCTAAAAAAGATCCTTCACTTCAATTGGTTTGTATGAACATATTTGTATTATTTATACATGTATGAATTTTGTTAATTTTTTTAAAGCATTCCAACATGTAAAATTTCAAATTATCCATCATTCTAACCAAATGCTCATATACATATGAGACATTCATCAAATTTTGAACACACATTGATTCAAAAAAAATTGAAAAAATCTGAAAAAATTGATAGAGGTTGGTATGATGACTAAAAAGGTCCATCGAAAAACTAAATGAAAAATAATTATATTCATCAAGATAGAAAATTACAAATAGCAATTGTTATTTGTTTTTTATGTTCTGACCAATTTCAAAGGCTTTATAAAGTGAAATTTAATGGTAACCTTTAATACTCAAGCATATTATAAGAAAGTGGAATTTGGGCTTTTGAAAAGCCCCACATTTCATCAAGAATATTAATTAAGCTTACATAAAGATCTTTTCAGGCGGTTGGTACTGAATAATCGCCTGAGAAGATTCTTATCTCAGGTGGGTATTACTTACCAACCGTCTGAGATAAATAAATCTTCTCTAGCGGGTGGAAATTACCACCCGCCTGGGTGATAATCATCTTCTCAGGCGGTTGGTACTTCATAACCGCCTTAGAAGATAGGCGTCTATATATAGCCCTCGGCTGCGTTGGATAAACCTAACCCGGGTAAAATCACTTATACGCCGTCAGGCTGCCAAATTTTCGTTTGCCGCCAAGTCTTCGCCGCTATTGCCGTCGAGCTTTGTTGTCGCTGCTGAGTTTCGCCATCGTCGCCGAGCTTCGCCGTTGTCGTCGTGCTTCGCCCTTGCCACTTACTTCCTTCCATGTACGCCGAGCTTCGCCCTCGCTATCACCGCTGAGCTGTGCCCCCGCCATCGCCGCCAAGCTTCGACCTTGCCGCTAGGTACACTGCCGCTTCCTTTCCTCCTTCGTCCCCATGCCGCCTCCCTCCTCACCTTCACCGCTGGTTGAGTGATGTCCTCATCGCCACCACACCCTAGATTTCCTTAATCAAAGTTTTTGAACCCTAGGTGCCTTGGTCAATCGCCTTAAACCCTAGGTTCCTATCTAATTTTCATTAATCAAAGAATTATCAGTGGTTTATCAGTGGTTGTTCAGTGCCTTGATCAGTGGCCTCAAACCCTAATTTATCTCCTTATTGTTTCAAACATTATTAGTTTAGTGGTTGATTTCCTTATAGAAGCATTATTAGTGGTTTATGCTCTATCTGCTTATTGTTCCAAACATTATCAGTGGTTGATTTCCTTATAAAAGCATTATCAGTGGTTTATGCTCCTAATATATAATTATATATGTAAGGCCTCGAGTGTTAGAATCAATAATGATATTGGTACTTACTTTAAAAGCTTCAAGGGGGTTAGAGAAGGTGATCCTTTGTCACCTCTTTTGTTTAACATTGCTGTTGATTGTCTTGCTAGGATGGTATATATGGCCCAAAAAAATAAATTGTTTTCAGGTTTAGCTGATGATCTAGTGCATAATGGTGTGGCAGTTTTACAGTATGCAGATGATACAATTTTATGTATAACAAATGATTTAATGGGGGTTAGAAATATAAAACTACTTCTGGCTTTGTATGAAAAGCTATTAGGTCTTAAAATAAAATTTGAAAAAGTGAAGTTTACAACATTGGGGGTGACCAGAATTTAGCTAAAAATATTGTTGACATTTTTAATTGTAAAGTGGGTAGTTTGCCTATTAGTTACTTAGGTGTTCCATTGTCTGTCGGTAGGCTCTATGTAAAAGACTAGAATAAATTAGAAGAAAAGGTGACTAAGAGATTGGCTAGTTGGAAACAGTCAAACTACTGTGGAAAAGTTGGTTGTACTTAGAAGAAGGTTTTTACGGCAAGGAGGTCAGATGAAAAAGAAATACCATCTAGTAAAATGGGAAAACATTTTTAAAAATAAGAGGAAAGGTGGGTTGAATATAAAGTTATGGAACTTGGTCAATCACATTGGTCAGAGGCCTTAAACCCTAGAATGGAACTTGGTCAATCACCTTGGTTAGGCACCTTAAACCCTAGAATGCCTTATCAAACCCTAGAATGCTTCCATCTTTTTCTCCATGCAACACTTCATGTAGAGTTAATATGTCACTCATTATATTTTTTGTCTTATTAGTTCTAGCATGGAAAGCCCTAAGAAGAATATTGATGGTAGTAACAATAAAGAAGGCAATATTGAGTTTAGTGACTCCAGCTGTTCAGGCTCCTTTCACAGTCCATCAGATCCTTTTTCGAATATAAAAATTAAAAAGACTTCAGAGGATCTCGACCTGGAATATGATCATGTCGGGGAGGTATGGATCACGAATCTTAATTTCAACAGTTCAAGATAATGTTGGTTGTTAAGTATATGAAGTCTTATAATACTTTTCTACCTAAATTAATCTCGAAGACAATGAGGTGACTTCAGCTCCTAAAACCGCAAAAGGTTCTCCAAAGGATGAATCATTAGGTTCTCTCAAGCGCAAACGAGGGAAACGGGGTCCCAATAAGGGTCCATTGAACCGCATCATGTACATAACAAGGGTCAGTTCAGGTGGGCTTCCCTAAGAGCCACTGAATTCAGTTATAAAGTATCAAAATGCATGCGGTTTTCTTGTTAGAGAGCTCATGCCGATCAGAACCGAGAATTGGAGAAAATTACCTAAGAATACCAATAATGAGTTGTGGGAAACGATGAAGAAACAATTCAAGTTCCCGAAAGGAACGAAAGAAGCTGTAAAGAAAGCAACATTGGTCTCTTGCGGCAAGAAGTTTCGTGGCTGGGAGAGTGAAATCAATGCTTATGTTAAGGCCGATAAGGTCCCTAGCCTTAGGAAGATGGGAAAAATCAGACAAGCTCAGTGGCAAGAATTTGTCGTCAAAAGACCACACCTAATGCTAAAGCCCTAAGTGCAACTAGGTCAGAGATTGCCAAAAAGAACAAATACCATCATCGCTTGGGGTCTGCCGGATATGCCCCCAAAGTCCAGAAAAGCAATAGAAGGATCTCTTGAAGCCGAAGAGGGAGAATGACCAACTTACTGCTATCCTAGGAAACCCTAAACACAGTGGACGGGTTCGAGCAATCTCTTCTCAAATGTCTTGGCTAGATGGTTTCCCAAAAGATAAAGAGACATATAGAAGACGTGAGAAGTTTAAGAAAATACTTGATGAAACGATTGCTCAAAAGGTCAAGGAAAATGTGCAAGAAACAATGGAACAACTTAGACAATCAGGACAATTAGTGGCACCAAGTACAGCGATGGTTCCCGTGCCAAAGAAGCATTTGGTATCTCTAACTACCTACCCTAGCATCGTAGGTTCTGTGCCAGGCTCGGGGTCAATGCATAAGTTCGCTGTCGATGATATTGCTAAGGACAAATCTTGTCATCTTCTTGTCCCAATCAGCAGAGTAGGGAACAAAACCTAACAGGTTGCCACTGCTATTGCAAAGTCTGATCGTGACTTCAACGGCAATCCACTTCCGTTGTATTATGTTGTGGTGCAAGTTCTTCAGATCATTAATAATGATTATGAAGATTACGAAATAGACCACATCACACATGAGGAGATCACGACTCTAGGGCAGGCTGTCAACCAATTAATCTTTTGGCACCGAGGCGATATCATGTTGGACGATGAGTCAATTTCTAACCCTATCGCATCTCAAAATACTGCAGCCACGTCTTCTAATGCGAAAGTCCAGGAAGATCCACTCTCAGTCCAGGATGATACACTCCCCTATGTCTCAGCAAGGATGATAGAAACCTTGCTAGTAAAGATAACCAAGAGCAACAAGTTGGACAACAGCTTCAAGCAGTACCAGAGCAAGTTGTTGCTAGTAAAGAGCAACCAATTGAGCAACAACTTGAAGTAGTACTAGAGCCAGCTGCTGGGAGTAAAGAGTAATCAGTTGAACAATAGGTTCAACAACAAGCCAGTGTCCAACTTCTGATGACTACTCCTCGATCATCAATGTCTATCAAAGTTAGCTCATACGAAATTAAGAAATCTTCATCAGAAGTGTCAAAGTATTTGGGAAATATGAAGGAAAATATTAGAAATCGATTGCATCTCGTTCTTCTCATGAGCCAGCATTAGAAGATATCAAGGAGTGAGAAGAAGACGGTGTCATGTATAATCAGCGGACGGCTTTAGTTAAACCAGGAGTTCCAATATACAAGCTCGAGGATGTTCCTCCTAAAAATGTGAATGGGAAGCCGTTCATGACATCGACACAACTTAGCAAACAACCTATCCCGCTCAAAAGAATGCACCAGTAGTACATCACTGCCAACACAAAATATGATCTTTCTTATGTCACATTTCATGTGTCACAAGATGCATTATGGAGCATTGGAGAAAATAAACGAGCCCTATTCTTTGAAGATCTGCATGTCCTTTTCCATCGGGGCATGCTCGAAATCAACCTGCTACTCGCCTGGTGCTTGTAAGTGCCTCTAATATTTTGCATTTGCTTTTCTTACTACACACATACACATTTCATGAGATTATAATAATTCTATACTTCTTCAATAGGATGCAATACATGGATAATGAAAAGATGGAACGCAAGACATGTATCCTTGACCATATACGGATTGTAAAGACGTTATTCGACATTATGGCAGATCGAGACTCAGTACTGTACAAGCACATGAAAAAAAAAGAATTTGAAAAATCAATAGCAAAACAAAAGAAGGATAGAAGGACAAAAGTTGCAGCTTACATAGGACATACCATGTTTAACTTTGTCAGAGATGGCAAGGACCTTGTAAAGGCTCCGTACCACTTCGAGTAAGTTCGACACATGACATTGAAATAGAAATTATTGCTAATTGTTAACATGTGTGTTTGTATGTGTGCAGTAAACACTACATAATGATCTTGATCAAACCAACGCAGAGTTTGGCAACAGTCTTGGACTCACCCGATTACCCACTAGATCATTACAAAGATTTTCTTTCCATTTTGAAATTGTACGTTTATTCAATACTTTTAATTTACACACATTTAGAATGTGTTGACAAATTTTATATGATATTTCTTGTATTGCAGCGCTTGGCGGTTTTATGCGGAAAAGCTTGACGTTCAGAGACCTTCTAATACGAATGTATTGGACATTAAAACATATTATCCTTGTCCCATGCTCCTGCTGGGAGCGTCTTATGTGGATATTATGTATGCGAGCATCTTCGGACCGCTGGCGAATATAAAGTGAATCGTGAGGATGTAAGTTTTCCTTAATGTCGATATCTTTTCTTACTTTTGAGTTTCATTTTCATTGTAACTAGTGTATTTTAATACTTATATTCTCTGCTATTCAATTTTACCAAAAACATTATTTTTAGATTTTGATTCCAACTTCAAAATTCAATTGCTCATAGTACAACTGCTCCAAAAAACCAAATAAATTCTTGTATACTCTCACTTTGATCTACATTTTGAGATTGTTCAAACCGACACATTCTAAACCTTGTTATGTGTTTCATTGCAGCACACGAAGAATGTGAACGAAGAATGACCGGTTTGTAGAAGTATGCCTGGTGGAGGAGCCAACAAGATTGCCGGTGAATTGTGTCAATTCGTGCGTCGCAAAATTTTTCACAAAAGAGGGGTGTTCTTTGATGAGCATGATATAATAGCTGATGTGACAGAACTTTGCAACTATGACAATAGAAACAATTTTTAGTGAAACTTGTAAACTATGAGATGACTTGTATGTGTAACTTGTACATATGTATATTGTTTCATTGAATTTGACTTTTGTGAGATGACTTCTGATTATATTGTTTACTTCTATGATTATATTGTTGACTTCTGTGATTATATTGAATTGACCTAAAAATTAGAAATAACAACAAGTATTACTGCATAGGGTATACCTTATCACAGGCGGTTATTTACCTACGACTAGACCTGCCTATGAAATATCATTATCACAGACGGCTAGATATAGGTAAAGAACCATATGTGATAACCTAATTATCACAGGCGGTTATTGTTATGGTACAAACCGGTTGCGATAAATTGTCTCTACATGCGGCTTGTCATAGGTAAAGATCTGCCTGCGATAACACCATTATCACAGGCAGTAGTATATACTGCACGACCCGCGTCTTCACAGGCGGCTAGTCGTAAGTAAAGAGCCGCCTGTGATAATACCATTATCATAGACAATTTAACTTCTCCACCTGTGAAATTGCAGATTATCACAGACCCTTCATTTCAGGCGGTTTTAGAAACCGCGTGTGATAATACGTTTGGAGCCGTCTGAGATGAGGCTTATTATAGCAGTGCCATACCAGATCAATTTCACCTGGCCTCTGGCTGGCCCATTTAGCTCGGCCCACTTTACCACCTCTATATATCGCGGGAGGTCCTTCTCCTAAGCTTTGGAAAAAAAAAGAGGATATGGATACCATATTTCTTTGCACTATCAGCATGCAGATATTCAATTGACCATGGTTGCGCTTGAATCCAGTTTTGTGTTTTGTTCTTTATGATGAATTGGGCGGCCTATTAGAGCTGGTCTATGTGAAGTGTAAAAATGAACTAAGTCTCTTCATACCATAAAGTTCAATAATAGGGCAACACACGATACCTTGTCATTCATTCAAAAGGGTAACTTCTTAAGTGGAACAACGGATCATATGCACTGGATGTATATCATTATATGTTCGCTGCAAGTTTCAATTTTTAATAGGATTATAGCAAAATTAATATTTTAACTTATTGTACCATTTTTTGTGAACGTCATTTTTTTGTCAGAAAGGTTTAATACATTGCATACTATTTCCATTCCATTTCCCACAACAAATTTTGGACAACAATAATCAAGTTTTTCGTGCCATGCTTTTGGTTATGTCTCATTCATCTCCCAGCATGTAGGCCTTTGCATACAAGGACATCATATATAACATCCTCATTTTCATTGCCATACATCGCATTAAGTCTCATGAGAAAATCCCTAAGGCCTCGTTTGGCTAGTGGGGATGTTGATCCACGTGGAAACTAGTCCACGCGTGGGTCGGGTTGCCACCTGATCCCTACCGGCAGGTGGGTGCTAATCACATGTCACATTACGTATTTGGGAATATTCAGCTGTGGATTTTGGTGCTGGCGTGGTTGCATCACTAGCTACGATGTATTTTATTAACCATTGATTATTTATTTCTCATAGAAGATTAAATATCTTATTATGCAAAAGAGAGAAATATGTTGACTTGCAAAATGACATAAAAATGTAGATCGTAGAAAATTGAAATAAAAATTAATTTTTTTAACACTTCATACTGGTTTGGTACCAAAAAATAAATACATCACTGTTCAAATAAGGTGATTAAAGTATTCTGAAATATATCATCTATCATATCAATTATCCAACAATCAGTACAATTGTTGAAGCATCTATCAATGGATGACCACATTTGATGACAAATTGACAAAAACATTGTGTGATACTGAAAGCACTAATATGAAGAAACTATATCTTTTGGAGACTCAAGGGTAAATGCAGTTATTGGATAGATGACATATTCCTGATACGCTAGTTTGAAATAAACATGATATCAGCATGGAAAAGATTTTTTAGCTACAAGCAAGAAATTCTGACAACTAAGAACACTGACTAATTGAGTCTCTTGACTCTAAGACATCATAAGCAGTAACTGCATTTTACGAGCCACGTCATTAGCTTGCACAAAAGTAAGATGAAAAGATCAATAACATTACAAACAAACAGAGAATGCTACCAGAAGACAACATAAAAAAGCAGAATAACATTAGCATGAGAAGCATGAACCACAAGGACAACTATGTTCCTCTTGGAGCAGCAAGAAAATAGAGGTTCAACTTTTCTGGATACAGTGATTGAATCTTTATCCATATTTTTGAAATGACACTTACAATTGATCCCTGAGCACCATCTAAGAAACGGAGTTCATCAGCCTCTGTAGTAAAATGAGCAAGAAGCAAGAACAATCAAGCACCAAAAATTTCAAGGAAGCCAACAGTACACACACCACAAAAATTTCAATGTTGCCAGGATGAAGCTCAACAATGTTTCAAACTGCTCAAAGAGCATACATAGAATAAAAAGTTTCCAACAAAAAATAAATATAACATTATACTGTACCACTCCAACTGCCTTTTAGCCCTCTTCTCCTATGTGCAGAAGGCTCAAAAGTCAGCAGTTATGATAAGACGAATAAGGTTACAAAAATGGAATCGCAAGTCAAAACTAATGTCATTTCCAGTAAGATTCAGATTATTGGAACATAGAGAGAATTATCCTGTGCTCCCCACCTTCACAAGGAACCTCTGCGGCCAATTCAAAAAATGATTCCAGAATGTCCCATAGAATGTTTTGGCATAACTGAATCTGCATATTTATACCAGGTTACTGCAAACAAAAGGAAAAGTGGTTTCATTTTCACTCTAGTTCTTGCATATATCAGATACCAGCCACTGTTATGCGTACCATTCTTTTAGATTGGTGCCTGAGGGTGGGGAGGATTTGGAGGTTCTCCATGTATTAGAACTAAAGCCAGGTTTGTTTGCATTTTCTTTGCAGAACTTGTGCCATGAGGGAGCCTACATGCCATGGATCCCTAGGCCTTTAGCCCGTGATCCAATCTCACGTGGCGAGTATGAGGAGACGCCCATGGCTGAGCAGTGAGCTGATATGCGCTTGCATTCCTTGCAACTTACCTCTGCTGTACTCGTTATGCTGCAACAAGGGTCCTCATTAGTCATATTGCAGCTCCAAGTGATGCCAGAAGCTGGATTTGGGCTTTGGCCTGCGTGCCGAAGGTTTAGATATCGTGATGCAGATCACCTGCACCGCTAAGTCTGGGTTTTGAATTTCTGAGTTAGTTGAGTCATATCATTCAAAGCTGTTCAATTGTGAATCTATGACTTATTGACTGTGTTGAGTTTCTCACAAGTATACACTAATCATACCTTTCTCGGCAACAGCCGGGCGCTGTGCGGCCTGCCGCGGGCCATGCAGGCGATTAGAATCACATTGCAGAGCAGCGTCGGCGGTGGGCGCGGTAGCGCCTCCAGCAGCAGCAGCCGCGCGCGGTCGAGCCGCCCCTGCTTGCACAGCCGCCTCACCAGCGACGCCGTCGGCTGCATCTTCTTCGCGCTCCCAATCCCGTAGCTGGTTGCGGTAGCATTGACAATGGGTGTCGCGGGAAGTAGCGAGGCGACGCAGTGGGGAGGAGGCATGAGATGGTGGCGCAGCAACGTCCGTCTGCCGAAAGAGAAGCTCTGCCTTCGCCAGAGTTGGCCTGGAGAAGCGTCAAGAGAGGAGGGTGGGCGGCGGCGAGTCACTGGAGAGGAGGGTGGGCGGTGGCTGCAGAGTTCTCGGCAGAGGAAGACTCGCGATTGCGGCGGAGTCGTGAGTCGCGCGACTGCTCGAGGATTCGTGTCCCGATGGGAGGAGGAGTCAGTGGATTTTCACTCGATGGGCGTGGATTCGAAATCGGTACAATGGATCTACTCCCTACCAAATACAATTTCGGCCAACGACGAGTATTTTGGGTAGGAGTGTATTTCGACCCACGAATGTAGTGGATTGGGTCCAGATCCACTCCGGTCCACCCTCTTCCAAACGAAGCCTAAGTGGGAAGAAAAGTAGAAAACACAAAAAAAAATAATAAGAAAAAAAAATAAATGGTAGTCAAAAAATAAAAAAGGACAAAAAAGAGAAAGTAAACCAAAAAAAGAAAAAAAAAGAAACAAAAAAGGAGAAGGAACCCACCCGCTGGCCACAAAACAAAAAGTCAACCCAGCCAGAGTGTCTGGCACACCCACCAGGACCCCCGAGAGCCACCTGCGCCCCTATAAAAAGGAGGCCGCTCCCACCGTGAAAACCCTGCCGTCTGCCCTTTTCCAACGTAAGCCAATGCCTATAGAAAAACCCTAGCACCCAGGGAGAGAAGCGAAAAAGAAGAGAAAGTGGAGGAAAAAAAGGAGGAGAGGGTGAAGACCTAGCAGCAGGGGAGCACCGTCGCCACTGTTCGTCGACGGGCTGCTGTCGTTCGCTGCTGTCTTTTCCGTCGACTTCATGGCACCATCTTCGTCGTCGCCGTCACACTGCCGTCCAACTTTGGAGCTGCGGGACCATCGCTGCCTTTCCTTCATCAAATCATCGTCATCGCACTGCCACTCCACATTCGCCAAAGTTAGCCACGCCGAGGTAGATTTCTACCGTTTTGACGCTTCGAGTATCGTGATCAAGTTCGCATTTCCTTTGCCATGCATGAGATTTGGCGAACATTTGGCGAGATGCATGCCATAACCATGCCAAGAACCATTCGCCGCCACCATAAAAGTTTCAGCCATCAAATCTGAATTATTAACGTGCATTAAACACACACAAGATTAAACTCACTCTCCAATTACATGCCGCTGAAATTTATTTTTTTTACCGTAGCTGTCATTCATTCTTGAATTAACATTACTCGAATTTAATTTGTTCACATGCATAGAAAATAAGTGGCAAGGTCATAACAAATTTATTAACACATACTCCGCTTACAAATCAGCACGCATGCATATCATCCCATGTTCACTCTATGTATGTATTGTATCGATTTCGGGCACTTGCTTCTGTATGTGTGTGATCACGGATAGAAGGACACGCTTAGGAGACCGTGTTCGAGGATCTCAACATCAAGACTTCGACACGCTCGAGCCAGCCAACCCACAGAGCAAGGTAAGGATGTGTTTGATTGGGTGTCAAAGTGGGATGGGATGGATTAATCCCAGTTTTTAGATATGAGATGGTCCTATTTTCTGTTTGTTTAGAGGGTTGGGACGATCCCTGTTTCTTGTTTTTTTTGTGCGATGATTTGAATTCCAATGGTCCTATCTCCTGTTTGAATAAAAGGATTGGACAGAGACATGTGAGTATGAGTACTTCCGGAGGGCCGTGCGTGCCTGCCTTTTTTTCCTTTGCCCACGCATGCCTCCACGGAGGTGGGACAGATCCCTCCGCATGTTTTCGGTGGGATGGTTCCATCCTGCATCTGGGTGGAATATTTTCTTTTGAGAGATGACTCCATCGCATGTGCCTCCAAACCAAACAATAGAAAAGTGGGATCGTCCCGTCCCGTCCCACCATATCCCTCAAACGAAACACACCCTAAGTGTCTTTGAACATCTTGATCCTATGTTTTAAAATATTTTGTTTGTAAACTTGCATGCTCGTGTCAATTTGATGGGAAACCTATCATTAGGGTTTACTAGTCTTGATTGTCGTCTCCTTGTCGCTGGGTTTATGATAGCGAGTCGGATATGGTCGTTTTCTTTTTGCTTTGCATTGCTTAGTCTAGGTTTATGGCAGTTAATAATCTTGTTTAATAATCTTCTAACCACGTGGATGATAATGATAATGATGGAATATTAATTACCTTAGCAATATGAAACTTAGGGATCTAAGCAAGTGGGTATTGTGGACTGGGTTCGATGGGATGGTGGTGTGCTTGCTCTAGATCTAAGGACCAATTCATAGAAAACCACCCAGGACTATAGTGTCACCACAGGGCTAAATATGGGTCACTACAGGAATCCTGACAATTTGCGACGGCCATGGCCGTCGCAAATAAGCCAAATGCCGTCGCAAATAAGCTATTTGCGACGGCTTTCCTTATTTGCGACAGTTTTTGTCCGTCGCAAATAAGTCATCGAAATTAAGCTTATTTGCGACGGCCATTGACGCAAATAAGCTTAATTGCGACGGCTAGGAGCGGTCGTCGCAAGTTATTGCCGCGGGCCGGTGGGCCCCGCAATATTATTTGCGACGGCCAGGCCGTCGCAATTAAAGCTTATTTGCGATGGCCAGGCTGTCGCAATTAAGTGCCTCTATTTGCGACGGCCGGGCCGTCGCAAATAAGTTCAGTGGGCAGGGCCCATGTGTCCTCCTCCGGGACCCACGCCGCTATTTGCGACAGCCCGGCCGTCGCAATTAAACCTTATTTGCGACGGCCAGGCCATCGCAAATAGCAGTGGCTTAATTGCGACGGCCTGTAACTTTATTTGCGACGGTACTGTATAAAAAGCCGTCGCAATTAAGGTTTTTTTTAAACAGAAAATACTACCCGGCTCGATGGCCAGAATCATAGAACAGATACAATACACACAGTATATACACACACAAACATCATCACAATCACAAACTAATAAGTTCCGATACATCTCACATCGTCATCAACAAAGCAAACAAAAGGGCTCACTCGCCCATCTGACCTCCGTAGCCACCTCCGGAGCCACCTCCGAAGTCGAAGTCGTCGTCGCGCCTCATTCCAGGCGGAGGTAGCAACGGCGACGGCGTTTGTGCAGCCGTCACGGATCCCTGCAATTAATGAAACTTAGAGTTAGAATATAAATGCATCAACATCTCTCTCCCTCCCTTCCTCTCCCTCTATCTTCATCTAGATCCCCCTCTCTTCCTCTCTCTTTTCATTTCTCTCTTTGTCTCTCACTCTATCTTTGTCTCTCACTCTATCTCTCTATTGCTATCCTTTTCCCTGTATCTTCCTCCCTCTATCTCCATCTACATCTCCCTCCCTCTATCTTCCCCTCTCTCTATCTCCATCTACATCTTACTCTCTCTCTTCATTCCCATCCTACTCTATCTAACTATCTTTCACTCTTTCTTCTGTCTCTCTTTCTTCTATCTCTCTCTTTCTTCTATCTCAATCATTTTCTTCTATCTAACTATCTCTCTCTTTCATCTATCTCAATCTTATTACGCTGGAGAAGAAGGATTACATAGAAACTTACCTGACCCGCTGAAGAAGGATCGCCTGGAAGGACCGGTGGTAGTACCGGTAGCTGGATTCCCAGACCTTGCGCCCGAGCCATGACCTGTCATTGCAAACATTAAATGCTACCTATTAGTAAGTCATTTACGCTGAATTAATGAGAACTTTAGTTTTTATTTTGTTACCTCCATTGCTTCCCGCATTTGCGCCATCTAGGTTGCCTGGGTTTGGATCGTGGCCTCCATCGCGATCCTTTGTCGTTCCGCCTCCCTCCTTTCCTCCTCATGTCGCCTTTGGTTTTCTTCTACAGTTTCTCGAAGGGACTGCATCTCAATGTCCCTCTGCGATGCACAGCAACCTGCCGTGCCCACCGACGAAGCCTGCGTGGAGCTGCCTCTCACAAGTCTCCTCGTCCTCGAGTCGACAACTCCGTCGAATATGGCGATCCTATAAAAAAAGAGATTCAGTAATATGAAATTAAAATATCTTGAATACTTTGAATTGAAAACGATAAAATTACTTGTAAAGTCACTTTCCGTGTGCTTTCCACCACCGCTTGCATATGCGGCTTGAGGATCGATCGGTTGACGTTCCCAATCGAAATCCTCGCCGTGTATCTTCCTAGCCTCCTCTCCGTACTTAGCCTGCAAAACAAGAAAACCGTGTAAGTTCAACAATCTATATAGTTATATTTAATATGAATGATTTCTAAACTTACCAACTGCTCGGCTGCAGCCTGACTGCACCCCGTCGGCTAAGAAGGGTCTCTGTGACCTATCTTCCAGACCTCAGTAGGGGTGGGCGGCACCCCCGTATCACGCTCCTGTCAATATGTGTTAGTACGAACAATATATTATGAATATATAAACATAAGTTACACACACTTACCATGCGTTTAGCTAAATGCAAGTGGTTATCTTGCCCCTGCCTGCTCTTCCCCTCGACCCCTCTGCCGTCTCGAGCCTTCTTGGACTTAGCTTTAAACTCATCGCTAGCCCAGTAGCGACAAAGGGCCCGAAATGCATCGGTCCGACCCTACAACCAGCTCACGTGGCCCTGCACATAGTTGGAAGTCGTTAAAAATACCATTGAGGAAATTATCAAAAAAAAATACTTACTACACTCCACGTACCTGCGCGTACTCCTCCTCCGTCAGGTGCATCTCGCTCGCTTGCCGGAAGTGTAGCACGAGCTGCTGGTTCGCCTTCAAGTGCTCATTAACAAGTTGAATGCAGGTGTTCGACAAAGCTTGTCGAAGCGCCTTGGCAGCGTTGTAGTGAAACACTCGCCTCGCATCCTCAAACTGGCGAGGGTTGTTCGGGTCCTCTAAAGTATATCTTGCCTGCGATAAAGAATATATTGAAGAGATGTTCACTAAAAGAGTTTAAGAGTTGAAACTTACAAACTTTTTTAATATACTTACCATAAAATCGGCCCAAACGACCTCCTGAAGGTTGTCGTGCTCCTGGTGATGGACGTGTGCGTAGTCCTCCCACGAAAGAGCAGGCACACCGTCGATGACCTCGGGATAGTGCAAACGCACTATGGACCCGAGGACACCATTCACTGGTCTGTGGTGTCTCTCACCAGTGAAAGACGTGTCGTCCCAAACCCTGCAAGATATTTATTCATTCATTACTTAAGTAATCAAAAGAAACTAAAATTGAACACTATAATTTTTATTACATGTCTCCGTCCGGATGAATCACGATCCTCTGTGAAGGGACCACGGGAGGAATGACAAAGTGAGTCCTCCTCGTCCTCCGCGTCTGCTGGGGCGCCACGTCAGGTGAACCAGACAGCTCCTCACCAACCGAGTCAAAGGCCTCAGGAACAAACTCATCGCCAGCCGGGGGCTGGCTGGTCGAGGGCTGGCTCACCGAGGGCTGGCACGCCGAGGGCTGGCTCACCGAAGGCGCCGCAGCCTCTGAGTCAGCCAGTGAGGACTACAACATTCAAATGATTCATAAGTAAGTGTAATGTGAAATTGAATTTAAATAATTTGTCAAAAACGAGTGACATTTACCTGTGACGAAGCTCTAGAGCTGGTCTGAATGTGCCCCAACAGCTAAGAGCGTCTGCTGCCAGTCGACGAGGCGCCAATGAAAGCGTCCTCAGGTCTAGAGGGGTAGAACCCCCTCGTCGGCGGCACCTTCTTACTCTTCTTTGACGCCATCCTGTTGTAATTAGATAATTAGTAAATATGCAAATAAAATATATAAAATTCATGTTACTATCTTCAAGAAAACATTACTTGTAGTCACTTTTAAAATTCATCAACATCATTGTCATGTGCCTGTGCCCTACTCCTTAAACCAGCCCAACGATCTTCCACCGTGGCCTGTTCTAATTTTCGTTTTCGCGTATCATCTGCCTCTACATCTTCAACATCTTCAACATCTTCAACTAATTGATCGAGTCCTGCACCAAGCTCGACGATAAAAGTGTCTGACAACTCTTCTTCTTGTTACACTTCTTCAACGTCTTCGCTATCATGGCAACCATCATCCCCAGGAGTATATAGCCGCTCACGAGGATTCACCTTATATACCACCCACCAAGCACTGAGCTTCGTGCATGGATAAGGTAGATAATACACTTGTTCAACTTGATGCGCAAGAACAAATGTATCGTAACCTCGTAGTCGGTCCTTATGTTTCACTTCCACCATTCCAAATCGGTTTTCTCGAGTTCCATGAGTACGATCAAACCAGTCACAGTCAAGGAAGACAACTCGAAGGGTATTATTTCTGGTAAAAGTAAATTCAAGGATTTTGTTAATGATCCCATAATAATCAGTTAAATTCCCTTGAGTGTCCATTGCTCTCATCACAACACCGGAATTTGATGTTGCCGCGTGAGGACGATGAGCTTCAAAATGAGTTGTATGGAATCGGAAGCCATTTACGTCATATCGACCATAGCTTCTAACATTCACCAATCCATAAGATAGCCGCCGCAAATCTTCATGGACATTGTGAGTCCGACACTGTCATAAATGATCGTGAGTTAAAATAATACTTCTTTAATAATAGTAATTTATAATACATAGAAGACGAGAGAATATTACATATTCTCGAAACCAGGATAGAAAACTCGGCCCCCCATTTATTCCTTCCTTTCGCATCGCTTCTACTTGTTTGGCCATAGGTTGATGCCTATGTGGCCAATATTGTCTGTGGAACTTGCTGAACATGAAAAAACATCTTTTAGAGTACATGTGTAGCAAAATATATCGATTAGCATAAACGTAGGAGAAACACTTACTCGAAGTATTCTTGCATGCCTTCTATACTTGCGTACATGCACCCTTCCACCCTTGCCCTGTTGCCAACCATTGGTTTCAGATATTGTAGCGCTCTTTCAATGTGATACATCCACCTATATTGCACAGGACTGCCAACTTTAGCTTCGAATGGAAGATGGATAAGCAGATGTTGCATTGGATTGAAGAAACCTGGTGGAAAAAAAATTCCATCTTACATAAAAGTATGAGTATCTCCTTCTCTAACTTATCCATCATCACGATCTTAATTTCTTTAGCACAAAGCTGTCTATAGAAATAGCTGAGCTCGGCTAAAACCTTCCACACCGCATCATCTAGATAGCCTCAGAATATAACAGGTAGGAGTCTTTCCATTATAGTGTGATAATCATGACTCTCAACCCAGTGAGGTTTCCTGTGTTAACATTTACGGCTTGTTTCAGGCTAGCTGCGTAACCATCTGGGAATTTCAAAGTTTTCATTCATTTCATAACTTCTTTCTTTTCTTTCGATCGAAGACAGAAAGAAGCACGTGGCTTTCCACCACTTTCAGAGATTTCAAGAGTTGGACGGTGACAAATGTTTGCCAAATCTAGTCTAGCTTTATAATTGTCTTTCGTTTTGCCAGGCATATCCATGCAAGTGCTTATGATACTTTTGCTCATATTACGCTCCTGATGCATGACATCAATGTTGTGCATTAGAATCAATGACTTCACATATAGTAGCTCCCAAAGTCCACATATGTGAGTCCAATTGTGTTCCTCTCCATAACCTACAAAATATCCAGGACGACTTTCATCAGGCACAAGTTTGTACAACATATCAGAAATTTCTGACCCGTTGAGATGCTTCGGTGGTCCTTTAGTAACAACAGTGTTCTTTCGAAAGACATGCCTCTGCTGCCTAAATATATGATTCGAGGGCAGCCAACGTCTGTGACAATCGAAGTAAGATATTTTGCCTCCATGAGTTAGTCGAAAGCAATCCGTGTCTGAAGCACATATCGGACACGTCAGACGACTGTGAGTGCTCCATCTGGGAAACATGCCGTATGTCGGCAAATCATGGACGGACCACAAATAAGCAGCTCAAAGGTTGAATTTCTGCTTCTTGTAACTGTCGTACGCTTAGACTCCTGTCCACAAGACTTTCAATTCTTCGATCAGCGGTTTTAAAATCAAGTTGAGACGTGACCCGGGACGATCAGGTCCAGGTACAATGAGGCTGAGAAACATGAACTCGTTCTTCGTACAAAAAGCAGGTGGCAGGTTGTACGGAATGACAAAGACAGGCCAACATGAGTATGGCGTGGCGTTCGTACTGAACGGTGAGAATCCGTCTATCGCTAATCCGATGCGAACATTCCTCGCATCACGAGAAAAGTTTGGATCGAAACGGTCTAGCGCCTTCCATGCATCACCGTCGGACGGATGCGTCAAGAATTCTTTGTTCTCACGTTTACCTTCTTTGTGCCATGTCATGTGTCTTGCTGTTCTTTTTGAGAGAAACATCCGCTTCAACTGAGGTGTCACAGGCAAGTAACGAAGCTGCTTATGTGCGACATCTGTCATCACATTATCGCCATCATCATTAACAACTTCGACATACCTCGATTTACCACATTTCAAGCACATCTTCTCATTGACGTGCTCTTTCCAGAATAGCATGCAGTTGTCTGAGCACACATCGATTTTCTCATACTTCATACCGAGACCAGATATCTTGATCTTTGACTGATACATATCTGGTGGCGCTTTGTGAGGTTGTGGAAGGATATCGCAGATCAATTTCTTGAGATCATTGTAGCAGTTGATGGAAAAAAAGTACTTGGACTTAATTGCCATAAATCTGGTCAAGAAAGCAAGTACGGTCACAGCCGTGTGTTCATGCAACGGCTCTTGTGATTTCTTCAGCTCCTCGAAGAACTTCTCTGCCTCATTTGTTAGAGGATCCTCCGCTTCCAGAGCTTCTAGCATCTCATCCATCCTATCAACCTCTGTTATATCATCATCCTCATCCACTTCGGCTATGACTCGAGAATTAGTCTCGCCATGAAAGGTCCACACTTCATAATGTGGAGTGAAACCGTTTCGACATAAGTGAAACGAAAGCTCCAATCTTCTAAAAAACTTGGTGTTCCGGCATTTTGTACATGGGCACCGCGCCATATCTTCCGTTGACAACAAAAATGCTCGATACAAAAATTGATCTAACTTGATAAACCACTCATCGGAGTGACCACCAGTTCCGCTCTTCCAGCCAGTATACATCCAACTGCGGTCTTCACCCATGTTTGGCTCTGCAGTTTAACGCGAAAGAAATTGTCATTAATGTATTGTTGTGTTATGTCATGGCCCTACAACCTAGGCAGATAGATCCTAAACCCACCCAAGAGTGACCGAGCGGAGCGTGCTCATGACGAGACGCGTGATCCGGATTCGAACGAAATTTCGGCAGCATAACCCCGCTGTTCTCCACTGCACGCCCAAAAATGGTGCAGAAGAGAACAACAGGGTTACGCCACCGAAATCTCGTCCAAATCCGGACCCACGTCTCATCACAAGCCACGCCCCCTCGGTCACTCCGAGGCTGTCCAAAAAGGGACAATTCCAAACCTGCACGTCTCACATGCCAATGGCATGTGAGACGTGCCGATCCGGAACATTGCTATAGGTTGCGTTGCTCATTTTCATTTTCAGATCATTTAAGAGAGAGGAAAGAACTAGAGAAAGAGTGAGAGGAAAGTTGGTCTTAGATGACAATTCCATATCCCTTTCCACCGTCCACGCAATCGCAGGTCATTGACGTCCTTACCAACCCGTTCGCTTCCATGTCGCCTTGACTACTATGGTCTACACGGCGCGATCACACTTATTGCGTGTCGTGCCCTTCCGGGTTGGTCCGTGCCGGCCCAAAACCCCTTTATTTATATATATTAAGTAGTCACTCAAAAATATTATATGAATGCACTAAAGTCCAGACATACACTAAACAGAATAGAAAAAAATTATTAATTCTAAACACTCATGCAATCAAAAGAACAAGAGAAAAAATTATTAATTCTAGTAACCTACATAATAAGCATATTTACCAAAGCATGACAAAAAATTATCTAAACCTAAAAAAACATAATCATGTAGCAACATCTAGATCACAAACTTGACATAGGCGCAAATAATCTTATTTGCGACAGCCAAAAACCGTCGCAAATAAGGAAAGCCATCGCAAATAGCTTATTTGCGACGGCATTCCGCTTATTTGCAACGGCCCTGGCCGTCGCAAATCGCCGGGTTTCCTGTAGTGGCAGTCGTTGGCGGAAAAGAAATATTTAGCCAATGCTGCTCGTGAGACCCTAAACAGGGAAGCACAAGACTTCACCTCCACGGTAAATGAAAGTGCTGCAACTGGTTTTAGTTTCCTACTTTCACACATTAACTTGTATTTCCTTTGTATGAGGGCTATCCGCATTCAACATGTTACAGGAAACATGAGATATAGTAGTCGACTAATTTCAAATATAATCTGCCACAACGGCTTGGAGACAAAATAAAAAGTTATATACTAGTTAAGTGATTTTTTATTGGCAGATAACCAGGATGGAAGAAGACCAGATGTCCAGGGGCTACACGCCCCAAAAGAAGAGCACTCTGAACAAGAAAATGAAATCAGTGATGAATAAGGTTAGAATCTTATCGCGTGAATTTCTTTTTGTTCCTGGTATAATTCGTATCATGTTACTTCAAGTTATGCCAAACAGTTTCTAAGCTGTATGCTATTCTCTACCACTGCAGGTTCTAGGGAAGGGAAAAACAAAGAAGAAAAGAACCACACAAAGTCCAAATGTGGGTGCTGCTCTAAAATTTCATAAGGATGATGAGGCGGATGACGACGTCAACCCTACAGCTGATGGAGCAGTAGCTGCATAATAATTTAAATGTTGCTACCTCATTTCCCTAACTTCGTTAGTAACTCTCAATGCCGTGTTGGATCAGCAAATAAGTGGAGTTTACTATTATAGTCACGTGGCAAATTTTATTTGTACTAAGCCATCCTTTGTGCTATATATGGGTCCATCATTCACTACTAAAAAAGCAAATACGCAGGGGATTCTAGATCACAAACAACTAGATCAAGCACTGAAGAGAACCAAAGAGAAGACAGGGGGCGCTTACCTCAGAGGCGTCGGGGGCCGGGGGCAGCGGGGGCGCAGCGGGGACGCGGAGGTCCGGATCCGGCGAGGCCGGCGGCGGCGACACCGGGGGCGCGGCGGGCCGGGGCGGCGGGGGCGCGGCGGGCTGGGGCGGCGGGGGTGCGGCGAGCCGAGGCCGGGGACGGCGACGCCAGGGGCGGCGGCGGGGCGGCGAGCCGGGGCGGCGGTGGGGCGGCGACGGCAGGGCGGCAGCGGGGCGACGACGGCGGGCAGGCGATAGGGCGCGGCAGCGGCTGGTGAGTTGAGTGGACGAGAATGAACTGTCGGGTCAGGATAAAGGCCCTTATTTGCGACGGCCCTCTAAATTGCGACAGCCCGACCATATGGCCATCGCAATTAATGTTACTTGCGACGGCCTTTTTAGCAGCCGTTGCAAATAAACATTTATTTGCGACGGCTGACTTATTTGCGATGGTACTAGGGTTGGCCGTCACAAATAAGTAGTTATTTGCGACGGCCTTGTGGTTGGCCGTCGCAAATAAGCAGTTATTTGCGACGGCCATGTTATTTGCGACGGCCAGAAGCGGGCCGTCACAATTTAATCTATTTTGTGACGGCTGGCCGTCGCAAATAAATCTAGCCGTCTCAAATGATTGCTTTTCCTGTAGTGGGTGGGGCTTAGCTAATTAATTTGGTGTGGCTTAGCCAATTATTTAGATGCACTGCCAGAATTGCACGAACCATTTGGCAGAGCGGGGAATCAGAGCCTTGGTGTATGTGGGGCTGCCCTGGGATCCAAACGAAACAAGAGAGGGGCCTTGGGTGGATGTGCTCGGTTGGGAGACATCCCTTTCTGATGAAATCTTAGTGGGTCTGTACACGCTGGTAGTCCATTTGTAAAGGTTTTTGGTGATCTCTTGGCCACACAGCACATAAGTGTGCATGGTTGAAAAGAGGTTTCTTAGTCACTGACGGGTGATGAAAACATGAACTTTTGGATAATGTGGCGCGATCTCTGCAGAGTGTAAAACTATAATGATAGCTATGTGCCGGTTCGAGCGGCCTGGACATTCACATGATTAGAGTTATGGACTTCGCGTGTTGGTCACTTGCTGGAATTGGGGATTGGTAATGAGTTTTAGTTGTGGTAAATGGTTACGATTGTTGAGATAGCTGATGAAATGGTTATTAATTATTGATGGTTGATTATTAATGGTTAATGGCGATGAGATTGATGGTGATCTATGATAATGGGGCTGTTTATTTTGAGTATTTATTTTATGTTGGTTATGTCGGGATTTGACCTCACCTAGTAATCATAGGTTGCATTTTAAATATTGCGAACTAAAACTTGCTTGCTGCAATAAACCCTTTTTTGTCGCATACTTGTTTTGGCCTCGTGTCATGATTTTGCCTCACTTGTTGAGTACAACACGTACTCATCCTTGCTACCCCCACAGTTATTCAGCAACATAAGAAACTTGGGAGTACTCCAGTGACAGAGTTTTGTACGCAGGGTACCAAACATACGTGATCCGACAATACGTGACCACTGCACAACCATGGACTCAATCTACCTTCCGTTTGAGGAGGGGTACATCACCAACGCCACGACCGTTCGAGGTCGGTGTATCCAGCATGACCACGATTCCTCCTAGGCTGGAGCCCGGAAGAGGCGGGTACTTGGGAGCATTTATGACGGACGATGGGTGCGGTAACTTTGAAAAGGGGAATGAACTTGCGATGTGACCCATTGCAGGTTAAGTCTGCCATCCGTCTCATTGATCTTAAGAAGGGGTAACGTCACCCACAGGACAATGCTTTGGACACCAAGAAGAAGCCAAGATTAAAGCTTTCGCTCCCCAAACAGACTGGATGCATAGAATGAACACAGTAAAACCCACCCCACTATAAGGATTGTCGGATAGATAGGATGCCTCACCCCCTATAAAAGGACCCCCAAAGCCTTACACAAGGTGGGGGGGGGGGGCGAATTCACTCTGTATCGCAGTTACTACACGCGTTTACTTAGACATTTACCTTACACACTTTTTCTTTGGTTCCTTTGCACCCTTTTCCTTGGTGCTCTTGCAACCTTTTTCTTTGATGCACTTGTGGTCATGCATTACTTTCATATGACTGTGTGCGTTTACGCTTACGCATTATTTCACAGAAGTTCTTACTTTCATAGAGTTCATATACTCGGGCAAGGCCCACATGTAATCTGTTCTCTTGCCTTTTGAACTAACAAGGATAACAGAATACTCCCTGTGGACGTATGGCATTTTTGCTTGAACCAGGATAATCCTCTTGTTCTTTGCAGCTAGCCATATGAAGATGAATGTGATTCAATACAAATTTACTATCCAGTTTCTGAAACATCGACAGTTGGCGCCCTAGATAGAGAAACACTATTACACATGCTCATCAGCTTCGTTATGGCTTCATCGACATCGAGGAGCATCGCCAGCTGTTGGTACCCTGTGTACCGTGTACCCCATCATATCGCAAGAAAAGCTAAGGAGTTCCACCCTTTGAAGTTGAAGACCTCTGAAGGCCACACATGCTACACAGTACTGGACCTGCCTCCCTCGTTTGGGGTAGCTCCAACACTGACACGTGTATCACAAGGCCGGACCTATGACCCGTCATAGGGAAGCTCCGATCTTGCCCCGTGCCTAGTGACCGCGGACCTAACCCCCAGTAGAGGGAAGCTCCGGTGCTACCACGTGTATAGTGGCTTCGGACCTGCCTCCCCACGACGGGAAGCTCCAGAGCCACCATGTGTCGAACCTCCAGAGCTAGGACTTCAACGTAAGACAGAGAGATCTCCAACGACTTGGACCTTCAAGGGACATTTAAAGCAACAATCATGACCTGATAGCGTGTCATTAATGCTATATTAATGACAGATGACAGTGGACTGTTAATAGGGTAACACTGTCATTAAGGCGCATTATCACTTTAATTATGCTTAATACCTGTAGATCATGTATTAGGTTGTTAATCACACCAGGGCCACATGTCAGGCCTGGCAAGTGTTGTAATGGCCAGTCTTTAGACTATAAAGGGCTGCATCGCACGATACACAGGGGGACGAGCAAGATCACAAGCTCTCAAGCGCCAGACACATTTTCATACATACAACACACAACCCGTGGAATAGGGTGTTACGCTCAGGCGGCCTGAACCACGTAAATCTCTCATGCCATCATCTTGTCCCAATCTCACGCGCCCCAACCAATCAAGAACCTCCGCGGGCTACGAATTAAGTAGTACTGGGGGAAGTGTCGATCGCACACCTTGACATTTGGCATGTTAGGTAGGGGCTACTAAGATTTCAATATGGTGAACTCCGCCGTAGGATCATCCAATAGCAATACTGTGTAACCTGCTGGGGAGAATCCCTCCAACGTGCAACAGTCAGCAGGTGCTATTGTCCCGGTGGGCGGCGCACCACCTCCAGCTGCTCAAGCTAACAATGCTGGGCAGCAGGATGGAGTTCTTGTGTCGGTCACAGCATCGACACACAACAACCTTGAGAATGCGCTGATTGCTGCGCGTACTCTTCTAGAGCGCCCACCTGTACCTGGAGCACCTCACGATGCGATGGAGTAGTGGCGTGCTAATGTGCAGCATCTGGTTGCAGCCGCAGCTGATGCTATCAGCAACCAAGGTCCTTCCCCATCGGGGCAGGAACCAACACAGCGTAGGACCTTGTCCAGAAGACTTGGTCCTCATGCATCACAACACCGCAGGCATGCTGTATTGCAACAAGTGACGTCGATGCCCTCCGGGGCGCGTCGCACCCATACCGTGTCGAGACTCTCGACACACGACTTGCGGTTGGAACTCGATTGCCGCTACTGACCGCAGGACGGCCACATCCACATCGAGCGTGCTCATGAAAGGCGGGAGGCTCGGGAAAACCCTCCTCCTTCTAGAGTGGGAGGCGGCTGATCAGCCTTGGCCATGCACTTGCGCATGGTCCCCTGGCCCCAGAAGTTCCGACCTCATTTTCCAGAGAAATTTGACAGGACTATCAACCCTGCCATGTTCCTCCAAATATACTCCACCGCCATTCTAGCGGCGGGTGGCAATGAGGCCGTGATGGCTAACTACTTCCCGGTGGCTCTGACTGGGACCGCAAGGTTCTGGTTCATGAGTCCGCCGCCCGACTCTATCAACAGTTTGGCGTAGCCATGCCAACAGTTCACCGCCACCTTCGGGAGCTCCTACACCCGACTAGGCACCGAACTGGACCTTTTTGCTGTGAAGCAAACATTAGGAGAATCGCTGCGGTCATTCATCCACTGATTTTCTCAGGTATGCAATACCATTCCCTCCATCTCCAACGCATCAGTCATCGTTGCATTTAGATAGGGTGTTTGAGATAAGAAGATGTTGGAGAAGCTGGCGACGAAGGAGGTCACCAGCGTCACGGAGTTATTCAGCCTGGCTGAGAAGTGTGCCCGGGCCGCAGAGGGCCGGGAAATGTACTCAAAGCCAGCTCCCGAGGCTAATAAAAAGTCATCCAAAGCTGAAGCCACTACCTCCGGCGGTGGCAAGAAGAAGAAAAAGCCCAACGACAAGAAAAAGCCGTTGGCCGACACACCTACTGCTGCGGCGGCTGCAGCTCTGGGTGGCCGGGGGCCACACCCTGAAAAGCGATCTCGGCCTTCGTCAGAATACGTCGGTGGTTCAAAAGTGTGGTGTTCGATCCATAAGATGGACAAACACAGCTTAGAAGATTATCGGGAGGTCCAAACCTTGTCGAGCGCTACAAGAAGCACCAAGAAGAAGCTCCTTTCCATCAACGGGAACGAAAACAAAAAGTTGACGAAGCTCTGGCTGATACGAAGCTTGGCTTCCAGGATCCCAAGAAGGTCCTAAAGGCTATCTACAACACAATCGAAGATGACTCTGATGTCTCCGACAATGAGCATCAGAAAGAATCTCAATACCATTTATAAAGGGTCCTAGGGCATCACATCGTGCCATATTCTCAAGACCATGCGGCAGGAAATGGCTTCAGTAGCCCAGACCGCCAAGGCAGAACCACACCGGAAGTGGATGGATACTCCCATCACTTTCAATGCAACAGACTACCCCAGGAACATGGTCGGAGCGGGCCAACTACCACTGATGGTGTCTTCAACCATCAACGACATTCAACTCTATTATGTCTTGGTAGACGGAGGGGCAACGCTCAACCTCTTGAGCATTGAAGCGTTCATGAAGATTCAACTCCAACTCTCGGACCTTTGCCCCTCAAGACCTTTCTCTGGGGTAGGTCTGGGGGCCATCAGCCCTCTCGGATCCATTACACTCCCAGTGACCTTCGGGACTCGGGAGAAGTATAGGACCGAGAAGCTGGTCTTCGACGTCGCTCACATCGGTCTGCCCTTCAATGCCATCCTGGGCAGGCCTGTCCTGTACAGGTTCATGGCCGCACTTCACTACGGCTACGTGGTGCTGAAGATTCCAACACCTTCTGGTGTTCTCCGGATCCGCAGAGATCATACTGCAGGAGTTACCGTGCTGGAGGAACTCCGTGCACTTGCCACGGCGCAGGAAGGAACCTCCGGCAAAAATCTAGCTGCTCAACCTCTGAGCACTCATCATCGAGGCTCGACCTCTGCACCACGTGTGCAACCAAGCGGGGACACCGACGTTCCCATCAAGGTCGTCCAAATTGGGTCCGATACTGCCCAGACCACCCGTATATCGAGAGGTCTGGACAACAAATAGGAACTCACGCTCATCACCTTCCTCTGGGCGAATGTTGACGTGTTTGCTTGGCAACCGTTACAAATGTCTGGGATCCCTAGGGAGGTGATTGAGCACAATCTAAATATTTATCACGATGCATGACCAGTACACCAGAAGCCCCAGAAGCAATCAGTTGAGCGGCAAAACTTCATACGTCAAGAAATCAAGAAGCTGCTTGAAGCTGGTTTCATCTGGGAGGTTCATCACCCAAAATGGCTGGCAAACCCAGTTGTTGTACCCAAGGCCGGTGGGAAGCTTCGGATGTGTATCGACTACACCACCTTTATAAGGCATGCCCAAAAGATCCATTTCCACTACCTAGAATAGATTAGATAGTGGACTCCACCTCTGGGTGTGAGCTATTGTGTTTCCTAGATACCTACTCTAGATATCATCAAATCCAAATGTCTAGGGAAGATGAGGAGCATACTTCCTTCATAATAGTAGATGGATTGTATTGTTATATTGCTATGCCATTTGGTCTCAAAAATGCTGCTTCAACTTTTGTGCGAGCTATGCACAAAACCTTTGGAGATCTAATCAAAGAGTTGGTGGAGGTGTATGTCGACGACATCGTCATGAAGGTCAAGAAAAAGGAGTCACTCCTTGACAACTTGCAAGCCGTCTTCGACAAGCTACACATCATGTGCACCAAGCTAAACATGCACAAGTGTGTCTTCGAGGTTAGCTCCGGAAAGCTCCTTGGTTTCTTGGTGACTCACCGAGGAATTGAGGCAATCCCGACGAAGATCAAGGCTATTGAATATATGCGGCCCCCAACCCGCATCAAGGACGTCGAGAAGCTAACTAAATGTCTAGCTGCGCTCAGCCGGTTCATCTCAAGACTGGCAGAGCGAGCACTTCCCTTCTTCGAGCTATTGAGGAAGACCGGGCCTTTCCATTGGTCCAAAAAAGCAGAAAAGGCGTTCCAAGAGCTCAAGTAGCTACTCACCACACTACCAATCTTGGTAGCTCCAAACCCTGGTGAGCCTCTACTGCTTTATATTTCTGCAACTACAGAGGTTGTCAGCATGATCCTGGTCGCGGAAAGACCAGAACCACATCTAGTTCAGGAGCCCAGACCCTTCCGAGAGCGTCCGGAGCTACCTCAAGGCGAGTTTGGGTCCCAGCCCCCAGGCACAGATCTTCAAGGCGAAATGATAGAAGATCAACCTCTCTCATTTGAGGGAGTTCACACGGCTGATCAGGAAGATCCGGACCCCTCCAGGAGGGTCAGGATTGAACAAGAACAAGTTCTGGACACCTCCGGGAGGGTTCGGGAAGATCAACAAGAAGGTCCGGACCCCTCCGGGAGGGTCCTGATCGATGGAGAAGAAGCTTCGGGCCCCTTTGAGAGGGTCCGGACTGTCCAACGACCAATGTACATCATCAGCAAAGTACACCATGACGCCAAGACCAGATACATTGAGTTGCATAAGCTGCTTTACAAAGTTCCTATTGCCTCAAGGAAGCTTCGTTATTACTTCCAAGCCCACAAGATATCAGTGGTAGCATCTTATCCACTGCGTGCTATTCTGCATAATCCTAATTCTACTGGGAACATAGCCAAGTGGACAGCAAAGATAGCATAATTCGATCTCAAATTTCTGCCTCGACAAGCGATCAAGAGTCAAGCCTCGACATTGTGGCGGAGTGGATTCCTTCTTCATCAAATCCTGGGGGAGTGAGCAGAAGCCGAAACCCAAGGTCCCGGTCTTCACTGAGCCTCATTGGACCCTCTACTTCAACGGCTCCACGCAGAAGCAAGGGGCCGGAGATGGAATACTTCTCCTTGCTCCGACCGGGGAGAAGGTCAAATATATGGTGCACCTTGACTTCAAGGCAACCAATAACATGGCAAAATATGAAACTCTCATCTATGGGCTCATGGTGGCGCTATCTTTTGGCGTCAAGCAGATGCTAGTGAAGGGTGACTCGTATCTCATCATAAAGCAAGTCAAAGGCGAATGCAGCTGCAACAACCCTCAACTCGCTGCTTATCTCCATGAAGTCCAGAAGCTCTAGAAGGACTTTCACGTCCTGGACCTCTGCCATGTCTAGCGTCTTAACAATGCAGAAGCTAACGAACTCTCGACGAATGCTTCAACCGGAGCTTCGGCTCCCGACAGAGTTTTTTTGGAGATTGTCAAGACCAACCGCTCAGCCCGCCGAACTGAGTGAAGGGGCCGAGACCAGCACCTCGAAGCTGGCGGTCCCGGTGGCCCTGTTGCCATGGTGTCCACCAAGGGTCATAGGTGCTGCAGGAAGCTCCGAGCAACCCAACACGCAAGACTCAGAAACTCAAGTTAGATTTGATGCATGGATCTCGGATATCTGGAGCTACTTGAAAGACAACCACCTTCCTGAAGACGATGTATTCGCTAACTGGATTATCAAATTGGCTAAAAGATACACGCTGGTAGAAGGGGATCTCTACTGGCGCGGTGCCAATGGCGTCCTAATGCGGAGCATTGCAAGGGAAGAAGGCCGCGAGCTCCTCGCGGAGATTCATGGAGGCAAGTGTGGGAACCAGGCGTCTTCCCAAACGCTGGTCGGCAAAGCCTTTTACCATGGCTTCTACTGGCCTATAGCACTCCAAGATGCACTAAATTAATGTAGCCTAGAGGGGGGGGGGTGAATAGGCTTTTTGATTATTTTGTCGGAACCTGCAATAGTTAGGAACCTGATCAAATACAGAGAAATCGGACTAGTCCAGTAGTGTGCAGACTAGGTTGGTGTATGCGAACTAAATTGATCAAGTTTGATTAGTGATTTCGATCAAAGTACTCTATGCAGCAGAAATTGAGTTACAAATAGAGTGTGAGACTTCAATTAAACTAGATGTGGCACAAGTTAACTTTAGATTTAAATTTTTAATGCAAATTGAACTAGATTAAGAAAACCCTAGATCACTATGAATAGATAGAACAAAAGAACAAAGGACACAATGATTTTTATCCCGTGGTTCGATTCCACAAAGGAAATCTATGTCCACGTTGAGGAGCCTGCGAAAGGACCGGGTCTTCACCAACCCTACCCTTGTCGAATTGCTACGGAGGCTGATTCTCTTCCACTAATCTTAAAGGGGTAAGCTAACCGTGTTCAAGGGGCCTTCTCCGAAGTTGAGGGCTCCCCAAGATTTACAATTCAAAACTCCACCAAACAAACTCGAAAAGTATGAAATGAAACAGCGAGGGTGTGTGAGAGAATCAAACCCAAGAGCTAAAGTCGTGAAGAATGTGTCTCTCCTTTGGTTGGTGGTTAATCCTCAAGGATTTGATCTTTCTTGCATTGGATAGTGTTGAGAGACGTGTTTTCTAGGCTCTTGGAAGGTGTGGAGGCCCAGGGGGTCGAGAGAGTTTGCTTAGGGGCCGTGCACCCCTATTTATACTTGGGTTTCCAAAGGTTACCATTAGGGTTTACAATGTCTGGACTAGTCCGTTGTGGACTCCGAACTAGTCTGGTGTGCGGCGTGTGGGAAACCCTAAGTGTCCTGAATTACCAGACTTGTCCGACAATGAACGGACTAGTCCAATTTTGTCTCTGGAGATGTTCGGACTAGTCCAGCACATATCAAACTACTCTGGTGTGGTGAATCCCTTAGTGAATTGAGGACAAGTCCACACTTGGAGGACTTCTATGATTTTAGTCAAAGAGGTTATCGGACTATTCCGGATGATATCGGACTAGTCCGGTGTCGTGAAATTTTGAGGGGCTAAGGAAAAGTCTGTGCAATATCGGACTTGACCGATGTTGATCAGAAGGATCATCAGACTAGTCCGGACTTTATCGTACTAGTCCGTGGTGGACAAGGTTGCACTAGGAGGACTTGTTTGATCCTGGACAGAGAGCATATCGGACTAGTCCGGGATACTTTGGACTAGTCCGGTCCTTTGTAAATTTGTGCAGTGAGAGTGGTTTGTTTTGCTTGAGCTCTTGGGGTGTGTTTCTCCAACACACTCTATACACAAAGAGTATTATATTCATCTCTTGAGCTCTTTTCAACTTGATTCATCACTCTCCTTTCTTTTTGCGCTTACTTCATAATTTCATCAAAAACCTGCGCTCATCTCAACAATTTGGTTAGGATCTCATTTGTTTGTCATAAATCAACTAAAACCCACAAGGGATGCCTAGATGCACGTTCACTAGAGTTGGTGAAAAAGTGTGAAGCGTGTCAGTTCCATGCAAAAAAAATTCACACACCGGCTTAGTCACTGCAAATGGTTCCTCCTACATGGACATTCGTTGTGTGGGGCATGGACATCTTGGGACCTTTCCCAAA
Source organism: Tuctoria greenei (assembly GCA_036927565.1). Taxonomy (NCBI): domain Eukaryota; kingdom Viridiplantae; phylum Streptophyta; class Magnoliopsida; order Poales; family Poaceae; genus Tuctoria; species Tuctoria greenei. The sequence continues at coordinate 99,854,866 of JAYESD010000010.1, forward strand.
AGCCGTCGGAGGTTACAGGTTCCTGTATGTTACCATCGACAAATTCACCAAGTGGCCGGAAGCTACTCCAGTTGTGACTATCAATAAGCAATCAGCAATCAAGTTCTTGAAGTCCATAGTCTGCAGATTTGGAGTTCTGAACAGAGTCGTCAGTGACATCGGAACACAATTTACAAGTGCAGCATTTCAAGGGTATTGCGAAGACCTCGGCATTCAAGTCAGCTACGCATCAGTAGCTCACCCAACAAGTAATGGCCAAGTTGAGAGAGCAAATGCAGAAATCTTAAAAGGACTCAAGACACGCACTTATGAGCGACTGAAAAAACATGGAGCCAACTAGATCGAGGATCTTTTGTCTGCACTATGGGCAAGCAGGACCACACCTAACCGGTCTACTGCAGAGACACCCTTTTTTCTGGTGTATGGAGCTGAAGCAGTCCTTCCTCCGGAGATCACCATGGGGTCACTCCGGGTCCAGACCTTTGACGAAGCCACACAAGACCAGCTCCAGCGTGAAGACCTTGACCTCATCAACGAGGGAAGGTGCCAAGCAGCGATTCGAAATGCACATTATCGCCAGGCGCTCCGGCACTATCATCAAAGGCATGTGCGTAACCTACAACTCGAGGAAGGCAATCTAGTGCTCCAGAGAATACTAACTCGTGAAGGGATGAACAAACTTTCCCTTAGCTAGGAAGGTCCCTTCTGAGTGATCAAAGTATCCCGTCCCGGATGTGTTCGCTTGGTAACTGAGGATGGGACCTCACTTCCCCATCCTTGGAACATCGAGCACCTCTGTAAGTTTTATGCTTAGTATCACGGAGGTGAGTCTGTAATTACACACAATGTAAGTTATAGAGTCCATACACATAATTGGGTAGCTCCTCCGGGAGAATATCCGGACCCCTCCGGGAGGGTCCAGGAAGTTCAAGTAACACTTGACAAAGTCATAGCACTAAAAGTGTAGCTATCTTCCCTGGGTTAGTACAATATGTATAGCCCGCTTAGCTTGGTTCCATACCATAAGTGTGTCCTTGTCTCCCCTGTAATCCGGACCTATAATAAAAAGCATTGTTGTGTAAAAACAGGCTACACGTACATTAATTTTGTGCAGGCTCATTCTCTTTTATTATCCTTCTCCTTCTTGTCTATAACGAAGTTGTGCAATTCTTTTTTAGTTTTAGTCCAAGTTATTCATATGTTGTACAAGTTATATTGTTGGTTTCTTTGGGTCTTAGCATTGCCACATGGTCTACTCGCCTGAACGCCAAGCCAACACAGGTCCGAGTGTGCTATCGACTTAGCCTAGTCCTGCACCCTAAGTACGCCACTCTACCTGCATTCCGGCAGGCCTTAGTAGGGTGGGTCCTAAAAGCATTCGGATCTGAAAAGATTACATCAATGTGCTTGTTATCATATTGAATTCCTTCGAGTCTAAAATACAAATTAGATCTATAAGTCACAAAAGACTTATAGACCAGAAGACAAATTTTACTTTTTTTTCTTGTCTTTGATGCACGGGAAAAGGAAAACTCATGATGATGGTGGACGATGCCGGAGCTACCAAGCTCCGACATCCACCAAGGGGCCCGCCGTCGACGTTTTAAACGTTGAAAGTGGGCGCCATTGGAGTTAACAAGCTCCGACAACCCCTGGGGGCCCACCGTCGACGTTTCACGCATTGACATTGGGTGCCGTCGGACCTACCAAGCCCTGACAACCTGAGGGGGCCTGTCGTCGATGAGTCACAAAGCGTTCAAGCCATCAAAACATTGTCAAACCTTTTGGTACTTGTTCGTAATCAAATTGTGTACACCTACCAGGGGGCCAAAAAGATAAAGGGCAATGCATTGAAGACAAACATAAAATGGAATTCATTCATCCAAAGAGTGAATTTCATTCATCCGAAGTACTGGATTACAAAATGAGGATTGCAGCAAAAGGCAAAAGGAAAAGGTCCTACCTACTGGAGGATCTAAGTCATGTGGAAAAACAATGCAACCTTCTCAGAAGCTTCTTGGATGCTAGCCCTGGCGGCATCCTCCTCTTCGGCAAAGTGTCCTTCAAAGACTGGATCTAGAGAAAGTTGGAGGTCTCGACTCTTGTAACATGCCAGGACATACTCGGCGGCATTCTTAGCCAGAAATTTCCCCTCTGTCCTCAGTAGGTCGGTGATGAAATCACCTATTGCGTCGAGTTTACTGCCAGCAGAGCCAAGTGCCACTAGTGTCTGGTCCAGCTCTGGTGCTGGGTTCTCCGAACGTACTGGGCTGAAGCCAAGAGGCACCAAAGCTCTATCTGCACACCCCGGAAAACCCACACCTGCTGGGACTCAGTTGCCCTCGAGCTCCGCAGCTCCTCCAGTGACCTTCTGGCCGCCGCAAGCTCCGAACTTTTCTGAGCTCGGCGTTCAACCACTTTTGCATGTTGGTGAATCCTCTCAGCTATTTGCTTTTCGCAGTCGGCTAGCTCTGTCTCCCGGAGGTGGATGCGGATCCGCTGTTCGGCCAGAATCTTCTCCCTGCCTCTTACTTTCTGTTCTCCAGTGGCAACATCAACTTCTCTTTCAGAGAGTTCCTGCCCCAGTTTCCAGTACCTCTCTTCCTCTTCCTTGCCCCACAGATCAGGCTTTTTGGTGCGGTCAGCCAAATTTTGCTCTCCCAGAGTCAGCTTTTGGGCGAGCTCCTCCTCTCTTTTCAAAATATCCTCCCGCATCTTCCCTCGCATTTAGGTCCGCTCGGCACTTCAGGAGAATCTCGTTTAATGTATTGAGGCTATCATTACGTTTGTCAGTAGCATCGTTGCTTTTCTTGGCATGCTCGAGAATCTCCCGGGAATTAGTGTCGAGACCCCTGATGGATGCCTCCTTTTCCTGCAACTTGCCCCAATATTCCAACAGGGCCTTCTCCTTATTGACCCACTCCTTCTGATCAGCAAGCCTCATCTGTGCAAGCTTGGTCTCGAAGTGGAGCCTGTTGCGCAAACGTCTCAAGGTGTGGCGCTCTTCTTCGAGGACCTTGCTGTCATGGTCGAAGGCAAGCTTGACCTGTCGGAGGCTCGAGCAGGCATTGTCAATAGACAACGCCATAGGAATAGGCTTCGGACCTGCCAGGGTAATCTTCGCCGGCTCAAGGGGGTCTTCAAGAACAAAAATTGGGTCCCACGCCATAAGTATGGTCCCCTGTGATCCTGCGGCACTAGGGCCGCTTTCAGGAGGTACCTCGGTACCTCAGTCTCCACTCTCGCCTAGGCAGGCCCCGCCGGAGGGACTTCAACTTCTGGAACTGAAGACAAAGGCTCCCCCTCTATAATTTCCACCATTGGCTCGGCGGGTGGAGAGCCTACCACAGACTCCTTAGGGTGCTCCAGCTCAGACATGGGCGCCTCGAGAGCTATCACCTCTGGGGCGGATGCTGGAGTTTTGTCCAGAGCCCCCATCACCTCCAGCTCAGGTGTCGGAACATCAACCAACTACGACATGGAGGCCGGAGCTTCAACTATCTCTGCACAAAGGCCAGAACTGCGGGCACCTCCATCTCGATTGCTGGCTCTTCAAAAAATTCCGGCACAAGTGTTGGAGTTTTGGTTGCCTCCGGCTCAATTGTTGGAGCTTCTGCCATCTCCGTGTCTTGCGCCGGAGCTTCTGCCGGCGCGTCTTCACAAATGTCTTCTATGTGGTACGACGCTAACACGGGAGCCTCTCATGTCTCTTCGGGATCCAGATCCACGACAGCCGGTGCCGGAGCTATGGTGACCTCAACCACCACTTGGGGAGGCGTAGGCGTCGGCACTGGAACCTCCTCCTGCACAACCTCAGTTGCTGGGGCGGGTGTCGGAGCTTCCGAGCCCTTCCTCATTTTTATGCAAACAAAGAAATATTCAATACATGACGAAAAATAAAAACGGCAACTCAAGGTGAGGACGCAATGTCTACCTTGGAAAGTTACCGCTCCAACATGTGTAGAACTTCTTCAATGGGCAATCGGAGCCAGAGCCCACTTTGGTTTGTGTGGCCAGAGCTCTGAATTGTTGCCCGGAACTTGTTGCCGTTTTCGGCATCGACTCAGGTGGGAATCACTTCTAGACCCGGAGCCCACAGCTGGCAACGGAGCCGGAGTTGATCTGCCAGAGCTAGTGCCCCTTGAGGACACCTGCACTAGAGGAGGCGTGGCCACCAAAGATCTACCTCACTGGGGAGAAGGAGCAGTTGTGGTCGAAGCTGACCTGACGTGGCTCCCGTCAGCATGCCTCAACTTTCTCTTCAGACTAGAGGATTCGGCAGGCTCCTTGCTTTACCCTTGCCCTTGCAGACGTCATCGACTTTTTGGCTTGCAGCAGGGGTAATCACCCTCTTAGAAGCTCTGGTGATCACAACCCCGGAGATAGGGTGCCTCTCGACCACGCCCAAGTCATCTAATGCTGGCATTCTCCTTTGGATCTCCTTGCTAACCTCCAGAACTGTGTTCAGAGGCATGAAGGTGGCCGGTGGAGTCAGAGCATCACGGGAGATACCTCCATTTTGAAATTTTTTGAGATGGGTCTTCAAAGCTTCATCATCCAAGTTGGTTTTGAAACCGACTTCAATTCGGTTATGATCCATCTCACTAGTGAATGCCCATGCGGGCCATTCCCTAGTCTTCAGCGGGGCCCACATGTTCACCAAGAAATTGTCGAAGACCATTTGGGGGGTCACTCCTCCCTCTATGTATTCTTTGATCCTTCTCAGGATGGGCTTGTACGCATTTGATAGCTCCGAAACTATGTTCCAGGCGTCAGTGTCGACATTGGGAAGGCCCTTGGGCAGCTCCAGCTTCTCATGCTCCTCCACAGTGATGATCACCCAATACTTCTTCCAATCATCCCACTTGCCGAAGGGGAAGGACTTCAAGTACATGAAGGGGCAATTCTTTCGCTTCACGAAATAGTAGAAGCCGATGAGCTCGATGGAGGGACCGTAAAGAAGATTCGAAACAGCTCGATGGAGGGAGGCACGCCCACCCACATTTCGCAGAAGTGGACGAAAGTCACCACTAGCAAGAGGGAGTGGGGGCCGATATGATAAAGCTAGAGGCCGTAGAAATCCAGCAACATCAAGAGGAAGCTTGCGAAAGGTCGGATCAGACCCACCATGGCGTACGCTGAGAAATACACCATATCTCCGGTGCGCTCCTTCTTGAAGGGGAGCTTGCTGAAGCGGATGTACTTGTTGCAAGAGTCACTAGACCAACCCATGTAGGTCCGCACACTTGCGATCCCCTCGTCGGTCTTGACCTTGCTGTGGGGAAGACCCAACTCCATCGCAGCAAAGTGGAGAGAAAGTTGGAAGGCTATGCAAAGGTTGGGAGGCTCTGAGCGCAAGTTCAATCAAAAGCGTAAAGAGTCCTCAAACTGTGCAGGCTTTCCTTCATATGTAAGCCTCCGCAACGCTTGGATGGAAACCGCAATGGGACCGAGGTTACGCTTTCAAAAATCTACCCTGCTAATGATGAATGGGGCCAGGTCCACTCTGGCGGAAAGGCCGAAGCTATTGCCCCAGGTGAACCGTTGTCATGATGGTAGGTTGAAAGCCTGAGGGCGGCAGCCTGACAAGGCGCGCGGAAGCGATATGGTTTTTACATCGAGAACCGGCGACCTTCAATTGTGTGAGATCCGCACGCTAAGATCTCACCTGCCATATTCAAAAGAAGCCACGTGGAGATGGTTTAACCACGGATCATCGCCCCAACGGCACATTAGAAAAGCTTTGAAGCCGCAGCGCGGGAATCAAAGATGGCCCCACCTCTAGGTGTCCCCGTGGGTTTTGGATGATTGATGATGACAATTAAGAGTCTAATGAGCTAAGTTGATCTTAAGCACAGGTTACTATGATTGAAATGAGATGAAACCCTTCAAAAAGGAAAAGGATATAACGGGCGTCAAAGGCTCAAGAGTAGAAATTAGTGTTTCTATGAAGTTGAGCTTACATGAGCCGTGTCATGTGAGAGGGTGGATGTATCATGTGCATTGAGATCATTCTAAGGGGCTCAATGTGGTGATTGAGAGAAACACCTAAGTGAGAAGCCAAAAATGAGAAAAGACCATAGGAGGCCGGACCAGTCCATTTTCAGATGGACCAAACATCTCTGGAGTGATTCTTAGTGAATTTGGAGCTATGTCCCAAAAGATCGGACTTGTCCATTTTGGACGAACCAAAGTTCTCTAGAAAGGTTCGGACTTGTTCGTTTGGGTACGGACTTGTCCATTTGAGACTTAGTGAGATAAACCGAGAGAACCCTAGAAAGCCGGACTAGTCCGCCCCCTGTGGCCAGACTAGTCCGGGCCTACTCAGTTGAGTCCGTTTGGGGACACACTAAACCCTTCTGTCCTACTTCGGACTAGTCTATTTTAGACTGGACTAGTCCGTTGTTTAATGATCGTTTGAATTTGGAAATTTGGCGGGTAGCGATGACGATCGTCGAGCAGCGTGGCAGTTGTCAGGACCTGACCAGAGGTCAGTGGTCCCGCTGGGCCGCACTAGTCCGGGGCCAGTGGCAGGACTAGTCCGCCCTTCTACTGATGTCAGCAGAAGGGGCTCGGGACCCTAATAAAAAGGGGACCCCGACCTCAACTGAAAATCTCTTGAACCCTAGCACCGCCACAAGTGACCAAGAGCCTTCCAAAGCCTTCTAATCGTCCTACTAGCCCTCTAAGAGCAAATCTTAAAGACATTAGGGTTTTGGGAGGAGAGTGAAGGAAGATCAGCGCGCTTGGGCTCTCAGTTTGATCTCTTTGCACATTGTGATTGTGTTTTGTGGCTTGTGTGAGTTGAGCCTCGTGTGACCCTCATTGTATTGATTTGTGGGAGCCTCAACTTGTGAGCAGCCCCATCAAACTTGGTGATTACCCATTGATATAGTGGAAACCAAGCCGACCATCGTGGTGGCTTGGTGAGAGAAGGGTCAAGTGAGACCCGGTCCTTGTGTGGACTTCTCAATGTGGATGTAGGCTTCTTCGTGGAGCTGAACCATGGGATAAATCTTGTCTCACTTGTCTTTTACTTTTTGTGGTCACTAGTATTGCTATTAGGGTCCATATTGTTCATATTGCCTTTCACTTTTGATCTTTGTTAAAATCTTGTGACCTAAGTGTTTAAATCTTCCAATATTAGTTGTACCAAGTTACTATACATTGTTTACATCTTGGTTGAACTTAAATTCCGCACATAACTTGTCAAAACCAAGTTTTTAGGTTTTCACCCTGTGCTGAGCGGACTTGTCCGGCCCTGTCCAGACAAGTCCGACCTTAGGAAGTTAATCTCGTCTGATTAAGTCATTTCAGGTCTTATTGCCTATTCACCCCCCCTCTAGGTGTCTTTCAATTGGTATCAGAGCAGGCCTCTCCACAAGAGTCTAACAACTCGAAGAAGAAATGGCCAGAAGGGATGATAACGAGGTTCCGGTGGTCGTCGACAACACCAAGACGAAGAACATTGATGTTCTTCAAGATGATCCAAACGACGACGAAGAAGTTCGGATGCTCAAGGCACAGCTTTGTGAGAAGCTCAATGTGCCCAAGAAGGAGATCAAGCCAATTGCTATGATCAACGTCGACAATGGGAGTAGTTCACAAGACTACTCCCGGTATCCTTACAATTATGAGCAACTTACCACGAGAAATCATTATTTGTCTATTCCCATTGGCAAACCTCCTCAGTTTGATGGAAATGATTACTCTAAGTGGAAGCATAATATGAAGATGCACCTCATTTCCTTAAACCCTAGCTTGTGGCAAATTATTATGACAAGTGTTCATCTTCCAAAGAATGAGGAAGACATCATTCCGGAACAAGCCGTTCTTCCCCATCGCAATGCTCAAGCCGTTGGAGTGATTACCTCCTCATTGACTCGAGAGGAGTTCAACCGCATTGAAGGGTTAGAGATTGCAAAGGAGATATGGGATACCATCAAGACGGCGCATGAAGGAAACCGCGTCATTAGGGAGGCGAAGATCGAGATGATTGAAGGAGAGCTTGGGAGGTTTACCATCATGGATGGTGAGTCCTCCCAAGGCTTGTACGATCATCTCAAGACTCTCATCAACAAGAGTCGATCTTATGGAAGGACCGATGGACCAACCATGAGGTGGTAAAGAGGATTATTTGAGCATTCATAACTCAAAATGTCACTCTTTGCTCATTAATTCGTGAAAGTTTGGGGTTTCATAAGATGACCCCCGAAGAAGTGCTTGGAAGAATTATCAACCATGAGATAATGGAACACGAAGCTATGTTCTACAACGATCTACAAAAACATTCCTCCTCCAAGAAAAGGGATGTCCCATTCAAGGCAACATCCTCATGATCACAAGAAAAGGAAGATATTGGTGAAGAGAGTCCCAATACCGATGAGGAAGAGGCTCTCTTTATCAACAACTTTAAGACGATGTTTAGAAGAAGGAGGGGGAGCTACCAAAATGAAAGGAAAAGCAAAGACAAGCCCAAAACAAGATAAAAGAGGGCTTGCTACAATTGTGGAGAGTATGGCCACTTCATTGTGGATTGTCCACATGAAGAAAACAAGAAGAAGAAGGAGGGCAAGTCCAAGGATAAGAAGTACTTCAAGAAGAAGAAGCAATCCGGACATGTCCACCTTGGAAAGAAGTGGAATTCAAATGAGGAATCCTCCTCCGATGATGAATAGAAGATAGCAACTATTGCTATGAAGAAGACAACTACGGAGAACAAGCTCTTCCCAAACTTGGAGACTTCAAGGCCAACTTGTCTCATGGCCAAAGAGGGAAGAAAGAAGGTTAAATCTAAATCCTCTTCTTCAATTTCTTCTCATGATGATTTTGATAGTAGTAGTGAAAATGAACATATGCTCAAGGATATGAGTAAAAGTACTTTGAAAAGATTGAGATTGTTGACGGAGGAAATATTTGAGAAGGAAGAGCTCATCAACCATCAAGAGGACATGCTCATCCAACAAAAGGAGAGATGTCAAGAGGTTGAGGAGCTCTTGGAGCTTGAAAGATAAAGAAGCAAGGCACTTGAGCGTGAACTCGCTTTGAGCAAGGAAACTTGCTCAAACCTTGAGAACACTACAATTGTGCTCAAGGATGAACTTGTTAGTTTGACACAAGCTAACAAGATCCTTGAGACACAAGTGAAGTCTCTCAAGGTCAATGCACCTTCTTCCTCTACAAGCTCATGTTACACAAATGTTAAATCTGAAGCATCTCAACCTTGTAAATACTGAAACTTGATCATAAAGCTTAAAGATGAGCTTAAGTTGGCACAAACCAATCAAGCACCAAAGGGTGGCATCTTTGACAAGGAGAAGGTGGCATATGCACGCAGTGCATACACCAACACAAGACATCCCCTTGTCAAGGATGGTCTTGGTTATTCTAGTGATGTGAGGCAAAACGCCAAACTCCCAAGAATGGCAAAGACTTGATTGTTTTTGTCAAAGGAGGCTCATACAACAATAAAGGGAAGAACATTGCTACTTTACCCAAAATGCCTAAGAAAGAACCTCATCCATTGTTCCATGATTTCGATGCATCATATGTTTTACTGAGGAACGAGTTTGGAAAGGCCTATGCTAGGTATGTTATGCCACACCGCAAGAGTCCCAAACCTTGTGTGTGGCTGCCAAGTGCCTCTTGACTAACATCAAAGGACCCAACACTGCTTGGGTACCTAAATCCAAGGCTTAAATATTTCTTGTAGGCATACTCCTCCGGTGGAACTAAATGGGTTCTCGATAGCGGGTGCACTAATCACATGACTAGAGAGAGGAAGATGTTGTGGAGTATGAGCTAAATGAAGATCCAAGTGAAAGAATCTATTTTGGGGACAATAGCCAAGGAAAAATCTGTGGCACCGGTAAAATTGCTATATCCCCTAATCACACTCTTTCAAATGTTTTACATGTTGATTCACTTTATTATAATCTCTTGTCCGTATCACAACTATGTGACAGAGGTTATAATTGTTTATTTACTAATGAGGGTGTGACCGTCACAAGGAGAAGCAATAGCTCCATTGCCTTTAAGGGTGTACTCAAGGGAAATCTCTATCTTGTTGATTTCTCCACAGATAAAGGCAAACTTGATACATGCTTAATTGCAAAAACTAACACGGGATGGCTGTGGCATAGAAGGCTAGACCATGTTGGGATGAGGAATTTGCAAAAACTCCATAAGGGCGAGCACATCTGTGGTTTAAAAAATGTTGTGTTTGAAAAGGATAGACCATGTAGCGTCTGCCAAGCCGGCAAACAAGTTGGAGCACCACATCCATCCAAGAACATTATGACAACATCATTACCATTGGAGCTTCTACACATAGATCTCTTCGGTCCAATTGCCTACATAAGTATTGGCGGTACCAAATACGGTCTTGTTATTGTTGATTATTTTTCACGTTTCACTTGGGTATTCTTTTTGCATGATAAGAGTGAGACTCAAGGTGTGCTCGAGAGGTACTTGAGGGGAGGTCAAAATGAGTTCTCCTTAAGCATCAAGACCATAAGGAGTGACAATGGCACCGAATTCAAGAACACTCAAGCTGAAGAATTTTTGGATGAGGAAGGCATCAAGCATTAGTTCTCGGCTCCCTACTCCACTCAACAAAATGGGGTGGCCGAGAGGAAGAATAAGACCTTAATTGAGATTTCAAGAACCATGCTTGATGAGTACAAGACGTCGGACTGGTTTTGGGTGGAAGCGGTCAACACCTCTTGCCATGCCTTAAACCGGTTGTATCTTCACCACATACTTAAGAAGACGTCTTATGAGTCCTAACCACTAACAAGACAAACATCTCCTACTTTCTTGTTTTTGTGAGCAAATGCTACATTCTTAACAAGAAGCCTAGGACTTCGAAGTTTGCTTCTAAGTCCGCTGAAGGTTTCCTGCTTGGTCATGACTCAAACACTTACGCCTATCGTGTCTTTAACAAATCCTCCGGAATTGTTGAAGTAGCACATCACGTAGTGTTTGATAAGACTAATGGCTCCCGAGTGGAGCAAGTTTATCATCAGTTTTTAGATCAAGAGGAAGCTCCACAAGTGGTGATAGGAAGGATGGCCCTTAGAGTTATTCGACCACAAGAACAACCACAACACTCAAGTGATCACGCTACACATCAAGCAAGCTTATCCTCAATGGATCAAGATCAAGTCCCCCATGATGTGCTCCATGAAGATGAAAATGGAGGCATCAATCAAGGGGGAGACAATGAGGATGAGGAAGACCAAGATGATGACTCAAGACCTCAAGCACCTCACCCAAGAGTGCATCAAAGCGCCCAACGGGACCATCTCGTGGACAATATACTTGGGGACATCTCAAAGGAGATAACTACTCGATCTCGTGTTGCAAACTTTTGTGAACATTACTCTTTTGTTTCTTCCTTGGAGCCCCACAAGGTTGAAGAAGCACTATGAGATCCGGATTGGGTGATGGCCATGCAAGAAGAGCTCAACAACTTCGAAAGAAATCAAGTATGGGAGCTTGTGAAGAGGCCTAATGCGAATGTTGTAGGCACCAAATGGGTGTTCCGCAACAAACAAGATGAGCACGAGGTGGTTACAAGGAACAAGGCACGACTTGTGGCCAGATGGTATTCACAAGTCGAAGGTTTGGATTTCGAAGAAACCTTTGCTCCCGTAGGTAGGCTTGAATCAATTCGTATATTACCTGCCTTTACTACTCACCATGATTTTAAGCTATACCAAATGGACGTCAAGACTGTGTTCCTCAATGGACCAATCAAGGAAGAGGTGTATGTGGAGCAACCCCCTAGATTTGAAGATGAAGAATTCCCAAACTATGTGTACAAATTGCGTAAGGCTCTCTATGGACTCAAACAAGCTCCTAGAGCTTTGTATGAGTGCCTTAGAGATTTTCTAACTCAAACTTTTCAAAATTGGAAAGGCGGCTTACACGTTATTCACTAAGCACTTCAATGATGATTTGTTGGTTTGCCAAATACATGTCGATGACATTATATTTGGTTCTACTAACAAAGATTTTTGTAATGAGTTTTCTAAGATAATGACGGAAATATTTGAGATGTCCATGATGGGGGAGTTGAAGTTCTTCCTAGGTCTTCAAGTGAAGCATCTCAAGGAAGGCACATTCATTAGTCAAACCAAGTACACACAAGATATACTCAAGAAGTTTGACATGGACAAGGCCAAACCCATCAAGACTCTTATGGCAACCAATGGGCATCTCGATCTCAATGAAGATGGTCCAAGTGTGGACCAAAAGGTATATCTTTCCATGATAGGCTCATTGCTTTACTTATGTGCATCTAGGCACGATATCATGCTTAGTGTGTGTATGTGTGCTAGATTTCAAGCTGCTCCTAAGGTGTGTCATTTGACTGCCGTTAAGAGAATTCTTAGATATTTGGTTCACACACCAAGCCTAGGAATTTGGTACCCAAAAGGCTCTAAGTTTAACCTCATTGGATATTCTGATGCGGACTATGTGGGGCGAAAAGTTGATAGGAAGAGTACATTGGGAACTTGTCAATTCCTTGGTAGATCTCTAGTGTCTTGGTCCTCAAAGAAACAAAACTCCATTGCTCTTTCTACAGCCGAAGCGGAGTATGTTGCCGCCGGAAGTTGTTGTGCACAACTTATTTAGATGTGACAAACTCTTAGGGACTATGCCATAAACTTGCGCCATATTCCCCTCCTATGTGACAATGAGAGTGCCATCAAAATAGCCTATAATCTAGTTGAACACTCAAAGACCAAACACATTGATATTCGACACCATTTCTTGAGAGATCACTCCATCAAAGGAGACATTGCAATTTCACATGTGAGAACCGATAAACAATTGGTCGATATATTCACCAAACCCTTAGATGAGAAAAGATTTTGTGAACTAAGGAGTGAGCTTAATATCTTGGATCCTCGAAATGTGGCTTGAATCTTGCACATCTGATTGTCATATTCAAAATTCACACATGCTTGCGAAAAACTCATCCTCCTCAATTTTGTGCGAATTATTTTGAAATTATTGAATCCTTGTGAACCATGGTCAAAGTTTGATTGTTGACTGCTTACTGACCATGTTTACAAAGATCTTTTGTGAAATCTAGTCCAAAAGGATCAAATCTACACTGAAAACTCAATATATAGGAGTTTTCAGTCTTAGGACCGGACTAGTCCGCCCTGTGACTGGACTAGTCCGGTGGCTCAGAGTAGTCTGGACCAAGTCCGTTTGCCGGACAAGTCCGGGTCCCTGACCAGACTAGTCCGGCCCTTGGGGACTTAACCTCCCCAGGGAGCCCCCGATCTCTCCACTTCCACTCAAATCCTCTCTCTCCAAAAACGCACGAAAAACGCCCCCCAAACGGCGATTTTCGATTCCCATCAACAAATCTCGACTCCAATCCGTGGATTGAAGCCCTAAGGTGCTAGGGAACTATTCCCCAAGCATCGGAGTCCTATTCTTCATCCACATTTCATCGATTTGAAGATTTGAATAAGTATTCTTGACCTAACCCCAAAATGCTTGAAATTCAATTGTTATGGGTCTACTGATAGAAACTTCTTCACACATGTTGTTGTACACATCATTGTGATCATGTACCTCCATTTTTGTGGTAGGATCCGTAGTTTTTGCAAAGTTTCTCTAGATTAGGGTTCTTGCTCTGTGAATCGGACTAGTCCGGCCGATGGGCGGACAAGTCCGATTTGCCACGGACAAGTCCGACCCCTTGGCGGATAAGTCCGGGTTACAAAGTGAAAACCTTAACCTAGGTTGATTTTGTGAATTCTAACACTAACCCTTAACTTCCTTTTACTCATACACATTCCCTTGCTTCTCTTATCAGCAACCATGTCGGATTTTGAGTATGTTCCACTTTCCGACTCTAAGGCCGAAGCGGGAAGGCAAGCTCTTTACCGCTGGAGACACGAGGAGCAGGAAATGGCTGTTGCCTTCTTTGAATCAAGGAAAGCAAAGAAGACGCAGCGAGAAGCCCACAACTCTACTGCCGCCGAGGCAGCCCCAAGGAAAAAGAGACTTGTGACATTGTGGGATCGAGCTAGAGCCCAGGAGGCGAGGACCTCCAAGGACAAGGGAAAGGCCCCAGCAGATGCTGCACCCAAGAAAAGGGTCATAGTAGCCAAGAAGGCAGCAAACAAGGCCAAGAAGGGTGCCTCTCAACCCATAGTCCCCTTGAAGATGTCATCTCCTGCACAGAACCCAAACCGTGCAGCTGCCTTCGATGCCAACATTTTCAAAGGCAAAGGGGCTGAGAAAGCATGAAAGCTACGGAAGATCAATGTCTATCAGCGGGACAGGAGCACAGTGGATCCTCGCTTCTGGTGTGACTTTCATTGTGACTACTACCAGACTGTCTCAGCGGGACAGGAGCACAGTGGATCCCCGCTTCTGGTGTGACTTTCATTGTGACTACTACCAGACTGTCTACATGTACAAGCAAACCCCAGTCACTGATGCTCAGTGGATCGATTGGGACTACATGGCCCAGAAGGATCATGTGGCCTTCAATGCTGTGATTGGGGCCGTAGAGCCCCATGTTCTGAAGAAATTCATGGTCTTTCAGTGTGACTGGAAATGGAAGTTATTACTCAATTTTATTCCACTATCTACTTCCACACTGATGGAGACAGGAGGATCACCTGGATGACCCATGGAGAGCAATAATCCACCACCTACTAGGAGTTTGCTCAGCTACTTGACTTAGAGGATCAACTGGACAATGAAATCATTATCTCCATCTTAAGGCCAGTTGATTGCGATACCATGGAATACATGTATCCTAGCCATGTACCCTTTGAGGCCGGGCACATAAGGAACATCAAGCCCTTCTACAATGTCCTCAACAGGGTGCTCCGAAAGACCATTGCCCCCAAGGATGGATATGCGGGGATTATTCAAGGAAATCTGAGGCACTTGATGGTACTCATTGATGGAGATGTCCGCTTCAATGTGGTTGACTACATCTTCGACGACATCTTCAACATCTCCCATACTCCAAACCGATCATGTGGATATGCTCCTTACATCATGTGCATGATCGAGAAGGTCTCCAGACTCAACTTCAAGAAAGACATCACTCACCGAAGGCTTCGACCTCAACTCCCTCCTCCGGAGCCTGCTGCCCCAAGGAGGAAGAATGAGGATCCTCCTGCTTCTTCCTCTCGCTTTTTGCCATCTCCTCTGCCACCTCCGCCTTCATCATAATGCAAAGTGGATTCTTCAAGTGCTTCAAACCTCTTTTCTCCTCTTGTCGGAAGACGGAAATTCGGCAACATTGCATGGAGAGTCACAACGAGAAGTATCTCAAGGCGATGTGCGACAAGCTAGACATCCCTATGTCTCCCGCCGAGGAGAGTGATTGTGAGCTCACTTCATTCCCGGAGTTCACCGCTGAGGAGCTCGCTCAATTTGGTGAAAATGGTACTTCCACCACGGCCCCGTCTGATGATGTTGCTCATATTGATCCGAAGGCCACAGAGAGCTATAGCGGGCACCAAGGCGGAGACGACGACAATGACGCCGATGATGATGACGAGTAGACCTAAGGGCTCTTCCTTCCTTCTTTTCCTTTTTGGTGTCTTGATGCCAAAGGGGGAGAGATTTGTGGATGTGGAACTTAGATAGGGGGACAATTCTACTTAGGGGGAGAGCTCTACTTAGTTATATGAGGGAGAGATTGATTGATCCAAGTTGGACTTACGTTTTTATGTTTAAAACTCTCACTTCAATTGTTGTAAGACTTAATTCATATCAATTGTGATGTTACGCTTGAGTTACATGCTTATCTTGCATATTTGTTGCTTTATCACAATTTATAAGCACATCACTTACGCACCCCACCATAACATGTATATGTATGAGACCTCTCTCAATTACTCTTACTCATGATGCATACATTGAGGGGGAGTCACTCATACAAATACATGTTATAAAAACAAATTATTATTCGTGTTGTCGAAGTCTTAATGTGTTGTCATCAATCACCAAAAAGGGGGAGATTGAAAGTGCATCTAGGCATCACCGTGGGTTTTGGATGATTGATATTGACAATTAAGAGTCTAATGAGCTAAGTTGATCTTAAGCACAGGTACAACGATTGAAATGAGATGAAACCCTTCAAAAAGGAAAAGGATATAACGGGTGTCAAAGGCTCAAGAGTAGAAATTAGTGTTTCTATGAAGTTGAGCTTACACGAGCCGTGTTATGTGAGAGGGTGGATGTATCATGTGCATTGAGATCATTCTAAGGGGATCAAAGTGGTGATCAAGAGAAACACCTAAGTGAGAAGCCAAAAAATGAGAAAAGACCCTAGGAGGCCGGACTAGTCCAGCCAGGCACACCAGTCCGTTTTCAGACGAACCAAACGTCTCTGGAGTGATTCTTAGTGAATTTGGAGCTAAGTCCCAGAAGATCGGACTTGCCCATTTTTGGACGGACCAAAGCTCTCTAGAAAGGTTCGGACTTGTCCGTTTGGGTACAGACTAGTCCGTTTGAGACTTAGTGAGATAAACCGAGAGAACTCTAGAGGGTCGGACTAGTCCGCCCCCTGTGGCCAGACTAGTCCGGGCCTACCCAGTTGAGTCCATTTTGGGACGGACTAAACCCTTCTGTCCTACTTCGGACTAGTCCGTTTTGGACCGGACTATTCCTTTGTTTAGTGACCGCTTGAATTTGGAAATTTGGCGGGTAGCGTGACGATTATCGCGTAGTATGGCAGTTGTCAGGACCTGACCAGTGGTCAGTGGTCCCACTGGGCCGAACTAGTCCGAGGCCAGTGGCCGGACTAGTTCGAGGCCAGTGGCCAGACTAGTCCGCCCTTCTGCTGATGTCAGCAGAAGGGGCTTGGGACCCCTATAAAAAGGGGACCCCCTGCCTCATTTGAAAATGTCTTGAACCCTAGCGCCGCTACAAGTGTCAAAGAGCCTTTCAAAGCCTTCTACTCGTCCTACTAGCCCTCTAAGACCAAATCTTAAAGAGATTAGGGTTTGGGGAGGAGAGTGAAGGAAGATCATCGCGCTTGGGCTCTTGGTTTGATCTCTTTGCACATTGTGATTGCGTTTTGTGGCTTGTGTGAGTTGAGCTTCGTGTGCTCCTCATTGTATTGATTTGTGGGAGCCTCAACTTGTGAGCAGCCCCATCAAACTTGATGATTACCCATTGATATAATGGAAACCAAGCCGACCATCGTGGTGACTTGGTGAGAGAAGGGTCAAGTGAGACTCGGTCCTTGTGTGGACTTCTCAACGTGGATGTATGTTTCTTCGTGGAGCTGAACAATGGGATAAATCTTGTCTCACTTGTCTTTTACTTTTTGTGATCACTAGCATTGCTATTTGGGTTCATATTGTTCATATTGCCTTTCACTTTTGATCTTTGTTAAAATCTTGTGACCTAAGTGCTTAAATCTTCCAATCTTAGTTTTACCAAGTTACTATACATTGTTTACATCTTGGTTGAACTTAAATTCCGCAAATAACTTGTCGAAACCAAGTTTTTAGGTTTTCACCCCGTGCTGAGCGGACTAGTCTGACCCTGTCTAGACAAGTCCGGTCTCAGGAAGTTAATCTCGTTTGATTAAGTCATTTCATGTATTATTGCCTATTCACCCCCCTCTCCGGAAGGTGGGCCCGGGGGCCACTATCGGTACCCTGCGTACCGGCTACCCCATGATACCGCAAGAGAAGCTAAGGAGTTCCACCCTTTCAAGTTGAAGACCTCTGAAGGCCACACGTGCTACACAATAGTGGACCCGCCTCCCTCGTTTGGGTAGCTCCAACACTGACACGTGTATCACAAGGCCGGACCTATGACCCGTCATAGGGAAGCTCCAGTCTTGCCACGTGTCCAGTGACCCCAGACCTAACCCCCAGTAGAGGGAAGCTCCGGTGCTACCACGTGTATAGTGGCTTCGGACCTGCCTCCCCACGACGGGAAGCTCCGGTGCCGCCACATGTCGAACCTCCAGAGCTAGGACTTCAATGGAACACAGAGAGATCTCCAACGGCTCGGACCTTAAAGGGGCATTTAAAGCAACAGTTACAAGACCTGATTACGTATCATTAATGCTATATTAATGAAACACGATCAGTAGACTGTTAATAGGGTAATGGTATCATTAAGGCGCATTATCACTTTTAATTATGCTTAATACCTGTAGATCGTGTATTAGGCTGTTAATCAGGCCAAGGCCACATGTCGGGCCTGGCAAATGTTGTAACGGCCAGTCCTTAGACTATAAAAGGGTTGCATCGCACGATACATAGGGGGACGAGCAATATCACAAGCTCACAAGCACCAGACACATTTTCATACATACAACACACAACCCGTGGAATAGGGTGTTACGCTCAGGCGGCCCGAACCACGTAAATCTCTCGTGCCATCATCTTGTCCAAATCTCACGCACCCCAACCAATCAAGAACCTCCGCAGGGCTATGAATTAAGTAGTACCGGGGGAAATGTCGATCGCACACTTCGACACCAGCGGCCGCTGAGGGCTCAACAGCGTCGACATCGCCGACGAATCTCAGAAAGTGCCCTTCGAAGGAATGGACGACGACGCGTCACCATCCCTTTTCGAGATACTAGAAGATACTGTCGGTTGCGATCTCAACTCCGACTCTGGAACGGAGGTAAGTGGTCATTTTCACTCGAAACACCGCTTCACAAACACTTGTGGTAGCGTACAAACACTCTCACAGTCCGCGTCTCCACAACAAGAGATGTGGCGTCGTCAGAAGCTTGGAAAGGAACCTGCACGCGGTCCCGTTCCCAACGACCGCACTCGATTCCGAGACCGGCGTCACCACTGGCACCGCCGACTCCCCACTCCTCGAGCGGATAACCCAGAGTACCACAGACAGCCGCTGTTGAGGTGCCTCCTTTAGGATTATAGAGATTTGAAAGTTTTTGTTGTAATATTTTCTCTGCACCCTTGTACAATGGTGTTAAATTCTGAGTTGTAACTGACAAAAGGGTAAAACTTTTCGCTGTTTGTGAACAATTACTCATACTAATGTGAATAAAAGGGTCACACTGTTGTTCTATCCATAAATGAATTGTGTCCAAATTCCTTTTTGGTTTCCTGTTGTTGCAGAATTGTTATGCCATTTTTTACAATGGTATATGTGAGATCACAAAATTGATAATAACCTGCACTATGACAAAGCAATAAAATGGATTACAAAATTATCCACTATATGTAAGCAAGTTCAACCATCCAACAACTGACCGATGACAATGAGCATGTTGTGTTTACAACGAGCCCATCCACTATTTTGTTATCATCAAATTGGCAGAATTATAAATCCATACATCAAACTAAGAAGCACATGTTCTTTTTAGGTCGATCCATCAGAGCAATTATAACCAGGAGGCACAGGAAAAACAAAACTGTGGGTTATGATCAGCTTTAGCGGAAGCAGCTCAAGCTTTCACTTGAAAATCTGTCATTGGGACAGTAAGATTCTCTGAAAGAGAAGTCATTATTTCAGAGATATGCAACATTTCACTTCAGGTACATTTGTACAGGGCTAATTGCTAATACATTGTTCACAAGGCAAACAAAAGCGTTATTTTATAATGCTCAAAAATCTGTATGGTCTCTGCAATCTATTTGTAACAAATAACTTCGCCAACTGGGTTACTGTCTTCAGACTAGCCATCTGTCCTTGGCTTCTGTACCCTTCTTTCTAAACAATTTTGATACGGGAATACAAAAACCCAGGTGACTGAGCAACGGCAGATTTCAGTCGACAGCCCGCAGGGCGCTCACGCGGCCGCGCAGGTGCGGGAGAGAAAGATGAATGATTAACTGTTTTTTTTTTCATTTTATTAATTGTTAATCCATAATTTGAAAGGATTACGTTATTTGTGAAATAGTCAAATAAATAATTTGTGATTGATTAACCTATAGAATTAAGGGTTAATGATTAATTATAAAAATTAGTGGTTAATAATAGTAATTAGCTGCTAATTATATGGTGCCTGAATTATTTTAAAATTTCAGGCACCTGAAATCTAAACAGCCCCATTTTGATATAGTGCAACATAAAACATGTCAGCACAAAATGGTTCCTGAATGGTGCCTGAATGTTTGCTGGTATTTGTCCACCTGTGGCGGGTTCCTGCATCTGAAGTGCCAAGTTTCAGGGACATCCACGAAATGAACATTTAAATTCCAACATAAAACATGTCAGCACAATCTCGATAGTGTTTTCAACCAACACGAATCAAAAGTGAATATTAACATGAACTCAAAGAAACAGTTGACCGGAAAGATGCTAATGTTGGAGTATAAGCAAGGTGTAGCCCCTTGGCTGGGTCAAGTATGGAGCTGCATGTGTTCCTCGACGAACCACACAGGGTCGTTCCGATGCAGCCTCCACAGGAAAAGCAAAGTACTAGACGACTACGTCGACATCCACGCCCACAACCCGCCGTTCCCGAGCAGCAGCAGCAGCTTGACGCCGACCAGCAGCCGGCTGGGCACATCAGCGGCGCGCTGGTACGGTGCGGATTTGCGCAGTGGAGGGGCGAGAGTGCACACATGGCCTCCCGCGTCGACGCCGAGCCTCCCGCATTGGACTCGCAGCCAGGAGGAACCGAAGGAGTAAGGAGGAAGCGTGGGCTGGACGCCCGTGAGGAGGAACAGACGGCCGCAGGCGGGGCGAACATCAGTGGCGTCTTGACTTGTGACGACAAATAAAAAATAACTTTTTATCATGACTGGCGGCGATGAATGAAGGGTCTGTCGACGACAAATAAAAAAACTTTTTATCGTGACTTGCGGCGATGAATAAAGGCTCCGCCTTAATTTCAGGTGTTTGAAATCAAAGAAAATTTCAGGCACTAGATAATTAAGCACTAATTACTATTATTAACAACTAATATTTATAATTAATTATTAATCCTATAAATAACAAGTACTAATAATCTTTCTGTGGTCTATACAGGCAAAAAATTGTATTGATTGACTCTTTTACAACTAACATAATTCTTACATATTAACAAATTAACAATTAAAAACTCACAAAATTTTCTCAACTTCTTATTCCTTTGGCTGCTGGTCGCAGTCGCAGCCGGCGGCGGCGACAGCTCCACCGCCGATGAGCCGCTGTCGAAGTGTGGAAACAACACTTCCCTTAGACCTGTTAAGAAGCAGCTCACATAGGTTCTTTTTTTGGAGGAGCTAGTCTCCGATGAGCTTGCGCGAATGGAAGATAGTGAACTCGGCGTCTTTACGTGATTCGGGCCGCCAGATCATAACACCCTACGTCTACAGTTAGAGTTGTATTGCTCGAGTGAGTCTGAAGATGCCTGAACGTGCGAGTGAATGTGTGGGTTTGAATGAACGTGTCCAGAGTCGGTGTCTGCTTTGACCTTTTATAGTAAGGCTAGGCACCTTACAAGTGGGACCCGAGGCCCGACTGCTGGCCTCGGGGTGATCTTATGCCTATACAAGATCTAAGCTTTTACTACGTCTGCTGCCTCTGACCGCGGCTTGAAGACTCACTGTCTTGCCGCGTCGGTCACCAGTGGCTAGGCGTAGTCGTTGATGATGGCAGTGAATGTCGTGTCTGTCTTGTCGCCGTAAGCTATCTGATGAGCAAAAGGAACGGAGAGTAGGTTCCGATCATTCGATAGGTAATGGATAAGTTGATTGATGGAGATCTCGATATTGATAATCCGATGCTCTTGAGGAGAACATGAACAACCACTGTAATCACTACACCACCGTTCTGTTGGTTATCAACTGTGGTTCACGCGCTTGACCTCGCTAAAAAGGCTAATCCCTGGAAGTGCAACCGAGAACACAAGCAAGAACGTAGAAGAAGCAATATGAAATTGCTGAATTAATGTTTCACAAACAGATAAATGGTAGAAATGTTAATCTAAGCAAAACCCAATTGTTTATGGTGGCTACTATGAAGTATTTATAGGTGAGAGGACGTAAGGGGTATTAGGGTCCTGACCTAACCTTATGACACAAAAATAAGATATGTCGACTTGGTACAGGGCCCAATTGCCAAATATGGTGGCACAACACCCCGACAAATTCTGAACCCTATTTTGTTTCGACGATCCTCATCGTCTTCAAAGGAATTTTGACATAGGACCAGCATCATTGGAAAGGATATCCTATCCCCTTTCCAAGCATATGTAGAACATCAAAAATGGAGTTCGTGTGCATCCTAGGCGTCCGTTTTAGTGCGAAGTGCTCCTGGGATCTAAGTTGCACTCGTTTTGAGTTGGACTCGGTTTCCATCTTCTTTGGACGTATTCTATGATCCTCCACGTCCTTAAGACTTCCTCAAAGTACTTCTTGAACCTCTCCATGGATTTGAATCACAATTAAATTATTAGGTAGCAATCTGTTCTCAAAAACATATAAGGAAACATATAAGAATGAGCTCACCTCTGAAATTAATTGTTGTGTGTGAACTCTAGTGATTGCATCTTGCAAGATCATTGGAGTATTGTGTGTATCCATAGGAGTGATGTCCTCATCATCCTCCACTTCTTGAATTAGCGTTGTCCTCAACTCAAGTTCATCTTCTCTCATGTGTGGGTCCAAATGTGCAATGCCATCAAATCCTCTTGTAAGCATCGAAGGAGGAGGCCACGGTGGCGGACGACATCGTGCATGATCTGAATATTATCCTTCAAATAAGTGTGGATATTCACTTGAGCTTGTATGTGTAGTGATGATGTGCATGATCCCATCATTCTCCGCTTCTTTATGACAAGCCGTCCTCCACTTGCTCATATGTATAGTAAAGAAGCTTGCAAAGGAAATAGAATGAGTGATATTCATATTGCACAACTAAAGCGAACAAAACTCGTCTTTCATGAATTGTTCCTGCTGCATGAAAAATGAACTAGAAAAACATGACAAAGTATTATTAGTGTTAGTGCATCCATTCATTTCACCATGTTGTTGCAGAACAAAATAAGATTTCTCATCTGAGAATATGTAAACTTTATGCACCATAAATTCACCACTATCTTCATAGTCGCCTATAGCATGAAAAATATTTTTACTTAACAAAGGCAATTCAGATTGGGAAAATATTCTCTTCTCTACAATATCTAGATCACAAAGAGCATCGAATTCAATATATCCCAAGGTATTTAGAGAAGACAACAATTTCATATCATCATTTTCACAAGTAATGGGAATCAAATGCTTAATTTCAAAACATGTGGGTGATAACGTATCAAACTCATTCACTTATTCTATCATTGGTATAACAAAATTATCAATACTCAACTTCTCTTTATCACAAAGACTAGTAGGAAAATTAACTTGTGAAAAAGGTAAATCAATAAAAGTTTTCATAAGTTGGTGCTCTACAATAGTGTGATTAGTCGAAAATTCAGCACATCCAAAATCTTCTCACCTTCTTTATTTGTAGAATGTTGTGCCTTACCTTTATCCTTATCTTCAGCAGTGATTTCGAGTGCATTATGAGTTGATCCATCTAAAATTTCACAAATGTTGTCGAAAACCTCGTTCTCTTTTGCATAATCTACATTATTTTCTATATTGTCCTGCAAAATGTTAGACACAAAAGGAGGTACAACAAGAAATTTCTCCTCAAATTGATGCACTTCATCTTTGCAATTAGAACATTCGCAAAAGATTATCGGACCTTGCAGAAGCTCGGAGCTAGAGTTGGACCTTGCTAAAAAGGGTGTTTTGGCAGAATTTTAGAACTTATATTATCAAAGCCAATGTATTCAGTACAAGCCAATGTATTCATCACACATAGGTCTCACAATCTCCCACTTGATGAATGCATTGGCAACACAACTTAAAATCTGAACATTGGCTTATTCACATTAAAAATTTTGAAAACAATTTCTCCCCCTTTGGCAACACTACATAAACAATTTTTTCTTTTGAGAAAAATCGTGCCAAAAACACTTGTGAATATGTGCAATGTGTAATCAATTTCTCCCCCTTGCATACTTCTCTTAAAGATTCACATATTCTCTCTCCCCCTTTTACAATGTATTCAGCAAGGTTCAAAAGAGAAATTTTAATTGTTATGAGCATATTATAACATATGCATATAAAACAAAGCTCATCCAAGTCATACTATCAAGTAACTTACACTATCACATCAATGAAATACATAAAGTAGTGTAAGCCATGCTAGAGATCAAGTGTAATTTTTAATTTAAGCAAGTCACGATCTCACAAACTTAACTATTTCAAGATCTAAAAGCATGACACTTGTTGCTGTATTTTATTATTTTTCAAAGCACAAATTTTGATCATATGATATTTGCAAGAGATTATATGTGCATCTTCCTTATTCTGACCAACCAAGCCAAGCCTATGTCATTTGACAATCAGAAGCTGAAGGACATGGTTTTAGTCATACACAACTTCTTCCAAGTTCATATCCAAGTGCAATGATAAGCCATCTCAATAGAAGAAGTGCGATGCATGCTTATTCTCTTGATCTTTTCTCAATTTTTCATTTGATCATAAAAACTCAACATATGAGTTGATTACTTGATTAATTCTTTAGGATTAAAAGGACTTGTGAGCATGCAACAAGTTCAAAACAGCAAGAAAGTCCGACCACGACCAGATTTAGTGTAAGTAATTATTCCAATTACTAGACATGGCAAAAACTACAAAATGTATAACACGAGTAATGTAGTAAGAGCTTTCAGTATGTAAAAGGAATCACAAAGTCATATATGTATGAAATACTATGCTCATATTATTTTAATTTCAAATTCACACATAGACTTCTCAAGTTTCAAAACTCCCCCTCAATGTAAGCCAGGAGGATGCATAACCCCTATTTCACCACGAACGAAAAAAAACGAGTGAAATCCAAAGGTTTTGTAAAATGTCATCCAATTGTTGTTTGATATCTACATGGTGAAGCACAATATTTCCTTTTTCAACATTATAACGGAGAAAGAGATACCTAATGTCAATGTGCTTAGTTCTAGAATGTTGCACAGGGTTTTTAGCAATGCAAATGGTACTAGTGTTATCACAAAACAGTGGAACACTATCTAGATCAACCCCATAGTCCTTAAGTGTAAGACCTATGTGTGCTGAATACATTAGCTTGTAGTGAATACACTTGGCTTTTATGATAAAAGTTCTAAATATCACCAAAACACCTTTTTATCAAGGTCCGACTCTAGCTCCGAGCTATAGCAAGGTCCGACCATAGGTCCGACTTGTTTTGGGTAGCTCCGACTATGTTAGATGCTAGGTCCGGCTTCTTGGTAAGGTCCGACTAGATTTGGTTAGCTCCGGTGAGATTTATCTTTAGCTCCGGCATGTCTTTATTAGCTCTGGCATGTCTTTGGTAGCTCCGACGTGTTTTTGCTAAGCTCCGAGTTGATTTTTCTAGCTCCGGCTTTTGGGATTACTAGTTCCGACTAGTTCTGGTTAGCTCCGGCGCTAGGTCCTGCTAGTTTTGTAAGCTCCGGCAGGAGCTTGGTTGTACTAGTTTTGGTAAGCTCCGGTGCTAGGTTCTACTAGCTTTTGTTAGCTCCGGCTTAAGGTCCGGGTTGCTCTGGCAAGGTCCAGTACTTGACCGCAGTGCTTCTGTTTTTCATTTGCAATGTTTTGTACTTGCTTTACATTGTTGGAAAGATTGCTTAGTATTCATTTGCTAATTTTTTGATGCGTTTTGGTTGATATGGATGATATCGTGTTACTGTGGTTTTGCAACATGCTTATGTGAGGTTCTCACGTAAGGTGTTGTGTTCAGAACTAACTTGAGTCAAGTCGAGGACTTGGGCTCGTATGGATTGGTTGTTTATTCATGTGCAGGTGTTGCTTGAGTTCAAGTCATGGCTGGTGACGGTATCCATTGGACTAGTCTCAGGGAGGAGATGAGGTTCCAACAACCAAGTTCAGAAGGAACTGTGGTTGAGCTGATCAGGAGGTCGCGCAGGATGATTGAATCAAGAACAATGCATATGAAGGTATAATGGACGTCGAAGGAAGGTGTTTGCACGTATGCATGCGGTGCATGATGTGGCAACATGGTTCCAAAGATGGTTTATTGATGGGAAGATCTGGTTGGAAGGATCGGATCGTACCGGTTGATGACTTTGGCTGCGGCGGAGTCGGTTATGGCTCGGTATGGAAAGTATCGAGTTGGTTATGTTAGGATTTCGTGTGGGTCACGATTTTGAGTTATTTAGGAATGTGGGATACGTTCCTAAGGTGTTTGGAAGTCTTAAGATTGCTTCTATCTACGTATAGAAGAATCTTGAGCAGTTATGGAAAGTTACGATTCGTGATCTGAGTAGGATTGGAGTCCTAGTTGATATTGGGTTGGCCTAAGGGCTGGTTATATAAGCAAGGGAGCCCAGAGCTCGTGGTAGACGACTTTGGGGCTGTTCCTCTTGTGTTCTATTGAATAAAATTCGTAGTTTGAAGGAACTTTTGTGCCTTGTTCGTCCGACTTGTTCCAGACAAATTTTACTCGTCGAGTTTCTGGACAGCACTACTTTTGTCGGTGGTTTTATCATAACTCGAGTTTTACAGATCCGATTGACGTGATTCTTTTTGGGTTGTCTTCACAACTTGATTGTCTATCATATGTAAAACTTTCACGGTCATTTGATTTGTGGTCTATGATCTACACGAGTTTCTTTGCAGTGTTCCAGAACTGTTTTTTCTCGGTTAGGACAGATTGACCATTGTTTTATCTTTCGATCATAACTTGAGTTTTTCTCGTCGGATTTGAGTGATTCTTTCTGTGTTGTCTTCGTGACTTGATTCTCTCTGATATCCATCACTTTTGTCACAGTGAAACGCATTTAGATTAGTCTCACACACGATTTATTTAAGAGATCGTTTTTCTGCCGAAGGGGTTGGGGTTTAATTGTTTCCGCTGCGTAAGATTTTTAAATCTACCATTCACCCCCCTCTGGTAGCTTTTCACGTGCTCTTCGATCCTACAATTGGTATCAGAGCCACGGTGCTCTAATCTTTGTGATTTGCACGTGTTTTTGACTAATCATCATGGAGAAGTACTCCGCCAAACCTTGTATGTTTGCTGGTATTGATTTTCAAGTTTGGAAGGCATGCATGGAGGCTTTCATTCAGGCACAAGGCTTTGCAATATGGGAGAAGGTGTATAAGCCTTATGAAGTGCCACCTAATGATCATGTCACGGCCACAAACCTATGGGACGTCGACAACAACAACAAAGCCCGAAACTTGATCATCCAAGGACTCACTCAAAGCGACTTTGATCGTGTTGCGCACCTCCGATCAGCATACGATGTTTGCAGAGCTCTCTGTGATTACCATGAAGGCTCCAACACAATCAAGGAGGTAAAACAAGATATGTTCAAAAAGGAGTATATGCGTTTTGAGATGCAACCGGGTGAGTCTATCGATGACCTTTTTGCTCGTTTCAATAAAATCCTCAGCAACTTACGTAGTGTCAATGTAAATTTTTCTGATGCTGAGAATGCTAGGCAACTTCTTAGTGCGTTAGATATGTACTCTATTCGTGAATCTACTGTCATGAGTTCTCTTACATCAGATGTACTCTATTCTAAAATAAAAACTCATGAAATTGACATTCTAGCACGTAAGAACCCAAATAAGTCTATTGCATTTGTTTCACAACATGATATGTCTAGCTCCGGCCAATCATCATCTTGCAATACTCTTGCTTTGTTGTCCTCACTAACCCTGGAACAGATCGAAGAATTTCCAGAAGAGGAGTTGGCACTCATCTCTACTAGATTCTCAAAAGCATTGCAAAATGTGAGAACTAGAAGGAGAGGAAGCTCCGGACCTCAACGCTGTTTTGAATGTGGTAAAACAGGACACTTTCGTACAGAATGCCCTAACCTTTCAGGTCCGACCACCCGAGAAGAAAAACAAAGCAAGGTCCGGACCTCCTCTGGAAATTCCAACAAGAAGAAGAAAGGTACCATAGGACGCAAGCTGATCAACAGTTTGATCACCGCGCTTCAAGAGTTCAGTTCAAGTGACATAGACTTTGAAAGTGATGAAGATGATGTTGACCTGGCCAACATATGCTTCATGGCGGGCAAAACAAAATCAAGATCAAGTCAGGAGGATGCAGAACACAACAGTGATAATGATGAGGTATGTTCTACATGTATGAAATGTGTGATGCTATTTCGTGTGCAACTATTATTGTCAAGAAAAAGGACAAAAAGCTTAGGGATAATGCTGCTAAAATTGAATCACTAGAATCTGAAATTAACCGTTTAAAAACTTTGATTCCTAGTGATGATGCATGTCCCTCATGTGACTTAATCTATGAACAATTGTCCACATTAAGAAGTGCACACTTCTCCACTCTAGATAGACTTGATGAAGAAATTGAAAAGAACAAAGAGCTTGCTGCACTTAATGATAAAAACTTGAAAGATGCTAGCTGTTCTACAATTGATTTGCATTGTTCTACTTGTGATAATCTTGATAAAAAACTGCAAGATGCTATGAATGAAATTTCTATATTGAACAATGCTTTACGTTCTTATGAAGTTAAATATTGTTCCAATTGGAAACTAAAAGGAAAAACTTCATGTGAAAATTGCCTTGATCTGTCCAATAAACTTGAAAACATGCATAGGACATTAGATCGGTTTTGTAATGGGAATAAGAACCTAAACTTGCTGCTGAATTCTTCCAAGTCTTGCAATGATAAAACTGGTTTAGGTTTTGATTCTCATGCTCATGCTAAGGCACATACACCTAAAATTGTAAAGTCATTAGGAAGTGGTTTGATTTAAACAGTTCCTAAACAAAAAGGAGTGGTTTTCAAATCTGCAAGAGTGCTGTCTCATTTGGTTTCAAATAAAAATATTGCTTGCTCATCTAGACATGAACACAAAGTTAAATTTCATTGTACCTTCTGTGGTAGAGATGGTCATGTCATAGATTTTTGTTATAGACTAGCTAAACAACAGAAAAAGGAAAGAAAAATTGCTAGATCTTATAACTTTCATGCAATTAGAAAAATACAACCTGCTTTAGTGAGTCAGAAATTTGAAAAGGTAGCTTCCAGACCTTCTGGTAAGAAATCCGCAAAAGCAGCTCCAATAGTTCCGATAGCTCCGAGAGCTCCCTGACCTTCTGTTGTTTCCTTCGGAACTTCAGCTTTTGTTTCCGGAGCTTCAACCTTGTCTTTTGGAACTGCTGCTTTTACCTCCAGAGCTACTGGTTTTGTGCTAAAAGAGATAAGAATAGAAAACCTCAAACTTCGACTCATAAACCTGCTGTTTTATCTTAGCTTTCGCGTGTTTTTCCTACTGCACGTCGTGTGACTCAGTACTGGATACCTAAATGCCTTTTGACTAACCCCAGTATTGAGTCATCGACGTATTGTGCTTCTATGTAGGTTACACGATTGAGGAAGGAGAACATTTGGATTGTGGATTCAGGTTGCTCACGCCACATGACCGGTAACAAAGATTGGTTCTCCTCCCTCTCTTTTGTGTCACGTGTAGAAAATGTTACTTTTGCCGATAATTCTTCAACTCCTATAATTGCTAAGGGATCGGTTAGAGTAAATGATCACTACACCTTGAAGGATGTGGCACTTGTCAAAAATTTGAAATACAACTTGCTTTCTGTTGCACAATTGATAGATGAAAATATGGAAGTTATTTTCAATAAAAACTGCTGCAAAGTTGTAAGTTCAAATAGTGAGCTTATTTTTAACATGTCTCGGTTTGGAAGAGTTTTTAAGCTGATTTTTGATATGTCTTCCTCTAAGCATAGGTGTCTAGTTGCTAATGATTCAAAGGAATTATATTTTTGGCATCGTAGACTTGGTCACGTAGGCTTTGATCACCTAACGCGTGTTAGTTCTCTTGATCGCATACGTGGGCTTCCTAAGCTCAAAGGGGACAAAGAAATTGTGTGCTCTTCTTGTAGACATGCTAAGATGGTTGCAGGTTCACATACTCCTCTCACAATGATCATGACAACTGAACCATGTCAACTTTTGCATCTTGACATCGTAGGACCTTCACGTGTTCAATCCCTCGGAGGTAAATGGTATGTTCTTGTTATCGTTGATGATTATTCTAGATACTCTTGGGTTTACTTTATGGCATCTAAGAATGAAGTTTTTGGTCACTTTAGAACTTTATTTCTTAGATTATCGATTGATCACCCAGGATCATTAAAAGCAATTAGAAGTGATAATGGAACTGAATTTAAAAATCAATCTTTTGATCACTTTTGTGCTGAAAATAGAATAGATCATCAATTCTCTTCACCATATGTACCTGAACAAAACGGTGTTGTAGAAAGAAAAAATAGAACCTTAGTTGAGATGGCTAGGACTATGCTTGATGAATATCAAACTCCTAGTAAATTTTGGGCTGATGCGTTACCAACCGCTTGTTATGTCTCAAATCGTGTTTTCTTGCGTGCTAAGCTACGTAAAACACCATATGAGCTCCGGTTTGGACATAGGCCTAGTGTTACACACTTTCGGGTCTTTGGATGCAAATGCTTTGTTAAGAAACATGGTAATCTTGATAAATTTGAACCTAGATCCATTGATGACATGTTTCTTGGTTATCCATCTCATACTAGAGGCTACCGTGTGCTTTTACTTGACACTAACAAAATTGTGGAGACTTGTGAAGTGTCTTTTGATGAATCTAGCCCAGGTACTAGCTCCGGTATTGCAGGACCAGATCCGTATCCTCAGGGGAGGGTATTTTCGAAGATGAAGAAGAGTCGATGATACTGCCTGGTAGTTCCGAAGTTGACACGTGTCCAACTCCGGACATTGAACAAGCTCCGGCTATCACCTATGTTGGTCCTGATCATCCACAAGTCACAAACTCATCAATATACGATGAACCTAATGAAGAAGAAGCTTGTGAGACATCTTTTCCCCTACGTTTTTACAAAGATCATCCCCCACAACAGATGATTGGAAGCTTGTACGAACGAGTCACATGGTCCAGGTTTTGCGATCCAAAATCTCATGCTCATTCTGCTTTTGTTGCTTCTTTTGAACCCAAAGATATATCACACGCACTCACTAATGAATCTTGGATTATTGCCATGCAAGAAGAGTTAGAAAATTTTGAAAGAAATAATGTTTGGAAACTTGTACCTCCACCTCAAGGTCACACATTAATTGGAACTAAATGGGTATATAAAAATAAACAAAGTGAGGATGGGGTTGTGGTTAGGAATAAGGCTAGGTTGGTTGCTCAAGGTTTCACTCAAGTTGAAGGTCTAGATTTTGATGAAACTTTTGCTCCTGTTGCTAGATTAGAAGCCATAAGAATTTTGTTAGCTTTTGCAGCATCTAAAGGTTTTAAGATATTTCAAATAAATGTTAAAAGTACTTTTCTTAATGGCTACATAGATGAGGAGGTTTATGTCAAACAACCACCAGGTTTTGAAAATCCAGATTTTCCTAATCATGTTTACAAACTGTCCAAAGCCTTATACGGTCTCAAACAAGCCCCTAGAGCATGGTATGATAGGTTAAAAACATTCTTACTTGAAAAGGGGTTTACCATGGGCAAGGTTGATAAAACTCTTTTTGTGCTTAAGCATGGCAATGACTCATTATTCGTTCAAGTGTATGTGGATGATATTATCTTTGGTTGTGCTTCTCATGATATTGTGTCCAAGTTTTCAGCAATGATGAGTTCCGAATTTGAAATGAGTATGATGGGTGAACTCACTTACTTTTTGGGGCTGCAAATCAAGCAAACCAAGGAGGGTACCTTTGTGCATCAAACGAAGTATACCAAAGATCTCCTAAGGCACTTCAACATGGACAAAAGCAAGCCTCTTCAGACACCAATGGGAACAGCAACAACACTTGAACTTGATGAAGATGGTGAATCCGTGGATACAAAAGAATATAGAAGCATGATCGGATCACTTTTGTACCTCACGGCATCAAGACCGGACATACAATTCAGCGTATGTCTTTGTGCACGGTTTCAAGCTTCCCCACGTGTTTCGCATCGTCAAGCCGTCAAAAGGATTCTTAGGTACTTACATGGAACTCAAGAATTTGGCATTTTTCTTCCTTCTTCCTCAACCGTTACTTTGAAAGCTTTTTCGGATGCTGATTTTGGGGGTTGTAGGATTGATAGGAAAAGTACTTCTGGTGCTTGTCATTTTCTTGGTAATTCTCTTGTTGCTTGGTCCTCTAGAAAACAAAATTCAGTTGCACAATCCACAACCGAATCTGAATATGTAGCTGCTGCTAGTGCTTGCTCACAAATTCTTTGGATTGTTCAAACACTTAAGGACTATGGGGTTGATCTAGATAGTGTTCCACTGTTTTGTGATAACACTAGTGCTATTTGCATTGCCAAAAACCCCGTGCAACATTCTAGAACTAAGCACATTGACATTAGGTATCACTTTCTCTGAGATAATGTTGAAAAAAGGAAACATTGTGCTTCACCATGTAGATACCGAACAACAATTGGCTGACATTTTTACAAAACCTTTGGATTTCACTCGTTTTTGTTACATTCGTAGTGAAATAGGGGTTATGCATCCTCATGGCTTAAATTGAGGGGGAGTTTTTGAAACTTTGGGAAGTCTATGTGTGAATCTGAAATTAAAATAATATGAGCATAGCATTTCATACATATATGACTCTGTTATTCCTTTTACATACTAAAAGTTCTTACTACATTACTCGTGTTATACATTTTGTAGTTTTTGCCATGTCTAGTAATTGGAATAATTACTTACACTAAAACTGGTCATGGTCGAACTTTCTTGCTGTTTTGAACTTGTTACATGTTCACAAGTGCTTTTAATCATTAAGAATTCATCAAGTAATTAACTCACATGTTGAGTTTTTATGAACAAATATAAATTGAGAAAAGATCAAGAGAATATGCATGCATCGCACTTCTTCTTTTGAGATGACTTGTCATTGCACTTAGATATGAACTTGGAAGAAGTTGTGTATGACAAAAACCATGTCGTTAAGCTTCTGATTGTCAAATGACATAGGCTTGGCTTGGTTGGTTAGAATAAGGCAGATGCACATATAATCTCTTGCAAATATCATATGATATAAATTTATGCTTTGAAAAATAATAAAATGCAGCAACTAGTGTCATGCTATCAGGTTTTGAGATAGTTAAGTTTGTGAGATCATGACTTGCTTAAATTGAAAATTACATTTGATCTCTAGCATGGCTTACACTACTTTCTGTATTTCATTGATGTGATAATGTAAGGTACTTGATAGTATGACTTGGATGAGCTTTGTTTATATGTATATGTTATAATATGCTCATAACAACTAAAGTTGGAGAGATAATTTGTTTATGTACTCATGACTTGCTGAATACATTGTCAAAGGGGGAGAGATAAGCATGAAGAGAAAGAAAATATGTGCATGAGGAGAGATAATAAAGGGGGGCATAAGGAGAGATAATAAAGGGGGAGATATTTTCTTCTCATTTTACTTTTGATTTACCAAAAGGGGAGAAATTGCCTTCAAAACTTTTATGTGAATAAGCCAATGTTCGGATTTTAAATGGTGTTGCCAATGCATTCATCAAGGGGGAGATTGTAAGACCTATGTGTGCTGAATACATTGGCTTGTAGTGAATACACTTGGCTTTGATGATAAAAGTTCTAAATATCACCAAAACACCTTTTTATCAAGGTCCGACTCTAGCTCCGAGCTATAGCAAGGTTCGACCATAGGTCCGACTTGTTTTGGGTAGCTCCGACTACGTTAGATGCTAGGTCCGGCTTCTTGGTAAGGTCTGACTAGCTTTGTTTAGCTCTGGTGAGCTTTATCTTTAGTTCCGGCATGTCTTTATTAGCTCCGGCATGTCTTTGATAGCTCCGACGTGTTTTTGCTAAGCTCCGAGTTGATTTTTCTAGCTCCGGCTTTTGGGATTACTAGTTCCGACTAGTTCTGGTTAGCTCCAACGCTAGGTCCTGCTAGTTTTGTAAGCTCCGACGGGAGCTTGGTTGTACTAGTTTTGGTAAGCTCCGGCGCTAGGTTCTACTAGCTTTTGTTAGCTCCGGCTCAAGGTCCGGGTTGCTCTGGCAAGGTTCGGAACTTGACCGCAGTGCTTCTGTTTTTCATTTGCAATGTTTTGTACTTTCTTTAGATTGTTGGAAAGATTGCTTAGTATTCATTTGCTAAGTTTTTGTTGTGTTTTGGTTGATATGGATGATATCGTGTTACTGTGGTTTTGCAACATGCTTATGTGAGGTTCTCACGTAAGGTGTTGTGTTCGGAACTAACTTGAGTCATGTCAAGGACTTGGGCTCGTATGGATTGGTTGTTTATTCATGTGCAGGTGTTGCTTGAGTTCAAGTCATGGCTGGTGACGGGATCCATTGGACTAGTCTCAGGGAGGAGATGAGGTTCCAACAACTAAGTTCGGAAGGAACTGTGGTTGAGCTGATCAGGAGGTCGCGCAGGATGATTGAATCAAGAACAATGCATACGAAGGTATACTGGACGTCGAAGGAAGGTGTTTGCACGTATGCATGCGGTGCATGATGTGGCAACATGGTTCCGAAGATGGTTTATGGATGGGAAGATCTGGTTGGAAGGATCGGATCGTACCGGTTGATGACTTTGGCTGCGGCGGAGTCGGTTATGGTTCGGTATGGAAAGTATCGAGTTGGTTATGTTAGGATTTCGTGTGGGTCACGATTTTGAGTTGTTTAGGAATGTGGGATACATTCCTAAGGTGTTTGGAGGTCTTAAGATTGCTTCTATCTGCGTATAGAAGAATCTTGAGCAGTTATGGAAAGTTACGATTCGTGATCTGAGTAGGATTGGAGTCCTAGTTGATATTGGGTTGGCCTAAGGGCTGGTTATATAAGCAAGGGAGCCCAGAGCTCGTGGTAGACGACTTTGGGGCTGTTCCTCTTGTGTTCTATTGAATAAAATTCGTAGTTTGAAGGAACTTTTGTGCCTTGTTCATCCGACTTGTTCCAGACAAGTTTTACTCATCGAGTTTCTGGACAGCACTACCTTTTATCGGTGGTTTTATCATAACTCGAATTTTACAGATGAGATTGACGTGATTCTTTTTGGGTTGTCTTCACAACGTGATTGTCTATCATATGCCAAAATTTCACGGTCATTGGATTTGTGGTCTATGATCTACACGAGTTTCTTTGCAGCGTTCCAGAACTGTTTTTTCTCGGGTAGGACAGATTGACCATTGTTTTATCTTTCGACCATAACTTGAGTTTTTCTCGTCGGATTTGAGTGATTCTATTTGTGTGGTCTTCGTGACTTGATTCTATCTGATATCCATCACTTTTGTCACAGTGAAACACATTTAGATTAGTCTCACACACGATTTCTTTAATAGATCGTTTTTCTGCCGAAGGGGTTGGGGTTTAATTGTTTCCGCTGCGTAAGATTTTTAAATCTACCATTCACCCCCCCCCCTCTGGTAGCTTTTCACGTGCTCTTCGATCCTACATTAAGTGTTTGAACAATCCAAAGGATTTGTGAGCAAGCACTAGCAGCAGCTACATATTCAGATTCAGCTGTGGATTGTGCAACTGAGTTTTGTTTTTTAGAGGACCAAACAACAAGTGAATTACCAAGAAAATGACAAGCACCGGAAGTACTTTTCTTATCAATCCTTTAACCCTCAAAATCAGCATCCGAAAAAGCTTTCAAAGTAACGGTTGAGGAAGAAGGAAGAAAAATGCCCAATTCTTGAGTTCCATGTAAGTATCTAAGAATCCTTTTGAGGGCTTGACGATGTGAAGCACGTGGAGAGGCTTGAAACCGTGCACAAATACATACGCTTAATTGTATGTACGGTCTTGATGCCGTGAGGTACAAAAGTGATCCGATCATGGTTCTATATTCTTTTTGATCCACAGGTTCACCATCTTCATCAAGTTCAAGTGTTGTTGTTGTTCCCATTGGTTTCTGAAGAGGCTTGCCTTTGTTCCATGTTGAAGCGCCTTAGGAGGTCTTTTGTATACTTCGTTTGATGCACAAAGGTACCCTATTTGGTTTGCTTGATTTGCAGCCCCAGAAAGTACATGAGTTCTCCCATCATACTCATCTAAAATTCTGAACTCATTATAGCTGAAAACTTGGACACAAGATCATGAGAAGCACAACCAAAGATAATATCATCCGCATACACTTGAACGGATAATGAGTCATTGTCATGCTTAAGCACAAAAAGAGTTTTATCAACCTTGCCCATGGTAAACCCCTTTTCAAGTAAGAATGTTTTTAACCTATCATACCATGCTCTAGGGGCTTGTTTGAGATCGTACAAGGCTTTAGACAGTTTGTAAACATGATTAGGAAAATCTGGATTTTCTAAACCCGGTGGTTGTTTGACATAAACCTCATCATCTATGTAGCCATTTAGAAATGCACTTTTAACATCCATTTGATATAGCTTAAAACCTTTAGATGCAGCAAAAGCTAACAAAATTCTTATGGCTTCTAATCTAGCAATAGGATCAAAAGTTTCATCAAAATCTAGACCTTCAACTTGAGTGAAACCTTGAGCAATCAACCTAGCCTTATTCCTAACCACAACCCCATCCTCACTTTGTTTATTTTTAAACACCCATTTAGTTCCAATTAAAGTGTGACCTTAAGGTGGAGGTACAAATTTCCAAACATATTTTCTTTCAAAATTTTCTAACTCTTCTTGCATGGCAATAATCCAAGATTCATTAGTGAGTGCGTGTGATATATCTTTGGGTTCAAAAGAAGCAACAAAAGAAGAATGAGCATGAGAGTATGGATCGCAAAACCTGGACCATGTGACTCGTTCATGCAAGCTTCCAAAAATTTGTTGTGGAGGATGACTTTTGAGAACCCGGAGGGAAGTGGACACTTCACAAGCTTCATCTTCTTCATGTTCATCACAAATCGATGAGCTTGTCACTTGAGGAGGATCTGGACCAGCAATGGTGGTCGTCGGTGCTGGCTGTGAATCAAAATCAGGAGCTGGAACAATGTCATTAGCTGCTGAATTTTCGGGCAGCAGCACCACTTCTTTCTCATCTTCAACGAAAATGCTCTCCCCCTACGGATATGGATCCGGACCTGCAATGTTTGAGCTAGTACCTGTGATAGCTTCATCAAAATACACTTCACAAGTCTCCAAAATTTTGTTAGTGTCAAGTAAAAGCACACGGTAGCCTCTAGTATGAGATGGATAACCAAGAAACATGCCATCAACAGATCTAGGTTCAAATTTATCAAGATTACTTCTTCATTGGACGTATTCTCTAGTCCTCCATGTCCTTAAGACATCCTCCAAGTACTCCTTGAACATCTTTGTGGATTATAATGACAATTAAGTCATTAGGTAGCAATCTATTCTCAAAAACATATAAAGAAACATTTAAGAACGAGCTCACCTATGAAATTAATTGTTGTTTGTGAACTTTAATGATTGCATCTTGCAAGGTAAATGTAGTGTTGTGTGTATCCATAGGAGTGATGTTCTCATCATCCCATGTGTGGGTCCAAACGTGCAATGCCGTCTAATCCTCTTGTATGCATGAAAGGAGGAGGCCACGATGGCGGACGATGTCATGCGCAATCTAATATTCTCTGTCAATTGTGTGTGCATATTCACTTGAGCTTGTATGTGTAGTGATGATGTGCATGATCCCATCACTACCCAATCAGTAGCGCGGAGTAGCTCTGCGACGCCTTCACTGCGATGCAATTGGGCACAACGGCACCTGACAGAGACGTGCATTGCGTCGTGCATTGCGGGAAGGCACTTGCCTTCAATGCATGATTGGGACAAAGCACGCCGCCCTTTACTCTCACACCCCACTACTCGGGACACATTGCAGGACTCATGGAAGCAACAGAGCCTGCCTCCACAGTGGAGGCCGAGTCCTGCGTTGCGAACCATGTGGCAGCTCTGGAACCCAACTTTGAGAAGACTCGGGGGTCCAACGCTGCTGAACACATGGCGTCTCCATGGCCTGCCTAAGTGTTGACGGCTGTTATATACCAATTTCACCCGTCAATATAACTCAATTATGTGAAGGAAAGATCATTTCTTGGACACATCACCTTTCTTCTTAACCTATTTCCACTTGTCCTTTGAAAAATAGTGCATGCAGACTTTTTATACAGAAAATAAGGTGAAAGAGGGGGAGCAAACCTAAAAAGTATCACCCCAGCTAATCAAGCGCTGACATGTGGTATCACATGGATCAAATGGTCCACAAATATACGTATCCGAGGAGATCCAACAGTGTATCACCCATTTAAGTCAATAGGGCCCACCTCGAATTGACCTGGAGAAAGCACACGCGAAACGGAGCGAAGACCAGTTCGGCCGAACAGGGGGTTTCACTGAACCCTTCACGACACCAAACTAGATAAACATGTACGTGTCGACTCCCTGTGGTGCCCTGATAACGATGAAGACCGATTTGCGTGCTTTTGGTGGCGAGAACCAACCCTTCTCTAGCTATAAATAGGACCCTCTAACTCTCACTTCAACACACACCACTTGAGCTTCATTTTATTGTATCCACTATCTTCCATAGTCTAAGTGGAGTTTATGCTGTAGAGAGGAGAGCCTCTAGTTCCTTGTCCAAATTGGGAAAGGAGTAGGACTCTCTCTTCCCAATTCCAAATTGGGAAAGGTATCGCTCATGTATTCCGTTTTGTATTTGTGACTTTATGCATAATTAAGATGTTATATTTAGTATTGTTTTATACAAATGCTTGGATGAAGCGTTTCTTGTTTGATTGTAAAGTCCATATATGTGGTAGGAGTAGTCTTTATGATTATGCCATAACAATCACTCGTCTGGTTTTGCTCTCTGTTGTCATTCCAGAGATTTCCATTAATGCTACGGACTAGTCCGAAAATATTTTTTATGTTTTCCTAAGTCATACCCCGGACTTGTCAGGCCTAGCACCCGACTTGTCCATTCAACTTTTTGTAACTTCGAAATAACTCCATACGGGCCTGTCCGGCATGACACTGGACTTATCCGTTCACCTTTCTGACTTCCAGCGGACTAGTACGACCCCTAGTGGACTTGTCCAGTGTGCCCGACTCGGATTCAATCTTTTCCTTCACAATATGTTATTGAGTATTTGCCTTAATTGGGCCCAAGAACGTTGTGCCCAACCCTTGTGGGAGCCCATGTGGGACCCACCCCAGCCTCCACCACCTCAAACTCGAAATCCATCAAACCCTACCACCACCACCTCTATATAAACACCCCACCACCTCAACTTTTCATCTTTTGCCACTTTTGAAGAAAAACCCTCAACCCTAGTTCATGTGTCGCCATCAAGAGAAGATCTAGCAGCAAGGAGAAGGAGGAAAAGAAGGAGGAGGATGAAGCAAGCGCGATCTTGGTCAACTTCTCGACATCGACGTTCTTCATCGCCAATTCTCCATCAACTCTTCACCATCGACCCCTAATCGTCAAGATTCAAGTTTCACACCCAATTCTCGACCCTTGGACCTCTAAAATCACGATACACTCCCTATATCCAAGTTTCCACGTGAATTTAACCCTAAATCTCACTGTCCAGAGAAATCCTAAATTCCAGTTTTTGTATAGGGCGGACTAGTCCGGCCCTGATACCGTACTTTTCCGGTCTCTGAAGATCTGTTTTGCTGAATTGATTCCGGATTTACTCAAATAAACTCGAAACTTGTTCAAACTTGTTAAAACCTATTGTAACTAGTTTGTAAACATTAATAGAAACTTATTGAAAAGTTTTACCTCACAACTGCATAAATCATGTAGATCATGGCATATTGAGTAATATATGAGCATTTATTCATTGTAACGTTTGTTTTGTATGTTTGTTGCGCAGAATACAAGGTGTTGCGCTAGCGGGTGTTGTCGAGGACCTCCAAAACCAGAACTTCGAAGCTTTTGATCCTAATCAACCTCAGGAGCAAGGCAAGTGTCCTCGATCATTTTGATCCTGTTTTTAAATATTCCATTTGCAAAACTGCATGCTTGTGTCAAATTGATGGGAAAACCACGATCGTTGTTTACTAGTCTTGTTTGACCATCCTTGTCGCTTGGAATACATTGTAGAGAGTCAGGAAGGGTATTTTTACATTTTTGCTTCGCTTTAATTAATTGGGATGCGAAAATGACAGAATGGCTTAACTATGAGTTATTGCACTTATGGATGATGAGGATTTATGTATATAGTTAATTGGTAACAAGGATTTGGGAGATCTAAGCAAGCATGGTTTGTGGATTGGGTTGGATGATATGGTGGTTTGCTTGCCTTGGATCTAAGGACTGGTTCAGCGAGAATATGCCAGGAATACAGTGCCACCACAAGGCCAAGTATGGGTGCGGCTTAGACAATTAATTAGGTGTATCACCAGCATTGTTCGGATCATTTGGAGGAGTGGGGAATGGGAGTCGGTTGGGTTTTCTTGAGAGGTGGGACTACCTTGGGATCCAAACGGCACAAGAGGGGGCCCTTGGATCGATGTGCTCAGTTGGAGACATCACCTCCGATAAAACCTTAGTAGGTCTGCACATGCTGGTGGTCCCATTGTAAAGGCTATTTTCTGATCTCTTGGCCATACACTTAAGGAAGTGTAATTGGCATAAGAGAGGTTTTCTTTAGTCTCCTACAGGTGATGAAATCACGAACTTGTGGATAAAATGGTACAACCTCTGTAGAGTGTTTAAAACTATCATAATAGCCGTGCTCCCGGTTGAGAGCACCTGAACAACTTCCATGGTTAGAGTGAAACTTGGGATTTGGGATGGTTTGATTATGGTTATGGTTTTTGTTATGGTAAATGAACATGGTTATTGATGAAAGTAAGAATCTGGTGTATGGATGAATAATTGATGATGGATTCATATTATGCTAATTATGTGGGATATGATTGGATTATTTCACATAGACATTGTAGGATGCTTTTTACATGCTTTAAATGTACTTTTCAGCAAATAGCCATTATTTATTATCAATTCCTTGTTTAAGCTACATGTCATTATTTTTTCACACTTGCTGAGTACGACATGTGCTCACCCTTGAAATTCCCACACCAACTGTTTCAGGTGATGTTGGGAGTACCCTGAGGATAATGCGGAGTACTAGGTTGTGTGCTGCCGTCGACTTGCCTGTGGTGTTGCTTGGAGCCGCGCTATCTCTTATGCTTAGTTTGCTCAGTTTAGATTATGTCCGTTGCATTATTTCCAGACTTATTCATAATGATCATTGGAGTTGTAATTTGAGAATTAATTGAATATTGTAATAAAAGCACTCGTTTAATTAATTTGTGTTGTGGTAATTTTATGTATATCATTTGTGATGCACTCGTGTATGTGTGTTGCACATCCTGGACACACATATGTGTCACACTTGGTTCATTTTGAAACCGGGTGTCACAAATTGGTATCAGAGCGACAGTTTGACCGTAGGATGCTGCCTAGATAGAATGGACACTTTAGAGCACATAGGAGCACTTAGGAATAGTCGATGTTTGGTTTGGTGTGCTGATTGCTATGTAATGTTTGCTTGTGTGCTTAGTAGAGGATTGTGGGATGCTTTAGAGCTTGCCACATCCATATAGGCTAGTATAGGTAGTTGCTTAGTTTCACATTCCTTGATGCATATAGTTGGGGACGTTTTCTAAATTCTTCTCTCTTGCTCTTTGTTCACATGCCGAGGACTTGCAACCAAAGGGATGCCAATGAGAATGAGGAGAACAATGGAGCACCTCAGAATAACAACAATGGACCTGGACCTGAGGCTGTCAACCTTCAGCAGTTGTTGGTTATGCAGAATCAACTTATGTAGGCGGTGATACAAACCTTGGGACAGATGCAGGCCAACAATCAAAACCAACCCCATATGCCTCCACCACCACCACCCCCACCACCTCATAATAGGTAGGGAGAGCGTATGAGGACTAGGCCACCTACTTTTGCTCAAGCCAAAGATCCTATGGAAGCTGATGATTGGCTCATGTATATGGAGAAGAAGCTCGCTATTTTACATTGCAATGACAGGTAGAACATTCTCTTTACTTCCCATCAACTAGTTGGAGCAGCTACGGATTGGTGGGACTCACTATGTAATGCCCATGCAAATCAAGAGAGGATCACTTGGGCTGAATTCAAGGAGAATTTCGGTTCTCATTTTGTGCCTAAGGGTGTTATGATCCTAAAGAGGCAGAAATTTGAGAACCTAAGGCAGGGCAAGTCAAGTGTGTGTGAGTATCTCAAGAAATTCACTCAACCCCATATGCCTCCACCACCACCATATGCCTCCACCATCACCACCCCCACCACCTCATAATAGGTAGGGAGAGCTTATGAGGACTAGGCCACCTACTTTTGCTCAAGCCAAAGATCCTATGGAAGCTGATGATTGGCTCATGTATATGGAGAATAAGCTCGCTATTTTACATTGCAATGACAGGTAGAAGATTCTCTTTACTTCCCATCAACTAGTTGGAGCAGCTACGGATTGGTGGGACTCACTATGTTATGCCCATGCAAATCAAGAGAGGATCACTTGGGCTGAATTCAAGGAGAATTTCCATTCTCATTTTGTGCCTGAGGGTGTTATGATCCTAAAGAGGCAGAAATTCGAGAACCTAAGGCAGGGCAAGTCAAGTGTGTGTGAGTATCTCAAAAAATTCACTCAACTATCAAGGTATGCTCCAGAGGATGTCAACTAGGACAGCCGTGAGCAATACTTGTTTATGAGAGCCCTAAACAATGAGTTCAAGTACAATTTCTCAATTGTGACTATGCAAATTTCTAGGAGCTTGTGGACAATGCTATTGTGGTTGAGAACAAGGTTCATGAGATGGAACAAGACAATAAGAGGAAGGCGCCATATCAAGGACAGCCAAAAGGAAGCAATGTTTGCCCCCGCTTTGCACCAACAAATGCACCATACTACAACCCCTCTGCTCCTGCATATCGTGTTGCTATTCCACCGCGCCCAGCTCAGCCTATGCAGCAACGCCCCACCATGCAAGCGCCTCGCCATCCAATGCCTCTTGCGCCTCGCACAAATTTTCCTGCTAGTGCTCAAAACCAATCTTGCCAAACAATTCGGTTGCAGCAGGGTCATGCTATACTTGTGGTGAGGTAGGACACTTTGCATCTCAATGTCCTAAGTTGGGCCTTGGTCAAGGGAACAATGCTCCAAGACAG
The DNA here is from genome assembly GCA_036927565.1 of Tuctoria greenei. Lineage (NCBI taxonomy): Eukaryota > Viridiplantae > Streptophyta > Magnoliopsida > Poales > Poaceae > Tuctoria > Tuctoria greenei. The sequence continues at coordinate 99,898,059 of JAYESD010000010.1, forward strand.
AACCCAGGATCGAATGGAGGAGCGACACAAGGCAACCGTGGACCGCAAAATTTCGATCGTGGAAAGGTGAACCATGTCTCTACGGAGGAAGCCCAGCAAGCGGATGACATGGTGATTGGTATGTTTCTCGCAAACTCCAACCCGACGACTATGTTATTTGATTCTGGAGCATCACAGTCATTCATTGCATCAATGTTTATTGCCAAGTATAGTTTGCCCATATATCATATGAAGTATACCTTGTTGGTTAAGTCTCCTGGAGGGGTGATGAGGACAAATATAGTATGTCCAAAAGTAAGCCTTAGAATAAGGGGGTAGACTTCTTTGCCAACTGTAGGATCGAACAGCATGTGAAAAGCTACCAGAGGGGGGTGAATGGTAGATTAAAAAATCTTACACAGCGGAAACAATTAAATCCCAACCCCTTCGGCAGAAAAACGATCTGTTAAAGAAATCGTGTGTGAGACTAATCTAAACATGTTTCACCATTACAAAAGTGATATATATCAGAGATAATCAAGTCAAGAAGACGACACAACAAGAATTACTCAAATCCGTCGAGAGAAACTCAAGTTACGATTGAAAGATCAAAAAAAGGTCAATCTGTCCTACCTGAGAAAAACAGTTCTCAAACGCTGCAAAGAAACTCGTGTAGATCAGAAACCACAAATCCAATGACCATGAAATTTTGACAGATGATAGATAATAAAGTTTTGAAGACAACCCAAAAAGAATCACGCCAATTGGATCTGTAAAACTCGAGTTATGAAAAAACCACCAAAACAAGGTAGTGCTGTGCAGAAACTCGACGAGAAAAACTTATCTGGAACAAGTCGGACGAACAAGGCACAAAAACTCCTTTCAACTACGAATTTTAGTCAATAGAACACAAGAGGAACAGGTCCAAAGTCGTCTACCATGAGCTCTGGCCTCCCTTGCTTGTATAACCAGCCCTTAGGCCAACCCAATCTCAACTAGGACTCTAATCCTACTCAAATCACGAATCAAAACTTTCCATAACTGCTTAGGACTCTTCTATACGCAGATAGAAGCAATCTTAAGACTTCCAAACACCTTAGGAACGTATTACACATTCCTAAAACAACTCAAATTCGTGACCCACATGAAGTCCTATCATAACCAACTCAAATCTTTTCATATTTGAGTCAAACACGACTCAGCCGCAACTTGAGTCCATAACCTTGTCGGTTGGACCTTTCTGACCAATTCTTTATGTCCACATCTCTTCATCACGACTCGGAACCATGTAGCCACGTCCATGCACTCCTTGCATACGTGCAAACATCTTCCAACGACGTCCACGGTACCTTCATATGCATTGTTCTTGATTCAAACATGTTGCGCAACCTCCCGATCAACTCAACCACAAATTCCCCCGAACTTGGTTGTTGAACCTCATCTTCTCCCTAAGACTAGTTCAATGGATCTTGTCACCAGCCATGTCTTGAACTCAAGCAACACCTTCACATGAATAAATAACCACTACTTTCGAGCACAAGTCCTCGACTTGACTGACGTTAGTTCTGAAACTACAACATTTTACATGAGCACCTCACATAAACATGTTGCAAAACATAGAAAAATGATATCAACCATAACCACCAAAACACACCAGAAACTTAGCAAATAAATACTAAGCAATCTTTCTATCAATGTAAAGCAAGTACGAAATATTTCACAGTAAAAGCAGGAACATTGCGATCAAGCTCCGAGTCTTGCCAAAGCTAACCGGAGCTTGAGCTGGAGCTTACCAAAGCTAGTACAACCTAGCGCCAGAGCTTAACAAAGCTAGTACAACCTAGCGCCAGAGCTTATCAAAGCTAGTCGAACCTAGAGCCGGAGCTAACCAAAGCTAGTCGGATCTAGACAAAGAAGTTGGACCTAGCCAAAGCAAGTCGGACCTTACGTCAGACCTTGCCGGAGCTACCCAAAACAAGCCAGACTTATTGTCGGACCTTGCTGGAGCTCGGAGCTAGAGTCGAGCCCTGCTAAATAGGGTGTTTTGGCAGAATTTTAGAACTTATATTATCAAAGCCAGTGTATTCAGTACAAGCCAATGTATTCAACACACATAGGTCTCACACCAACCTTATTGTTTTGGGTTCGCAAGGATTGGACATAATACTTGGTATGGACAGGTTAAGGAAGCATAATGGGATAATTCAGTGTGCAACAAAAACAATAAAGTTGACAAATGAAGAAGGGGTCAGCATAAAATTTGAAGCATCTCAACACACACCAAAGCAAGTGGAGCTGAATCAAATGGACGGTGCAGCAATAGAGGAGATCCCAGTCGTGTGTGGATTTTCGGATGTGTTTTTGGATGTGTTTCCGGGTATTCTACCTGATCATGACATCGAGTTTGTTTTTGAGTTAATATCAGGAACCACACCTATAGCTAAGAGGCCATATAGGATGCCTCCTATGGAATTAGCGGAGCTCAAGAAGCAAATTTAAGAGCAGCAAGAAAAGAGATTCATTCGCCCACACTCTTTGCCTTGGGGAGCACCAGTGCTATTCGTGGATAAGAATGATATGTGTGTGGATTACTGAGCTCTCAATGAGGTGACGATCAATAACAAGTAAACATTGCCCCATATCGAGGATTTGTTTTATCAAATGAAGGGTGTCTGTGTTTTCTCCAAGATTGACTTGAGGTCAGGATACTTCCAAATGAAGATTAGACCGTCGAATATACACAAAAAGGCTTTTCAGACATGATATGGATCTTATTAGTATACCATTATGTCTTTTGAATTGACGAATGCACCGACATACCTCATGTACCTCATGAGTAAGGTCTCCATGGAGTACCTTGATAAATTTGTGGTGGTGTTCATTGATGACATTATGATCTACTCGAGAAGCGAGAAGGAACATGAGGAGCATTCGAGGCTCACATTGCAGAAATTAAGGGAACACTAATTATATGCCAAATTTAGTAAGTGCTAGTTTTGGTTAAGGGAGGTGTCATTTCTGGGACATATCATCTCTAGAGGAGGAGTATCGGTTGACCCAGGAAAAGTTAGAGATGTGCCAAAATGGGAACTGACGCAAAATGTGAAGGAAATAAGGAGTTTTCTTGGAATGGATTGATATTACCGTCAGTTCATCAAGGATTTCTCCAAAATAGCCAAGCCCATGACTAAGTTGTTTATGAAGGGAAAATCATTCCAATGGACTCAAGCTTGTCAGGAAAGTTTTGAGGATCTAAAGAAGGGGTTAACAACAACACATGTCTTGGTTTTGTCAGATGTGGGCAAAAGTTTTGATATTTATTGTGATGACTTAAGGCAGGGGCCTTGATGTGTGCTCATGCAAGAAGGTCAAGTAGTAGCCTATGCATCAAGGCAATTGAAGAAACATGAGCAGAATTATCCTATGCATGATCTTGAGCTTGCAACTGTAGTGCATGCTTTGAAGATATGGAGACACTACATTCTTGGTAACAGGTGTGGGATTTATACGGATCATAAGAGCCTCAAGTACATCTTCACACAAAGGGAACTGAATTTGAGGCAAAGAAGATGGTTGGAGCTCATCAAATATTTTGTGTTCGAATCAGTTATCATCCAGGAAAAACTAATGTAGTGGCCGATGCTTTGAGTCGGAAAGGAGTAAGCCACCAACTCATGGTTCGGGGACTGCCATTCGAGCTATGCAAGGAGTTTGAATGGTTGAATCTTGGATTTGTGAATGAGATGGGGGTAATGGAATTAAATCCGACCTTGGAGCAATAAATCCGAGAAGGTCAGACCAAGGATGAGGAAATTTAGGAAATTAAGGAAAGGACCCAAGAAGGGAGAGAATTCAGATTTGATGAGCATGATCAGGGTACTCTATGGCTTGGGAAAAGAATTGTTGTTCCTAATGTTAAACATATTCGGGAAACGATATTAAAGGAGGCGCATGACTCATCTTACTCAATCCATGCTGGTTGTACAAAGATGTACAAGGACTTGAAAACATGTCATTGGTGGCTAGCATGAAAAAGGACATAGCTGAATATGTAGCCTTTTGTGATTTTAGCCAACGAGTCAAAGCTAAGCATCAAAGGCTAGCTGGATTATTGCAGCCATTGAAGATCCCGGAGTGGAAGTGGGAAGAAATCAGTATGGACTTCATAGTTGGATTACCGCGAACCCAGTCCGGGTATGACTCAATATGGGTTATTGTGGATTGATTGGCCAAATAAGCTCATTTCATTTCTGTCAAGACCAAGTATACCGCTGCACAGTTAGCTGAGTTGTACATAGAGAAAATTGTGTGTCGACACGGGGTACCCAAGAAAATAGTCTCGGGCAGAGGTTTTCAATTCACCTCTAGGTTCTGGCAAAAACTGCATGAAGCTATGGGTACAAGGTTAAATTTTATTTCAGCATATCATCCACAAACCGATGGACAAACTGAGATGAAAAATCAAATATTGGAAGATATGTTGAGAGCTTGTGCCTTGAAGCATGGACGCAATTGGGACAAGAGCTTGCCATACGCTGAGTTTTCCTACAACATAGTTACATAGCCAGCTTGAACATGTCACCATATGAATCACTATATGGAAGGAAGTACCCACTTATTTTGCAGTGAGATAGGAGAGAACCAAGTGTTTGGACCGGATGTGTTGCAAGAGGCTGAAAAGAAAGTTCAGATAAGCTGCGAATTTGAGGGCAGCTCAAACAAGACAAAAGGGCTATGCGGATAATAGGCGAAGAAACATAGCCTTTGATGTGGGAGACTTCGTATACCTCAAAGTGTCACCTATGCAAGGTCATAAGCGGTTTAATATCAGAGGCAAGTTGGCACTTCACTATATTGGTCCATTCAATATTTTGGGCAAACATGGAGAAGTGGCATATAAGTTGGAGATGTGAGCACATCTTGCTGATGTTCATGATGTGTTTCATGTTTCGCAGCTCAAGACGTGCTTAAGGGTACCGGAAGAACAAGTGCCAATGGAGGATTTGTAATTAGAGGAAGATTTGACATATGCCGAGCAACAGGTCAAAATTTTGGAAACCAAGTGGAGGTTCATAAGGAACAAGGTGATTCGATGGTGGAAGGTACAATGGAAGCATCATACAGAATCATAAGCAACTTGGGAGCTGGAAGATGAGATCAAGAAATAATTTCCCTTTCTTTTTCCTTCTACGTCAAATCTAGAGGGCGAGATTTATTTTAAGAGGGGGTAGGTTTGTAACAACCTCATTTTCATCCATCATGCATTGCATGCATTGTCATACATGTTTAGCATTAAGCAACAAAAGAGGAATAAGTTTAAAATAAATTATAATGATGCAAGCAAATAAAAACCTGTTGTAGTGCGGACTTGTCTAGATATGGAACCCGGACTAGTCTGTCTAACTCTCTGTTGTTCTCCCTAGGTAGAGCGGACTTGTCTGGTTTGGACCCCAGAGTAGTGCGGTTTCGCTCTCTAGTGTCTTTTCGGACTTTTCCGTTAATGCTACGGACTTGTCCAAAAATGTTTCTGATGTTTTCCTAAATCATACCCCAGACTTGTCTGTTCAACTTTCTATAATTTCAAAATAACTCTGAACGGACTTGTCCGACTTGACACTAGACTCATCTGTTCAAATTTTTGACTTCGAACAGACTAGTCTGGCCCCAAGCGGACTTGTCCGGTGTGCCCGACTCGGATTCAATCTTTTCCTCCATGATATCTTATTGGGTATTTTCCTTAATTCGGCCCTAGAACGTCATGCGCAACCCCTGTGGAGCCCATGTGGGACCCCACCCTGTCCTCCACCACCTCAAACTCGAAATCCATCAAACCCTACCACCACCACCTCTATATAAACACCTCACCACCCTAACTTTTCATTTTTTGCAACTTTTGAAGAAAAACCCTCAACCCTAGTTCATGTGTCGCCATCAATAGAAGATCTAGTAGCAAGGAGAAGGAGGTGAAGAAGAAGGAGGATCAAGCAAGCGCGATCTTCGTCAACTTCTCGACATCGATGTTCTTCATCGCCAATTCTCCATCAACTCTTCACCACCGAACCCTAATCGTCAAGATTCAAGTTTCACACCCAATTCTCGACCCTTGGACCTCTAAGCTCACAGTACACTCTCTATATCCAAGTTTCATGTGAATTCAACTCTAAATCTCGCTGTCTAGAAAAACCTTAATTTCCAGTTCTTGTATAGGGCGGACTAGTCCGGCCCTAATACTGGACTTGTTCAGTCTCTAAAGATCTGTTTTGCTGAATTGATTCTAGATTTACTCAAATCAACTCGAAACTTGTTCAAACTTGTTAAAAAATATTGTAAGTAGTTAGTAAACATTAATAGCAACTTATTAACAAGTTATACCTCATAATTGCATAAATCATGCATATCATGGCATATTGAGTAATATATAAGCATTTATTGATTGTAATGTCTGTTTTGTATGTTTGTTGCGTGGAATAGAATGTGTTGCGCTAGAGGGTGATGTCAAGGACCTCAAACACCAGAACATCAAAGCTTTTGACCCTAATCAACCTCAAGAGGAAGACATGTGTCCTTGATCATTTTGGTCCTATTTTTAAATTTTTTGTTTGCAAAACTGCATGCTTGTGTCAAATTGATGGGAAACCCACAAGAGGTGTTTACTAGTCTTATTTGACCATCCTTGTCACTTGGAATATATTGTAGAGAGTCGGGAAGGGTATTTTTGCCTTTTTGCTTCGCTTTAATTAATTGGGATGAGAAAATAAAAAATGGCTTAACTATGAATTATTGCACTTAGGAATGATGAGGATTTATGAATATGGTTAATTGGTAACGTGGGACTTGGAGATCTAAGCAGGCATGGTTTGTGGATTGGGTTGGATGATATGGTGGTTTGCTTGCCATCTGTATATGATTTTTGATGCACTCGTGTATGTGTGTTGAACATCCTGGACACACATATGCGTCGCACTTGGTTCATTTTCGGAATCGGGTGTCACAATGAGACACTCAAACTCATAGCCATGCTAGAAAAGCATCGAGCTATTTTTGGCTATTCACTAGAGGATCTCAAGGGGATTAAACCAGTGTTATGCACCCATCGCATTCCTATTGATCCCGGGACTATCCCCTCGACGGGAACATCAAAGGCAATTGAATAATATGATGCAAGAAGTTGTCAAGAATGAAGTCTTGAAACTTCTGCACGCCGGGATTATTTACCATGTCCCTCATAGTGAATGGGTCAGCCCAATTCAAGTAGTGCCTCAGAAGGGAGGTATGACGGTCGTTCAAAATGAGAAGAATGAATTAATTCCTCAACGAACCATCACGGGTTGGAGGATATGCATTGATTAATGAAAATTAACAAGGCTACAAGGAAGAATCATTTTCCACTGCCCTTTATTGATAAGATGTTAGAGTGGTTGGCAAAACACTCCTACTTGTATTTCCTTGATGGGTATTCGGGTTATCATCAAATCCCAATCCATGTCGACGATCAAAGTAAGACTACATTCACATGTCCTTACGGAACTTATGCCTACCGGCGTATTTCCTTTGGACGGTGTAATGCTATTGCCTCTTTTCAAAGATGCATGATGTCTATCTTTTCTGACATGATTGGGGAGATAATGGCAGTTTTCATGGACGATTTCTCTAACAACGGAAAAACTTTTGATCATTGTCTAGAAACTTAGACATGTCTTACAAAGATGCCAAGAGAAGGACCTAGTACTTAATTGGGAAAAGTGCCATTTCATGGTCCATGAAGGCATCGTTCTTGGACACTTAGTGTTTGAGATAGGGATAGAGGTGGGCGAACAAAATTGAAGTCACTGAAAAACTTCCACCTCGTATAAACATTAAGGGAATCCGCAGCTTCCTAGGTCATGCGGGGTTCTATCGGCGATTCATCAAAGATTTCTCAAAAGTCGCTAGACCCCTAACTAACCAACTAGCTAAAGAAGCTCCCTTTGATTTCGATGATGAATGCCTTAAATAATTTGATACACAAAAAAAGGCACTCATCTCAGTTCCAATCATCTAACCTCCCGCTTGGATGCTTGTGAGACCTATGTGTGCTGAATACATTGGCTTTGACAATAAAAGTTTTAGTGCTGCCATAACATCTTTTTGGCAAGGTCCGACTCTAGCTCCGAGCTTCTGCAAGGTCCGACGTAAGGTCCGACTTGCTTTGTCTAGGTCTGACATGTTTTTGGGTAGCTCCGGTGAGCTTTGTCTTTAGCTTCGGCATGTCTTTGATAGCTCCGGCATGTCTTTGTTAAGCTCTGATATGTTTTGCTAGGTCCGACTTATGTTGGTTAGCTCCGACATGTTTTTCTAGCTCCGACTTATGGGATGACTAGTTCCGACTAGTTTTGGTTAGCTCCGACGCTAGGTCCGACTTGCTTTGGTAAGCTCCGGCGCTAGGTTGTACTAGCTTTGGTAAGCTCTGGCACTAGGTTCTACTAGCTTTGGTAAGCTCCAGCTCAAGCTCCGGTTTGCTTTGGCAAGGTTCGAAGCTTGATCGTAATGTTCCAAATTTTCATGTGAAATGTTTCGAACTTGCTTTACACTTATGGAAAGGTTGCTTAGTATTCTTTTACTAAGTTTTTGGTGCGTTTTGGTTTCTATGGCTGATATCATTTTGATATGCTTTGCAACATGCTTATGTGAGGTGCTCACGTAAGTTGTTGTGTTTGGAATTGACTTGAGTCAAATCGCGGACTTGGGCTCGTATGGATTGGTTGTTTATTCATGTGTAGGTGTTGCTTGAGTTCAAGACATGGAAGGTGATGGGATCCTTTGGACTAGTCTCAGGGGGTAGATGAGGTTCCAACAACCAAATTCAGGAGGAATTGTGGTTGAGCGGGTCAGGAGGTCGCGCAGGATGATTCAATCAAGGGCAGTGCATATGAAGGTTATTGAACGTCGAAGGAAGGTGTTCGCACGTATGCATGCGGTGCATGACAAGGCAACATGGTTCCGATGATGATTTATGGATGGGAAGATCTGGTTGGAAGGATCGAATCGTATCAGTTGATGACTTTGGCTTCGACGGAGTCGGTTATGGCTCGGTATGGAAAGTATCGAGTTGGTTATGATAGGATTTCATGTGGATCACGAATTTGAGTTGTTTTAGGAATGTGGGATACGTTCCTAAGGTGTTTTGAAGTCTTAAGATTACTTCTACCTGCGTATAGAAGAGTCCTAAGCAGTTATGGAAAGTTTCGATTCGTGAACAGAGTAGGATTAGGGTCCTGATTTGAGTTGAGTTGGCTTTCGAGCTGGTTATATAAGCAAGGGAGGCCAGAGCTCGTGTAGACAACTTTGGGGCTGTTCCTCTTGTGTTCTATTGAATAAAATTCATAGTTTGAAGGAACTTTTGTGCCTTGTTCGTCCGACTTGTTCCAGACAAGTTTTACTCGTCGAGTTTCTGGACAGCACTACCTTTTGTCGGTGGTTTTATCATAACTCGAGTTTTACCTAATCATTTGACGTGATTCTTTTTGGGTTGTCTTCAAAACTTGATTAGCTATCATCTGTCAAAATTTCACGGTCATTGGATTTGTGGTTTCTGATCTACATGAGTTTCTTTGCAGCATTCCAGAACTGTTTTTCTCGGGTAGGACAGATTGACCTTTGTTCGATCATTCGATCATAACTTGAGTTTCTCTCGATGGAGTTGAGTGATTCGTCTTGTGTTTTCTTCGTGACTTGATTCTCTCTGATATATATATCACTTTTGTCATGGTGAAACACATTTAGATTAGTTTGACACATGATTTCTCTAACAGATCTTTTTCTGCCTAAGGGGTTGAAATTTATTTGTTTCCGCTGCGTAAGATTTTTAAATCTACCATTCTCCCCCTCTCTGGTAGCTTTTCACGTGCTTTTCTATCCTACAATTGGTATCAGAGCCACAATGATCTAATCTTTGTTATTTGCACGTGTTTTGACTAATCATCATGGAGAAATACTCCACCAAACCTTGTGTGTTTAGTGGTATTGATTTTCAGGTTTGGAAGGCATGCATGGAAGCTTTTATCCAGGCGCAAGGCTTCACAATATGGGAAAAGGTATACAACCTTATGAAGTGCCACCAAATGATCAAGTTACGGCTACGAACCTGCGGGACGTCAACAACAACAACAAGGCTCGCAACTTGATCATACAGGGACTCACTCAAAGCGACTTTGATCGTGTCGCGCACCTCCGATCAGCATACGATGTTTGGAGAGCTCTCTGTGATTATCATGAAGGCTCCAACACAATCAAGGAGGTAAAGCAAGATATGTTTGGAAAGGAATATATGCGTTTTGAGATGCAACCTGGTGAGTCTATCGATGACCTCTTTGCTTGCTTCAATAAAATTCTCAGCAACTTACGTAGTGTCAATGTTAACTTTTTTGATGTTGAGAATTCTAGGAAACTTCTTAGTGCATTAGACATGTCAATTTGGGAGATGAAAGTAACATCTATTCGTGAATCAACTTCCATGAGTTCTCTTACATTAGATGTTCTTTATTCTAAACTAAAAACTCATGAAATTGACATCTTATCATGTGAAAACCCAAATAAGTCTATTGCATTTGTCTAACAACGTGATATGCCTAGCTCCGGCCAATCATCATCTTACAATACTCTTGCTTTGTTGTCTTCACTAACCCTGGAGTAGATCGAGGAATTTCCAGAAGAGGAGTTAGCACTCATCTCTACTAGATTCTCAAAAGCATTGCAAAATGTGAGAACTAGGAAAGGAAGCTCCGGACCTCAACGCTGTATTGAATGTGGTAAGACAGGACACTTTGTACGGAATGCCCTAACATTTCAGGTCCTACTACCTGTGAAGAAAAACAGAACAAGGTCAAGACCACCTCTGGAAATTCCAACAAGAAAAAGAAGGGTACCATAGGACGCAAGATGATTAACAGCTTCATCATCACACTTCAAGAACTCAGTTCAAGTGATGTAGACTTTGAAAGTGATGAAGATGATGACGATCTGGCCAACATATGCTTCATGGCGGGCAAAACAAGATCAAGATCAAGTCAGGAGGATGCAGAACACGACAGTGGCAACGATGAGGTATGCTCTACCTGTAATGAAATGTGTGATGCTATTTCTCGTGCAACTATTATTGTCAAGAAAAAGGACAAAAAGCATAGGGATAATGCTGCTAAAATTGAATCACTAGAATCTGAAATCAACCGTTTTAAAACATTGATTCCTAGTGATGATACATGTCCCTCATGTGACTTAATCTATGAACAATTGTCCACATTAAGAAGTACACACTCCTCCACTCTAGATATACTTGATGAAGAAATTAAAAAGAACAAAGAGCTTGTTGCATTAAATGATAAAAACTTAAAAGATGCTTCTTGTTCAACAGATGATTTGCATTGTTTTGAATGTGATAATCTTGATAAGAAATTAAAAGATGCAGTGAATGAAATTTCCATTCTGAACAATGCTTTATATTCTCATGAAGTTAAATACTGTTATAATTGCAAATTAAAAGGAAAAACTTCATGTGGAAACTGCCTAGAATTGTCTAAAAAGCTTGGTGACATGAATAGGATGCTAGAGCAGTTTTGTGTTGGGAACAAAAATCTAAACTTGCTACTGAGTTCATCTAAATCTTGTAATGATAAAACTGGTTTAGGTTTTGATTCTCAAGTTTATTCTAAAACACATCCACCTCAAATTGTAGAATCATTTGGAAGAGGTTTAATCAAAACTGTCCCTAAACAAAAGGATGTGATCTTTGAATCTGCAGGAGTGCTTTCTAATTCTTTTTCTAATGTTGAGTGCTCATCTAGACATGATTACAAAATTAAATTTCATTGTACTTATTGTGATAAGATGGTCATGTTGTAGATTTTTGTTATAGACTAGCTAAACAAATTAAAAAGGATAAATGTATGCTAGATCTCATAACTTTCATGCTAAACCTAAAACTAGAAACATGCAACCTTCTTTCATGAGTCAGAAATTTGAAAAGGTAGCTTCCGGACCCTCTGGTAAGAAACTTGCAAAGATAGCTCCGGTAGTTCCAATAACTCCGAAAGCTCCCGGACCTTCTGTTGTTTCCTCCGGAGCTTCAGTTTTTGCTTTCGGACCTTCGGTTTGTGAATCTGGAGCTTCAACTGTTTCTTTCAAAACAAATGTCCTTACCTCCAGAGCTACTGGTTTTCGCTCTAAACGAGTAACAACTTCTAAATCAATTGTTAAGAACAGAAAACCTCAACCTTTGACTCATAAACCTGCTGTTTTGTCTCAGCTTTCGCGTGTTTTTCCTGCTCCACGTCGTGTGACTCAGTACTGGATACCTAAATGCCTTTTGACTAACCCTAGTATTGAGTCATCGACGTATTGTGCTTCTATGTAGGTTACATTATTGAGGAAGGAGAACATTTGGATTGTGGATTCAGGTTGCTCACGCCACATGACCGGTAACAAAGAATGGTTCTCCTCCCTCTCTTTTGTGTCATGTGTAGAGAAAGTTACTTTGAAAGCATCTAGGCCCCCCATGATGTACGGTTTCGGTGATTAATGACAACCATTGAACTTTACTAATGAATTTGTGAATGCAAGGTCCCCATAATCACTCATAAAATGAAATGAATATGTCATTGGAGACCCATATACAATCAACTTTTGAGATCAAATCAATGAGATAAAGACACGAAGTGAAAGCTCTTATGTCTAAGTCACTCAACCATAAGTTGAAAACATACAACACTTGAAGATCATCAGAGAGCCTTGTGGAACAAATGTCTAAGAGTTCATCTGAGCAAGACACAAAAGATTCACTCAAAACAACTCGAAGCAAACAAAATCAACTCACCGGATCAACCGATGATTTTAGAAATATACACATCGGTCGAGTTGGTTCAACTGAAGAAGAAGACCTCAGACAAATGTACTCACTGGATCATCCGATGTGAATGGCTCAGTGACATCGGTCCATCAGTACAGTTTGCAATACAATTGGACCAAATGAAGCACCGGATCATCCGATGTTCAGACTTACACACATCGGTCGATCACTCCAGTAAGCATCAAGATTAAGCAAATTCTGGAGGAAGAGCCACCAGATCATCCGATGAGAAGACAGGGGTAACATCGGTCTAACAACGGTCATATGTGACACGATGACGTCAGCCAAAGTAATTAGACCGATGATAACTAAAGGGGAGACATCGGATCATCCGGTGTTCACAGTAAAGTTCTGCCAGCCTACTTTTCCAACGGCTATTTCGGGGAGGCTGGCTATAAATACCCCCTAACCCTATCATTTCGTTGAGTCTTGATCACCTGAAGCTATCCACACACCCACAAGTGTTCGAGACCAAGAGCAATCACTTCCACACCATTTTGATCATCTCTACACCAAGGTTTAGGCTAGAACTAGCTAGAGAGAGAGCTTGTGTGCCACCATTCTATGTGAGTGGACTCTCTAGGATAGTGTGAGAGCCTCAAGGGAGTGCCCTTGGTGTTGTAATCGTGAAGAGACTTCTGGAGCTTGCCAAGGCGTGTGTGGAAGCCCAGAAGGTCGAAGTTGTACAAGGCTTGAGCTCCACCTTGCCAAGGAGGCGAACGGAGAAGATTAGTGAAGACCCCTTGTCTCGGTGACGTGGGTGTGGCAAAACCCTTTGGTGGGTGCCACAACGTGGATGTAGGAAGATCTTCACGATCTTGCCGAACCACGGGATAAATCCTTGTCTCCTCGGGTGTTTGCATCCTTCTCCTTCCCTTTTCTTTTATGCATTTATATTCCGCAAAGTTTCTATCTACTAGAATGCATAGTTAGTCGCGTAGGGAATTGGGCTTTAGAAATTAAGTTTCAATTGCTTAGAATTTTTCGAAGAAAGCCCAATTCACCCCTCCCCTCTTGGGCATTCGGTCCTTACAATTGGTATCAGAGCAAGGTTGCTCATAGGATCATTCTAGCTTCACCGCTAGAGACCTAAAATGGCCAAGGTTGGGGGTTCGGTTCCTATCTTCGAGGGCAAGAACTTTGCCTATTGGAAAGCACGCATGCGCGCTTACCTTGAGGCTATTGCCTCCGAAGTATGGGAAGCGACCCACGCGGAGTTTGGAGAACATAATTATGTTGGTGATCAACTTAAATGGGATGCTAAAGCTAGGAATGCAATCTATGAATGTATTAGTCAAGATGTGTTTTCTAGGATTGCTAGCAAGGAAAAAGCTTGTGAAATTTGGGATTGCTTAATTGAGATTCATGAGGGCTCTTCTCGTGTCAAAGAACTAAAATATCATATGGTTAAAGCCAAGTATGATGAATTTAAAATGCTTCCTCATGAAAATGTCAATGAGATGTTCTCTCGCTTAAATGTGCTTATTGAAGAAATAAATGCTCTTGACATTGCTTCTCTTGGCAAGGGACTCATCAACCGCAAGATCCTCATGCTCCTTCCCAAGCCAAAGTACAACATCATCAACTCCATGCTCCAAAAGGAGTCACTTGACCACATTGAAGTTTCGGAGCTCATTGGAGAAATACACGCTCATGAGATGAGTGTACTTGGGATGATGGAGCAATCATCATCAAAGACCATTGCTCTAAAGGCCTCCACCAAGAAAACAAGCCTCAAGAAGAAGAAGGTGGTTGAGCCTAGCTCAAGTGAAGAAGAACAAGCATCAAGTGAAGATGATGATGATGAGCTTGCATTAATGATGAGAAAGTTCTCATGCTTGAACTCCAAGATTACCAAGAAGGGGTACACCTTTGATCACAAGAAGAAAGCGTTTCTACCAAGGAGAGACGATCGCAAGACTTGCTACAATTGTGGTGATCAAGGCCACATCTCCTATGATTGTCCAAAACCGGACAAAAGAAGAGAGAACTACAAAGGCAAGCATCGCAAGCTTGAAGGAAGCGATGATGAAGAAGAAGAAGCAAAACCAAAGCCAAGATCCTTTGGGAAGAAGAAACATGACAAGGGCAAGAAGGCAAGGCTCTTCCCAAAGAAGAGAAATGGCCCACAAAAGGTGTTCATGTGTAAGGCAAATGAATGGGTCACCGATGAAGAAACAAGTGATGAAGAGAGTGAAGATGAAGAAGAAAGCTTGGCCGGCCTCGCCATCGCCAACAATGATGATGCGCCTCTTCGTCCACCGCCCATGTGTCTCGCGACGAAAGGTAACACCAAGGTATGTGATGACTCTAGCGATGATGAGCTTTCCCCCGATGATTTAACTTCTTTGATAAATGAATATCATGCTATCATTATGAGGGAAAAGAGTAAGGTTAAAGTGCTTGAAGAAACTCGTGCTAAACTTGAGAGTACTAACCTTGATTTGCTTGACAAGTATGAAAGCATACTTAAAGAGCATGACACGCTCAAATCCCATGTCAAGCAAATTGAGGAAGAAAAGGCTAAAATTAAGATAGATAATCATGAACTTGACTTAGCACACCAAAGACTCTTGGAAGAGCACAACAAGTTAATACAAGAACATCAAACACTTAACCTTGCTCATGACATGCTTGATCAAGAGTTGAAAAATATGAAGAAGCAGACCCTTAATGATAAGATATCCATTACTTCTCATGCCACTAATGCTTTGCACAAGTCTTTTCCTTTGAAAGCTAATGCTTGGGAGAAGGACTTGTTGGAAGAAATTGAGAGTCTCCGAACTAGTGTGGCTAGACTTTCAAAAGGAGAAGTCAAGCACAAGGAAATTCTCTTCCAACAAGCAAAGGCCTTCAACAAGAGAGGACTTGGATCCTTCCCGGTGCCTAACAAAGGAAAGGTGCCCTCACCGGAGCTAAGAACAAGCTTCATCAAGGAAGTTGGTTCTTATTGCCAACATTGTGAGGTCACCGGTCACCACACAAGGGAGTGTCCTCTTCCTAACCGACCTTCTCTTAAATTGCCTACTAACTATAAATCTACTTTCAATGATCATTATTATCTCTTAAGTAAAGTAGGTGGCAAGGTGAAGGCTAGATTCATTGGCAAAGACATGAAGGGCATGAAGGGGAAGCTCCCCAAGCAACTTTGGGTCCCAAAAACACTTGTATCACACATACAAGGACCTAAGTTGCCTTGGATGCCTAAAGTCAAAAATTGAATTCATGTGTGTAGGTGAACTACGAAGCTGGAGGAAAGCATTGGGTACTCGATAGCGGGTGCACTCAACATATGACTGGCAATGATGGTATGTTCACCACCATAGAAAACCCCGACAATCATGAACAAGTCACCTTTGGTGATAACTCTAAGGGAAAGGTAATTGGGTTAGGTAAAATTTCTATTTCAAATGATTTGTCCATTTCTAATGTCTTGTACGTTATGTCACTTAGCTTTAATTTACTTTCTATTGCACAACTATATGATCTTGGACTAACGTGCACATTTAGCAAAAATGATGTTGTTGTGAGTAGTGAAACTAGCCAAGACATAGTCTTCAATGGATTCCGGCATGGACATCTCTACCTAGTGGACTTCGCCAACAAGAATGCTAGCTTGACCACTTGTCTTTTCACTAAGACAAGCTTGGGATGGCTATGGCACTGACGCATAGCACACATTGGAATGAGCAAACTCAAGAAGTCATTCAAGCTTGGGATGGTGACCGGCGTGAAGGATGTCACATTTGAGAAGAACAAGCTTTGTAGCGCTTGTCAAGCCGGGAAGCAAGTTGCTTCACACCACCCAATGAAGACAATGGTGTCAACCTCCAAGCCACTTGAACTACTCCACATGGACCTCTTCGGACCGTCCACATATCAAAGCCTTGGCAGTAACCTCTATTGTCTCGTTATTGCTGATGACTATTCTCGCTATGCTTGGACTCTATTTCTAGGTGACAAGAGTGAAACTCCGGAAGTGTTCAAGACCTTCGCCAACCGTGCTCAAAGGGAATTTCAACTTCCCATAATCAAGGTCCGGAGTGACAACGGCACCGAATTCAAAAACTACAACATTGGGGAGTGGTGTGACCGTGAAGGAGTAAAACATGAGTTTTCGGCCACATACACCCCTCAACAAAACGGTGTCGTTGAAAGGAAGAACAAGACACTCATCACTCTTGCAAGAGCAATGCTTTATTACTACGGCACGTCGCAGAAGTTTTGGGCCGAAGCAATCAACACGGCGTGCCATGCCGCAAATAGGGTCTACCTACATCGCCTACTTCAAAAGAACCCGTACGAGCTTCTCATTGGGAGAAAGCCCAACATCTCCTACTTTCGAGTCTTTGGATGCAAGTGCTACATCTACCGCAACAAAAGGCTCGGTAAGTTTGAAAGAAGATGTGATGTTGGTATATTTCTTGGTTATGCATCAAACTCAAAAGCATATCGAGTATTCAACCAAACCTCCGGTTTAGTTGAAGAAAGTTGTGATGTTGATTTTGATGAATCTAATGGCTCCCAAGAGGAGAGTTTTGGTCATGATGAAATAGATGATGAGCCTCTACGAGAAGCCATGAAGAACATGACCATTGGAGACATCAAGCCCGAAGTTGAGGAGAGCCATGATCAAGGGGGAGCTTCAAGTTCCAACAACAACTCTATGGCGCCTCAAGTTGACGAAGAAGAGAAGGATGATCCATTGCCAACTCAAGACTCACAAGCACAACAACATCAAGAAGAAGAAGAAGTCCATGATCAAGTCGAACCACAAGAGGAGCAACACGCATCACCTTCGCCAAGTGCTTCACAACTGCTTATGAGGCATGGACGCATCTCCAAGGCGCATCCAATGGATAAAATCATTGGAAGTCCGTCAAGGGGTGTAAGTACACATTCTTGTCACGTTGCTTCGTTTTGTGAGCACTACTCTTTTGTTTCGTGTGTAGAACCCACTCACATTGAGGAAGCGCTCCAAGACCCAAATTGGGTGATGGCCATGCAAGAAGAACTCAACAACTTCATCCGCAATGAAGTTTGGGTCTTGGAGGAGCGACCCAAGGACAAGAACATCATCGGAACAAAGTGGGTGTACCGCAACAAACAAGACGAGAATGGCGTTGTGGTCCGCAACAAGGCAAGACTTGTGGCCAAAGGGTTCTCACAAGTTGAAGGACTAGATTTTGGGGAGACATTTGCCCCGGTCGCCCGGCTAGAAGCCATCCGTATACTTCTTGCCTTTGCATCACATCATAGTATTAGACTTTATCAAATGGATGCGAAAAGTGCCTTTCTTAATGGTTACATTAACGAGCTTGTTTATGTTGAACAACCTCCCCGGTTTGAAGATCCGAGGAATCCTAACCATGTGTATAGGTTGCACAAGGCGCTCTACGGGCTCAA
Source organism: Tuctoria greenei (assembly GCA_036927565.1). Classification (NCBI taxonomy): domain Eukaryota; kingdom Viridiplantae; phylum Streptophyta; class Magnoliopsida; order Poales; family Poaceae; genus Tuctoria; species Tuctoria greenei. The sequence goes on from JAYESD010000010.1 coordinate 99,916,324, forward strand.
GCAAGCACCTAGGGCGTGGTACGAACGACTACGGGATTTCCTCATCATGCAAGGATTCAAGATCCGGAGGGTGGATACCCCACTCTTCACCAAGGACATCAACGGAGATTTGTTCATTTGTCAAATTTATGTTGATGATATTATTTTTGGTTCAACTAACGAAGCTCTTAGCCATGAGTTTGGCAAAATGATGTCTAGGGAATTCGAGATGTCAATGATTGGAGAGCTCAACTTCTTCGTTGGATTTCAAATCAAGCAACTTCAAGAGGGGACCTTCGTCTATCAAGAGGAGTACACCAAGGACCTCTTGAAGAAATTTGAGATGGGACATTGTAGCACAAGAAGCACTCCAATGGCAACCAATTGTCATCTCGACGCGAATAAGGACGGTAAACCTATTGATCAATCTAACTACCATTCTATGATTGGTTCATTGCTTTACCTTACCGCATCTAGGCCTGATATCAAGTTTAGTGTATGCTTATGTGCTCGCTTTCAAGCGGCACCTAAAGAATCGCATAGGAAGGCAGTCTTTAGGATGCTTAGGTATCTTAAGAATACTCCTAGTGTGGGCGTGTGGTACCCTAAAGGTGCAAAATTCCAACTTGTGGGATACTCGGATTCGGACTTTGCCGGATGCCGCGTGGATCGCAAGAGTACCTCCGGTGGGTGCCACTTGCTTGGGCGTTCCCTAGTCTTTTGGTCAAGCAAGAAGCAAAATTCCGTCGCCTTGTCCACGGCGGAAGCGGAATACATTGCGGCCAGTGCATGTTGTGCCCAAATTCTTTATATGAAACAAACCCTTTTGGACTTTGGTATTAAACTTGGTTGTGTGCCTCTCCTTTGTGACAATGAAAGTGCGGTTAAGATAGCTAAAAACCCCGTTCAACACTCCCGCACTAAGCACATTGATATTTGCCATCATTTCTTAAGGCTCATTGCGAGGTGTTAGGTCCGAAGAACAATTTGCGGATATCTTCACTAAACCACTTGATGAGAAATCTTTTTCTAGGCTAAGAAGTGAATTAAATGTGCTAGATGCAACAAACGTCATGTAATAATGCACTTCATATAGGTCTTGCCTAACTCTCAAAGGATAGGGGTGAGCAAGGGTTAGCTTGGGATGGTGGTTCTTTTGGGTTTTCCCAAGGCTTGGAGAGTAGCTCTCCCTGAAGAAGCCTTTGAAAGGTTCAAACTTGCCAAGATAGATTTACTTTATGTCTTGCATGATGCCTGCCATATAGATTTACAATTTCTTGCATTATAAAATGTTTGGCATTGCATACGGTAGATTGTCACAAAGGGGAACCCACCTCATGAGAAAGAGACTTGTTTGAAATGCAATATCTCAACTCATATAAGGTGGAAAGAACAAAATGTTAGGTGCGTTAATGCCTAGAGGAACATGCTTCAAAGAAATAGAAGTCTTCATACTCTACCTCACAAAGCATGGGCCTCACATTTTATTTGGATATTTTCCTCCTATTTTTTTCTCCGTGTTCCTTTTGCTTTAAGGATTAGCCAAGTTATTGGCATATTAGTATTTTTGAGGGGTAAGGGGTTGCCCAAAAAGTCCTAAGACATGTGTTTCCCTTTGCTTGTTTGTTTGGTCAAAGGACATATATGGGATGTTATTGTTCTGTAGTCATCGGATTATCCGATGCCTAGGTCAATCCCTCATCGGACCAATAGATGTTCAATCTCCAGGGGCCAGTTCAGTCAGCATTTCAATTCAACCAACGCGTTCATCCTGAAAAACATCGGTCCATCCGGTGTTCTCTATTCTGGAGCTGTGGTTAATTCAACCGATGTTACTTCCTCCAACGTCGGACCATCCGGTGTCAACATCACTCTTTTGAACACCCTTACTGTGCCATTCGACCGATGATCCAAACCCTAAACGTCGGTCCATCCAATATCAACAGCAACTTTTTGAATATCCTTACTGTGGCATTCGACCGATGTATATCCCATCTAACATCGGTCCATCCGGTGTTAAAAATTCGGCTAGGGTTTGGGACCCACTATTTAAACCGGCCGTACCTCTTCCCCTTCCTCTCTCCCGATCCCGACGCCTCCACCGCCTTCCTCTCGCCGCGCCGCCACCTCCACCGCCGCCGCCGCCGCCGCCCAGAGGCCGCCGCTGCCGTCTCCGGCCGCCACCGCTCACAGCGCCGCCGCCGCTCGCCGTGCCGCCGCCTCACCAGTCGCCGCCTCCACCACTTGCCCTGCATCCAAGCGCCTCCACCGCTCTTCCCCATCGCCATAGCGCTTCTGCCGCCCCGCGCATACATTGCCATCACGGTGCATTCACTGCCGCTAGGGTTTCGCAACCCGTTGATCTCCACGTCATCTCCTTCGTTGACTCCGAGCTCTCGTGCATCGCAATGGCTCGCGATAAGAAGAACAAGGGCAAGGCTATCGCGGAGCCGGCCACAAAGAAGCAAAAGTTGTCAAAGGAGGAGAAGAAGGCCTTGATGGCCGCTCGCGCCGCCGAGGAGCGTGAGCGTGGCCGAGGGGGGTCGCTGAGGATCCGTGAGGCCGGTCCGAGGCAGTCTCCGGTGATTGACGACTCTGAGGCCGAAGAGGAGCCGGTTGAGCCTCTCGTCCATCGGCACTCAGCCCGGACACATGGGGGTCACACCGAGGCTGCTCCTCGTCCGAGACCGACGACCGCCGACCGTCGTGAGGACAGGGAGGCCCAGCGTGCTATCTACGAGATGGACACCACTGTCCATGTCGCTGAAGGAGTCCGGTTGACCGACTACCGGAAGATGAAGGCCAAGCAGCTTCGCAAGCTCAGATGAAATGTGCTGCTTGAGGAGTGGTACCCGCAGCCTAGAGAAGCTCTGGTGGATAGTCGCTTCTGGACTGTCACCCAGGCATCTCTCTACGAGACCTACAGGCGTCGAGGGCACAAGCTGTTTCAACACAACTATCTGGATTGGGGACAGCTAGCTTTGGCAGCAGAGACGGAGATCCGTCCTTACTTTGAGAGGTACCGAGGTTTGGTGCAGCTGATGGCATATGAGCGGAGTGCCTATGTGGAAGATTGGGTCCGCGTCTTCTACGCCACCCTCTATGTCTCTGAGGGCAGAAGATCAATTGACTTCATGTTTATGGGTCAGCACTACCACCTGACGAGGCAGACGCTGGGACAGTTGCTTGGAGTGGACTTGCACGACACTTGCGTGCATGAGAGGGTCTACGGTCAGGCAGATCCACCGAGGAGGCCGCTCACTGGAGGAGTGGCACTGCCGCTGGAGGAGATATGTTCTTTGTTCGGTCCTACTTTCTCTCCTGACCAGCCGAGAGTTCCAGCCCTGTTGACTCCTACTGCGCGCACAGTGCACCTCGCCTTGCGCCGCACGCTCCTGCCGAGGTCTAGTTATTTGGAGGGGTTCACCAGCTTGCAGCAGACTCTCCTGTTCTACATCATGAACAGGATGGACTTCGACATCGTGGACGTCCTCATATGCGAGATGGAGGATGTGATCACAGACGGTGTGGGCATGATGAGGCAGCTAGTATATGGGCACTGGATCAGCTACCTACTTACTATGATGGTTGCCGAGGGGTCCGCCGTGCACGACCGTCTCTGTGACGAGGGTGTGACACGGTTCGGACACTACCGTGCCCCGGCTCCTGGAGACCACCGCCTTGGCCATCCAGTTGAGCGTCAGGTCAGGGCCCGACTGTCTGAGGAGGACTGGTCTAACCTAGAGAAGGAGGATGAGAGGCTTGCCGAGGCTGAGGCTCAGGGGGAGGACCTGCAACATATCTGGTCTGAGAGCGACACCGACGACAGTGTCGAGGAGTACTTCCCTCCTCCGCCCTCTCCCAAGCAGCACGACGCGGAGGCTGGAGGCTCTACAGTGCCACCACCTACTCCACCTATCGTCACTGAGGCGCAGGTCACACAGCCGTCAGAGCTAACGTCGCTTCTCCAGCAGATGGTTGAGCAGCAGCGTCTGGACAGGCTGGCAGCCGAGCAGGCCCGAGCGGAGTAGGCTGCCCGTCTCCTTGAGCTCCAACAGCAGCAGCAGGAGATGCAGCATCAGATCGCCCGTGAGAGGCGTGAAGACACTGACAGGCTGACGGGGCTCATCGACCAGATGCACTAGCGCACCCTCGACCAGCAGCAGCAGACGCAGCAGGCGATGATGGGCATCCTGGGGTTGATCACCAACCTCTACACCCAGACTGGGATTGCCCTCCCGTCACAGCTGCCAGGAGTCGCTCCACCATCTCCAGTCTTGGCTCCAGCTGCCGCTCCAGTGGCCCCAGTACCTTCTACACCGATTCTCTCCTTCAGCATGTCTCCTCTTCTGGCTCCTAGTGCTCCACTTCACTCCTTGCTGCCGGCCACAACCTTGTTCCAGCAGTCGCCGGCCTCCGTCGTCAGTGCCCCTGCTCCAGCAGCTCCTCCACAGCAGGCACCGACGGTGGCTCCTTCGGCTCCGGCAGCTCCCTCCACCACTACTCCAGCCAGTAGCTTCGACGACAGCGACGGTGACCAATTCGTCATCGCCCAGCACTCAGGATCCTTAGGCGCTCAGATCCCTTTTTGGTGTCTTGATGCCAAAGGGGGAGAAGAGGTAGAGGAGTCAGGGGGAGCGTCTTAGTGTCAGGGGGAGTCTTAGTGTCAGGGGGAGTCTCTTTTATCTTTTATCGTTTATCTTTCTTTTAATTCAGTGTGTTTGCTACATTTGGTGTGTTTCTACTTTTGAGCTTTAATGAACTTATTTCCATGAGTTATTAATCGATTGGGCAAATTTGGTGTTTATCTATGTTTTTGATCACTCATTATTCACACTTGAGTTATTAATTGATGCTTAAGCTTCAAGTGTGACATCCTGTATTCATTGCATATTCTTTTAAGTTTCATTCTATCAAATTCATTACTATTGCGCTTTGATTATTTTGTTGTCATCAATCACCAAAAAGGGGGAGATTGAAAGCATCTAGGCCCCCCATGATGTACGGTTTCGGTGATTAATGACAACCATTGAACTTTACTAATGAATTTGTAAATGCAAGGTCCCCATAATCACTCACAAAATGAAATGAATATGTCATTGGAGACCCATATACAATCAACTTTTGAGATCAAATCAATGAGATAAAGACACGAAGTGAAAGCTCTTATGTCTAAGTCACTCAACCATAAGTTGACAACATACAATGCTTGAAGATCATCAGAGGGACTTGTGGAACAAATGTCTAAGAGGTCATCTGAGCAAGACACAAAATATTCACTCAAAACAACTCGAAGCAAACAAAATCAACTCACCGGACCAACCGATGATTTCAGAAATATACACATCGGTCGAGTTGGTTCAATTGAAGAAGAAGACCTCAGACAAATGTACTCACCGGATCATCCGATGTGAATGGCTCAGTGACATCGGTCCATCAGTACAGTTTGCAATACCATTGGACCAAATGAAGCACCGGATCATCCGATGTTCAGACTTACACACATCGGTCGATCACTCCAATAAGCATCAAGATTAAGCAAATTCTGGAGGAAGAGCCACCGGATCATTCGATGAGAAGACAGGGGTAACATCGGTCTAACAACAGTCATATCTAACACGATGACGTCAGCCAAAGTAATTAGACCGATGATAACTAAAGGGGAGACATCGGATCATCCAGTGTTCACATTAAAGTTCTGTCAGCCTACTTTTCCAACGGCTATTTCGGGGAGGCTAGCTATAAATACCCCCTAACCCTGTCATTTTGTTAAGTCTTGATCACCTGAAGCTATCCACACACCCACAAGTGTTCAAGACCAAGAGCAATCACTTCCACACCATTTTGATCATCTCTACACCAAGGTTTAGGCTAGAACTAGCTAGAGAGAGAGCTTGTGTGCCACCATTCTGTGTGAGTGGACTCTCTAGGATAGTGTGAGAGCCTCAAGGGAGTGCCCTTGGTGTTGTAATCATGAAGAGACTTCCGGAGCTTGCCAAGGCGTGTGTGGAAGCCCAGAAGGTCGAAGTTGTACAAGGCTTGAGCTCCACCTTGCTAAGGAGGCGAACGGAGAAGATTAGTGAAGACCCCTCGTCTCGGTGACGTGGGTGTGGCAAAACCCTTTGGTGGGTGCCACAACGTGGATGTAGGAAGATCTTCATGATCTTGCCGAACCACGGGATAAATCCTTGTCTCCTCGGGAGTTTGCATCCTTCTCCTTCCCTTTTCTTTTATGCATTTATATTCCGCAAAGTTTCTATCTACTAGAATGCATAGTTAGTCGCGTAGGGAATTGGGCTTTAGAAATTAAGTTTCAATTGCTTAGAATTTTTCGAAGAAAGCCCAATTCACCCCTCCCCCCTCTTGGGCATTCGGTCCTTACATACTTTTGCCGATAATTCTTCAACTCCTATAATTGCCAAGGGTTCGGTTAGAGTAAATGATCACTACACTTTGAAGGATGTCGCACTTGTCAAAAATTTGAAATACAACTTGCTTTCTGTTTCACAATTTCTAGATGAAATTATGGAAATTATTTTCAGTAAAAAACTGATGTAAAGTTGTAGGTTCAAATAGTGAGCCTATTTTTAACATGTCTCGATTTGGAATAGTTTTTAAAGCTGATTTTGATATGTCTTCCTCTAAGCATAGGTGTCTAGTTGCTAATAATTCAAAGGACTTATATTTTTGGCATCGTAGACTTGGTCACGTACGCTTTGATCACCTAACGCGTGTTAGTGATCTTGATCTCATACGTGGACTGCCTAAGCTTAAAGGGGACAAAGAAATTGTGTGCTCATCTTGTAGACATGCTAAGATGGTTGCAGGTTCACATACTCCTCTCACAATGATCATGACAACTGAACTGGGTCAACTTTTGCACCTCGACACTGTAGGACCTTCACGTGTTCAATCCTTCGGAGGTAAATGGTATGTTCTTGTTACTGTTAATAATTATTCTAGATACTCTTGGGTTTACTTGATGGCGTCTAAGAATGAAGCTTTTAGTCACTTTAGAACTTTATTTCTTAGATTATCAATTGATCACCCAGGATCTTTAAAAGCAATTAGAAGTGATAATGGAACTGAATTTAAAAAACAATCTTTTGATCACTTTTGTGCTGAAAAAGGAATAGATCATCAATTTTCTTCACCACATGTACCTCAACAAAACGGTGTTGTAGAAAGAAAGAACAGAACCTTAGTTGAGATGGCTAGGACTATGCTTGATGAATATCAAACTCCTAGGAAAATTTGGGCTGATGCGATTGCAACTGCTTGTTAGGTCTCAAATCATGTTTTCTTGCGCGCTAAGCTAGGTAAAACACCATATGAGCTCCGGTTTGGACATAGGCCTAGTGTTATGCACTTTCGGGTCTTTGGTTGCAAATGCTTTGTTAATAAACATGGTAATCTTGATAAATTTTAACCTAGATCCATTGATGGCATGTTTCTTGGTTATCCATCTCATACTAGAGGTTACCGTGTGTTTTTACTTGAAACTAACAAAATTGTGGAGACTTGTGAAGTGTCTTTTGATGAAGCTAGCCCAGGCACTAGCTCAAACATTGCAGGTCCAGATCCATATCCGCGGGGGGAGAGCATTTTCGTTGAAGATGAGGAAGAATTAGAGCTGCTGCCCGAAAATTCAGCAGCTAAAGACTTTGGTTCAGTTCCAGATGTTAATTCTCAACCAGCACCGACAACCATCAATGCTGATTCAGATCTTCTTCAAGTCAGAAGCTCATCAATTTGTGATGAACATGAAGAAGAAGAAGCTTGTGAGACATCTGTTCGCCTACGGTTTTATAAAGATCATCCCCCGCAACAGATAATTGGAAGCTTGCACGAACAAGTCACACGGTCTAGGTTTTGTGATCCAAACTCTCATGCTCATTCTGCTGTTGTTGCTTCTTTTGAACCCAAAGATATATCACACGCACTCACTAATGAATCTTGGATTATTGCCATGCAAGAAGAGTTAGAAAATTTTGAAAGAAATAATGTTTGGAAACTTGTACCTCTTCCTCAAGGTCACACTTTAATTGGAACTAAACGGGTGTTTAGAAATAAACAAAGTGAGGATGGGGTTCTGGTTAGGAATAAGGCTAGGTTGGTTGCTCAAGGTTTCACTCAAGTTGAAGGTCTAGATTTTGATGAAACTTTTACTTCTGTTGCTAGATTAAAAGCCATAAGAATTTTGTTAGCTTTTGCTGCATCTAAAGGTTTTATGCTATATCAAATGGATGTTAAAAGTGCTTTTCTTAATGTCTACATAGATGAGGAGGTTTATGTCAAACAACCACCGGGTTTTGAAAATCCAGATTTTCCAAATCATGTTTACAAACTGTCCAAAGCCTTGTACGGTCTCAAACAAGCCCCTAGAGCATGGTATGATAGGTTAAAAACATTTTTACTTGAAAAGGGGTTTACCATGGGCAAGGTTGATAAAACTCTTTTTGTGCTTAAGCATGGCAATGACTCATTATTCGTTCAAGTGTATGTGAATGATATTCTTTTTGGTTGTGCTTCTCATGATCTTGTGTCCAAGGTTTCAGCTATGATGAGTTCAGAATTAGAGATGAGTATGATGGGAGAACTCACGTACTTTTTGGGGCTGCAAATCAAGCAAACCAAGGAGGGTACCTTTGTGAATCAAACGGAGTATACAAAAGACCTCCTAAGGCGCTTCAACATGAAAAAAGAAAGCCTATTCGGACACCAATGGGAACAACAACAACACTTGAACTTGATGAAGATGGTGAATCCGTGGAGCAAAAAGAATATAGAAGCATGATTGGATCACTTTTGTACCTCACGGCATCAAGACCGGACATACAATTCAGCGTATGTCTTTGTGCACGGTTTGAAGCCTCCCCACGTGCTTCACATCGTCAGGCCGTCAAAAGGATTCTCAAGTACTTACATGGAACTCAAGAATTTGGTATTTTTCTTCCTTCCTCCTCATCCGTTACTTTGAAAGCTTTTTCTCATGCTGATTTTGGAGGTTGTAGGATTGATAGAAAAGTACTTTTGGTGCTTTTCATTTTCTTGGTAATTCACTTGGTTCTTGGTCCTCTAGAAAACAAAACTCAGTTGCACAATCGACAGCCAAATCTGAATATGTAGCTACTGCTAGTGCTTGCTCACAAATTCTTTGGATTGTTCAAACACTTAAGGACTATGGGGTTGATCTAGATAGTGTTCCACTGTATTGTGATAACACTAGTGCCATTTGCATTGCTAAAAACACAGTGCAACATTCTAGAACTAAGCACATTGACATTAGGTATCACTTTCTCAGTGATAATGTTGAAAAACAAAAAATTGTGCTTCACCATGTAGATACCGAACAACAATTGGCTGACATTTTTACAAAACCTTTGGATTTCACTCATTTTTGTTACATCTGTAGTGAAATAGGGGTTATGCATCCTCATGGCTTACATTGAGGAGGAGTTTTCAAACTTGAGAAGTCTATGTGTGAATCTCAACTTAAAATAATATGAGCATAGTATTTCATACATATATGACTTTGTGATTCCTTTTACATGCTGAAAGTTCTTACTACATTACTCATGTTATACATTTTGTAGTTTTTGCCATGACTAGTAATTGGAATAATTACTTACACTAAATCTGGTCATGGTTGAACTTTCTTGCTATTTTGAACTTGTTGCATGCTCACAAGTGCTTTTAATCATAAAGAATTAATCAAGTAATCAACTCACTTGTTGAGTTTTTATGAACAAATACAAGTTGAGAAAAGATCAAGAGAATATGCATGCATCGCACTTCTTCTATTGAGATGGCTTATCATTGCACTTAGATATGAACTTGGAAGAAGTTGTGTATGACTAAAACCATGTCCTTAAGCTTCTGATTGTCAAATGACATAGGCTTGGCTTGGTTGGTTAGAATAAGGCAGATGCGCATATAATCTCTTTCAAATATCATATGATCTAAATTTGTGCTTTGGAAAAAAAATAAAATGTAGCAACAAGTGTCATGCTTCCAGGTATTGAAATAGTTAAGCTTGTGAGATCATGACTTGCTTAAATTGAAAATTACATTTGATCTCTAGCATGGCTTACACTACTTTATGTATGACTTGGATGAGCTTTGTTTTATATGTATATGTTATAATATGCTCATTACAATTAAAATTTCTCTTTTGAACCTTGCTGGATACATTGTCAAAGGGGGAGAGATAATATGGTGAATTATGGAAGGGGGAGAAATATGTATAGGGGAGAGAGAAATTTATCTCATTGAGGAATTTATTTCTATCTCATTTGATTTTCAAAAAGGGGGAAAATTGTTCTCAAAACTTTTCATGCCAATGTTCGGATTTTAAATGGTGTTGCCAATGCATTCATCATGGGGGAGATTGTGAGACCTATGTGTGCTGAATACATTGGCTTTGACAATAAAAGTTTTGAATGCTGCCATAACATCTTTTTAGCAAGGTCTGACTCTAGCTCCGAGCTTCTGCAAGGTCCGACGTAAGGTCCGACTTGCTTTGTCTAGGTCCGACAATTTTTTGGGTAGCTCCAGTGAGCTTTGTCTTTAGCTCCGGCATGTCTTTGATAGCTTTGACATGTCTTTGATAGCTCCAACATGTCTTTGTTAAGCTCTGATATGTTTTGCTAGGTCCGACTTATGTTGGTTAGCTCCGACATGTTTTTCTAGCTCCAACTTATGGGATGACTAGTTCCGGCTAGTTTTGGTTACCTCCGGTGCTAGGTTCGACTAGATTTGGTAAGCTCTGGCGCTAGGTTGTACTAGCTTTGGTAAGCTCCGGCGCTAGGTTGTACTAGCTTTCATAATCTCTGGCTCAAGCTCCGGTTAGCTTTGGCTAGGTTCGGAGCTTGATCGTAATGTTTCAAATTTTCATGTGAAATGTTTCGAACTTGCTTTACACTTATGGAAAGGTTGCTTAGTATTCTTTTACTAAGTTTTTGGTGCATTTTGGTTGCTATGGCTGATATAGTTTTGATATGCTTTGCAACATGCTTATGTGAGATGCTCACGTAAGGTGTTGTGTTCGGAACTGACTTGAGTTAAGTTGCGGACTTGGGCTCGTATGGATTGGTTGTTTATTCATGTGCAGGTGTTGCTTGAGTTCAAGACATGGTGACAGGATCCTTTAGACTAGTCTCAGGGGGGAGATGAGGTTCCAACAACCAAATTCAGGAGGAATTGTGGTTGAGCGGGTTAGCAGGTCGCGCAGGATGATTGAATCAAGGGCAGTTCATATGAAGGTTTTTGAACGTCGAAGGAAAGTGTTCGCACGTATGCATGCGGCGCGTGACGTGGCAACATGGTTCCAAAGATGGTTTATGGATGGGAAGATCTGGTTGGAAGGATCGGATCGTATCGGTTGATGACTTTGGCTGCGGCGGAGTCGGTTATGGCTTGGTATGGAAAGTATCGAGTTGGTTATGATAGGATTTCGTGTGGATCACGAATTTGAGTCATTTTAGGAATGTGGGATACGTTCCTAAGGTGTTTGGAAGTTTGTTTCTATCTGCGTATAGAAGAGTCCTAAGCAGTTATGGAAAGTTTCAATTTGTGAACAGAGTAGGATTAGGGTCCTGATTTGAGTTGAGTTGGCTTTCGAGCTGGTTATATAAGCAAGGGAGGCCAGAGCTCGTGGTAGACAACTTTGGGGATGTTCCTCTTGTGTTCTATTGAATAAAATTTGTAGTTTGAAGGAACTTTTGTGCCTTGTTCGTCCGACTTGTTCCAGACAAGTTTTACTTGTCGAGTTTCTGGACAGCACTAACTTTTGTCGGTGGTTTTATCATAACTCGAGTTTTACAGATCCATTTGACGTGGTTCTTTTTGGATTGTCTTCACAACTTGATTATCTATCATCTGTCAAAATTTCACGGTCATTGGATTCGTGGTTTCTATTCTACATGAGTTTCTTTGCAGCATTCGAGAACTGTTTTTCTCATGTGGGACAGCTTGACCTTTGTTCGATCTTTCGATCATAACTTGAGTTTCTCTCGACAGAGTTGAGTGTTTCTTATTGTGTTTTCTTCGTGACTTGATTCTCTCTTATATATATATATATATATATATATATATATATCACGGTAAAACACATTTAGATTAGTTTCACACATGATTTCTCTAACAGATTGTTTTTCTGCCCAAGGGGTTGGGATTTAATTGTTTCTGCTGCGTAAGATTTATAAATCTACTATTCACCCCCCTCTAGTAGCTTTTCACGTGCTCTTAGATCCTACAATGCTGCCATTCAAAATCATGTGTCATGCCAGTGATTTTGCTGTTGGTGCGGTCCTAGGCCAAACCAAAGATAAAAAGCATCATGCAATAGCCTACACTAGCAAATCTCTGACAGAAGCTCAACTCAATTATGACACAACTGAAAAAGAACTCTTAGCTGTAGTTTTTGCTATCATAAGTTTAGATCTGATTTTGTTGGAGCCAAGGTCACAGTCTACACAGACCTGGCTACCTTGAAGTACTTGCTCACCAAAAAAGATGCTAAACCAAGGCTAATCCCATGGATTCTTCTACTCCAAGGATTTGACTTAGAAATGAAGGATAAGAAAGGAGTAGATAATTTTGTTGGAGATCATCTCTCACATATGGAAGACACACAAAATCAATGATTTCCTATGAGATGATATGCTTCTCAAGGTTACTGACTCTCACCCTTGGTATGCGGATATCATGAACTTCATTGTGACACCCGGTTCCGAAAATGAACCGAGCGTAATACATATGTGTGCCCAGGATGTTTGACACACATACACAAGTGATCCACAATTGATAAACGGATTAGAACCATGTCCCGAATAATAACACTAATAATAGTAATTTATTACAAACCAAATAGTCTCGAATACAAGCTCTAAACATTTGCAGCGAAAACTCTAAACACTAAAGACTCCAAACTCCACAGGAAGGCTTTATGGTAACACACACACACACCTAGAACTCCAAAAAAACCTCCTGGTACTCCACATTGTCGCCTGCGTCTGAATTTGTTTGGGGAATAGCAAGGGTGAGCACATGTCGCACTGAGCAAGTGTGGGAAAGTATCAGATGTAGCTTAAACAAGGAATGCTAATTAAAGAGGCTAATTGCATAAAAGTACATTCAAAATAGTTGAAAATGCAATTATATGATCATTAAGTGAGGTTCTTCCGAAAATAACCCAAAAAATATCAATTTTTGACTTAAATAACCAATATCTGCAATATTAATCCAAAATCAACTCATAACTGCTCATATGTCTATGTTGATATTTCCTACGCACTACTAACAATTCATTCCTAGCAGTGGTGCTAGAAATGCTTGTTGGTAGGTTTGAATTCTCATGGAAACTATCGATGTAGCATTCCCCCTTTAAAGAGTATTCCCGAAGGGTGTCATTTATATTTTCCCAAAGGAAGGCTAGATGGAAGTAAAACAATCATCAAGTGGAAAGGCTAGGTTGGCATAGGTAGGGTTCTAGCAAGGATGGATAAAGGGTAATTGAGGTAGTGTGACACACACAAGAGCATACTATCCTAAGGGGATAAAAGGAGGTAATAGAGGAACTAGGCTAAGAGTTAGGAAGAGACTCCTCCTATGCTTCTAATGTACATATACATAGCCTAAGTTAGTTACTAATGATCTTGTTAATTATGAATTCTCATGCTAAGTGGATTAACACATCGGGCACGGGTTTACCCCTAGCAACACTAGGCGACTCACGCCAAGAGCCTGTGGCATAGCGGAACGTGGAGGATTACAAAGGACAGATAGGACTGTCAGCACCTACTACCTACCTCTTCAATCCGTGTCTGCAAGACATATAACGCTAATCTCTATCCTAGCACCATGCTAGCACATTAAGTAATTACCTTAAGAGCCTAGGCTCAAGCCATCCTATGGTAATGAACTAAATCATCGTTGAACCAATGTTAATCATAGCATAAGTGATTCATGTTAACATGACCATATCATAGCTAATTAGACTATAGTGGAGGTTTATAGTGTTTATGATAATGTATTGAACATGGTATAGCACAATAACAAATACTACCCCTACCACATACATGGAATCCACAATCAAACAAGAAATGCTTCATCCAAGTATATGAACATATGAAGACTAAAGATAACATCTTTATTATGATTTATGTCACAAATACAAATAGGAATATGGAAGGCATACCTTTCCCAATTGGGAGAGACTCCTTCTACTCCTCTCCTACTTCGACTATGGACTAGAGACTCCCCTCTCTACAACCTATACTCCTCTAAACCTATGGAGAGTAGTGGATACAAGGATGAATACTCAAGTGGTTTGTGTTCAAGTGAGGGGTGAGGGGTCCTATTTATAGCTTGGAGAAGGGTCGGTTCCCACCACCAAAAGACGCGAATCAGTCACCCATGACCACTTCAAGGCGGGAGAAGCCACCATGTGACGTTTGACTGAGAAAGGTGCCAGGATCTAGTCGGCAGGCTAGGGGGGTCAACCGACCTGGTCCTGGCACCTTTTGCGGTGTGCTTTCTCCAGGTGACTGACAAGTGGGTCCCATTGACTTCTATTGGTGCTACACTGTTGGATGGCCTTTGATACTTCTGTTTGTGGGCCATTTGATCCATGTGGTGCCACGTGTCATCGCCTGATTGGCTGGAATGATATTTTATAGGATCCCACCCCTTGTTTTACTTCATTTTTTCATAGAATCCCTGCATGGACTACTTTATATAAGGACAAGTGGAAATAGGTAAAATAGAAAGGTGATGTGTGCAATAAATAACAGTTCCTTCACATAATTGAGTTATATTGACGGGTGAAATTAGTGTATACACCCGTCAACAAACTCCCCCAATCTTATCCTTTGCTCGTTCCGAGCAAAGTCAAGACTTTAGGTTGATGATCTGGAGTTGCTACTATGTTTTACTTTTCAAAAGTACCATGTGCACAACAAAATACTCTACCTAGTATTGGAAAAATTGGCACGGTACTTCACTCATCTTAGGTTATTATGGGGCTTATGCAATCCCCTATTCATGGGTGGTTGAAAGATAGAACAACAAATTGAGCACGCATACCCTAGAAATAAAGTTCCACTTAAATTTCGGATATTTCAATTTAGATTTTAAGTATCTCAATTTGATTCTCTCAAGTCTCTCCTTTTTGTGCATTGGAAATATGTCCTCACCAAGGCATTGTGCCTAAATTCATCCTACCTCTACATAAGGCTTGTATGTGGAGCTTGGTACGGAATATAGTAGGCATATTTAAAACACATAATATTGCTAAGTCAAAAGAGCAAGCTGAATGTTGGCCTAGAGGGGGGGTGAATAGGCCTTCTTGAATTTTATCGGTTCCTGTAACACTTCAACAACGAGATCAAAAACAGATATAACGGACTAGTCCGGTAAAGTGCGGACTAGTCCGGATTTTACGGGCTAGGTTGATCAAGTTAGGTCAATTTGATTGTTTGTTGACTTTTGCAGCGGAAATATAAACTTTGTGATCAGTTCAATAGTTGTGTAACAGATTCTATTAAGAATATGACTTTATTTCAACTATTAACTTTGTATTCAACAAATCTAATCAAACCCTAGATAATATTGATCAACTAGAATAAAGAACACAAATGAAAGACACAAGATTTATCCCGTGGTTCGGTTACCACGAAGGCAGCCTACGTCCACGTTGAGGAGCCCACAAAAGGGCCGGGTCTTCACTAACCCTTCCCTCGTTCGGATCGCCACGAAGGCCAATCCTCTTCCACTAATCACACAGGGGTAAATCACCGAGTTTAAGGGGCGATCTCACAAGTTGAGCGCTCCCTTGATTACAAGATTCAAGACCACCAATAACACACTTCAAAATATACAAACTGAGATGCAAGAGTGTGTTAGAGATTCAAACCAAGAGCTCAATCGCGTATCAAGTGCCCTCTCCAATGATCTACAAGTGATCTTCAATGTAGTGATCAATTTAGCACTTGGTTTTGTGGAGAGAAGTAGTTTTTGAGGCTCTTGGGAGGTGTGACGGCGCTAGGGTTCGAGAGAGTTTGAAAGTGGGCCGTGCACCTCTATTTATAAGGGGTTTCTGGAAGTTACCGTTAGGGTTCAGAAAATTCGGACTAGTCCGTGGTGGTGACCGGACTAGTCCGGTGTGCTGTGAGAAGCAAACCCTAAGTGTCCAGGAATATCGGACTAGTCCGTTTGAAAACGGACTTGTCCGATTTCACTGCTGGAAAACTTCGGACTAGTCCGATTGTCATCGGACTGGTCCGGACCTGTGAAACCTTTAGTGTTTAGGATGACAAGTCCGCACTTGGAGGACTTGTCCGATTTAGATCAGTGTGTATATCGGACTAGTCCGTGTAAACACCGGACTTGTCCGAAGTGGATCAGAAAGGATATCGGACTAGTCCGGTGGAGACCGGACTTGTCCGATCTAGTGACTTGTGCATTGTGTTGAGGACTAGTCCGCACTGGGGAGGACTAGTCCGAAGTGGAACAGAAGAATTATCGGACTAGTCCGGTGATGACCGGACTTGTCCGATCTTGTGCAGAATGTGATATCGGACTAGTCCGGTGGACATCGGACTAGTCCGGTCCTGTATAGCTTTGTGCATGTGTGTGTGTGATTAAATAAGATTGAGCTCTTGGGTGTGTTTCCTTAACACACTCCACACATACTAAACTACTAGTTTCTTCTCCTTGAGCTCAAATCCATTTTCCTTCTCAATTTCCTCTTTTTGGCACTTTGCTCATCTTTCATCAATTTTTCTGCATTCATCTCAACAAAAGAATTAGGATCCCAATTGCTTGTCATAAATCATCCAAAACCCACAAGGGAGTCCTAGATGCACTTTCAATCTCCCCCTTTTTGGTGATTGATGACAACCAATTGAGATTTCACAAAATGAGGTATAAAATGAGATTTTTCATAAAGTGTGCACATATGACTCAAAAATGCATCAAGCAACAAGAGAATCATTCATATGTGCATTCTTTATGGTGGGATGCATACTAAGAGCATGAATGCATTAAGAATGACAGAATTTGCATTGATCAACTAATATCAAGTGAATATAGCATTTCAGGAGCAAAAATTCAGATTTCATCACACACTTGCAAATTAACTGAGCAATTTAACATAGGACCAAACATGATATGAAAATAGCGTTAAACAATTACAATCACAAATAGAAGATACATGGAGACTCTCTCCTCGCATTCTACGCAGCTAAAGCTAAGTCTAGAAGCTCCCCCTCAATCTCTCCCCCTTTGGCATCAAGACACCAAAAAGAGAGAGAGGGAGGTCCTAGGGCTTCACTCTTCGCTGTCAGTCCTCTCATCGTCTTCATCATCTTCATCGCTTTCTTCTTGGCGAGGTTGAGAGGGAGGAGGAGGAACGGAGCTGCTCGAGCCCCCAATGCCAAAATAGGCAAGCTCGGATGTAGTCAAGGGGCTGAGTTCAGTGACGTCCAGATCAGAGTCTTCAGAAATGACTGGAGACCCTATTGGGTTGATCTCCAGTTTCTCACTCAGCTGCTTCACATTTGCTTTTATGTACCTCATGTCTTCTTTCCTCTTCTGGTTGAGCTTATGAAGCTTCACTTCAGTTTTCTTGCAGGAGGAGAGAAGAGACACCAAGTACTTCAGGATCCCACTGGCGGATCCTTTCTTAGGGGCTTCCCTAGCAGCTTCTTCTTGTCTTGCCGGTGCCTCGGGGCTTGAGGCCGGCGATGGAGGAGCTTGGACAATTACTGGCTGAGGCTTCTGAGGCCTCAGTGGAGTGTGCTCCACATCCTTCACGAACTCGATCCCTGTGACCTTCTCGATCATAAACATCAAGTAGGGGGCATAGCCACAGGATCGGTTGGGGGTGCTTGAGATATTGACCATATCATTCCAGATATAGTCAGCCACATCAAACTTTCTGTCCTTGCTTATGACCCTCATCAGGGTCCGGAGGTAGCCTTGTACACTCCCTGCATCCCCATCCTTGGGGGCTATTGTCTTCCGGAGGACTCTATTGAGCACAACAAAGAAAGGCTTCATATTCTTGGTAGAGGGAGGGACATACTTGGAGTTGGACTCATACATGAACTTCATCCTGTCCCTCTCAATGACCCCTATGTTGTGGATAATGAGGTGGTCATGTCCTCCAGACTCAAGGTGCAGCAAACTGGCAAACTCTTCTTGAGTAATTGAGTACTTGGATCCATGAGTCATCCAAGTCACACTTTCCTCGTCTTCACTGGAGAAGTGGCACGTTGCATAAAACTGTGCAATCACTTCATCATTCCAGTTATATCTGAAGGCAAACAAGTCCTTCAGTCCGTGTTTCTCAGCAGCTGCAATAACCTCATCAAAGGCTGCACACTTCTTCTTCTCCAGGTGGGCCCAGTCAATCCATTGACTGCGCACCACTGGGGTCTTCATAGGCAAATAGACCAATTTGTAGAAGTCCGAGTGGAAATTGGACCAAAATCTGCCATCTGCTGCTTGCTTGGATCTTGCATAGCAGTCTACCCCTCTCAGCTTAGCAGCCACCTCGCTGCCTTTGCCAGTGAACTTCTCTTCATTTGGGTCCCGGGCCCCTTCTCTGGGGGCATGCAGCTTGAGGGGCCCAACTGGCCCTGTGGCAATTCCTTTGCCCTTTCCTTTGGTTTGTCGAGGGCCACTTGAGGAGGTGCCGGCCTTCGATGCAGCTTTCTTCACACACACTTTCCTTCTGACTTGGGGAGGTGAGGGAGCTGGCTCGGAGGGTTTCTCTTGGCGTTTCTTGCCAAGACCCGCCGAGGGCCGAGGTGCCACCTCGGACTCAAAATCGGACATTTCGTAGTCAGAGCTCGACATGATCTGAGAATGAGTGATCAAGGTAAAATACAGGTTATACAAGGTATTGGTGAGATAATATGGCAATGGAAGGCATTAGGGAATGAAGGAATTAGGTTTTGGTTCAGAAACAACGGACTTGTCCGGTGCACAGGCACGGACTAGTCCGGTGGACCGGACTTGTCCGTACCTGGACCGGACTAGTCCGGTGTTCATCCGCAAAAACCTAACAGATTGGGTAAAATTTGATCCCTAAGCCAAAAATAGTCTAGCATACACGTAGTACATCTATTGGACATGTAACTAGTGAAGAATGCTAGGCCAAACGATAAGCAATGGAGAAATTTGCGATTTCTTAGGGTTTGAAGAAAATTTACCAAGAAATCGAAGGAGGCTTGAGATTTTGGGGGTTGGAGGCCGGACTTGTCCGCTAACTTCAATCCCCGAGTCTTCAAGCTTGATCTCCGCCCAAGTTTGAGGCTTTTCGACGGAGGAATCGAGTATTTGCCTTGGGAGCTCGAGCGCAAGAGAGAGAATGCTTGGGGCGAGTGTGAGAGTGAATGAATTAGGGTTTGGTGGCGGCTAGGGTTAAGGACACGAAAAATCGGACAAGTCCGGACAAGACCGGACTAGTCCGAAGTCGTCCAGAGACTTATATCGGACTAGTCCGTGGTCTGTCGGACTAGTCCGGCCTAACCGGCACTCTGCGGACAAGTCTGCAATGGGCGGACTAGTCCGGGTAACCACGGACTTGTCCGTGGTCACCAGGAGAGAAATGCATAGCCCATTCATATATATTTGAAGGTTCAATATAAGAGATTAGAGAGACAAAACAATTCAAATAATCTTGATGAATTTGACCAGTAAGCAAACAACAATCATACTATGATCAAAATTCATCAAGATCTAATAATTGACATAGTTTTCGAGAGAAAAGTGAAGAGGGATGATTTTCACAATTCAATCAAAATTTTGAAGAAACATACAGGTATGCAACTTTTCAAGCCACACTCCGAGAATCAAGAACATTTAGCTCATTTCGGAGTTCACAAAAGCGTTTTTCATCAAGTGGCTTGGTGAATATGTCGGCTAATTGTTTTTGGGTGTTGACATGAGAGATGGATATGTCTCCTTTCATGGAATGGTCTCTCAAGAAGTGGTGTCTTATGTCTATATGTTTTGTTCTAGAGTGCTCAACTGGATTGTGTGCTATTTTAATGGCACTCTCATTATCACAAAGGAGAGGAATATGGTTCATATTGTAACCATAATCCCTTAGAGTTTGTCGCATCCAAAGAAGTTGTGCACAACAACTCCCGGCTGCAACATACTCCGCTTCGGCTGTGGATAATGCAATGGAATTCTGTTTCTTGGATGACCAAGAAACTAAGGATCTTCCTAGAAATTGGCAAGTGCCGGAAGTACTTTTTCTATCTACTTTGCACCCGGCATAATCTGCATCGGAATACCCAATGAGATTGAATTTTGAGCCTTTTGGGTACCAAAGACCAAGGTTGGGTGTATGAACTAAATATCTTAAGATTCTCTTAACGGCTGTCAAATGACATTCCTTGGGGTTGGCTTGAAATCTTGCACACAAGCAAACACTCAACATGATGTCTGGCCTAGATGCACATAAATATAGCAAAGATCCAATCATGGAGCGATATACCTTTTGGTCGACGCTCGTTCCATCTTCATTGAGGTCCAAGTGCCCATTCGTTGCCATGGGAGTCTTTATCGGCTTTGCTTTGTCCATGCCAAACTTCTTGAGGATGTCCTGCGTGTACTTGGTTTGGCTTATAAAAGTTCCTTCCCTTTGTTGTCGCACTTGGAATCCCAAGAAGTACTTCAATTCTCCCATCATCGACATTTCGAATCTCTCTGTCATAATTTTGCTAAACTCTTCACAGAAGGATTGGTTAGTTGACCCAAAAATTATATCATCAACATATATTTGGCAAATAAAAAGATCATTATCCAGATTTTTTGTGAATAACGTATAGTCAACTTTGCCAATTTGAAAACCATTATCTATTAAAAAATCTCTAAGGCACTCATACCAAGCTCTAGGAGCTTGTTTGAGGCCATAGAGAGCCTTACGCAGTTTATACACGTGATCGGGGAACTCTTCGTCTTCAAACCCGGGTGGTTGCTCCACGTACACCTCCTCCTTGATCGGTCCGTTGAGGAAGGCGCTTTTCACGTCCATTTGATACAGCTTGAAATCATGGTGAGTAGCATATGCAAGTAATATTCTAATTGATTCAAGCCTAGCTACTGGAGCAAAAGTTTCATCGAAATCCAAACCTTCGACTTGTGAGTAACCTTTGGCCACAAGTCGTGCCTTGTTTCTTGTTACCACACCGTGTTCGTCTTGCTTGTTGCGGAAGACCCACTTGGTGCCTACAACATTTGCATTGGGTCTTGCCACAAGTTCCCAGACCTCGTTTCTCTTGAAATTGTTCAATTCTTCTTGCATCGCCACTACCCAGTCCGGATCCTTCAATGCATCCTCAGTCCTGCGGGGTTCCAAAAAGGAGACAAACGAGTAATGTTCACAAAAATTTGCTATGCGAGATCTAGTGGTTACTCCCTTTTGGATGTCGCCGATGATGTTGTCGATCGGGTGATCCCTTTGAATGCATTGGTGTACTCTTGGGTGTGGTACTTGGGGAGTCGTGTGTTGGTGATCATCTTCTTCTCCCCCTGAGTTGTTGTCCTCGTTGATTTGTTCATTACGTTCGTACTCCTGTGGTTGATCTTGTATTGAGGCTCCCCCTTGATGGTTGATTTCATCTTGTGGTTCACTTTCATCTTGTATTTGAGACGTTGACTCTTGTGGTCGTACTTCGCCTAGAGCCATTCTCTTCAATGCTTGATAGGGGGCTTCTTCTTTACCTAATTCACATTGATCAACTTGCTCCTTTTGGGAGCCATTAGTTTCATCGAACACTACGTCACGTGCCACTTCAACAAGTCCGGAGGACTTGTTGAAGACACGATAGGCGTAAGTGTTCGAATCATAGCCAAGCAAGAAACCTTCATCGGACTTCGAAGCGAACTTTGAAGTCCTGGGCTTCTTGTTTAAAATATAGCAAGGAGAACCAAAAACTCGAAAATATGAAATGTTCGGTTTGTTACCGGTGAGTAGCTCATAGGGGGTCTTCTTTAGTAGTCGATGAAGATAGAGGCGATTTGTGGCGTGGCAAGCTGTGTTGATTGCTTCCGCCCAAAATCGGTCCGAAGTCTTGTATTCATTGAGCATAGTTCTTGCCATTTCTATGAGCGTGCGGTTCTTCCTTTCGGCAACTCCATTTTTTGTGGGGAGTATGGTGCTGAAAATTCGTGCTTGATTCCTTCTTCATCAAGGTACTCCTCCACTTGTATGTTTTTGAACTCCGTGCCATTGTCACTCCGGATACTCTTGATTTGTAATGAAAATTCGTTTTGTGCTCGCTTGAAGAACTTCTTGAGTGTCCCTTGTGTTTCTGATTTTTCATGCAAAAAGAACACCCAAGTGAAGCGGGAAAAATCATCAACAACAACTAAACCATACTTGTTACCGCCGATGCTTATGTAAGCAATTGGACCAAACAAGTCCATATGAAGTAGTTCGAGCGGTCTTGTTGTGGTCATGATGTTCTTCGCAGGATGCTGTGCTCCAACTTGTTTCCCTGCTTGGCACGCGCTACATGGCCTGTTTTTCTCAAACACAACATCTTTCAAACCTCGGATGTGATCGCCCTTGAGGAGTTTTTGAAGGTTCCTCATACCAACATGTGCCAGCCGTCTATGCCACAGCCAACCCATGTTGGTCTTTGCAATCAAGCATGTGTCGAGTTCGGCTTTATCCTTGTTGAAGTCAACAAGGTAAAGCTTTCCCTTCAACATACCCTTGAATGCAATAGAACCATCGCTCCTTCTTGAGACGATCACACCCTCGTTAGTAAACAGGCAATTATAACCCTTGTCGCACAATTGAGATATGGACAGCAGGTTATAATCTAAAGATTCAACGTGCAAAACATGTGAAAGAGTATGTTCAGCGGATATGGCTATTTTACCGGTACCGAGGACCCTCCCTTGACTGTTGTCTCCAAAGTAGATCCCTTCATTTGGGTCCTCGTTCACTTCATACTCCACAAACATCCTCCTTTCTCCGGTCATGTGGTTTGTGCATCCACTGTCTAGCACCCATTTGGATCCACCGGAGGAGTAGGCCTGCAGAAACAAGTTACGCCTTGGTTTTAGGTACCCAAGCTTGCTTGGGTCCTTGGAGGTTAGTGACAATACATTTGGGCACCCACACATGGGATTTTGTGTTCCCATGGCGTGGCCCAGCATAATAAGCATATACTTTACCAATATTGTTTCTCATTAATACATATGAAGCATCGAAGGTTTTAAACAGGAGTTGTTGCTGATTATTGGTCGGACTAGTCTGTGTGACCGGACTTGTCCGGATGACCGGACTTGTCCGGACCACAACCGGACTAGTCCGGTTTTCATGAGAGTTCAGATTTTTAGTTTTCGTGCTGCCGGGTTGTGAGGGTCCTCCTTTCACAAAGGTAATCTTTCCCTTGTTATTCTTATGATTTCCAGCTCTTTGCTTTCCATCATAGGAATAACCAATGCCATACTTGACATTTGGAGGTCTTTGGACCAAATATGCACTACGTGCATAGTTGATCCTTTCCTTGTCAAATATTACACATTGGGTAGGGTTTTTGTCCTTTGTGGAGGTGGACTTTTCTTTCAACCTGGTGTTTATCTTTTCACATTTGCAGATATGAGTATTATTACTTGAAGTGGATTGAGAAGGTAGGCTTGAAGAGGAGGAGGGTTCACTAAGCTTGAGTGACTCAATTTGCACTTCAAGGATCTTGTTGACCTCGATCAGGTCATCAAGTTGGTCCTTGATTGCTACATTTGAGTTGGTTAGCTCCAAGCAAGTTTTCTTGCTTGAAGCTAGCTCAAGCTCTACTGAGTGGCTTCTTTCCTTTTCATGAACTAGAAGATTGTCAAGTTCCACATGCTTCTCCTTTTGGGAGATAATCATGTCTTCTTGACGATCGATTAGCTCTTCCTTCTCAACAAGTTGGTTAAGCAAGAATTTCATTTTTGCAGCAGTTTTTCTATCTAAGCCAGCTAGCATATCTTCATCACTATTTAAATCATCATCACTTGAATAAGAATGTAAGGAAGGAGTTTTGATATTTACCTTGCGTTTACCTTCCTTAGCCATGAGGCAAGTCCCATTTGCCTTCTTTGCACCGAGCGTGGGAAAGAGTGTGGGTTTCTTGGACACGCTCTCGATGGCTATGCTAGCCAATTCTTCTTCATCGGACGATGAAGACTCATCGTTTGAGTCCCATTCCTTTCCAATGTGTGCTTGTTCAGCTTGTTTCTTCTTCTTGAAGAACTTCTTTGCTTGAGGCTTGGACTCTTTGTTCTTCTTCTTATTGTCCTCATACGGGCAGTCGACTATAAAGTGGTTGTATTCACCACAGTTATAGCACGCCCGCTTCATCTTTGGCTTCGTCCTTTCTTTGTATTTTGCTTCATTTGATTTTGTTCCTTGTCTTTTCTTCATAATTCTCTTAAACTTCTTCATGAACAAAATCATATCTTCTTCATCTAGCTCGCTGCTTTCATCATCGCTGTCCTCCTCAAGCTGTGCTTCTCTTGCTTCTTTGGATAAAGGCTTGAGTGAGGACTTTAGGGCAACTCCCTTCTTCTTGGCCGATGTGAGGTCGGCTATTTCTTTTACGTGCTTGGCTTGCTTCTCCATCATCTCAAAGTTAATGATCTTGCCAAGCAGTTCATCAGGAGTCATTTTCTTGTACCCCGGACTCTCTCGGATCATAGAGCAAAGTGTAACATTGCGAGGCATGAAAGCTCTAAGGATGAGCTTTACAACCTCGTGATCATTCCACTTTCTGCTCCCATATGATCGAACCTTGTTCACGAGAGTCTTCAGTCTGTTGTACATGTCCTGGGGTGACTCATCTTCCTCAATCGCGAACCTTCCTAGTTCGCCCTCAATCATTTCAATCTTGGCTTCCCTCACATGTCTGTCACCTTCATGCGCTGTTTGTAGGGTATCCCAGATTTCTTTGGCAATTTCTAATCCGTCCACCTTTGTGAATTCATCTCGACTTAGAGATGAGGTGATGACGGCTGCGGCTTGTGCATTCCTGTGGATGGCTTGCTCTTGACTTGGCGTGAGCTCTTCGTCGTCATCTGGGATATTGATTCCTGTGCACACAATATGCCATAAACTTGGGTTAAGGGAAATCAAGTGCATCTTCATGTTTTGCCTCCACATAGAGTAGTCACTCCCATCGAAGTGTGGGGCTTTTCCAAGGGGAATGGATAGATAGTGATTGCTGTTAGAATTTAAACGGTTATAATTAAAAGGATATCGGGAGTAGTCGGTGTGACTACTCCCCTTCTTCTTTTCTTCAACTTTGGCTTTCCCTTTGGAAAGCGCTTTCTTTCTAAGGAGAGCTTTCAGCTCCAATGTCTCCTCATCATCATCGTCAAAGTCTTGAATGGCTTCGAGATACTTCTCAAGCTTTTGATGCTTGTCATTGTTCATCTCTTCCTGGTTGTTGATCTTTTGGACTTCCTTCATGTCCGACATGATCTCTTCGAGCGGTTGCACTCTTTCTTGAAGAACCTTGCTCTGATACCAATTGAATGTTGGCCTAGAGGGGGGGTGAATAGGCCTTCTTGAATTTTATCGGTTCCTGTAACACTTCAACAACGAGATCAAAAACAGATATAACGGACTAGTCCGGTAAAGTGCGGACTAGTCCGGATTTTACGGGCTAGGTTGATCAAGTTAGGTCAATTTGATTGTTTGTTGACTTTTGCAGCGGAAATATAAACTTTGTGATCAGTTCAATAGTTGTGTAACAGATTCTATTAAGAATATGACTTTATTTCAACTATTAACTTTGTATTCAACAAATCTAATCAAACCCTAGATAATATTGATCAACTAGAATAAAGAACACAAATGAAAGACACAAGATTTATCCCGTGGTTCGGTTACCACGAAGGCAGCCTACGTCCACGTTGAGGAGCCCACAAAAGGGCCGGGTCTTCACTAACCCTTCCCTCGTTCGGATCGCCACGAAGGCCAATCCTCTTCCACTAATCACACAGGGGTAAATCACCGAGTTTAAGGGGCGATCTCACAAGTTGAGCGCTCCCTTGATTACAAGATTCAAGACCACCAATAACACACTTCAAAATATACAAACTGAGATGCAAGAGTGTGTTAGAGATTCAAACCAAGAGCTCAATCGCGTATCAAGTGCCCTCTCCAATGATCTACAAGTGATCTTCAATGTAGTGATCAATTTAGCACTTGGTTTTGTGGAGAGAAGTAGTTTTTGAGGCTCTTGGGAGGTGTGACGGCGCTAGGGTTCGAGAGAGTTTGAAAGTGGGCCGTGCACCTCTATTTATAAGGGGTTTCTGGAAGTTACCGTTAGGGTTCAGAAAATTCGGACTAGTCCGTGGTGGTGACCGGACTAGTCCGGTGTGCTGTGAGAAGCAAACCCTAAGTGTCCAGGAATATCGGACTAGTCCGTTTGAAAACGGACTTGTCCGATTTCACTGCTGGAAAACTTCGGACTAGTCCGATTGTCATCGGACTGGTCCGGACCTGTGAAACCTTTAGTGTTTAGGATGACAAGTCCGCACTTGGAGGACTTGTCCGATTTAGATCAGTGTGTATATCGGACTAGTCCGTGTAAACACCGGACTTGTCCGAAGTGGATCAGAAAGGATATCGGACTAGTCCGGTGGAGACCGGACTTGTCCGATCTAGTGACTTGTGCATTGTGTTGAGGACTAGTCCGCACTGGGGAGGACTAGTCCGAAGTGGAACAGAAGAATTATCGGACTAGTCCGGTGATGACCGGACTTGTCCGATCTTGTGCAGAATGTGATATCGGACTAGTCCGGTGGACATCGGACTAGTCCGGTCCTGTATAGCTTTGTGCATGTGTGTGTGTGATTAAATAAGATTGAGCTCTTGGGTGTGTTTCCTTAACACACTCCACACATACTAAACTACTAGTTTCTTCTCCTTGAGCTCAAATCCATTTTCCTTCTCAATTTCCTCTTTTTGGCACTTTGCTCATCTTTCATCAATTTTTCTGCATTCATCTCAACAAAAGAATTAGGATCCCAATTGCTTGTCATAAATCATCCAAAACCCACAAGGGAGTCCTAGATGCACTTTCACAAGCCTTAGGAGAAATCAATTCAAAACAATTTTATTCAATACTTGTGCATTTGTGATGTAATGGAGTGGATGTGGATCTTGAGATGACTCCTTTTTTAGTGGACTCTCTTATTTTGCAGGGATGAAACATGGCTACTTCTTTTTTTTCTCATCCTTATGATGTAAGCATGCATTTTCTTTTTCTTTTTCTTGTAGCCATGTCTTCTACTCCCTTTTTATGCAATGAATTTTGGAGAGAGTACTTAGCGTGAATGATATGGAGTTTCTCTTTTTATTTTGGGATGGTGGTATTATGAAAATTTGCTTACTTCTAGTGTAGAAGTATAGCATGTGCAAGTGAAGTATTGAATTCAAAAAGTAATGAAATAAATCTCACATAGGTATATACTAGTTTGACAAAGCTCAATGTGAAAGCAAATAGCATATGCATAAGGTCTATCAATGTAATGCAGCGTATGGCTTTGGTGGGTATTTCAATTCAAATGAGGATAACTTATCTTTTTTAGAATTTCTCCGGAAATCTAATTTTCACTATCAAACTAGGAATAGCAGCCCTATAACTATATCCTATCTCACAACAACTTAGAATGGATTAAGCTTTTGCTACCCACAATTTCCAAATAAAGGCAAAAGCAATTCTAGCCAATGAGAGCAATATGTTGGAGACTAGTAAGTTGTAAACTAGGGATTTAGGAAATTTAAAACAGAGCAACTATTCATCATTTCATCTATGTGAATTCCAAGTCATTCTTACCGCACATCTTTTATTTTATTTGAAAATAAAACTATCCTATTTTTTAAAAAAATGCAAGGTGGATGATGGGTAAGTGGAAAATAAATATGCAAGAGGTTGATACAATTTACCTCAAGTGGGGGTCCTCCCCCAAGCTTGTTCTTCACTCACCTATGTGATGAGGGTTGAACCCTTGCTGACAGAAGTATGCCGCGAGATCGGCTTGTTGTTGTTGTAGCGTGGAGTTGAGGTTGATGAATTGAGTGTCCATGTGTTGTTGCCAGTTTTGGGTACCTTGGACATGCCCTCTGAGAGTGTTGTAGATGTCATCTGTCCTTACTTCAAGCTCCTCCATACGTCTAGAGAGGTTCGTCGTTCCCTGGCTATAGTCATGATGACTTCTAGCCGAAGTGGAATGACATCTCTTTATAGAAGTTGGAGGCAAGTTGCTAGAGCTTTAAGTGGATAGGGGTGTCTCCCAAGTAGCACCTGGCCATCCATGCCAAGACGAACCTTCGGTCTCATACAATGGAGGTTGAGTCCATCCGAGTGGATCACCCGTTGGGTTCTCTTCCTCTTCATACTGATGGACCGTGAAGGTTGTCGGGGGCATGGCCGCTCTCCTTGTGCGGCTTCTAGTTACCCTGCCAGAGACATTACTTCTTCTGACTTCCTCGATGGGAAATAGGTCAATGGTTAGCCTCCGGCATTTGTACAAATGATAATCCAGGATAGGTAACCGAATTTCGTTGATAATACTGGGATAATAAAATATCAAAGAGCCAACTTGATCATGCTTAAGGGTATGTCCTTGCACTAAATATTTTTCATTAATAATTCTTTCATTTTCAATGTATTCAAATGAAGAATATTCAAGTGCTCCTACCCTAGTAGCAATATGGGTAATTAATGAAGAGCATTCAATTGGCCCTACCCTTGGAATGTAGTCTAATCATTGTGTCATCATGGCAATAACTGGAGACCCTTTTATCTTTTTAATCATGGCAAATAAAATTTTCATCTCATGAGCACGCACTATCCTTACATCTCCACTAGGGAACATAGTCATAGCCACCAATCTATGCATGAAGCGTAAAGTGGGCTATGCAAGTGGCTATTCCTAGGTGCACTACATCTAACCTCACCAGTTAAATATTGTCAAAAACTTTGTTTGTTAAACTTAGGCAAATTGTCTAATTCTAGCAAACAACGTTTATGGAAGCCTAGGATTTCACATAATTTTTTCCATAGGATGTTGTATTCTTTTTCAAATAATCTAAAAGTAATACAATCAAATCCTTATCTTGAGTGTGCAAAAGAATTGTATGGAGAGAATGCGTGAACCTTTCTCCTCTATGTGAATAAAATTTTCCCATCCTAGTGCACACCAAATGGAAAAGAATTCGGAATCCATACCTATTTTGGAGATAAAATCCGGATCATAAGCTTTTGTATGAGAAAACTCCCAATCTTGGAGGATCTTGCATGCTCGATCTTCAACTTCACTATGGATGTCAAGGTCGTCGTCGAGAAGAAGTTGGTGAGAGTTACTCCTCTCACCCATGGGGATGTCCTCTTCTGCACTCCTCCTTCGTAAACTTGGTGTAGCAACAGAAGATGAGCCTGCACTTGAGTCTCCGCCATGGCTTGAGCTTGCAGCCTCCTTCCTCTTTTCAAACAACCTTTTCATTCCTTTCATGGACAGAACAAACAAGAAGACAACAAGGCAAAAACTCGAAAGAGGTGATGTTAGTGAAAACAAAATCCGGTGAATTTTCTCTTGAAGAACTTGAAAGCAAATTTCAAATGCAATCAAAAGAAAAAAAAATTGAGTTGGATTTTGAGCAAGAGTGCTTCAATAAAGAGCAAGAAAAACAATTTGAGCAAGAGTGACTTTGGGGATGTATGAAATGAGGTGATGTGTGAAGAGAAGAGCTCCTCACGGCTACCATTTATAGTGTGCAATCCCCAACGGTCACTAGGGCACCAAATGTAGCCGCTGGAGGTGAGAGAGCCAAATTGGCTCTTTCCCCTAGTCGGCCGAGTAGGGGGTCGGCCGACCTGACAGGTGCCCCCCCCTATTCTCCCTTTTGGAAGGTGGCTCCCCAACAGCTATGGAATCAGCCTGTTTGTGAAATACCACTTTTGCAGCTTAGAAAGATTGTTTTCCAAATAAAAATTCCCTTTTCAAAACCCAACAATTTTCTTTTCGTAAAAAAAAAGAAATAAAAATGATAGTTGAGAATATAAGATTCTCAACTTGCTAAGAAAATCAAATATGCAGTGGGGAAAATTAAACTATATGGGGAAAATTATGAAGAGAAAAGAAAAGAAAAATCAAATAAAGGATAACTACCAATTTAACCTATTGGCTAGGTCTCACCACCGTCTGATGTGATGGCCATTCCTCCTTCTTCATTTCTTGACATCCGGGCCCGGAGGGATGGGCTCGGACGGCTTGTCTTGCTTCTTCTGCCATACCTTCTTTGGCGGCATGGTGGACTTGGGCCTCTGGGGAGGCCCGGACTTCTCCATCTTCTTGGGGTGTTGGCGTGGACGATAAGACGGGTTTTCTGCGTAAATCAATTTCCTCATGAATGCAATGAGAGGATCCACCTTTGGGGGGGTGTGATTTCGACATCTTGAATGTGCTTAACATTTGGCCCATACTTGATACGGATCATGGAGCATTGCTCCAACTTTGGGCAAAAGTTAGACTTCTACTCCTTCCCATTGATATGGAAGTTGATTTCTCCAGCTCCCACATCGATGCGAGCCTTCGCGGTGCTTAGGAACGGGCGCCCAGGAATGATCGACGTATCCTTATCGACCTCCATGTGAGCACCATAAAATCCACAGGTATGAAGCAGTTCCGGATTTTCACCTGGAGATCTTCGGCAATAGCCGCTGGATAACAAACTGAAGAATCAACCAGTTGGACCTGCATTGGTGTTGGAGTAAGCTCCGTGAAGTTCAGCTGGTCGAAAACCACCTTGGGCCATCACACTCACGCTTGCTCCAAGGTCACAAAGGGCCTTGTCAAAGTTGTGTGCCTCAATTGAGCATGAGATTGTAGGACATCCAGGGTCCTTCAGCCAGTTGCCTCCATGTAGAGAAATCTTATTGGCACTTTCCACGGGAGGTTCGAGCTGTCCTGGCATCTTGCCATTCCCAATTGGAGGAACAACAGCTGCCAGTTGAGCCAACTGAGATTCCAACATCTTGTTGAAACTCAATTGATTCATGAAGGCTGAGGATAGTCCTTCAATCTTGGCATTAATGCATTCTCGGGTCTTGTCATTTGCCGACAACTTTTTGGATAGAGCATTATTGATCTTCAGCTAGAAATGGAAAGTTCTCTAAAGTTGGGTTGATTTTCATTGTTTTCATTGTTGTTGTACCCTCCTTGAAAGAATGGGTGTGGTTGGCCAACCCTTGACCTCCTAGACGATAACCATTGTTTTTTTCCATTGTTGGCTATGTATAGGGCATCCTCACAGGTTTCTGGGCCGTTATGCCAAAATGGCCCGTGTTGCCACAGTCTTCACATGTGATGTGAGAGTCTAAGGCATAGACATTGCCGCACACTTCACCATTTCCTTGTCTACCAATCTTCTTCATAAGGAGATCCAATTTAGCAGCGATCATGTCCACATCCTTCGAGATGTGCATGCCTCGCTGGCGGGTATGGAGACGCTCGTCGCTCTAACCCATGTTTGACACCATCTTCTAAATCAAATCTTTGGCTTTGGGCACCATCAATGAGAAGAAGGCACCTCTAGCAGCAGCATCAAAATGGTCACGGGCAGTAGGGATCAGCCTGTTGTAGAAGTTTTGGATTATGAGCAGGTCATCCATCCCATGGTGGGGACAGGCTAGGATGTACTCCTGCAGCCTCTCCCAAGCCTCAGGAATAGATTCCTTGGCATCTTGTTGAAAGCTGTAAATTCTTCCACGTAGGGCATTGGTCTTGCCCAACGGGAAAAACTTGGGGAGGAATGTCGTAGAACATTTCTCCAAAATGTATATAGCACTTCGATTCACGTAGAACCACTGTTTTGCTCTCCGAAGAAGAGAGAACGGGAACATCCTAAGACGGACAACATCAAGGGATATATCCTTTATATTAAAAGTGCTACATATGTCAAGGAACTATTGCAGGTGAGCACTTGCATCCTCGTTAGCCTTCCCACAAAATGGGTTGTCTTGCACCAAAGTGATTAGGCCAGTTTTGATTTTGAAGTTCATGTCTCCCGTGTTAACTGTGGGCCCAACACGCACATGAATGTGGCCTAGAGGGGGGGTGAATAGGCCTTTTTGAATTTTAGTCGAAACCTGCAACATTTAACAAACTGATCAAATCCTGAGATGTCGGACTACTCCGGTAGAGTGCGGACTTGTCCGGTGCGTGCGGACTAAAATGATCAAGTTCGATCAATGATTTCAATACAAACATAGTAGGCAGCAAAATATAGTATGTAACTTGAAGGTATTGAGTCAATGAAATTATGTGTAGTACAAATTAACTTTGATTTGAATGTTTTAATGTAAGATGGACACGATCAATCAAACCCTAGAATATGATATGAGAAACTTAAGAACATGTTTGACACACGATTTTTATCCCGTGGTTCAGTTCCCACAGAGGCAACCTACGTCCATGTTGAGGAGCCCACGAAAGGACCGAGTCTTTACTGACTCTAACCTCGTCGAATCGCCACAAAGGCCAATTCTTCTTCCACTATCACAAAGGGGCAAATCACCAAGTTCACGGGGCCTTCTCACAAGTTGAGGGCTCCACAACATTCCAAAGCAAACACCACCAAGAACACACTCTTAAGATCAACAATGAAACAACATGAGTGTGTTAGAGATCAAACCCAAGAGCTGAAACGTGTGGAATCATGTCTCTCCTTTGATCCAAAGTGAATCCTCAAGGGATTGATCTTTCTTGCATTGGATTACATGGTGAGATGTGCTTTCTAGGCTCTTGGAGGGTGTGACGGCGTAGGGGGTCAAGAGAGTTGATAGTTTGGCTGTGCACATCTATTTATATTAGGTTTTTTAAAAGTTACCATTAGGGTTTCGAGGTTCCGGACTAGTCCGTGGTGGAGTCCGGACTAGTCCGTTGTGCGGCTTGTTGGAAACCCTATGTGTTCAGGAATATTGAACTTGTCCAATTTTAGTCAGAAAGGTTTTCAGACTTGTCTGTGATGATATCGGACTAGTCTGGTGAGGTGATACCATTAGTGAATAGAGGACAAGTCCGCACTTGGAGGACTTGTCCGATTTTAGTCAGAGGGTTTTTCGGACTAGTCCGTGAAGAGATAGGACTTGTCCGTTTTTAGTCAGAGGCATTATTAGACTAGTCTGGTGCGTACAAGTCCGCACTGCCTGGACTTGTCCGAACCTATACAGAGAGGATATTGGACTAGTCCGGTGTATATCGGACTAGTCCGTTTTTCCTGTGAAATGTGAAGTGTGTGAGGATTTCTTTTGCGCTTGAGATCTTGGGATGTGTTACACCAACACACTCCCTACACAATGATTTATTCTATTTAGTTCTTGAGCTCTTTTCCGAATGTATCCTCATTCTCCTTTCTTTTTGGCGCTTTCTTCATTCTTTCATTAAAACCTGTGCTCATCTCAATAATGTGGTTAGGATCTCATTTGTTTGTCATAAATCAACCAAAACCCACAAGGGATGCCTAGATGCACTTTCAATCTCCCCCTTTTTGGTGATTGATGACAACCAATTGAGATTTCATAAAATATGATAAAAATACAAATTTTTCATAAAGTGTGCACATATGAGTTGGGTACAAGTTAAGCAATGAAAACATGGGTCATATGTGCACTCTTTATGGTGGGATGCAAAACTAAGTGAGTGTGAAAAGTAATCATGATGACAGTGAAATAATTGACATCAATATATCAACAACAAGAATATATGTCAATTTCAGAGCAAAATCACAAATTTCATAAATATGAGCATAAATAGTTCATAGCATTGCATCACAAGACCAAAAGTATCACACGAGCATAATATGAAGTCTTACAACCCAAAAGAGCCAAAAGATGCATAAATGAAGCTCTCATCTCTCAACCTATAGCTAAGACCTAGTAACTCCCCCTCAATCTCTCCCCCATTGGCATCAAGACACCAAAAAGAAGGAGAGGAGGGATCTATGATCTTCAGTCCTCGCTGTCGGTCCTCTCATCATCTTCATCTTCATTCTCGGGCTGAGGAGGAGGAGGAGCCGATCCACTCGAACCCCAATGCCTAAGTAAGCAAGCTCGGAGGGAGTCAAAGGCCCGAGCTCGGTGAAATCCGATGCTAAATCTTCAGAAATGACTGGAGATCCAATGGGCTCGATCTCCAACTTCTGTCAAATGTGTTTGACATTTTCTTTGACATATCGCATATCAGCCTTCCTCGCCTTGTTCAGCTTGTGAGTGTTCACTTCGGCCTTCTTGCAAGAGGCAAAAATTGCTGCCAAGTACTTCAAGATTCCACTAGGAGACCCTTTTTGGGGAGGGGCCCTAGTGGTGGGAGCAATCCTATCATCCTCTCGACCTCTCCTTGGTGCCTCTTCACTAGACACTGGAGAAGGAGCAGCTTGAACTGTGGCTTGAGGAGGCTTTTGGGGCCTCAGAGGGGTGTGCTCCACGCCCTTTACGAACTCGACCCCTGTGACCTTCTCAATCATGAACATCAAGTGGGGGGCATAGCCAGAGGATCTGTTCGGCGTGCAGGAGATGTTGACCATATAGTTCCAGATATAGTCAAAGATGTCAAACTTCCCGTTCTTGCTTATTACTTTCATCAAGGTTCTCAAGTAACCGTGGACACTTCCTGCATCCCCATATTTTGGTGCTATTGTCTTTCTTAGCACCCTATTGAGAACCATGAAGAAAGGCTTCATGTTTTGGTTGAGGGGGATTGAACTTCAGGCTTGTGTCATAGAGGAAGTCCATCTTATCTTTTCCTAAGACACCGATGTTGTGGATAGTCAACTCATTGTTGCCGGTGTCTTCTAGATGAAGGAGTCTTGC
This sequence comes from Tuctoria greenei, assembly GCA_036927565.1. Taxonomy (NCBI): domain Eukaryota; kingdom Viridiplantae; phylum Streptophyta; class Magnoliopsida; order Poales; family Poaceae; genus Tuctoria; species Tuctoria greenei. The sequence continues at coordinate 99,951,198 of JAYESD010000010.1, forward strand.
AAACTCATCATAAGTGATAGCGTACTTGGATCCATGAGTCATCCAAGTCCCCCTTTCCTCCTCATCATTGGCAAAGAAACAAGTAGCATAATTGGGTAATGATCTCATCATTCCAATGATATCTGAAGGCAAAAAGGTCCTTCAGCCCATGACTGGCCACTGCACTTATAACCTCATCAAATGCTGGACATCTCTTCCTCTCAAAGTGATTCCAGTCAATCTGCTGGATGCGGACCACCAGAGTCATCATAGTAAGATACACTGAACTGTAAAAGTCTGCATGAAAATTGCTCGGTGTACAGGTACGGACTAGTCCGGGTAACCGGACTTGTCCATACATGGACTGGACTAGTCCGGTGATCATCACCTCAAACCCTAACTAGACGGCCAATGGTGTTGCTCAATGCAATAATGGCTCAACATCAATGTAATACATCAAGGAAGCATGTATTAGGTGAAAGGAACTAAGCTATTTGATCAACAACAAAGGAAATTAAGATTTCTAGGGTTTGGTAGGACATTTTACTGAAATTCCTAGATTCTTGGAGATGAAGGGGTTGAAGGAGTGGACAAGTCTGTGGTCTTCAATCCCTATGCAATGGAGGTCGTTTTCCACCCAAACTTGGAGAGTTTTGATAGAGGAATTGCCAAATCGCCGTGGGGAGCTCGAGTGAGGAGAGAGAGCGTGAGGCAAGTTGTGAGGATGAAGAAGATTAGGTCTTGGCGGCGGCTAGGGTCATGGAGGCAAAAAATTAGACTTGTCCGAAAATAATCAGACTAGTCCGAACTCTTCCAGAGCCTAAATTGGACTAGTCCGTGGTATGCCCGACTAGTCTCGACTACCGGACACTCTGCGAACTAGTCTGCAGGGGCGGACTAGGTCGAGTAACCACAGACTAGTCTGTGGTCACCAGAACAGAAAAGCTTAGCCCATTCGTATATTCGAAGGTACTTATTAAGAAAATAGAAGGGCAATCCAAATAAAATAATCTTGATGAATATGATCAGTAAGCATACAACAATCAAGCAATGACCATAATTCATAAAGATCAAGTAGTTGAAATATTTTTTGGAGAAAATTGAGAAAGGTGATTTTCGCAACTCAAACAATATTTTTTGAAGATTCCATACAGGTATGCAAGTTTTCAAGCCACATTCCGAGCATCAAGGATATTTAGCTCATTTCGGAGCTCGCAAAAACGTTTTTCATCAAGTGGCTTGGTAAATATATCAGCTAGTTGTTTTTCGGTGTTGACATGGGAAATAGCTATGTCTCCTTTCATTGAGTGGTCTCTCAAAAAGTGATGCCGGATGTTTATGTGTTTGGTTCTAGAGTGTTCAACTGGATTATGAGCAATTTTGATGGCACTCTCATTATCACAAAGGAGTGGAATATGGCTCATATTGTAACCGTAATCCCTTAAAGTTTGTCGCATCCATAGGAGCTGTGCACAATAACTCCCGGCTGCAACATACTCCGCTTCGGCCGTAGATAAGGCAATGGAATTTTGTTTCTTGGTGGACCAAGAAACTAGGGATCTACCTAGGAATTGGCAGGTGCCGGAGGTACTTTTTCTATTTACTTTGCATCCGACATAATCTACATCGGAGTATCCAATGAGATTGAACTTGGAACCTTTGGAGTACCAAAGGCCTAGGTTGAGTGTATGAACCAAATATCTCAGGATCCTTTTAACGGCTCTCAAGTGACACTCCTTAGGATTGGCTTGAAATCTCGCACACAAACATACACTCAACATGATATCAGGCCTAGATGCACATAGGTAAAGTAAGGATCCAATCATGGAGCAATATACCTTTTGATCCACGCTTGGTCCATCTTCATTAAGATCCAAGTGCCCATTAGTTGCCATGGGGGTCTTGATAGGCTTCACCTTGTCCATCCCAAACTTCTTGAGTATGTCTTGAGTGTACTTGGTTTGGCTTATGAATGTCCCTTCCTTTGTTGTCTCACTTGGAATCTCAAGAAGTACTTCAGCTCTCCCATCATAGACATCTCAAACCTATCTGTCATAATCTTACTAAATTCTTCACAAAAGGATTTGTTAGTTGAACCAAAGATAATGTCATCAACGTAGATTTGACAGATAAAAAGATCATTGTCGAAGTGTTTCGTAAACAATTTATAATCCACTTTTCCAATCCTGAAACCATTTTCAATTAAGAAACCTCAAATACACTCATACCAAGCTCTAGGAGCTTGTTTGAGGCCGTAGAGAGCCTTACACAGTTTAAAGACGTGGTCAGGGAACTATTTGTTGTCAAATCCGGGAGGTTGCTCCACGTACACTTCCTCCTTTATTGGACCATTGAGGAAGGTGCTTTCCCATCCATTTGGTAGAGCTTGAAATCGTGGTGAGTAGCATATGCAAGCAATATTCTAATTGATTCAAGTCTAGCTATGGGAGCAAAGGTTTCATCGAAATCCAAACCTTCGACTTGTGAATACCCTTTGGCCACAAGTTGTGCCTTGTTCCTTGTCACTACCCCGTGTTCATCTTGGTTGTTGCGGAAGACCCATTTGGTGCCGACGACATTTGCGTTAGGTCTTTCGACGAGTTTCCACACCTCGTTTTGTATGAAGTTGTTCAGTTCTTCTTGCATCGCCACCACCAAGTCCAGATCTTTCAATGCATCATCAATCCTGCGTGGTTCCAAAAAGGACACAAAAGATTAATGCTCACAAAAGTTAGCTATGCGGGATCTAGTTGTTACTCCCTCTCGGTTGTCACCGATGATGTTGTCGATTGGGTGATCTCTTTGGACGCATTGGTCTACTCTCGGGTGTGGCACTTGCGGTCTTGTATCTTCACGATTTTCTTGTTCTCCCCCTAGAAGGTTGCCCTCATTGACTTGTTGATCATCTTTGTCTTCTTGAGGTTGATCTTGTATGGAAGCTCCCCTTGATCATTGACCTCCACTTGTGGTTCATCTTCCTCATGCACATGTAGAGGTGGCTCTTGTGGTCGAACATCGCCCAACACCATTCTACTCAATGCTTGACAAGGATCTTCTTCTCTATCTATCACACATGGATCAACTTGCTCTTCTTGAGAGCCGTTAGTTTCATCGAACACTACATCACATGCTACTTCAACAAGTCTGGAGGTCTTGTTGAGGACACAATAGGCATAATAGTTCGAATCATAGCCAAGCAAGAAACCTTCATCGGACTTCAAAGCGAACTTTGAAGTCCTCGGCTTCTTGTTCAAAATATAGCATTTAGAACCAAAGACTCAAAAATAAGAAATATTTGGCTTGTTACCCATGAGTAGCTCATATGATGTCTTCTTGAGTAGTCGATGAAGGTAGAGTTGGTTTATGGCGTGGCAAGCGGTGTTAACCGCTTCCGCCCAAAACCGATCCGAGGTCTTGTATTCCTCGAGCATTGTTCTCGCCATCTCTATGAGGGTTTGGTTCTTCCTTTCGGCAACTCCGTTTTGTTGAGGGGAATATAAGGTGCTGAAAACTCATGCTTTATCCGTTCTTCATCTAGGTACTCCTCAACTTGAGTGTTCTTGAACTCTGTGTCATTGTCACTTCGAATGTTCCTGATTGTCAATGAAAACTCATTTTGAGCATGCTTGAAAAACTTCTTTAGGGTTCCTTGAGTCTCTGTCTTATCATGCAAAAAGAAAACCCACGTGAAGCGCGAAAAATCTTCAAAAATTACTAAGCCATATTTGTTACCGCCGATGCTTATGTAAGCAATTGGACCGAAAAGGTCCATGTGAAGTAGCTCGAGCGGTCTTGTTGTAGTCATGACGTTCTTCGCGGGATGAGGTGCTCCTACTTGCTTCCCGGCTTGGCACGTGCTACAAGGCCTGTCTTTCTCAAAAACAACATCCTTCAAACCTCGGATGTGATCGCCCTTGAGGAGTTTTTGAAGATTCCTCGTACCAACATGCGCTAGCCGTCTATGCCACAACCAACCCATGTTAGTCTTTGCAATCAAGCATGTGTCAAGTCCGGCTTTATCTTTGTTGATGTCAACAAGGTAAAGTTTTCCCTTTAACACACCCTTGAATGCAATGGAACCATCACCCCTTCAAGAGACGGTCACACCTTCATTAGTGAACAAGCAATTATAACCTTTGTCACATAATTGAGATATGGACAACAGGTTATAATCTAAGGAATCAACATGAAATACATGAGAAAGAGTATGTTGAGACGATATAGCAATTTTACCGGTACCGAGCACCTTTCCTTGACTGTTGTCTCCAAAATAGATGCCCTCGCTTGGATCCTCATTTTTCTTCATACTCAATGAACATCCTTCTTTCTCCGGTCATATGGTTGGTGCAACCACTGTCTAGCACCCATTTCGATCCGCCAGGGGAATAGGCCTGCAAAACAAATCATGCCTTGGTTTTAGGTACCCAAGCTTGCTTGGGTCCTTTGAGGTTAGTTACAAGAGATTTGGGCACCCACACATGAGACTTGGTGTTCCCATTGCGTGGCCCAACATAATGATCATAAATTTTACCAAAATTACTTCTCATTAGAACATAGGATGCATGAAAAGTCCCGAATAATAGTTGTTGTTGTTTATAAATAGAACTAATCTAGAAAACTGGACTTGTCCGGAGGACCGGACTTGTCCGAGTAAGGACCGAACTAGTCCGGTTATTGTATGTGTTGACTATCTTGCACTTATTAGCATTACTGGTCTTTCTAGCTTGAGAGGAGTTTCCCCTCCCAAAGGCAATGCTCTCCTTGTTATTTTTATGGCTTCTAGCATATTGCTTTTCACCATAAGAATAACCAATGCCATATTTGACATTAGGAGGTCTTGTGGCCAAGTATGCACTATGTGCATATTTGATCTTCTCCTTGTCAAATATGCCACTTTGGGAAGGATGCTTGTCCTTGGTAGAGGTTGACTTGACCTTCAAGCTAGTGTCAATTTTAGCACATGAACAAATAATAGTGGTTTCAGTTTTAAGGGGTTGAGAAGGTGAGCTTGAAGAGGATGAAGGGTCACTTTGTTTGAGTGACTCAACTTGTACCTCAAGGATCTTGTTAACCTCTGATAGGTTAGCAAGTTCGTCCTTGATGGTAGTATTTGAGTTGCCTATCTTCAAGCAAGCTCCCTTGCTTGAGGCTAACTCAAGTTCTAGTGTGGGGACCAGAGTCCACACATCCGAGGATCTCATTGGGTGGTGCCGTGCGATGCGGCACCTAACAGCACACACGAAAAGGATACCAAAACATATAAAGTTTTCATTTCATAATAAGAAGAGTTTACAAAAGAGTGTACAACAAGGGTACACACGCAGCGGAAAATACATACTCAAAATCTCACCTAACTAAGCAGGAGAGAAGACGTCCATGCCCTAGGACGATTCTCACTAGCAACACGAAAAACATACAGCAGCGGCGTGGCTCACATGAGATTTATCTCGACACCTCGAGTCTCATGTACAACCTGAACAGCAGAAATAAAACTAATACCTGCAAAAATCGTTAAAGCGCAAACGTGAGCATAAGGCTCAGCAAGACTTAACCGTCTCACTAGACATATGCAAGGGGACACTAAACATAGGTAAGGAATAGCATAAATGACTCGCCTACAAGTGGATCCTTATAATCAAGTTTTAAGTAGCAAATGACATTCTCTGAGCACGGCACATCATGGGCTCCACAATCAAACAAGAAACGCTTTACCGATGATATGACATGCCCAAAGCACATAGTGCTATTACAGCTAAAGTATGGGGAAACTGTAAACTTTTAATTGTACTATCTCTAAATCATACAAGGTTGCAAAGTAATTATAATTCAATACAATATGACTTTCTGGCTTCTTTAGTATTTACTACGTCACGACACAGTGAACAAGTGGTACTCTATTACTGCGAGGGACAGTGATTGCAATCAGGGCACACCCGGACAACACGACACATACGCACTTTCGGAAATGCCAGCGAGCACTTCGCGCAGTACCTACGTAGCATTTCAGTACTAGTCGTATATGGCAACCTTTCACAAGAAACTCAAATGCTGAGCCCGTCTCACCTCCGCAAACAGAAGGTCTCCGCACGGAACACCTCATGTGTCCGCCGACCGATTTACACCTTACTGTCCTCAACCCACCCCTATCGATGGTGAGTTAATGGGTCTCAACATCCCAGTTATCAAGTTACATCAGTTTATTGGATTCCATATGTCCATTATATTTCCGGTACAATTCAAGCTTGTCCAGCGGGGCCGCATACGGACGGGCCTTAATCAACACAGGCAGGGCTATGCGACCGAGACTCAATTCTCGCCGCTTCCTATCCATTCCCTACCCGGTCTCAGTTTCATTATATTAAGCCATGTTCTATTCAACCAATCCTGTGAGATACATCTCTCGCGAGTAGATTCCAACTACTCGACTTCTACCGGATCTCCTATGCATTAGCAAAGCAGTTACTACAGGTCAAACTGTAACTCGTGCCAAATAAACCCTGGGATTTTTGGTCATGCATGTGGAGTATCATTCACCCTAAACGTAATGCACAATTCATATACTACTCATCATGGTGATAAAGCAAAAGTTTATAAACGACTTAAACGCAAACCGGGGCTTGCCTTAGTTTGCGACTGAACAAATGTCAATTGTTAGGGCTCGATCTTCCTCCGGAGAACCTGCCATGGAACCTCAGTGGAAACACCTTGGCCTTCTCCTCCAAGCGAAGCTTCTTGTCGATCACCTATCAGCACGTTCCTATCGACATGATATGCATATAAGTAATTAAGTAATTAAGTAATTTAAGAAAAGACTCCACGGGGTTGTGTAAACTCTAAGAATGAGGAGTTCAACTAGGAAGGACACATATGCCTTTGTTGTGTGAATGAACAAAGGATGAAGTCAAGTGGTCATAGTAGTATCGAGATGTGAATTGAAAGGTGCAATGTAAGCACACATTGCAACTTGGCACTCAACACTCGACGCTATGCCACTCAAGGACGATACAGCTGAATGGTGTGGGAGTGTTGGACTGGTAGTGTAAGGATGACCTAAGAGTCAAGGTGGCATAGTAGTGTCGAGATAAGCACTGAAAGGTGCAATGTAATGACACATCGCAATTTAGCACTCAACACTTGGAGCTATGCCGCACCAAGAGTGATAAGGTATAATGGTGAAGAAGTATTGCTGGACTGTGTGATGTAAGGAAGACTAAGCGATTAAGATGGAGCATTGAAAGCTTAAGGCGTGAGTGAACTGTGCAACAAGAGTTTGTGACTTAGAAGTCGACCAATGAAGTTACACAAACTCATTAAGGAGTAAACCTAATTACGGAACAAGTGTGGTCGCAGGGTCCTGACAAGGATGAACCAGGGTGAAACCCTAGCGACACTTGGGAGTGAAATGAGGTCAACATTCTTTGGACTTAAGACATCATAACGAGCCTTGTTAACCTGACGTGAGTATCGAGACAACTTTCAAAGGACCTTTAGGTAAATTAGTCGCTACGACTATCTTTACAAGCATCGTCCAAGTTCTTACATGACACTATTGCAGTGCCCTTTGCAAGATTGTCCGGATGAGCTCGGTGACTCTTGGAACTCGAATATGATGCGAGACCTTGTCGTGACGGTCAGGCTTTGCCATCACAAGAAGATCGGATTAACGAGGTCCACATCGACCCGGGCTTGTCAAAGGGGTGAGCGGAATCTCGAACACCACTTCATGAGTCGAAGAGTTAGGGACTCGACTTAGTTGTCGACAAAAGACTCGACGAACCTACAGTCGAAGAAGAGGTACACCAAGTTAACCAATCCTGTGATCGGCTACGGAACATCCTCGACACAACCAAGGAACTCTTATCCAAGGTTACCCCTGGTCTAGTTCTCCTTGTTGGTCGCGACGTTCTCGTATTATTCTACCCTAGGTCATCGGTGGTCACCAATACACTCGGTTTGACCTAGAAGGCATTTCATCGAGCATTTAGGCTACACCTAGGACTCGACGAGTCTTGCCTCGACTAAACCCTAATTTGGCTAAACGACCATTGTACGACGAGTCGTGCTGGTGTTTCAGCACCACACACATCACAAGCATCCTTCATCTCGATGCCAGGACACGATGACGGCTCGAAGCGTCACGACGACGTCATATGGTCAACGACGTCGACGCGGCTCATGGTGGAGCATCACGAGCACGTACGGACAGGCCAATGTGATACAAACGATACAAGAGGTCAACTTAGGGACTCCTATAGGAATGATATCAACGCGGAACATGGGCGTACAACTTGACGACACATGAGTAACCTTAGCGATCACGACGAACGGACGTCGGTGACGTCAAGCAAGGTATTCCAGGGCAAGGCTCACCTTGTATGCATTTCGCCGAACATCTTGGTGTGTACTAGAGTTCCATCGCGTCATCACCATTCAAAGGGTATCTTGGCACATGTACTTGTCAATTGCCACCCCAGAATAGACCTGCATCCATAGACTAGCTCTGAACATCAATGAAGTTGGTTCATCCCTCGTAAACATTTCATCGAACACCTTAGCTGCAGCCCCTAATCCAATCAATCTTGCAAAATCAAAGCTAACCTTGGACCAATGGTCGATGCTGTTGTGTCGCTGACATGTTCCTGCATCTTGCGCATCACACACATAACAGTTGGTACTGTTTGGACACAGCCATGTCACGAAACGGCACAACGATGTCAAGAAGGCAGTGGCATCGGGGCAGCAAATGACGACCAACACGAGCACGCACACGGACTGCACGGCGAGCATCTGAGCCGTGCAGAGAGGCTGAGGAGCAACCTAGGAATGCGCTGCAGCATGGTCAGTAAGTTGGAGACGCGCCGCGATGACATGAACGACCGGCGGAACGCGGAGGGAACGGCGGTCACTGCGGCGTGGGAGCGCGTCGGCGAGGAACGCGGCGGCATTTCTGGGTGTCGGCCACCGGTTGAGGTCATGGACGGTTGCAAGGTGCTGAACACGGCATGTGGACAGAGTGTTGCCGGCAAACGGCGCGGACAGGAGGAACGCGGCCGGCGGCCTGGGCACGAGCGTGGCTGGGAGGTGAGCCGGCGCGGTGGAAGACGCTCGGCGGCGCTGCGGTCGGGCGAAGAGGGGGCACGGTGCTGGCGGCGGCGCCACGGTTGGACGGCGGGGCGCCGGTGTGGAGCAGAGGCAGCGCGCAGGGTGGCCGGCGAGGGAGGCGCTGGGGCGGTGCCGTGGCCAGGGCGCATGGGAGGTGGCGCGCAGGGCGGCGAGATCCGGTGGCCGGGAGCTATGGCGGCAGCGTGGGGCGGTTCGGCCCGGCGGCGAAGCAAGGTGGCGCGCGTACGGAGGCGGTGAGTAGGGGGCGAGGATGCAGGGCCGGCTGGGAGTCGGGCGGGCACGATAAGGACGGAGAGGAATCGTGGTGGCACATGCACGCGGTCGCGGTGTCACTCTGAGGCAGTGCCGACCTGACCTGTGGGGACCACTCGTGGGACCCACTCTCTTCTCCCTTCTCTTTTCAAAATTCAAATAGAGCTAGCAAAGATGCTTCAAAAATAGTCAAGTTTGGCCAAATGACCAAATAAAATATGATGAATTTTATGGTGCAATCAGATTTCGAAACTGAGCAAGTTGAATTTGAACTCAGATTTGAATTTGAATTCAAGTGGTGATACTTGACTCAAGGAAATAAATAGTAGATTAGGTTCAAAAATCCTGAAACTTTGAAGTTAACCTTTTTGAACCATAAGGGACCTCAGGAAAAATTTGGAGTTGATTTGGACAAGGTTGAGCACGAAGTTTAAATTTGAAGTCGACGTTGATTAAACTCTCAGTACGTGTCCAATAAATGGGAAATGGGCTTCAAAAATTTTGAAACTTTACCGAGAGTCTATTTGGAATATTAGAAGTTCATAGAAAAATTTACGGCATGAGATTTGAATATTTTTGGATGTCCCATTTTAGGGTTGGAATAATTCCTTTTTCTTTCCCTCTATTTTGTTTTCTTTTCTCCTTTAATTTTTCAATGAAAATGTGAAGACTTGGAAATTAAGGATTTCACACCTTAAGTTCCAAATACATTATCAACCATGTTCTTATAGGTAAAATTTTAACAAGTCCCTATTTTAAGTGAACATTGGTTAACTCATATGGTTCATGTGAGTTTGGATTTCCAAGTTCATTTTCAAAAATTTTTAAGTTCACATTTTTACATTTTTGTTCTTTCGAAAAGCGGGCTTTTACACTTGCCTCGCTCCTTTTCAAGTTCTAGAAGCTTGTCAAGTTCAAGATATTCCTATTTTTGGGAGATAATCATATCTTCTTGACGGTTGATCAACTTCTCCTTCTCAACAAGCTGATCAAGTAGAAATTTCATTTTCGCAGCTGCTTTCTTATCTAAGCCAACAAGCATGTCTTCATTATCACTAGCGACTTCACTATCACTAGAATAGGAATGCAAGGAAGAGGATTTGGTTGTTACCTTTCGTTTAGCTTCCTTTGCCATGAGGCAAGTGTCGTTGCCCTTCCATGCGCTGAGATTTGGGAAGAGGGTGGACTTCTTAGTTGTCTTCTCGATGGCTATGCTAGCCATCTCCTCTTCCTCTTCGGATGAGGACTCATCATTTCAGTCCCACTCCTTTCGTAGGTGCGCTTGTCCAGCTTGCTTCTTCTTCTTGAAGAATTTCATGGGTTGAGGCTTCGTTTCCTTGGTATTCTTCTTGTTTTCTTCATACGGGCAATCAACTATAAAGTGGTCATATTCACCACAGTTATAGCATGCCCGCCTCAACTTCGGTCTTGATTTTTCTTTGTATTTTCCTTCACTTGATTTTCCCCTTGTCTTTTCTTCATCATTTTCTTGAATCTCTTCATGAATAGGATCATGTCTTCCTCATCTATGTCGCAGCTCTCATCATTGCTGTCCTCTTCTTGTTGAGCTTCTCGAGCTTCTTTTGACAAGGGTTTGCAAGTGGACTTCAAAGCGACCCGTTTCTTCTTTTCCGAGGTGAGGTCGGCAATTTCCTTGACATGCTTTGCCTTCTTTTCCATCATCTCAAAATTGATGATTTTCCTAAGCAGCTCATCTGGGGTCATTTTCTTCTACCCAGGGCTTTCTCTAATCATCAAGCACAAGGTGATGTTGCGAGGCATGAAAGCTCTAAGGATGAGCTTCACCACCTCGTGATCGTTCCACTTCTTGCTTCCGTATGCTCGAACTTTGTTGATGAGCATCTTTAACCGATTGTACATGTCTTGCGGCGACTCATCTACTTCTATGGCGAATATTCCCAATTCGACTTCGATCATATCGATCTTCGCTTCTCGCACATGACAATCGCCTTCATGTGCAGTTTGCAATGTATCCCAGATTTCTTTCACAATCTCGAGCCCATCTACCTTGGTGAACTCGTCCTAACTTAGATAGGATGTAATGACTGTTGTAGCTTGAGCATTCCGATGAATTGCTTGCTCTTGACTTGGGGTAAGATCTTCATCATCGTCCGGGATATCTATTCCTGTACACACAATGTGTCATAAACTGGGATTGTGTGAGATTAAGTGCGTTTTCATGTTCTGCCTCCACACTGAGTAGTCATTGCCGTTGAAGTGTGGGGCTTTTCCTAAAGGAATAGATAAGTAATGGTTATTTGTTAGAATTAATATGATTGTAGTTAAAAGGATATCAGGAGTAGTCAGTGTGACTACCCCCCTTCTTCTTCTTCTCGTCCTCGACCTTTACTTTCCCTTTCGAGAGGGCTTTCTTACTTAGGAGCGCCTTGATTTCAAGCGTCTCCTCATCGTCATCCTCGAAGTCCTGGATGGCATCGAGGAGCTTCTCCAATTTTCGAGCTTTTTCATCTTTAACCTTCTCTTGGTTAAGACTCTTGTGCACATCCTTCATGTCCGACATGTTCTCTTCGAGCGATTAGTCTCTTGCGAAGAGTCTGGCTCTAATAACAGTTGAATGTGGCCTATAGGGGGGGTGAATTGGCCTTTTTGAATTTTAGTCAGAACCTGCAACACTTAACAATACAACAAACGAGTAAAAGGGCATCGGGTGTATGACCGTCGGTTGGCTACTATAGTCGACGGTCATATTCTACAGGCGTCGGTGTGCCGACGGTTATAGCCGTCGCTCTTTATTAGACATTTTTAATCTTTAAAATCGTCGGTACCGACAGCTTTAACTCCTATAACCGTCGTTTTCGAATACCGTTGCTTCTAAAGTTATAACCATCGGATCCCCAACCCACCAGTTTTAAATGAATATAGCTATCAGTGCAAATGCCTAGTCAACATCCTTATGGCTTTTGAACATTTTTTTTATAAAACAGCTAGCGCTTACATCCTAGCCATTTATTAGTTCTTTTTCTTTTTTACACCCACAGATCCATATCTCAATGATGAACAATTTTGGATTGATCAAATCCCGAGATATCGGACTAGTCTAGTAGAGTGCGGACTAGCACGGTGCGTGCGGACTAAAATGATCACGTTTGATCAATGATTTCAATACAAGCACAATAGGCAGTGGAATATAGTATGTAAATTGAAGGTATTGAGTCAATGAAATTAAGTGTAGTACAAATTAACTTTGATTTGCAAGTTTTAATGTAAGATGGACAAGATCAATCAAATTCCTAGAATATGATATGAGAAACTTAAGAACAAGTTTGACACACAATTTTTATCCCGTGGTTCAGTTCCCACAGAGGCAACATATGTCCACGTTGAGCCCACGAAAGGACTGGGTCTTCACTGACCCTAACCTCGTCGAATCGCCACGAAGGCCAATTCTTATTCCACTATCACAAAGGGGCAAATCACCAAGTTCTAGGGGCCTTCTGACAAGTTGAGGGCTCCCTAAGATTACAAAGCAAACATCACCAAGAACACACTCTTAAGATCAACAATGAAACAACAGGAGTGTGTTAGAGATCAAACCCAAGAGCTCAAACGTGTGGAATCGTGTCTCTCCTTTGATCCAAAGTGAATCCTCAAGAGATTTATCTTTCTTGCGTTGGATTGCATGGAGAGATGTGTTTTTTAGGCTCTTGGAGGGTGTGACGGCGCAGGGGGTCGAGAGAGTTGATAGTTGGGTTGTGCACATCTATTTATATTAGGTTTTTCAAAAGTTACCGTTACTGTTTCGAGGGTCTGTACTAGTCCGTGGTGGATTTTGGACTAGTCCAGTGTGCAGCGTGTAGGAAACCCTAAGTGTCCAAGAATATCGGACTTGTCCGGCTAGGAGCGGACTTGTCCGATTTTAGTCAGAAAGGTTTTCGGCCTTGTCCATGATTATATCGTACTAGTCCGGTGATGTGATACCCTTAGTGAATAGAGGTCAAGTCCGCACTTGGAGGACTTGTCCGATTTTAGTCAAAGGGTTTTCGGACTAGTCCGTGAAGAGATAGGACTTGTCTGTTTTTACTCAGAGGCATTATCAGACAAGTCCGGACATTATCGGACTAGTCCGTTGCGGACAAATCCGCACTGGCTGGACTTGTCCGAACCTATACAGAGAGGATATCGGACTTGTCCAGTGTATATCACACTAGTCCATTTTTCCTGTGAAATGTGAAGTGTGTGATGATTTCTTTTGCGCCTGAGCTCTTGGGATGTGTTACACCAACACACTCCCTACACAATGATTTATTCTATTTAGTTCTTGAGCTCTTTTCCGAATGTATCCTCATTCTCCTTTCTTTTTGGCGCTTTCTTCATTCTTTCATTAAAACCTGCGCTCATTTCAATAATGTGGTTAGGATCTCATTTGTTTGTCATAAATCAACTAAAATCTACAAGGGATGCCTAGATGCACTTTCAACACATTGTTAGCAGAGGCAGCCGAAAACTCTCGAAGGGTCTTTTGGGCCATTGGTGTTTTGGTTGTTGGTGCGGTTGTGCTGGCTTGCTTTGCTGCTCAAAGCTTCTGAGGGGTTACGACACGAGGTTGATCTCTCAGAAGGGATTCGGGATCTTCAACAAAGTTTTCCGACAAGTGGAAACCAAACATACACTACCCTGTTTTCACATAAAATGCAAAAACAAAGAGGGGTCATCCTACTAAAACCTACCATGGTCCTATCCTATTCACTAAATCAAGTAATACTTCGGCTGCCTTCCCCGGCAACGATGCCAAAAATGCTTGTTGATATTTCCTACGCACTACTAACAATTCATTTCTAGCAGTGGTGCCAGAAGTGCTTGTTGGTAGGTTTTAATTCTCAACTGAACGTCTGCAAGCGCACGTAAACTATCGATGTAGCATTTCCCTTTTAAAGAGTATTCTCAAATGGTGTCATTTATATTTTCCCAAAGGAAGGCTAGATGGAAGTAAAACAATCATCATGTGGAAAGGCTAGGTTGGTTGAGGTAGGGTTCTAGCAAGGATGGATAAAGGTTAATTGAGATAGTGTGACACACACTAGTGCATCCTTTCCTAAGGGGATAAAAGGAAATAATAGAAGAACTAGGCTAAGGGTTAGGTAGAGACTCCGCCTATGCTTCTAATGTACATATACATAGCCTAAGTTAGTTACTAATTATCATGTTAATTATGAATTCTCATGCTAAGTGGATTAACACATCGAGCACGGGTTTACCCCTAGCAACACTAGGTGAGTCACGCCAAGAGCCTATGGCATAGCCGAACGTGGAGGATTACAAAGGACAGATAGGGCTGTCACCACCTACTACCTACCTCTTCAATCCGTGGGTCTACGAGACATTCAACGATACTCTCTATCCTAGCACCATGCTAGCATATTAAGTAATTATCTTAAGAGCCTAGGCGCAAGCCATCCTAAGGCAATGAACTAAATAATCGTTGAACCAATGTTAATTCATAGCATAAGTGATTCATATTAACATAACCATATCATAGCTAATTAGACTATAGTGGAGGTTTATAGTGTTTATGATAATGTAATGAACATGGTATAGCACAATCATAAATACTACCCCTACCACATACATGGAATCCACAATCAGACAAGAAACGCTTCATCCAAGTATATGAACATGTGAAGACTAAAGATAATGTCTTTATTATGAATAATGTCACAAATACAAATAGGAACATGGATGGCATACCTTTCCCAATTGGGAAGAGAGTCCTTCTA
This sequence comes from Tuctoria greenei, assembly GCA_036927565.1. Lineage (NCBI taxonomy): Eukaryota > Viridiplantae > Streptophyta > Magnoliopsida > Poales > Poaceae > Tuctoria > Tuctoria greenei. The sequence goes on from JAYESD010000010.1 coordinate 99,966,308, forward strand.
CTCCTCTCCTACTTGGACTATGGACTAGAGACTGTCCTCTCTAAAGCCTATACTCCTCTAAGCCTATGGAGAGTAGTGGATTCAAGGATGAATACTCAAGTGGTGTGTGTTGAAGTGAGGGGTGAGGGGTCCTGTCAAAGTGTTAGAGCGACACTTGCCCCGGATCTACTAAGGAGCAGCCCGTGGAGGTTCTTTGTTTAGCGGGGCTTAGGCCTCAATAAAGTGTTCTGGCAGATGGAAGTATGAGACAATGGTTTTTACGTGGTTCGGGCCGCAAGGAGCGTAACACCATACTCCACGGTGGATGGTATTGCCAGTACGTGTGTATGCGTGTGTGATGTTTTGGTCTGGTCCTTTGTAATGGTGGTCGTCCATGACTTTTATAGACAAGGTCGGACGCCTTACAAGTGGGTCTTGGGGCTCGACAGGTGGTCCCGGGGCGATCTTATCCTAAAGATCTAAGACTTCTTCCGTAAGCTTGCTCTGACCGTGGACTTGAAGACCCGCCGTCTTGCCGCCTGCGTCGTCGGTAGCCCATAGGATGTTGCTGACACTGGCAAGGGATGTCTCATCCAACTGTCTCTTTCGTCGTAAGCTACCCACTTGGCAGAGTGGGATAGGCCTGCGGCGTCTTCACTGTGATGCAATTGGTCGTAGCGGTACCTGACATTAGGCGTGTGCCGCACCATGCGTCTGGGGAAGCTGTGTATCATCAATCCTTGACATGGACAAGGCGCACCGTCCTCTTAACTCTCACATCCCTCCGTCCAGGGCAAGTGGCTAGACTATGTGACAGCTCGGGAGCTCACCTCTGAAGAGGAGGTCAGGTCCCGCCTTGTGGACCACGTGGCAGTTTGGGAGCTCACCTCTGCGGAGGAGGTCAGGTCCCACCTTGCGGGCCACGTTGCGACTCGGGAGCTCATCACTACGGGGATGGCTAGGCCCCATCCTGCTAGACACGTGTCGGTGCCGAGAGCTCACCTCCGCGGTGGAGGTTAGGTCCCGCCTTGCTTGACACGTGGCAGCGCTGGAGCCCACCTATATGGGTGGTGGCCCGTCTGATGTCTCTGTCCACGTGACAGCTCCGGAGCCCCGTCTCACGGGGAGGAGGGGTCCTTACCTGCTGGACTCGTGGTTACCTGGGGGGTCGTCTCCAAAGGGTGTGCTGAGATTCTCCTTCTGGTTTCTTGCAGATATACTGGACCTCCCATCTGAGACTGATGGGTTTGGACCTCTTGAACACGTGGCTCCATAGGACTCCGCCTCTGCTTGGAGGCGAGGTACCTAGGCAGCTCTAGCCTGTGCGCGAGGGTACCCTGTATGCCGGGTACCAGCAGTGGCCCCTGGGTCCACCTTGGGGGGAGGCAACGAGCCCGACAGTGGAGCCCTTATCCTGCTTTCCCACGCGACCTTTTAATTTTTTCTTGCTCAGCTAAAGCGGTGCGCACCTCTGCTGCTGTGAACATGCATCCCTCTTTGGTTATGGGGTCGCGGCGACGGGATATTTGCTTGCTATTACATTATCGTGATGGTTCCCAAGGCGCTTGCTGCACTTCTGCTGCTTTCACTTCCGTCTTTATGGGAACCGCCGAGTTGCCTTCTTAGGCAGAAGAACTGCCCTGGCCAATTTTCCTGACAGGGGACCTGGGCCCATTTGTCATGGACATCGTGGTACGAGCCGTTGATTCAGAGCCCGCTCAAATTTGCACGGTGCACGCAAACGCCACAAGGGTGCTTAAAAGGGGTACCTTTGTGCACAATGGAGGTTCCTTTCTTCTGCACGCCCCAAGCATTCGAGCCTTCGTATTCCTCCTTGAGCGTCTACTCGCCCTTGAGGTTTTCGACACCTGATCCAGTGGACTCAGCCCTGCCTCCTTCCCGGATGGAGGATGTCTCACCCGTGAGGCGGCTTTTTGGCTGGGAGGACGAGGAGCGATGGGACCTGATCCGTCCTGGCTCCTTGCTACTGAAGTTGGGGCATAAGGAGGTCTTCTTCTTCCTACCGTACACATACTCTGAGTTTGTCCCTCCTGTCTCCTCCTTCCTGGTGACCCTCCTGGAAGTCCTTGGGCTTCAGCTTCATCACTTGTCGCCGAACTCTCTGGTGGTGGCAGCGATGTTCTCTCATTTTTGTGAGATGTTTGTTGGGGTGCATCCGAGCATACTGGTGTTCCGACAGTTCTTCATGCTGAGGCGGACCGGTTAGAAGAACAAATACAACTTCCTCGGCGGCTACTGCTTCCATCATCGGGCCAACAACCCCTTCAAGTACATCACACCACTCTCTTCAGCGAAGTGGGCTGATTGAAGGAAGGACTGAGTCATCGTACAAGTGGACGCCCACGACCGCCTAGTTATGCCCATTGGATGGGCAACAAACAGGAAGGAGACCTGGGAGGAGCGGCTGGAGTTAGAGCAGGCCTATACCCTAGTGATGGAGAGGATCCAATTCCTTGCGGATCATGGTCTGTCAGAGTTGAAGGTGATGGCAGACTTCGTTCGTCGATGCCTGGCTCCCCTTCAGCACTGTTGCCGTCCTGCATGGCTCTACTTTGGGCTATAGGATGGCACCGAGCTGGTGCGGGGCCGTGACACAGAGACGACCCCGAAAGACGTGCTCGACGCAATGTCCAAGGCATGCGGCGACCTGTTGTCAGACGATGTCTTCAAGCTCCCACGGTCTTGCCAACCACTTTGTACAGATCGCGACCTTCAGACAAAGGTTCTGAAGGAGATGCCCAACCTAGACACGATCGGTCTTGCGCCGCTGCAGGTTGGTGATGAGAGTCGGGGCCTATCCATCGTCGACTCTTCAGAGGAGTGCACACCTTCTTCAGGCTCCTAAGCTTCCAGGGCGGAGGAGGCACCCGCTGTCGAAGGGAAAGGCAAGGCGTCGGTCCCTGACGCAGGTAAGGGGAAGGCACCGGTCCCCAACACAAGCAATGGGAAGACCCTGGTGGTAGAGGTCGTGCAGGAGAAATGCCCTCAGTCGCCATCGAGGGTGCCGCCGCAGGTGGCCTTCGCTCCAAGTCAATGTCCCCCGGCACTCCCCTCTTCAGTATTGGGCGTTGGCAGTTCGTCAGGGGGAGGTTCGGTCTGTCAGCAGTCAGAACATCATACAGCATCCCCGTCGCCAGCGTGGTCCAGGGTGCCACAGGGGGCTCTGACAGCGTCACACCTACAGAGCCTCAGTCAAAAAGGCCTCGAACCGATGTCGTCGGTGAATGTGGCCTTGAGGGGGGTGAATAGGCCTTTTTGATTTTCTGTTAGAACCAGCAACACTTAACAACCAGATCATATCTCGAGATATCAGACTAGTCCGGTCGAGTGCGGGCTAGTCCGTTGTGTACCGACTAGGTTGACCAAATTTGATCGATTATTTTTATCCTAGGATGTATGCAACCGAAATATACTTGTAATTGAAGTGTTACACAACTATGAACTAGGATTTACTGCAAGTTAATCTTATTTTCAATGTTTCAACGTTAAGTGAACAAGATTGATTGAAACCCTAGATCGATCTGAAGAGTAAGAACGATGTGCACAAAGTAAGAACACAAGCACTTTATCTTGTGGTTCGGTTCCCACAGAGGCAACCTACATTCACATTGAGGAGTCCACAAAAGGACCGGGTCTTCTCCAACCCTACCCTCGTCGGATCGCCACGGAGGCCAATCCTCTTCACTAATCACAAAGGGAAAATAACCGAATTCAAGGGGCCTTCTCACACGTTGAGGGCTCCCCAAGATTACAAGAAGAACACCACCAATAACACACTCTTAAGATCACAATGAAAACCATAGGAGTGTGTTAGGGAATCAAACCAAGAGCTCAATGAGTGAATAATCGTGTCTCTCCAATGATCCAAAGTGTATCCTCAAGGGATTGATCTTTCTTGCGATTGATTTCATGGAGAGAGATGTTTTCTAGGCTCTTGGAAGGTGTGACGTCACAGGGGGTCGAGAGATATGAAATTATGGCCGTGCACACCTATTTATATGGGGTTTCCAAAAGTTACCGTTAGGGTTCAGAAAAATCGGACTAGTCCGTGGTGGACATCGGACTAGTCCGGTGTGCTGCGTGTAGCAAACCCTAGGTGTCCCGAAATATTGGACTTGTCCGGGTGAAAGCGGTAGTCCGATTTTGGTTCTGGAAATCTTCGGACTAGTCTGATGGATATCGGACTTGTCAGGATAAGTGAAACCCTAAGTGAATTTGGGGAACAAGTCCGCACTTGGAGGACTTGTCCGATTTAGGTCAGAGGGTTTTCGGACTAGTCCGTGCTAATATCGGACTTTTCCGATTGACATCAAAAAGATATTGGACTAGTCCAATGTGTTATCGGACTTGTCCGATTTTGTGCAACTTGTGAAGTATTTGGGGGACTAGTACGCACTAGGGAGGACTAGTCCGATTCTAGTTAGAGAGATATCAGACTAGTCCGTGGAGATATCGGACTAGTCCAGTCAGTGAAAAACTGGACTGAGAGGACAAGTCCGCACTGTGAGGACTTGTCTGATCTTGTGCAGAATGATATCAGACTAGTCCAGAGTCAGTCGGACTAGTCCGGTCCTGTATAAATTTGTGCAATGTGTGAGATTATTTGTGCTTGAGCTCTTGGGGTGTGTTTCCTTAACACACTCCATACACAATGATCTACTACACTTGTTTCTTGATACCTTTTCCGCATTGCTCCTCATTCTCTTTTCTTTTTGGCACTTTGCTCATTTTCTCATTAGAACCTGTGCTCATCTCAACAAAGTGGTTAGGAATTCATTGGCTCATCATAAATCAACCAAAACCCACAAGGGATTCCTAGATGCACTTTCAATCTCCCCCTTTTTGGTGATTGATGACAACCAATTGAGATTTCACAAAATATGACAAAAAGTTGAGATTTTCATAAAGTGTGCACATATGAGTTTAAAACACATTAAGCAATGAAAACATGATCCATGTGTGCACTCTTTATGGTGGGATGTAGAACTAGGTGTATAGAAACAATAATCATGATGGGAATGACGTAATTGACATCAACATGTTAACAACAAGCATATATGTCATTCTTAGAGCAAAATCACAAATTTCATCAATATCTTCACAAGCAGTTCAAAACATTGCATCTCAAGACCAATAGTACCAAAAGAGCATATTATAAGTCTTACAACCCACAAATAGACAAAAGACACAAAAAGAGAGCTCTCCTCGCATCCTACAGCTAAAACCTAAGACTCCTAAGACTCCCCCTCAATCTCTCCCCTTTTGGCATCAAGACACCAAAAAGAAGGAGAGGAGGGACCTAAGGTCTTCAAGCCTCACTGTCGGTCCTCTCATCGTCTTCATCTTCATTCTCTAGCTGATGAGGAGGAGGAGGAGGAACGAAACCACTCGATTCCCCAATGCCAAAATAGGCAAGCTCGGAGGAAGTCAAGGGCTCGATCTCGGTGAAGTCAGAATCTGAGTCATCAGAAATGAATGGAGACCCAATGGGCTCGATCTCCAGCTTTTGGCAAATTTGCTTCACATTCTCTTTGACATATCTCATGTTGGCCTTTCTTCTATTGTTTATCTTGTGAGCTTTCACTTCAGACTTTTTGCAAGAGGCAAAGATGGCTCACAGGTACTTCAAGATGCCACTTGGGGACCCCTTTTGATGAGGGGACATAGTGGCAGGCAGCCCTAGCATCTCCACTGGCTTTCACTGGAGCCTTAAGACTCAAAGCTGGAGAGGTAGCAACACGAACACTTGCTTGTCGAGGCTTCTGGGGCCTCAAGGGGATGTGCTCCACATCCTTGATGAACTTTATCCCTGTGACCTTCTCAATCATAAACATGAGGTAAGGTGCATAGCCACAGGACCTGTTTGTGGTACAGAATATGTTCACCATGTCGTTCCAAATGTAATCAAAGACATCAAACTTTATGTCTTTGCTTATGACCTTCATCAAGGTCCTAAGGTAGCCTTGCGCACTTCCTGCATCCCCATCCTTCGGGGCAATGGTCTTCCTAAGGACCCTGTTCAGCACCACAAAGAGAGGCTTCATGTTCTTGGTGGAAGGAGGATTGAACATTGAGATGGGTTCATAGAGAAACTTCATCCTGTACTTCTCAATGACACCAATGTTGTGAATGATCAAGTTGTCATTAATGGTACTGTCAAGATGTAGCAATCTTGCAAACTCTTCATACGTAATGGTGTACATGGATCCGTGAGTTATCCAAGTCACTCGTTCTTCCTCATCACTAGCAAAGTGGCAAGTCGCATAGAACTACGCGATGACCTCATCATTCCAATTGTTCCGGAAGGCAAATAGGTCCTTCAAACCATGCTTCTCGATTGCCTCTACTACCTCCACAAAGGGTGAGCAACCCTTCTTCTCAAAATGTGCAAAATCTATCCATTGGTTGCGCACCACGGGGGTCTTCATTGGAAGATAGACAGACTTGTAAAAGTTTGCATGGAACTTACTCCAAAACCTCCCATCAGCAACTCGCTTGGGACGGCTGTAACAATCAACATTTCTAAACTTCGCAGCCGTGTCGCTGCCCTTTCAATTAAATCTCTCTTCTGTGGGATCCCGGGCCCCTTCCCTTGGAGCTGACATCTTTATGGGGACAATCGGGCCCGTTGCAAACCCTTTGCCCTTCCCTTTTGCTTGGCGGGCACTTGCTGAGCTATGGCCTACTCCAGTAGAAGCCTTGGAGGCAGGCTTCTTTGTGAGCACTTTCCGTCAAGCCTAGGGAGGAGAAGTAGCCGCCTCCGATGGTTATGAGAAAAATTGAGGTCCGATCTTCCGAAAGGTATGTCGATTGGGGTGGAGATCTCGACGTTGATGATCCGAGGCTCTCGAGTAGAACACGAACAGCCCCTGCAATCACTACACCACCGCTCCGTTGGTTATCAACCGTGCTTCTCACGATTGACCTCGCCAAGAAGGCTAATCCCTGCAAGTGCAACCGAGAACACAAGCAAGAACGTAGAAGAAGCAATCTGAAATTGCTGAATTGGGGTTTCACAAACCGAAAAACGGCGATATTATTGATCTAAGCAAAACCCACCGAATATGACCGGCGGCGCAATATTTATAGGCTAGGGTTCGACCAAAACACGATTAGACGCATCCCTAATGGACTCTTACGGGATACAAGGCCCAAAGGCCCGATTCGGTGGTGCAGCACCGGACAGAAATCTGGACTCGACTTGTTTCGACGATTCCCAATGACTCCGGAATAATTTTGAGATGGGAGCAGAACCATTGGAAATTTTATCTTCTCCTCTTTCCGTGCATATGTAGAACGTCGAAAACGGAGTCCGTATGCCTCTTGGGCGTCTGTTTTAAGGTGGACTGCTCCTGGACTCCGAGTTGAACTCGAGTCCGAGTTGTAAACTGTTTCCATCTACTTGTGGACGTCCCAGGTGGTTCTCCATGCTCCCAAGGCCTCCTTCCTTCACTTGTTGATCTTTTCCATTATTCCTAATAACAATTAAATCATCACATAGCAATCTATTCTCAAACTCACATGCAAAAGAAGTTAAGAACGAATTCACCTGCTGATTTAATAACTGTGCCCGTGCTCTTGTGATTGGTCCTTGCAGTTCAATGCGCGTCTCTGCTGTTGTGATGTCCTCATCATCCTCCCCCTCTTGAATTGGAGTCGTCCTCGACTCAAGTTCATCTTCTTCTCCCAAGTACGGTCGCAAATCTGAAATGTTAAATGTAGGACTAACCCCAAAATCGGGAGGCAATTCAAGCTTATATGCATTATCATTAATCTTTTCAACGATCTTAAAAGGACCAGCAGCTCGTGGCATAAGTTTAGATTTTCTCAAGTCGGGAAATCGCTCTTTTCTCAAATGTAACCACACCAAATCGCCCGGTTCAAGTTTTACTTCTTTTCTACCTTTACTACCTGCAATCCTATACTTCTCATTCATCATTTCAATATTTTTCTTTGTAGTTTCATGCATCTTAAGAATGAATTCAGATCGTTGTGTAGCATCCAAATTTATAGTTTCAGAAGGAGGCAAAGGTAGCAAATCAATAGGAGCACGGGGATTGAAACCATACACTACCTGGAATGAACTTACCTTTGTCGTGGAGTGAACGGATCTGTTGTAAGCAAATTCTATATGTGGTAAACACTCCTCCCACAACTTCAAATTTGTTTTCAAGACAGCCCGTAACATAGTGGATAAAGTACGATTAACTACCTCGGTCTGTCCATCCGTTTGTGGGTGACATGTAGTTGAAAACAGCAACTTGGTTCCCAATTTATACCACAAAGTTCTCCAAAAATGACTTAAAAATTTTGCATCACGATCAGAAACAATGGTATTTGGCACACCATGTAAACGAACAATTTCCGTCATAAATAAATCAGCAATGTGTGAGGCATTATCATTCTTATGACAAGGTATAAAGTGTGCCATTTTGGAAAAACGATCAACAACTACAAAAATACTATCCCTCCCCCTCTTAGTCCTAGGCAATCCCAAAACAAAGTCCATAGAAATATCCTCCCAAGGTACACTAGGAACAGGAAGAGGCATATAAAGACCATGTGGGTTAAGACGAGACTTAGCTTTGTTGCAAGTAGTGTATCGTGACACGTAGCGCTCGACATCACGCCTCATCTTTGGCCAAAAGAAGTGTGTGGACAGCACATCTTCAGTTTTCTTCACTCCAAAGTGTCCCATCAAACCTCCTCCATGTGCTTCCTGCAAAAGCAATAGACGAACGGAGCTAGCTGGAACGCATAGCTTGTTAGCACGATAGAGGAGACCCTCTCGCAGCACATATTTATTCCAAGTTCTTCCTTCTCTACAATTTTCAAAAGAAACTTTGAAGTCCAAATCAGTAGGATATAATGCTTTAATTGTTTCCAAACCAAAGATTTTATGATCAAGTTGGGACAGCATCGTATAACGCCTAGATAATGCATCGGCAATGATATTTTCCTTCCCTTTCTTATGCTTAATGATGTATGGAAACGACTCTATGAACTCAATCCATTTAGCATGTCGTTTATTCAGATTGGTTTGACACTTAAGATACTTCAATGATTCATGATCGGAATGTATGACAAACTCCTTAGACCAAAGATAATGTTGCCATGTTTGTAATACACGGACTAAGGCATACAATTCCTTATCATAAGTGGAGTAATTCAGAGAAGGACCATGAAGTTTTTCACTAAAGAAAGCAACGGGTTTACCTCCTTGTATGAGAACGCCTCCAATACCAATGCCGCTTGCATCGCATTCTAGCTCAAAGGTCTTGTCAAAATCAGGAAGTTGTAGTAATGGTGCTTGTGTAAGCTTCGATTTGAGAGCATCAAAAGCTTGTTGCTGCTGTTCGCCCCATTGAAATGGAACTCCCTTCTTCGTTAGCTCATGTAGAGGTGCTGCAATGGTGCTGAAATCCCGCAAAAAGTGCCGATAAAATCCTGCAAGACCAAGAAAACTACGAACCTGTGTGATGGTAGTTGGGGCTGGCCAGCTGGTGATTGCTTCAATTTTTGCCTCATCCATCTCAATTCCCTGCGAGGAAACGACATAGCCAAGAAACGAGACTCGATTGGTGCAAAAAACGCACTTTTCGAGGTTACCAAACAAACGTGCATCTCTCAAAACAGTAAAAACAGCACGTAAATAATCAAGATGTTCATCATATGACTTGCTGTAAATGAGGATATCATCGAAGTAAACCACCACAAATTGTCCAATGAAAGCACGTAAAACCTCGTTCATTAATCGCATAATGGTGCTGGGTGCATTAGTTAAACCAAAAGGCATGACTAACCACTCATAAAGTCCAAACTTGGTTTTAAATGCAGTTTTCCATTCATCTCCTAGTGCCATTCTAATTTGGTGGTAACCACTACGCAAGTCAATTTTTGTGAAGATGATAGCACCACTCAATTCATCAAGCATGTCATCTAATCGAGGAATAGGATAACGATATCGAATGGTGATGTTATTAATCGCACGACAATCAACACACATGCGCCAACTACCATCTTTCTTAGGAACCAAAAGAACAGGAACGGAACAAGGGCTAAGGCTTTCACGAATGTACCCGCGGTCCAAAAGATCTTGGACTTGTCGTTGAATTTCCTTAGTTTCTTGTGGATTCGCCCTGTATGCTGCACGATTTGGCAAACTAGCTCCTGGAATCAAATCGATCTTGTGTTCAATGCCTCTCATCGGTGGTAAACCAGGGGGTATCTCGGAGGGAAACACATCCTCAAACTCCTGCAAAAGGTTAGCAACAGCAGGGGGCAATGCAATAGACAATTCATGAAGTGAAAACATGGCTTCTTTGCAACCTAAAGCATAGCACATCCCCTTAGCATCGAATAAATCAGCAAGTTCAGATTTAGTTGCGAGCAATGATGGTGATTTTAACTTAATAACTTGCTGTTTTTCAGATTCTAATTTAGTTGCTTTGCCCTCACGGATTTTACTCTTCTCAAAATGCACAATTTCAGCAGGAGTCATGGGGAGCAAAGTGATTTTCTTTCCCTTATGCATGAGAGTATATTTATTGGTTCTACCATGATGAATAGCATCTGTATCAAATTTCCAAGGACGACCCAATAAAAGAGAACAAGCATCCATAGGAACAACATCAAAATCAGCAAAATCATGGTATGAACCAATTGAAAAATGGATTCTCGCTGTTTGTGTTACCCGAACCTTACCGCTGTTGTTGAACCATTGAATGTGGTACGGATGAGGGTGTCCTCTTGTTGTCAAACCGAGTTTCTTGACGACGTCTGTGTTTACCAAGTTATTGCAGCTACCTCCATCAATTATAGTGTGTACACGGCAGTCCTTGACGACGAGAAACATGTGGAAGAGGTTGTGTCGTTGTAGCTTGTCGTCGGTCTCCACTTTGGAGCTCAAGGCACGCTGCACAATGATGCTCCTATAGTTCTCCGTCGCCGCTGTACCAAGTACCTCTTCTTCGGTGTGTTCGTCATTTGGATCTGTAAAGTCAGTAGCAAGAGAATATTCATCTTCAACATCCGAAGTACTATCATACCCGCCATCGTCGCGTGCTATGTATGCTAGTTTGCTCGGGCAATCTCTCATCATATGACCAAGTCCCTGGCAGCGGTGACACTTAATGTCGGAAGTACGACCCGTAGAAGGAGTGGACGACGAAGGCTTGAATGATGTCGCCTTGCTGCCTTCCGGCACGCGAGAAGGTGGAGCAGCAGGTATAGTTCGTTGGCCGCCATTGGGTGGTGTAGTCGCTGCATGGGGGGCCGAAGATGGTGCTGTTTTGGATGGTGTAGTTGCTGCACGCGGCGTGAAGTTGCTCCTCGTGCGTTGTTGCTGTTGTTGTCGGCCCTGCAATTCTTTTTTTGCCAACATAGCAAGCTGAAACAATCTGTTAACAGTATCATATTCTTTGTAATCAACAATGTCCTGAATTTCACACCTCAACCCCCCATAAAAACGAGCTATTTTATCATCCATGTCCTTTACTACCCCACAATGCAGCATACCCTTTTGTAACTCTTGATAATACTCATCTACGGACATGTTACCTTGGTCTAAACGCTGCAATTTTTTGCGAAGGTCCCGCTGAAAAGATGGAGGAACAAATCGAACATGCATAGCTTCCTTTAATCTATCCCATGTTGGAGGATCAGTTCTAGTTTTAACAAGTTCATTCCACCATATGATAGCAAAGTCCTTAAACTCACTAGTGGCTTGACGAACTCTATGTTGTTCAGGAACAAGATGGGAACTAAATTTTTGCTCTACTGTCATCTCCCAATCAAGATAAGCCTCAGCATCATAAGCACCAGAAAAAGAGGGTATAGTAAATTTCACTTTAGCAAAAGGATCATCAGGAGGGCGGTTATAATTGTTATGATTATTACCTCCTATACCTCGACGATAAAGTGGTAGTCTTGGCTGATTACTGTGGTCTTCCAGTTCATCATAAGCATTGTCTTCTTGTCTTCCAGCGAGAGGCAACCGAGCCTCAAAAGTATTCATCCGAAGAGCAAGGTCATTCCGTTTGCGAGTCAAGTTCGCCAATGACTCCTCCGTTGATGCGTTGTATTTGGCGAACATATCACGTAACTCAACATGTTGAACACATTCGTCATTATTTTCTTCTCCTGCCATTGTTAGTAGGAAACAAAAGACAACAACAAAAAAAAATGTTATCCCTATCAACTACAGTGACAATGTGGAAGGTGGAAGAAAACAATCTATCTCGCTCAAGCGTCTTACCATGCTCTTACAAGTGTTCTTACCGACACAGCAGGTGGTGTGGATGGTGAGATGAACCAATGAAGCGTGGGGTGATTGCAAAGGTACCTATTATGCTCAAGAGAAAGGTGGAGCTTGGATGGCACAATATGGTGGCTAATAAGCAGAAAATCATTAACAGCTAAACAAAGTTGAATAAGTATTCAATGTAGGAAACTGTTGCTGGCCAACTGAGTGCCCTAGAGCCTAGCACAACACAAGGAAGTATCAAGGCAAAAGAAAGACAGAATGATATAACCAAACAAACAGCACCAAGTGGTATAGGCCAATTGCTTTAATATGCATGCTCTTCACTATTTTTTTCTTTTTTGTAATATTTTTTTGATATTGTTTTACTCAGTAGCACAAATATAGGAAGCACACAAATTTTCAGCTCAATTGGATGTAATATGCGGCCTATAGAAAATCAAGAAGGTTCTTTAAAATTCGTGTTGAAACTTCGGAGGCCGGATAGCCTATCTTCCGAGGGGAATTTGGGCAATCTAATTTCGCCGAACGCGGCTACGCCACAGAAAATCAGATGCGAAATTTCGCGTAGATGAATTTAATAAAAAAATTCGTCCAATTTCGAGTTCGTATGCGAAAGTTATGGCCGTTTTAAGGTAGGCTGTCCGAGTTACGTTTTTTTGGATGTTGATTCCAACTCGGTTTGAGAACAGAACTCGCAAACGGATACGAAAACGATCGGGAATTTGCACAGCAACTAATGGGGTGGTGTGTGATGATTCAAGGATGAATGGCACAAAGATTTGTCACCTAATCTAGGGCTGGCGATGCGGGAGTTCACGCAAGGCGGCTAGCTAGGGCAAACCGATGAACGTGGCGGATCGGTTTGTTATTTAGGGATTGTGGAATAGGTGTCGAATAGCAAGAAAACAAGGACGAAACACGATAACTAGGATCAAAAAACACAAAGCTAAACCAGCAACAAGACTCAACCACACGAATGCAAACTCAACAATGCAAACTGAAAAACGAAACTGCAGGCACTATAGTCTGGGAAGCGGTAAAAACGATCTAATTTTTTTTGTGGCTTTTTTGTGGACTCTAGGTACGAAACAAAATCGATCTAATGGAAGGAAGGAAAACAAAGATACCTCACGGGCAACCTGGAAATCTGATACCAATTGATGAGTAAAATTGAGGTCCGATCTTCCGAAAGGTATGTCGATTGGGGTGGAGATCTCGACGTTGATGATCCGAGGCTCTCGAGTAGAACACGAACAGCCCCTGCAATCACTACACCACCGCTCCGTTGGTTATCAACCGTGCTTCACACGATTGACCTCGCCAAGAAGGCTAATCCCTGCAAGTGCAACCGAGAACACAAGTAAGAACGTAGAAGAAGCAATCTGAAATTGCTGAATTGGGGTTTCACAAACCGAAAAACGGCGATATTATTGATCTAAGCAAAACCCACCGAATATGACCGGCGGCTGCAGTATTTATAGGCTAGGGTTCGACCAAAACACGATTATACGCGTCCCTAATGGACTCTTATGGGATACAAGGCCCAAAGGCCCGATTCGGTGGCGCAGCACCGGACAGAAATCTGGACTCGACTTGTTTCGACGATTCCTAATGACTCCAGAGGAATTTTGAGGTGGGACCAGAACCATTAGAAATTTTATCTTCTCCTCTTTCGGTGCATATGTAGAACGTCAAAAACGGAGTCCGTATGCCTCCTGGGCGTCTGTTTTAAGGTGGACTGCTCCTGGACTCCGAGTTGAACTCGAGTCCGAGTTGTAAACTATTTCCATCTACTTGTGGACGTCCCAGGTGGTTCTCCACGCTCCCAAGGCCTCCTTCCTTCACTTGTTGATCTTTTCCATTATTCCTAATAACAATTAAATCATCACATAGCAATCTATTCTCAAACTCACATGCAAAAGAAGTTAAGAACGAATTCACCTGCTGATTTAATAACCGTGCCCGTGCTCTTGTGATTGGTCCTTGCAGTTCAATGCGCGTCTCTGCTGTTGTGATGTCCTCATCTGATGGGCACTCTTAGCACTTCTTTCTTAGGTCCGTCGAGGACCGAAGCACAGCTTCGTGGTCCATCTCGGCCTCGAAATCAGAGATTTCGTCGTTGGTGCTCGACATTGTCCTGAGAATGAATTTCACAAGGTATTGATAAGAATAGATGACAAGGAATTGCCTGGAGGAATTAAGAAGTTAGGGTTGAGTTCAGAAAAATCAGACTAGTCTGATGTACATGCATGGACTAGTCCAGTTGACCGGACTTGTCCGTGCATGGACCGGACTAGTCCGGTATTCAACCTCTAAAACCCTAACTATGAGACCAATGGTGATTCCTAATGCACAACTAGCTTAGAATCAATGTAATACATCAAGGAAGCATGTATATGGTGAATGGAACTAAGCTAGTTTATCAACATTGAAGGAAATAGCAATTTCTAGGGTTTGGGATGAGATTTTACCAAAAGATCTTGATTCTCAGAGATGTAGGGGTTGAAGGATCGGACAAGTCCGTGGTCTTCAATTCCTACGCGAAGAAGGTCAATTTCCACCCAAACTTGCGAAGTTTTGATGGAGGAATCAACAAGTTGCCTTGGGGAGCTCGAGCGTGGAGAGAGAAAGCTTGAGGCAAGTGTGGGGTGAAGAAGATTAGGGTTTAGCGGCGGCTAGGGTTATGGACACGAAAAATCGGACTTGTTCGAAAATGATCGGACTAGTCCAAACTTTTCCAAAGCCTATATCGGACTAGTCCGTGGTTGGGCGGACTAGTCCGGACCTACAATCACTCTGCGGAATAGTATGGATGGGCGGACTAGTCCGGGCAACCACTGACTAGTCTGTGGTCACCAAGGAAGAAATGCTTAGCCCATTCGTATATATTCGAAGGTACTTATTAAGAAAATAGGGAGGCAACGCAAATCAAATAATCTTGATGAATATGATCAGTAAGCATACAACAATCAAGCAATGACCATAATTCACCAAGATCTAGTAATTGACATAGTTTTTCGGAAAAATCGAGAGAGATGATTTTCACAACACAATCAATGAATTTTGAGGATAGCATTCAGGTATACAAGATTTCAAACCACATTCTGAGCATCAAGAATATTTAGTTCATTTTGGAGCTTGCAAAAGCGTTTTTCATCAAGTAGCCTGGTGAATATATCGGCTAGTTGCTTTTCGGTATTGACATGTGAAATGGCTATATCTCCCTTCATTGAATGGTCTCTCAAAAAGTGATGTCGTATGTCGATGTGTTTGGTCCTAGAGTGCTCAATGGTATTATGGGAAATTTTAATGGCACTCTCATTATCACAAAGGAGTGGAATACGGTTCATATTGTAACCGTAATCCCTTAGAGTTTGTCGCATCCAAAGGAGTTGTGCACAACAACTCCCGGCTGCAACATACTCCGCTTTGGCCGTGGATAAGGCAATGGAGTTTTGTTTCTTGGAGGACCAAGAAACATGTGATCTACGTAGAAATTGGCATGTACCGGAGGTACTTTTTCTATCTACTTTGCATCCGGCATAATCTGCATCAAAGTAACCAATGAGATTGAATTGAACCTTTGGGGTACCAAAGGCCTAGGTTGGGTGTATGAACTAAATACCGCAAGATTCTTTTAACGGCTGTCAAATGACACTCTATTGGGTTGGCTTGAAACCTTGCACACAAGCGTACACTCAACATAATGTCTAGCTTAGATGCACATAAATAGTGTAGAGATCCAATCATGGAGCCATATACCTTTTGATCGATGTTTGGTCTATCCTCATTTTGATCCAAGTGGCCATTCGTTGCCATGGGAGTCTTTATAGGCTTCGCCTTGTCCATTCCAAACTTCTTGAGTATGTCTTGAGTGTACTTAGTTTGGCTTATGAACGTCCGTTCCTTTTTTTGCCTCACTTGGAATCCCAAGAAGTACTTTAGCTCTTCCATCATAGACATCTCAAACCTATCTGTCTTAATGTAAGACCTATGTGTGCTGAATACATTGGCTTGTAGTGAATACACTTGGCTTTGATGATAAAAGTTTTAAATATCACCAAAACACCTTTTTATCAAGGTCCGACTCTAGCTCCGGCTACAATAGATGCTAGGTCCGGCTTCTTGGTAAGGTCCAACTAGCTTTGGTTAGTTTCAGTGAGCTTTATCTTTAGCTCCGGCATGTCCTTGTTAGCTCCGGCATGTCTTTGATAGCTCCGACATATACTTGATAGCTCCGGCTTGCTTTTGCTAAGCTCCGACGTACTTTGTCTAGCTCCGGTTTTGGGTTGACTAGTTTTGACTAGTTTTTGGTAAGCTCCGGTGCTAGGATCTACTAGTTTTGGAAAGCTCCGACGCTAGGTTCTACTGGCTTTTGATAGCTCCGGCTCAAGCTCCGGGTTGCTCTGGCAAGGTCCGGAACTTGACCTAAGTGCTTCTGCTTTTCATTTGCAATGTTTCGTACTTGCTTTACATTGTTGGAAAGATTGCTTAGTATTAATTTGCTAAGTTTTTGGTGCGTTTTGGTTGATATGGATAATATCGTTTCTACTGTGGTTTTGCAACATGCTTATGTGAGGTTCTCACGTAAGGTGTTGTGTTCGGAACTAACTTGAGTCAAGTCGAGGACTTGGGTTCGTATGAATTGGTTGTTTATTCATGTGCAGGTGTTGCTTGAGTTCAAGTCATGGCTGGTGACAGGATCCATTGGACTAGTCTCAGGAGGAGATGAGGTTCCAACAACCAAGTTCGGGAGGAACTGTGGTTGAGCGGGTCAGGAGGTCGCGCAGGATGATTGAATAAAGGGCAGTGCATATGAAGGTCGAAGGAAGGTGTTCGCACATATGCATGCAGTGCATGACATGGCAATATGCTTCTAGAGATGGATTATGGAAGGAAGATCTGATCGGAAGGATCGGATCGTATCGGTTGAAGACTTAGGCTGCTAGCTGAGTCGGTTATGGCTCGGTATGGAAATATCGAGTTGGTTATGTTAGGATTTCGTGTGGGTCACGAATTTGAGTTGTTTAGGAATGTGGGATACGTTCCTAAGGTGTTTGGAAGTCTTAAGATTGCTTCTATCTGCGTATAGAAGAATCTTGAGCAGTTATGGAAAGTTACGATTTGTGATCTGAGTAGGATTGGAGTCCTAGTTGAGATTGGGATGGCCTAAGGGCTGGTTATATAAGCAAGGGAAGGCCAAAGCTCGTGTAAGACGACTTTGGGGGCTGTTCCTCTTGTGTTCTATTGAATAAAATTCATAGTTTGAAGGAACTTTTGTGCCTTGTTCGTCCAACTTGTTCCAGACAAGTTTTACTCGTCGAGTTTCTGGACAGCACTACCTTTCGTCGGTGGTTTTATCATAACTCGAGTTTTACTGATCTAATTGACGTGATTCTTTTTGGGTTGTCTTCACAACTTCATTTTTTATAATCTGTCAAAATTTCACGGTCATTGGATTTGTGGTTTTTGATCTACACGAGTTTCTTTGCAGCATTCCAGAAACTGTTTTCCTCGGGTAGGTCAGATTGACCTTTGTTTTATCTTTCGATCATAACTTGAGTTTTTCTCGACGGATTTGACTAATTCCTTTTGTGTTGTCTTTGTGACTTGATTCTCTCTGATATCTATCACTTTTGTCACGGTAAAACACGTTTAGATTAGTCTTTTACACGATTTCTTTAACAGATCGTTTTTCTGCCGAAAGGGTTTGGGGTTTTATTGTTTCCGCCGCGTAAGATTTTTAAATCTACCATTCACCCCCCCCTCTGGTAGCTTTTCACGTGCTCTTCGATCCTACAATTGGTATCAGAGCCACGGTGCTCTAATATTTGTGATTTGCACGTGTTTTTGACTAATCATCATGGAGAAGTACTCCGCCAAACCTTGTGTGTTTGCTGGTATTGATTTTCAGGTTTGGAAGGCACGCATGGAAGCCTTCATCCAGGCGCAAGGCTTCGCAATATGGGAAAAGGTGTACAAACCTTATGAAGTCCCACCTAACGATCAAGTTACGGCTACGAACCTCCGGGACATCAACCACAACAACAAAGCACGAAACTTGATCATCTAAGGACTCACTCAAAGCGACTTTGATCGTGTCGCACACCTCCGATCAGCATACG
The DNA here is from genome assembly GCA_036927565.1 of Tuctoria greenei. Classification (NCBI taxonomy): domain Eukaryota; kingdom Viridiplantae; phylum Streptophyta; class Magnoliopsida; order Poales; family Poaceae; genus Tuctoria; species Tuctoria greenei. The sequence goes on from JAYESD010000010.1 coordinate 99,984,698, forward strand.
ATGTTTGGAGCGCTCTCTGTGATTACCATGAAGGGTCCAACACAATCAAAGAGGTAAAACAAGATATGTTTAAAAAGGAATATATGCGTTTTGAGATGCAAACCGGTGAGTCTATCGATGATCTCTTTGCTCGTTTCAATAAAATTCTCAGCAACTTACGTAGTGTCAATGTAAATTTTTCTGATGCTGAGAATGCTAGACAACTCCTTAGTGCATTAGATATGTCAATTTGGGAGATGAAAGTAACGTCTATACGTGAATCAACTGTCATGAGTTCTCTTACATTAGATGTACTCTATTCTAAACTAAAAACTCATGAAATTGACATCCTAGCACGTAAGAACCCAAACAAGTCTATTGCATTTGTCTCACAACGTGATATGTCTAGCTCCGGCCAATCATCATCCTGCAATACTCTTGCTCTGTTGTCCTCACTAACCCTGGAGCAGATCGAAGAACTTCCAGAAGAGGAGTTAGCACTCATCTCTACTAGATTCTCAAAAGCATTGCAAAATGTGAGAACTAGAAGGAGAAGAAGCTCCGGACCTCAATGCTGATTTGAATGTGGTAAAACAGGACACTTTCGTACAGAATGCTCTAACCTTTCAGGTCCGACCACCCGGGAAGAAAAACAAAGCAAGGTCCGGACCTCCTCTGGAAATTCCAACAAGAAAAAGAAGGGTACCATAGGACGCAAGATGATCAACAGCTTCATCACCGCGCTTCAAGAGCTCAGTTCAAGTGACATTGACTTTGAAAGTGATGAAGAAAATGATGACCTGGCCAACATATGCTTCATGGCGGGCAAAGCAAGATCAAGATCAAGTCAGGAGGAAGCAGAACACAACAGTGACGATGATGAGGTTACACGTTTGAGGAAGGAGGGATTGTGGATTCAGGTTGCTCACGCCACATGACTGGTAACAAAGATTGGTTCTCCTCCCTCTCTTTTGTGTCACGTGTAGAAAATGTTACTTTTGCCGATAATTCTTCAACTCCTATAATTGCTAAGGGTTCGGTTAGAGTAAATGATCACTGCACTTTGAAAAATGTGGCACTTGTCAAAAATTTGAAATACAACTTGCTTTCTGTTTTACAATTGCTAGATGAAAATCTAGAAATTATTTTCAATAAAAACTGCTGCAAAGTTGTAGGTTCAAATAGTGAGCTTATTTTTAACATGTCTCGTTTTGGAAGAGTTTTTAAAGCTGATTTTGATATGTCTTCCTCTAAGCATAGGTGTCTAGTTGCAAATGATTCAAAGGACTTATATTTTTGGCATCGTAGACTTGGTCACGTAGGCTTTGATCACCTAACGCGTGTTAGTGCTCTTGATCGCATACGTGGGCTGCCTAAGCTTAAAGGGGACAAAGAAATTGTGTGCTCTTCTTGTAGACATGCTAAGATGGTTGTAGGTTCACATACTCCTCTCACAATGATCATGACAACTGAACCATGTCAACTTTTGCACCTTGACACCGTAGGACCTTCACGTGTTCAATCCTTCGGAGGTAAATGGTATGCTCTTGTTATTGTTGATGATTATTCTAGATATTCTTGGGTGTATTTTATGGCGTCTAAAAATGAAGTTTTTAGTCACTTTAGAACTTTATTTCTTAGATTATCAATTGGTCACCCAGGATCATTAAAAGCAATTAGAAGTCATAATGGAACTAAATTTAAAAATAAATCTTTTGATCACTTTTGTGCCGAAAATAGAATAGATCATCAATTTTCTTCACCATATGTACCTCAACAAAACGGTGTTGTAGAAAGAAAGAACAGAACCTTAGTTGAGATGGCTAGGACTATGCTTGATGAATATCAAACTCCTAGGAAATTTTGGGCTGATGCGTTAGCAACCGCTTGTTATGTCTCAAATCGTGTTTTCTTGCGTGCTAAGCTAGGTAAAACACCATATGAGCTCCGGTTTGGACATAGGCCTAGTGTTACACACTTTTGGGTCTTTGGTTGCAAATGCTTTGTTAAGAAACATGGTAATCTTGATAAATTTGAAACTAGATCCATTGATGGCATGTTTCTTGGTTATCCATCTCATACTAGAGGCTACCGTGTGCTTTTATTTGACACTAACAAAATTGTGGAGACTTGTGAAGTGTCTTTTGATGAAGCTAGCCCAGGTACAAGCTCCGGTGTTGCAGGACCAGATCCGTATCCTCAGGGGGAGGGTATTTTCGAAGATGATGAAGAGCCGGTGATACTACCTGGTAGTTCCGAAGCTGACACATATCCAGCTCCGGACATTGAACAAGCTCCGGCTATCACCTCTGCTGGTCCTGATCGTCCAGAAGTCACAAGCTCATCAATCTACGATGAACCTAATGAAGAAGAAGCTTGTGAGACATCTGTTCCCCTACGTTTTTACAAAGATCATCCTCCACAACAGATGATTGGAAGCTTGCACGAACGAGTCACACGGTCCAGGTTTTGCGATCCAAACTCTCATGCTCATTCTGCTTTTGTTGCTTCTTTTGAACCCAAAGATATATCACACGCACTCACTAATGAATCTTGGATTATTGCCATGCAAGAAGAGTTAGAAAAGTTTGAAAGAAATAATGTTTGGAAACTTGTACCTCCACCTCAAGGTCACACTTTAATTGGAACTAAATGGGTATTTAAAAATAAACAAAGTGAGGATGGGGTTGTGGTTAGGAATAAGGCTAGGTTGGTTGCTCAAGGTTTCACTCAAGTTGAAGGTCTAGATTTTGATGAAACTTTTGCTCCTGTCGCTAGATTAGAAGCAATAAGAATTTTGTTAGCTTTTGCAGCATCTAAAGGTTTTAAGCTATATCAAATGGATGTTAAAAGTGCTTTTCTAAATGGCTACATAGATGAGGAGGTTTATGTCAAACAACCACCGGGTTTTGAAAATCCAGATTTTCCTAATCATGTTTACAAACTGTCCAAAGCCTTATACGGTCTCAAACAAGCCCCTAGAGCATGGTATGATAGGTTAAAAACATTCTTACTTGAAAAGGGGTTTACCATGGGCAAGGTTGATAAAACTCTTTTTGTGCTTAAGCATGACAATGACTCATTATTCGTTCAAGTGTATGTGGATGATATTATCTTTGGTTGTGCTTCTCATGATCTTGTGTACAAGTTTTCAGCAATGATGAGTTCCGAATTTGAAATGAGTATGATGGGTGAACTCACTTACTTTTTGGGGCTGCAAATCAAGCAAACCAAGGAGGGTACCTTTGTGCATCAAACGAAGTATACCAAAGACCTCCTAAGGCGCTTCAACATAAACAAAAGCAAGCCTCTTCGGACACCAATGGGAACAGCAACAACACTTGAACTTGATGAAGATGGTGAATCCGTGGATCAAAAAGAATATAGAAGCATTATCGGATCACTTTTGTACCTCACGGCATCAAGACCGGACATACAATTCAGCGTATGTCTTTGTGCACGGTTTCAAGCTTCCCCACGCGTTTCACATCGTCAAGCCGTCAAAAGGATTCTCAGGTACTTACATGGAACTCAAGAATTTGGCATTTTTCTTCCTTCTTCCTCAACCATTACTTTGAAAGCTTTTTCGGATGCTGATTTTGGGGGTTGTAGGATTGATAGGAAAAGTACTTCCGGTGCTTGTCATTTTCTTGGTAATTCTCTTGTTGCTTGGTACTCTAGAAAACAAAACTCAGTTGCACAATCCACAGCTGAATCTGAATATGTAGCTGCTGCTAGTACTTGCTCACAAATTCTTTGGATTGTTCAAACACTTAAAGACTATGGGGTTGATCTAGATAGTGTTCCACTGTTCTGTGATAACACTAGTGCCATTTGCATTGCTAAAAACCCCGTGCAACATTCTAGAACTATGCACATTGACATTAGGTATCACTTTCTCCGAGATAACGTTGAAAAAGGAAACATTGTGCTTCACCATGTAGATACCGAACATCAATTGGCTGACATTTTACAAAACCTTTGGATTTCACTCGTTTTTGTTACATTCGTAGTGAAATAGGGGTTATGCATCCGCATGGCTTAAATTGAGGGGGAGTTTTTTTGAAACTTGGGAAGTCTATGTGTGAATCTGAAATTAAAATAATATGAGCATAATATTTCATACATATATGACTTTGTGATTCCTTTTACATGCTGAAAGTTCTTACTACATTACTCGTGTTATACATTTTGTAGTTTTTGCCATGTCTAGGAATTGGAATAATTACTTACACTAAAACTGGTCATGGTCGAACTTTCTTGCTGGTTTGAACTTGTTACATGTTCACAAGTGCTTTTAATCATTAAGAATTCATCAAGTAATCAACTCACATGTTGAGTTTTTATGAACAAATATAAATTGAGAAAAGATCAAGAGAATATGCATGCATCGCACTTCTTCTTTTGAGATGGCTTGTCATTGCACTTAGATATGAACTTGGAAGAAGTTGTATATGACTAAAACCATGTCCTTAAGCTTCTGATTGTCAAATGACATAGGCTTGGCTTGGTTGGTTAGAATAAGGCAGATGCGCATATAATCTCTTGCAAATATCATATGATCAAAATTTATGCTTTGAAAAATAACAAAATGCAGCAACTAGTGTCATGCTATTAGGTTTTGAGATAGTTAAGTTTGTGAGATCATGACTTGCTTAAATTGAAAAATTACATTTGATCTCTAGCATGGCTTACACTACCTTATGTATTTCATTGATGTGATAATGTAAGGTACTTGATAGTATGACTTGGATGAGCTTTGTTTATATGTATATGTTATAATATGCTCATAACAACTAAAGGTGGAGAGAAAATTTGTTTATATGCTCATGACTTGCTGAATACATTGTCAAAGGGGGAGAGATAAGCATGAAGAGAAAGAGAATATGGGTATAAGGAGAGATAATAAAGGGGGGGGAGATTTTCATTTTCTTCTCATTTTACTTTTGATTTACAAAAGGGGGAGAAATTTTTTTCAAAACTTTTAATGAGAATAAGCCAATGTTCGGATTTTAAATGGTGTTGCCAATGCTTTCATCAAGGGGGAGAATGTAAGACCTATGTGTGCTGAATACATTGGCTTGTAGTGAATACACTTGGCTTTGATGATAAAAGTTTTAAATATCACCAAAACACCTTTTTATCAAGGTCCGACTCTAGCTCCAGCTACGATAGATGCTAGGTCCGGCTTCTTGGTAAGGTCCAACTAGCTTTGGTTAGTTCCGGTGAGCTTTATCTTTAGCTCCGGCACGTCCTTGTTAGCTCCAGCATGTCTTTGATAGCTCCGGCATATACTTGATAGCTCCGGCTTGCTTTTGCTAAGCTCCGACGTACTTTGTCTAGCTCTGGTTTTGGGTTGACTAGTTTTGACTAGTTTTTGGTAAGCTCCGATGCTAGGATCTACTAGTTTTGGAAAGCTCCGACGCTAGGTTCTACTAGCTTTTGATAGCTCCGGCTCAAGCTCCGGGTTGCTCTGGCAAGGTCCGGAACTTGACCTAAGTGCTTCTGCTTTTCATTTGCAATGTTTCGTACTTGCTTTACATTGTTGGAAAGATTGCTTAGTATTCATTTGCTAAGTTTTTGGTGTGTTTTGGTTGATATGGATAATATCGTTTCTACTGTGGTTTTGCAACATGCTTATGTGAGGTTCTCACGTAAGGTGTTGTGTTCGGAACTAACTTGAGTCAAGTCGAGGACTTGGGTTCGTATGGATTGGTTGTTTATTCATGTCCAGGTGTTGCTTGAGTTCAAGTCATGGCTGGTGACAGGATCCATTGGACTAGTCTCAGGAGGAGATGAGGTTCCAACAACCAAGTTCGGGAGGAACTGTGGTTGAGCGGGTCAGGAGGTCGCGCAGGATGATTGAATAAAGGGCAGTGCATATGAAGGTCGAAGGAAGGTGTTCGCACGTATGCATGCGGTGCATGACGTGGCAATATGCTTCTAGAGACGGATTATGGAAGGAAGATCTGATCGGAAGGATCGGATCGTATCGGTTGAAGACTTAGGCTGCTAGCTGAGTCGGTTATGGCTCGGTATGGAAATATCGAGTTGGTTATGTTAGGATTTCGTGTGGGTCACGAATTTGAGTTGTTTAGGAATGTGGGATACGTTCCTAAGGTGTTTGGAAGTCTTAAGATTGCTTCTATCTGCGTATAGAAGAATCTTGAGCAGTTATGGAAAGTTACGATTTGTGATCTGAGTAGGATTGGAGTCCTAGTTGAGATTGGGATGGCCTAAGGGCTGGTTATATAAGCAAGGGAAGGCCAAAGCTCATGTAAGACGACTTTGGGGGCTGTTCCTCTTGTGTTCTATTGAATAAAATGCATAGTTTGAAGGAACTTTTGTGCCTTGTTCGTCCAACTTGTTCCAGACAAGTTTTACTCGTCGAGTTTCTGGACAGCACTACCTTTCGTCGGTGGTTTTATCATAACTCGAGTTTTACTGATCCAATTGACGTGATTATTTTTGGGTTGTCTTCACAACTTGATTGTTTATAATCTGTCAAAATTTCACGGTCATTGGATTTGTGGTTTTTGATCTACACGAGTTTCTTTGCAGCATTCCAGAAACTCTTTTTCTCGGGTAGGTCAGATTGACCTTTGTTTTATCTTTCGATCATAACTTGAGTTTTTCTCGACGGATTTGACTAATTCCTTTTGTGTTGTCTTCGTGACTTGATTATCTCTGATATCTATCACTTTTGTCATGGTAAAACACGTTTAGATTAGTCTTTTACACGATTTCTTTAACAGATCGTTTTTCTGCCGAAAGGGTTTGGGGTTTTATTGTTTCCGCTGCGTAAGATTTTTAAATCTACCATTCACCCCCCTCTGGTAGCTTTTCACGTGCTCTTCGATCCTACACATAATCTTACAAATTCCTCACAAAAAGATTTGTTAGTTGAACCAAGGATAATATCATCAACATAAAACTGACAAATAAAGAGATCATTGTCTATGTTCTTTGTAAACAATGTATAATCTGCTTTACCGATCTTAAAACCATTTTCAATTAAGAAATCTATAAGACACTCATACCAAGCTCTAGGAGCTTGTTTAAGGCCGTAGAGAGCCTTACGCAGTTTAAATACGTGGTCGGGGAACTCTTCATCTTCAAACCCAGGGGGTTGCTCCACATACACCTCCTCCTTGATTGGTCCGTTAAGGAAGGTGTTTTTCACATCCATTTGATAGAGCTTGAAATCATGGTGAGTGGCATATGCAAGTAATATTCTAATAGATTCAAGTCTAGCTATGGGAGCAAAGGTCTCATCGAAATCCAAACCTTCGACTTGTGAATACCCTTTGGCCACAAGTCGTGCCTTGTTCCTTGTCACCACCCCGTGTTCGTCTTGCTTGTTGTGGAAGACCCATTTGGTGCCGACGATGTTGGACTTGGGTCTTTCGACTAGTTCCCACACCTCGTTCCGTTTGAAGTTGTTGAGTTCTTCTTGCATGGCCACTACCCAATCCGGATCCTTCAATGCATCCTCAACCCTACGTGGTTCCAAAAAGGATAGAAACGAATAATGCTCACAAAAATTAGCTATGCAAGATCTAGTAGTTACCCCCTTTTGGATGTCACCGATGATGTTGTCGATTGGGTGATCCCTTTGGACGCATTGGTGTACTCTTGGGTGTGGCACTTGCTGTCTTGAATCTTCATGGTCATCTTCTTCTCCCCCTAGATGGTTGCCCTCATTGACTTGTTGATCATTTTCGTCTTCTTGAGGTTGATCTTGTATAGAAGCTCCCCCTTGATCATTGGCCTCCTCTTGTGGTTCATTTTCCTCATGCATATGTAGAGGTGGTTCTTGTGGTCGAACATCACCCAATGCCATTCTTCTCAATGCTTGACAAGGAGCTTCTTCTCTATCTAGTGCACATGGATCAACTTGATCTTTTTGAGAGCCGTTAGTTTCATTGAACACTACGTCACGTGCTACTTCAACAAGTCCGGAGGTCTTGTTGAAGACACGATAGGCGTAAGAGTTTGAATCATAACCAAGCAAGAAACCTTCATCGGACTTCAAAGAAAACTTTGGAGTTCTAGGCTTCTTGTTTAAAATATAGCATTTGGAACCGAAAACTCAAAAATATGAAATATTAGGCTTGTTACCGGTGAGTAGCTCATAGGATGTCTTCTTGAGTAGTCGATGAAGATAAAGTCGATTTATGGCATGGCAAGCCGTGTTGACCGCTTTCGCTCAAAATTGATCCGAGGTCTTGTACTCATCGAGCATTGTTCTCTCCATCTCTATGAGGGTTCTGTTCTTCCTTTCGGCAACTCCATTTTGTTGAGGGGAGTAAGGTGCTGAAAATTCATGCTTTATGCCTTCTTCATCTGGGTACTCCTCAACTTGTGTGTTCTTGAACTCCATGCCATTGTCGCTTCGAATGTTCTTGATCGTCAATGAAAACTCATTTTTTAGCACGCTTGAAAAAATTCTTGAGTGTTCCTTGTGTTTCTGACTTATCATGTAAAAAGAAAACCCAAGTGAAGCGAGAAAAATCATCAACAACTACTAAGCCATATTTGTTACCGCTGATGCTTATGTAAGCAATTGGACCGAATAAGTCCACGTGGAGTAGCTCGAGCGGTCTTGTTGTAGTCATGATGTTCTTAGCGGGATGAGGTGCTCCAACTTGCTTCCCGGCTTGGCACGCGCTACAAGGCCTGTCTTTCTCAAAAACAACATCCTTCAAACTTCAGATGTGATTGCCCTTGAGGAGTTTTTGAAGATTCCTCATACCAACATGCGCTATCCATCTATGCCATAGCCAACCCATGTTGGTCTTTGCAATCAAGCATGTGTCAAGTTCAGCTTTATCTTTGTTGAAGTCAACAAGGTAAATATTTCCCTTTAACATACCCTTGAATGCAATGGAACCATCACTCTCCTAGAGACGGTCACACCCTCATTAGTGAACAAGCAATTATAACCTTTGTCACATAATTGAGATATGGACAACAGGTTATAATCTAAGGAATCAACATGTAGCACATGAGAAACCGTATGTTGAGATGATATGGCAATTTTACCGGTACCAAGCACCTTTCCTTGACTATTGTCTCCAAAATAGATGCCCTTGCTTGGATCCTTATTTTCTTCATACTCAACGAACATCCTTCTTTCTCCGGTCATGTGGTTGGTGCATCCACTGTCCAACACCATTTTAGATCCACCGGAGGAATAGGCCTACAAAAACAAATCATGCCTTGGTTATAGGTACCCAAGCTTGCTTGGGTCCTTTTAGGTTAGTCACAAGGGATTTAGGCACCCACACATGAGACTTGGTGTTCCCATGGCGTGGCCCAACATAATGAGCATAAATCTTACCAGAATTACTTCTCATTAAAACATAAGATGCATCAAAGGTTCTAAAAAGCAACTGTTGTTGTTTATATACAGGACTAGTCCGGGAGATCGGACTTGTCCGGAGGACTGGACTTGTCCGTGTCCCGACCGTACTAGTCCGGTGATCATATGTGTTGGATGTGTTAACATTGGACTTTCCAGTTTGAGAGGGTCTTCCCTTTACAAAGGCAATGCTCTCCTTGTTATTCTTATGGCTTCTAGCGTGTTGCTTTTCACCATAAGAGTAACCAATGCCATATTTGACATTTGGAGGTCTTGTGACCAAGTATGCACTACGTGCATATTTGATCTTCTTTTTGTCAAATATGCCATTTTGTGAAGGATGCTTGTCCTTGGTAGAGGTTGACTTGTCTTTCAAGCTGGTGTCAACTTTACCACATGCACAAGTAGAAGCAGTTTTAGTTTTAAGGGGTTGAGAAGGCGAGCTTGAAGAGGATGAAGGGTCACTTTGCTTGAGTGAATCAACTTGTACATCAAGAATCTTGTTAACCTTGAATAGGTTAGCAAGTTCGTCTTTGATTGTAACATTTGAGTCGCTTAACTCCAAGCAAGCTTCCTTGCTTGAAGCTAACTCAAGCTCTAGTGACTTGCTTCGCTCCTTTTCAAGTTCTAGAAGCTTGTCAAGTTCAACATATTCTTCCTTTTGGGAGATAATCATGTCTTCTTGATGGTTTATCAACTTCTCCTTCTCAACAAGTTGATCAAGTAGAAATTTCATTTTTGCAGCTGTTTTCTTATCTAAGCCAATAAGCATATCTTCATTATCACTAGATATTTCACTATCACTAGAATAGGAATGTACGGAAGAGGGTTTGGTTTTTACCTTGCATTTACCTTCCTTTGCCATGAGGCAAGTGCCGTTCCCCTTCCATGCGCCGAGAGTGGGGAAGAGAGCGGACTTCTTGGATGTCTTCTTAATGGCTATGCTAGCCATCTCCTCTTCTTCTTCGGATGAGGACTCATCATTTGAGTCCCACTCTTTCCCTAGATGCGCTTGTTGAGCTTGCTTCTTCTTCTTGAAGAATTTCTTGGGTTGAGGCTTCGTTTCCTTGGTCTTCTTCTTGTTCTCTTCATATGGGCAATCAACTATAATGTGGCTATACTCACCACAGTTATAGCATGCCCGCCTCAACTTCGGTCTTGATTTTTCCTTGTACTTCCCTTCACTTGATTTAGCCCCTTGTGTTTTCTTCATCATTCTTTTGAATTTCTACATGAATAGTATCATGCCATCTTCATCCAAGTCGCTGCTCTCATCATCACCGTCTTCTTCCAGTTGAGCTTCTCGAGCTTCCTTAGACAAGGGCTTGAGAGTGCACTTTAAAGCGACCCCTTTCTTCTTTGTCGAGGTGAGATCAGCAATCTCTTTAACATGCTTGGCCTGCTTTTCCTTCATCTCAAAGTTGATGATTTTCCCAAGTATCTCATCCGGGGTCATCTTCTTGTACCCGGGTCTTTCCCGTATCATCGAGCACAAGGTGACATTGTGAGGCATGAAAGCTCTAAGAATGAGCTTCATCACCTCGTGGTCGTTCCAATTCTTGCTTCCGTATGCTCGCACCTTGTTGATGAGCATCTTTAGTCGGTTGTACATGTCTTGTGGCAACTCATCTTCTAGGATGTATGCAGCGGAAATATGCTTGTAATTGAAGTGTTACACAACTATGAACTAGGATATACCACAAGTTATCTTATTTTCAATGTTTCAACGTAAAGTGAACAAGATTGATTGAAACCCTAGATCGATATGAAGAGTAAGAACGACGTGCAGAAAGTAAGAACACATGCACTTTATCCTGTGGTTCGGTTCCCACAGAGGCAACCTACATCCACGTTGAGGAGTCCACAAAAGGATCGGGTCTTCTCCAACCCTACCCTCGTCGGATTGCCACGGAGGCCAATCCTCTTCACTAATCACAAAGGGGAAATAATCGAATTCAAGGGGCCCTCTCACACATTGAGGGCTCCCCAAGATTACAAGAAGAACACCACCAAGAACACACTCCTAAGATCACAATGAAAACAACATGAGTGTGTTAGGGAATCAAACCAAGAGCTCAATGAGTGAAGAATCGTGTCTCTCCAATGATCCAAAGTGTATCCTCAAGGGATTGATCTTTCTTGCGATTGATTTCGTGGAGAGAGGTGTTTTCTAGGCTCATGGAAGGTGTGATGGTGCAGGGGGTTGAAAGATCTGAAATATGGGTCGTGCACACCTATTTATATGGGGTTTCCAAAAGTTACCGTTAGGGTTCAGAGAGATCGGACTAGGCCGTGGTGGACACCGGACTAGTCCGGTGTGCTCCGTGTAGCAAACCCTTGGTTTCCCGAAATATCGGACTTGTCCGGCTGAAAGCGGACATGTCCGATTTTGTTTCTGGAATTCTTCGGACTAGTCCGATGGATATCGGACTTGTCCGGATAAGTGAAACCCTAAGTGAATTTTGGGAACAAGTCCGCCCTTGGAGGACTTGTCCGATTTTGGTTAGAGGATTTTCGGACTAGTCCATGCTAATATCGGACTTGTCCGATTGACATCAAAAATATATCAGACTAGTCCGGTGTGTTATCGGACTTGTCCGATTTTGTTCAACTTGTGAAGTGTTTGGGGGACTAGTTCGCACTAGGGACGACTAGTCCAATTCTAGTCAGAGAGATATCGGACTAGTCCGTGGAGATATCGAACTAGTCCGGTCAGTGAAAAACTGGACTGAGAGGACAAGTCCGCATTGTGAGGACTTGTCCGATCTTGTGCAGAAAGATATTGGACTAGTTAGGAGTCAATCGAACTAGTCATGTCCTGTATAAATTTGTGCAACGTGTGAGATTATTTGTGCTTGAGATCTTTGGGTGTGTTTCATTAACACACTCCATACGCAATGATCTACTCCACTTGTTTCTTGAGCTCTTTTCCGCATTGCTCCTCATTCTCCTTTTTTTGGCACTTTGCTCATTTTCTCATAAGAACATGTGCTCATCCCAACAAAGTGGTTAGGATCTCATTTGCTTGTCATAAATCAACCAAAACCCACAATGGATTCCTAGATGCTCTTTCAGTCGGCAACTCAGGAGGAGGCCCCGGGAGTGGTTCTGTCGGAGTTGGCAGAGGCACACCAGTGTAGGGTGGCTGTGTTGCCGGTGGTTCTGGCGGAGGCCCAGATGAAATGACCTCGCCTGTTACGCCATCATCATGACCTGCGGCTTCAGGGTCGCCGAAGGTGGAGGCTCGCTGGAGCTTCTGGGGACGTCGGTAAGACATTCTTGCCAATGCTTGCTTTATTATCTCCCCTGCCTTTGTTGATTGTTCAGGGCTTGATCTTGATTTGTATGGCTACGTCAGTTGTTGTGAGGCCCTTATTGCTGGGGGTAGTGCCCGGAAGCTCTTCGAAGGCAGCTGAGGAGGCTACGGCTGCGCCGGTGGGGAAGCCCGCCAAGCTTGTTCAGGGGAGCGCTGCTCCGGCGTCCATGCCCAACGCGGGTAGTGAAGCATTTCCGGCTGCATCTCAAGCTGTCGCACCGGAGGCTTTGAGGGAGCTTGGTATCCATCATAAGATTGCTACCCCATAACTTCAAAAAAAAGTGGTCAAGCAGAAAAATCTAATGAGCAAATTAAGAATATTCTGCTAAAGGCCGTCTTGGAAATGGGAACGAGATGGAAGCATAAGCTACCCAACACATTGTGGGCTTACCGTACTGCCTACAAAACCCCCATCCGCATGTCTCCTTTCCAACTTGTCTATGGGAAGACTTGCCATCTTCTTGTATAATTGTAACATAGAGCTTATTGGGCCATCAAGCAGAGGAAAATGGACCTTCATGAAGCTGGAAAACATAGATTGAAGAAAATTTTATAGTTGGAAGAGGGGAGAGATAAGGCGTACCATAGTGCCAAAATCTACAAGGAAAGAACCGAAAGATGGCATGATAAGAGGATCACGCCCAAAGAGTTCAAACCTGGAGATAAAGTTTTACTCTTGAACTCCAGGGTTAAACTCTTTGGGCATGGGAAGCTTATAAGTAAATGGGAAGGACCCTTCACCATAGTAGAAACCTCATCCCATGGAGCAATCACACTCCAAGGTGATGATGACCAGCTATTTAAAATGAATGGGCACGAACTTAAATTATTTCTTGAATCCCAAAAGGAGGAGGCATAAAAAGAAATTGATGTGATAAATCTTATTTATTTTCAAGCCGTTTCTTTAAATCTTGTCTGAAATCTACGACCAATTGATAGCCCATCTAGTTAAGCATCTATGGGACCCATGAAGCCAACCCATGAAAACCTGGCCGGAGCAGCGCAAAAAGAGGTTCGGCCAAACCCTAGGGTCGGCCGACTCCTCCTTCGGCCGTTGATGTTCTATTTTCTCGTGCAGACTTTCTCGATATATCCCAACAAGACTCTCGGTGCTATCGTATTTTCCCCGCTTATTTATTGAAGGGAACAGAGAGGGGAACCTTGCACCATCCTGAAAAATCTATCTCCTGTTCCTCCCATCCAAGTCATGACCGAGAAGAAAATTGTGCCTCATGCCTGCTCTAGCTCAATCTCAACTTGGGTGGAGACATTGCGTCGACCAATGACCACTCCACCCTCGCATTGGAGTCTGCCATGGCATTAGATGTTGTACCTCTCGCCATGATTCCACCACTAACGAAGACTCCGCGTGGGCGTAGCACCACACCTCGTGGTGCTGCACGATCGCTCTCCCCTCGGAGGATGCCCATGAAGTCCACGACACCTACATGTGGTTCGACTACAGCTCGCCTTAAGCCAGTCAAGAACCGTCTTTTTCCGGAAAAAGACGAGCCTCTCCCAAAGCTATAGCCTGACGAGGAGTTTATGTACACTCTGAAGACCAAGGATGGTGACGTAGTGAGCCACCACTACAAGTCACCTACGCGTACCTTGCCTGAGCGTGTGGGAGATTGCTTTATTATCCACGGGGTGCACAAGTCTGAAGGAGGCTATGCAAAAGACTTTTTCAAGCAAGTGATAATTTGGCGATGGAGGAGTCGACAGGCTCGTCATCCTCTAAAATTAGGCATCACCTCTCGCCACCTTCCATCAGAGGGCCACCTGGCCAATTTGGGGACAGCGATGGGAAATCTCTTCGTGTCTCTAAAGTGGCACATCTTTCTAAGGAGTTAGCTTCTCTCCGTTTGGAGAATAAGAAGCTATCAGACTTAGTCGCTGAAGGCGCATAGAGAGGGCAGAACTGAAGGATGAGCTTATCTCCCTCAAGGAGGAGATTGATGGTGTTCGCCGTGGCATGAGTGCCAAGCTGCAGCGCGTGCAATGCCGTTGAGAAGATCGACATCTACAACGCTCCATAGTTTAGATGTCCTGACCGCATAGGATGCTTACTAGTTTAAGTTTAGTTTTATTCCAAATTTTTATTTCTTATGTTTAGATTGAATAATGTAAGAATCCCAAATATTTTGAATTCAATAAAGTGAACTTACTGGTTCATCTAACCCATAAAGTCCCCCATTTAGTTTATTTTTGCTGAATAAAGAGTCCAGGGAACAAGTGTGGGAGAGGCACCCCAAATTGTGAAATCCCGATGTGCAAAAATAGCGTTGCATCCCAAAACACGTCGCAACTGAACATACGACTCAACACATTGAAACAGAGCAATAGAGAGGCCAGAAAGGGGTCGGCCAAACCCCCTAGTCGGCCGACCTGGTGTGGGCCCCACATGGCTCCATTTCGCTCCACAAGTTTGGTTTGGATCTCTTATCTCCAAAATATGTGCTACTCTGCTTATTAAGTTGATTTCCTATTTAAAACGAATCAACTCAACATTCGAGATTAAAACTCGGTAGTCAAAATTTGCTTGAACTAAAAACATAAATACTTTATATTTCAATTTATTGCTTTGTTTGTGATTCCCACAACTGAAGTAGGAAAGACGCGCCATCTATGTATTTGACTAGTGTGATATAGTAAATGAGTTATTCGAGGAGTTATCTCTTTGCTTGAAATTGATTTTGATGTTTGCAAAAAATTGGAGTCTTGAACTTTGCCTGATTCTCTCATTGATAATTAAAAATACCCACCAAGGCCATATGATACACTTATTGAAAACCACATGCATATGCCACTTTGTTTTTCATTAAAATTTATCAATCTCATGATCCAATTGAGTGACATGCATGAACTTTTGACTTAGAAATTCTTGTGCACCTTGTTCCCGCAAAATATCTCACATTGAGAATTTGCATCCACCATTCATTATCCAATAAAAAACTCCATACAATATGATTATCAAAATCTCCCGACAACATAAAAAGGATTAGAAGACTTGGCTACGAAAAAAAAGCATCTACTCTTCAAGAGAGGAAGTATGCCAAAAAAAAAGAGAGAAAAAGTAGCCATGTTTCATCCTTAAAGAGAGAAAACCATGGAGTCCACATTTATCTATTCCATTCATGTGCTCAAGGATTATCTTTGTTAAATTGTTTGTTGCATAAGTCTCTCATGGGATCAAGTTTTTGACTTAGTAATATATGAATTGCAATGTGTGCCACATTTATCCCTACCAAGCTCCAGATATATCCATACTTAGTATAGGGACAAAATTGGCAAAACATGCCAAGGTGAGGATCAAAACACTTTTAGAGATTCCAAATGAGAGATAAGGGAAATTGTTTCTTTGACTTTCCGAATATAGCAAATCGTCACATGATTTTGGCAGGGGAAGATGCAAGGGAACTACATGCAAACCATTCCGCTCTTTAAAAACCCAAGATTGATGTGGTAGTAGCATTCCAAAAAAGGGAATTCATGAACTGAGGTATGAGTTGAAATATCTAGTATTCTCATTTTCTAACTTATAGCAAATTCATGACAACACCTTAGTTGTTCTTCTTGCCTTCACTTGAGGACAAGCAAAGGACTAAGTGTGGGGGAGTTTCTTGAAGGTCCTTAAGTGCCATATTTAGACCGTCAATTCACCTCATAATGTGCACAAAAGAGAAACACAACATAGTGGTAAGTTTAAAAACTAACCAATTCCGCAAGTGTTGGTGTTTATTTGTATGCATGTGAATTATACCCAAAAATACAAAGACATGCAGAGAGTAATCCATTAAATTGGATTTAACGAATTAGTCGACACCACATGTCATCACATGGATCAAAAGGCCCACAAAAAGTAGTATCCGAGGCCATCCAACGGTGTAGCACCGATATCAATGGATGGGACCCACCTGTTAGTGACCTGGAGAAAGCACACGCGAAACGATGCAAAGACTAGGTCGGCTTGGTCCTCATGCCAAACTAGGTCAATCACCACGTCTTGGCTCCTCCCGGCTTCCTGAAAACATTAATAACTGATTCATGCGCATTTGCTTGTGGGAAATGACCCTTCTGTACCTATAAATAGCACCCCACACCTCACTTCACACACACACCAAAAGTTGATAATGGAATACCACTCCTAAGGTTTAGAGTAGTCCTAGAGGCTGCCAAGTAGAAGGAGAGTGTGGTGAAGAGTCTAGGAGGAGGAGGCTTGGGCCTGTCGAGTCCCTCTTCTACACTTGTACCCCTACAAATGTTTGATTTAAAATCAAGTAAGCCTTTGTGAATTCTTTTCAAGTTCGATTTTAAATTCAAGGTATTTTGCACAATTAGTAACTTGTGGGTTCGTTGCTTTAATTTATTAGAATCTCTAGTTGTAGCTTTGTGTTCGAAACAACTAGAGTTGTGATTTAGAATGTAGGCGTGGTGCTTAGGATAGAAATCACCAGTGAATATCTCGTAGACCCACGGATTCAAGAGGTAGGCAGTAGGTGGTGACAGCCCTATCTATCCCCAGTAATCCTCTAGGTTCGGCTATGCCATACGCTCTTGGCGGGAGTCATCCTTGTGTTGCTAGGGGTAAACCCGTGCCCGAAGCAAGTCGCTACCACAAATTTCTTTAAATTAGAATCAATACATTGAGTTCCTCTCTCTTCCTTGCCTACCAAAAAATTTGTGTCCTTGGGCGAATTAGTTTGTAAGATTAACTCTCACGTTCTTTGGATTCGATACCCTTGGGAATACTATTTAAGGGGAAGTGCTACACGACATTTTCCGTGCACTTACGGATTTCTATCTATGATGTAAGAAACATCAACAGCCATGTTCTCAGTTTTGCTCCCACTTGGATGCCTTCTAGCCTGTCTCGCTCTCGCATCAGGATGAACTAGCAGTAGAGTAAGGCAGTTGCTCGGCTGGCACATCGGAGAGAAAAGTAGATGGATTTGCTACGTGTCCATCCCTCTTCGCGAAATGTGCGGAGATGAGTTTTTACTCTTCATCGCATAGGCGACGGCTGGGCTCGACCTCTAAGGGTCCTTGTTCTTCCTCGCAATGCTGGAAGTGCTCGGCCTGCAACTGCACCACCTATCGTCGAACTCCTTCGCTGTGGCAGCTGTATTCGTCCACTTATGCAAGGCGTTCATGGGCGTATGACCATCAGTGGAGCTGTTTTGTTACTTCTTCTTGTAGAAGACCACTGAAAACAGTTCGACAAGCCAGCTGGTGGGCTACTACTTCCAGCAGCGAAGCAAAACCTCAAAGTTGTACCTCGCATGCTTTGAGCCATCCAAGTGGGACCCCTAGAGGGAGAGTTAGGTAATTGTGAGGACCGACTCCCATGCCTGCCTGAGCATGCCCATAGGGGACCCAACTTTTGAGCGCACCTCCTGGGAAGAATTCTTGAAGCTGAAGAAGGAGTACAAGCCCATGTTAGTGAGCATCCTGCAATCGGCACGAGAGGGCATGACCTCCCTAATGGTGTTGAAGGACTTCCTGTCCTGCCGCATTGCTCACCTCCAGTAGCACGAGCACTAGGCCTGTTGGTACTCCAGCGAGCATGACTTGTGTCGGCTGGAGGTTGGGCTTGGATCGGACCCGAGCCTGTAAATTCTAGTGGGGATGCTGACGGTGGTTAGCAGCGACACTATAGATGATGATCACATTACTTTTCAGGGCGCCTGCCTTCCATTCTTCATGACTCCCAAGCTGAGGTCGAAGGTGTTGAGTGAGATACTGAAGCTGAACAACATCAGCCCATTCGACGGCAGGCGGGAGACTCGTCTCGGGCATTGGCCATCTTGAGGTTGGGCTACACAGGGAGCCAGCATGGGCCCATGCCCACTTCGTGCCCTATCGCGAGGACAGAAGGGAGGACCACATCATCCTCCAATAGGGGGAAGGAGAGGCAACCAGTACCCACCTCCGTGCTGCAGAAGCGGTCCCACATGCCATCAAGGAGCACAGACACCGCGGGTCGGCATCTCGAGGTATGCCTATCGAGGCCGAGCGATGGAACCTCGAGCAGGAATGCCTCCGCCCTTGAATAGAATTTGTAGAAGGTCGTGCATGGGGATGGAACTCCAGTATCCCATCGCCGAACGAAGGAGTCCCAAATAGCGGACGTTGCTATCATCGACTTGGACTCTAGTGCCAGCGACAGCTCTATGAGCGCTGTAGTTGCGCAGCCCCGGGCTGGGGGCCCGGGGCTACAACTACCCTGGTGGTGAGCGGGGCGAAGAGCGCTGGCATGGGCTTCGAAGGAAGCATGGACAGATCCACGCTGGTGGATACGTCAAAGCAAGCCACCCCTACATTGTGAGAGACGGTGGTGGGGGCGCCAACCTCGTTGACAGGGCGAGGATGCCCCAAACTCTCGTGCAAGCCTAGAAGACAGGCCCGCTGGAGCTGGCTGGCCTGGCGGTAAGGCATGCTTACCAAGTTTAGTGATGTTGCTTTGATTACCTCTTTTGTCTAACGAAGCCCAACCTTGGCTCTGTAGGGTGTCGCCGGCCAACATAGCACACTTGGCGCTGCATGGGACGTGTATGACGGTCCTGACATCCACCGGTGCTCGTAGTCCGGCGGCGACCCTGGCCCCCACGCAGCCCAACAGATGGACTCCTCTGCCTGAAGATATCGTACTCGCGATTGTGGCCGCCCCCAAGGGTGGCACGGCTCGTCCAAGCGGCGCGCGGGGCCCTGAAGCAGGGCGCTCCAGTTTCAAGTAGTGTTGCGGTCTTTGCGGTGGAGTCTCGCGCTCCCACAACAAATTAAGTAGACGGGGTCCAGGTAGCACTGGGCAACAACACATCTGCTCTAGTCGATGCGGCTAGGCCCGGTGGAGAGGACGCGCCTACTCCCATTGATGTGCCTGACTCAAACATCGTGGGTGCGCATGGAGGCGACTCACCAGCAGCGAGCGGCAATACACCCGCAGTGGAGGAAGATGTCGTGCAGGCTGGAGACTTGCCTGTAGTAGGCCACGATGCACTCACGATGGAGGACGACACACCTCCTCTCGAGGCTTCTGCCCGGACGTCCTCAAGCTCCTTGGTGCCGGTGGCAGACGCCGAGGAGGCTGATGTGATCGAGAGGTAGCCACTAGGGGCAATAGCTGCACTGATCACCCTTTTCGAGGCCATTATTGTGGCCCACCTCGGCTTGCGCCATGTGCAGGCTACGCTCGAAAGAGAGTGGGGGAGTCTTCGCGCGAGGGAGGAACATCTTGATGGGGAGGAGAAGCTCATGGAAAAGGAGCGAAGGATGATGAAGCAGACTGACGCCAAGACGCAGAGGCTCCTGGAAGAGGCCCACGAAGCTTGAACTGCCTCTGATGCCCTCCTCACGGCTTGTGAGGATATGCGGCTAGATCTCGTCCGCTGCAAGATCGTCGTTGCTGAACGGGAGCGGGCGCAGTGGGAGAAGGAGGAGGGGGCTACCCTTAGGCTCCAGCTTGTCCGAGGTCTTCAACTGCCGCGAAGATGACTTGGCGCATGAGCGGGAACATATGGAGAAGGAGCATCAAGACGTGTGGGACCTCGAGCTTGACGTCATGCTCGGAGAGGGCGACCTAGAACGCTGCACCCAAAAGCTCATCGACTGGGAGATGGCTTTGGCCGCCAGGGAGTCAGAGTTGTCCGAAAAGGGCTCGAACGCCCTAGAGACGGTGTGACAAGAGGTAAAGGACCTCCAGGCCTCTCGTGCAGCTGACACACAAGGGGTCTGAGATTTCTTGTGCCGCGCCAATGCGACATTAGAACCTTTTGGCCTTGGTCCCGTGCCAAGGGTGGAGCCAGCGCAATGTGGGCCAGCTGCTCCCTGCCCTCGACTCTATCTGCTCGAAGATGAGGGTGATGGGTGTAGTCGTCAACGAGCGGTTGGAGACCGAAGGGAGGTAGCTGGCAGAGAAGGTGGTCTGCCGCGTGCTGGTGTGCTTCTGGAGTTGGTACTTGGAGATCACCCTGGAGCCGGAGGCCAAGGGCCCCTTTGAGCCGTGAGAGGGGGAGGCGAGGGCTGCAGTCAAAGACCTTGCCGTGCAGGTGGCCTTAGAGTTCAAGTTTGAGTGTGGCGGATGGCTCCCCAGGCCCCAGGCACAACGCCTTTGTATCCAGGGCTTGACCCTCTGTAAATAATCTTTTATGAATTTGATTTCATGTCTTCCTTCTTGACTTTGTCTTGCACTTTTCAACCTATTCACCCGAGTTCTTAGTATCATAAGGGCCCAAAGAATTTTGCTAATCTCGTTAGCTTTAGACAGCAACATTTGTGCACTTTGACATAGCCAATCTTTCACCTTTTGTTGCAAGTCGTGGCAACTTCAACGTCCTACCTATGGAACCCCTAGAGGCCCCCTGGCAGGTGTGGCCAGCTGGTTGGGCACACCTGCGACATAGTTGTGGGATGTCGATGGCGAACGCTCCGATGGAGCTCGGGAGTATGAGGGTAGACATCAGCGCCCCCCCCCCCCCCGAGGAGCACCAAATTCTTGTGAGATGATGTTCGTGGGCTCCTTGAGGAGCATTGGATGCTTGAGAGATAACACCGCTGGGCCCCCTTGGGAGCATCGGGCTTTGGGAGTTGACGTTGGCGAGCCCCGTGGGGAGCGTCGAGACTTAAAGGTTGACGCCAGCAGACCCCCTGGGAGGCACCGGGCTTGCATTGGGATCCATGGTCGTCTTCAAAGGAGTCTCTGACAGCTTCACATCGATTGCTCTTGCCTGAAAGTCATGCAGCAGCATGAATGATCCTCTTGCTTGCACAGCCGCTATGAAGACACCAAGCAGCGGCACCTGCCTTCAACGCGTAGAAAAGTCCACGGCGGCCCTCTGGGAGGTGCCGGAGCTGGATACTCTGGCGGCACCCACCATCAATGCCTAGAATGTTGACGGCGGGCCCCCAGAAGGTGCCAGAGCTGGATGCTCTGGCGGCACCCATCACCAAAGCATGGAACGTTGACGGCGGCCCCCTGGGTGGTCCTGGAGCTAGATGCTCCGGCGACGCTCATCATCAATGCGTGGAATGTCAACAGTGGGCCCCCTGGAGGATAGGAGACCAAAGGAACCTTATTAACAACAAGAGCAGAATGGGAGAGCATACTCACGCATCGGCGCCCATTGTTATTATGTAGAATAGCGTCAGTAGGCCCCTTGGCAGGTCTCGGAGCTGGATGCTGCAGTGGTGCCCATCATCAATGCGTAGATTTCTCGGCGGCGGCCCCTGAGGGGGCGTGAACCCCGCCAATATGGCCATTGATATTACTTGAACCAACCCGCCCTATATGACCTGCACACAAGATAGAGTAGGAGTAATTTTGCTCGCTGGTCACTTCTCCCTGCTTTGTAGTTTCGTTACGTCTTACGGTCCTGGGCGGGCACATGTGGCTTGGGTAATTCAGTGCGTTAGTGTCCAGGGCCCGGCCCCCGCCTTACCTAGGGTGTGAGCCTTCTGTCCCACAGTACTTAGTCGTAGTGCTGGGAGGTAGGGTCCACACGCTTAGGGTACGGGACCAGGCTAAGCAGGCTACACACCCTGGACCTCTCGCTCATCGTAGGCCTTTCTAGGGGAGACCGTCTGGCGCCACGAGACCCCAAGCAAGGGAGTGGTTGAGACAACCCAAAGCACATTGCAGGTACCTCAGACAGGGCTGCCTGCAGTAGGATTACAAAACTCCACTAGGGGCGAAACAGAGAGAAAAAATGACCAAGCATACGAAGAACAGTATGCAAGAATGAGCATGGTTTGATGATCGTAAAATTAATGAGTAATTATATGAACATGCGAAAACACAGGGCAAGACAGATTCTTTTAACTGGATATTCGTAGGAGGAGGCAGGCTTTACAAGAAGGAAACAATAGGCTCTGGATGATAAGGGAGGCAAAGTGTGTTGGCTTAGGATACAGGAAAAGACTAGTCAGACTGTACACTCTGGATCAGACCACCCAAAGCTTAGTTGTTCTGAGCACTGCTCCTGGACGCTACGAAACCTTTACACTGTCCTACCACTATGCTAGGGGTAAAACTTACAGAGGTTCTCTATGTTCTGAAGGTTTGAAAGGGGCTCTCCTTCCTCCATAGCTAGGAGAACACAACCGGGGCAGGATACCTTTGTCACCCAGAAGGGGCCCTCCCAGCTGAGGGAGAGTTTGTTCAAACCTTCGCGATTAAGTATGCTCTACAGCACCAGGTCACCCACCTGAAGTTCTCTGCTCTGCACAAACTGTTCCTGGTAGCGCCAGAGCGCTTGCTGGTATCGTGCATTTCAGACGGCTGCAAGTCATCTTCCCTCGTCAACGGGGTCGATATATTCGCGCTGGAGCTGGTCCTGTGCTGCTTCATCGTATGATTGATCACAGGGGGAGCCCATGGTGATTTTTGGGTGGAGAATGGCCTCAACCCCGTACACCATGAAGAAAGGCATTTCCCCCGTGGCCCGACTGGGTGATGTCCGGCTAGCCCACAGCGTGCACGGAAGTTTGTTAACCCACTTGGTACCATGCTTCACCAAGACGTCCACGATACCTTTATATATATTATTCTTAACTCGAACATGCTGCGTAACTTCCTTATCAACTCAACCATAATTTCTCTCAAACTTGTTTGCTAGACCTCATCTTCTCCCTAAGACTAGTGCAATGGATCCTATCACCAGCCATGACCTGACCTCGAGCAACACCTGTACATGAACCAACAACAAAATCTTTCGAGCACAAGTCTTCGACTTGACTCACATTAGTCCGATAACCACAACACCTTATGTGAGCACCTCACATAAGCATGTTGCAAACATAGAAAGAATATATCTACCATGATCAGCAGACACATCAATAACTTAGTCCAAGAGTACTAAGCAAACCTTCCCACAAGTGTAAAGCAAGTTTAAAACATTGCAAGTGAAAAACATTGCAGTCGCATGATTATTTCAGCACGTAGAAAGTTCAAACAGTCCTAAACAACTGCTATGCATTATACAAGAAAAATTTGGACATTCCAAAACACAAAACATGTCCAGCTCATGTGCATGATAAAATCCCGAAAGTTCGGATAGTTCGAAGTGGGCCTCTTGAATATATTCAAAACATTTCATATAAACCTTCACGTTTAACATATTTGCTAATGTATTCAGCACATAGATCTCACAATCTCCGCCTCGATGAATGCATTGGAAACACCACTACGAAACCGAACATTGGCTCATTCACGTTTCATGAAAAGTTTTGATAAAAGAAAATTTCTCCCCTTTTTTGAAATCAAAAATCAAATGATAAGAAAACAAAAAATTCTCCCCCTAAGGATGTACACTCCCCCTGAGATGAATCGTGCCATAACACTTATGAATGTGCAATATGTGACCAATTTACCCCCCCTTGACAATGTATTCATCAAGGTTCAAAACAAAAATTTTAATGTGTATATACATATAAAACAAAGCTCATCCAAGCCATACTATCAAGTAACATACACTATCACATCAATAAAATACATAAAGTAGTGTAAGCCATGCAAGAGATCAAGTGTAATTTTTCAATTTGAGAAAGTCATGATCTCACAAACTTAACTATTTCAAAAACCTGAAAGCATGACACATGTTGCTGCATTTTTAATTTTTCATTATCATTTAAAGCATAAATTTTGATCATATGACATTTGCAAGAGATTATATGCAGCATCCGCCTTATTCTAACCAACCAAGCCAAACCTATATCATTTGACAATCAGAAGCCTAAGGACATGGTTTTAGTCATACACAACTCCTTTCAAGTTCATATCAAAGAGCAACGATAAGCAATATCAAAAGAAGTGCGATGCATGCATATTCTCATGATCTTTTCAGATTTTTTATTTGATCATAAAAGCTCAACATGTGGGCTATTGATTGATTAATTTTTCATGATTAAAAGCACTAGTGAGCATGCAACAAGTTCAAAATAGCAAGAAAGTTGTTCAAAACAACAACCGGGTGACTCGTTTGTGCAAGCTTCTAATAATTTGTTGTGGAGGATGCCTTTTGAGGATCCAGAGAATAGTAGACACTTCACAAACTTCTTCTTCTTCATCTTCATCACAAATTGATGAGATTATGACTTGAGGACGATCTGGACCATCAATGGTGCTCGTCAGTGCTGGTTGTGAATCAGAATCAGGAGTTGGAACGATGTCATTAGCTGCTGAATTTTCAGGCAGCAGCACCACTTCTTCCTCATCTTCAATGAAAATACTCTTCCCCTGCGGGTATGCATCTTGACCTCCAGTATTAGAGCTAATACCTGGGCTAGCTTCATCAAAAGAAACCTCACAAGTCTCAACAATTTTGTTAGTGTCAAGTAAAAGCACACAGTAGCCTCTAGTATGAGATGGATAACCAAAAAGCATGCCATCAACAAATCTGGCTTCGAATTTATCAAGATTACCAAGTTTATTAAAAAAGGATTTGCAACCAAAGAACATAAAGTGTGTGACAATAGGCCTATGTCCAAACTGAAACTCATATGGTGTTTTTCCTAGCTTAGCACGCAACAAAACTTGATTTGAGACATAACAAGCGGTTGCAATTGCGTCAGCTCAAAACTTCCTAGGAGTTTGATATTCATCAAACATAGTCCTAGCCATCTCAACTAAGGTTCTGTTCTTTCTCTCTACAACACATTTTTGTTAAGGTACATATGGTGAAGAAAATTGATATCTATTCAATTTTCAGCACAAAAGTGATCAAAAGATTAGTTTTTAAATTTAATTCTATTATCACTTCTAGTTGCTTTAAAAGATCCTGGGTAGTCAAGTGAAAGTCTAAGAACTAAACTTCTAAAGTGAATAAAAGCTTCATTCTTAGATTTCATAAAGTAAATCCAAGAGTATCTAGAATAGTCTATAACAATTACAAGCACATAACACATACCTCCAAAAGATTAAACAGATGAGGGACCTACAATGTCAAGGTGTAAAAGTTGTGTCAGTGCTGTTGTCATGGTCATTGTGAGTGGAGCATGTGAACCTACAACCATTTTAGCATGTCTATAAGAAAATCAAACAATTTCTTTCCCCCCTTTAATCTTAGACAGCCCACGTATGCGACCTAGAACACTAACACGTGTGAGATGATCAAAGCCTACGTAACGAAGTCTACAATGCAAAAAATATAAGTCTTTTGAAT
Organism: Tuctoria greenei; assembly: GCA_036927565.1. Classification (NCBI taxonomy): domain Eukaryota; kingdom Viridiplantae; phylum Streptophyta; class Magnoliopsida; order Poales; family Poaceae; genus Tuctoria; species Tuctoria greenei. The sequence continues at coordinate 100,010,514 of JAYESD010000010.1, forward strand.
CAGTAGAAACTAGACACCTATGATTTGAGGATGACATATAAAAATCAACTTTAAAAACTCCACCAAATCGAGACATGTTAAACATAAGCTCACCATTTGAATCTACAGCCTTGCAACAATTTTTAGAGAAAATAATCTCAAGATTTTTATCCAGCAATCGTGAAACACAAGGAAAGTTGTATTTAAAATCTTTAATCTTTCAAAGTGTAGTGATTATTATCTCTAACCGAACCCTTAGCAATTATAAGAGTTGTAGAATTGTCAGTAAAAGTAACATTCTTTACACATGACACAAAAGAGAGGGAGTCAAATCATTCTTTGTTGCCAGTCATGTGGCGTGAGCAACTTGAATCCACAAGTCAAAAGTTCTTTCTCGAGCATGTATGAATGTAGGCCTAGAGGGGGGGGTGAATAGGCCTTCTTGAATTTTCTCGGTTCCTGTAACACTCAACAACAAAGTCAATACCAGAGATATCGGACTAGTCCGGTAAAGTGCGGACTAGTCCGGTTTTCACGGGCTAAGTTGATCAAGTTCAGTCAATTTGATTGATTCGTTAATGTTTGCAGCGGAAATATAAACTTGAATGACAGTTTAATAGTTGTATGTCAAACTCTATTACAATTAAGGCTCTTGTTCAACAATTTAACTCAAATTAAACAAAGTGAATCAAACCCTAGATTAAGTTGATCAATTAAGATGAAGAATGCAAAAGGACAAGACACACGATTTATCCCGTGGTTCGGCTACCACGAAGGCAACCTACGTCCAAGTTGAGGAGCCCACAAAAGGACCGGGTCCTCTCCAACCCTTCCCTCGTCGGATCGCCACGAAGGCCAATCCTCTTCCACTGATCACAAAGGGTAAATAACCAAGTTGAAGGGGCGTTCTCACACGTTGAGAGCTCCCTTGATTACAACTTACAAAGCCACCAATAACACACTCGAAAATTACAAATTGAAATGCAAGAGTGTGTTAGAGAATCAAACCAAGAGCTCAATGATGGGTGCCAAGTGTCTCTCCAATGATCTAGAAGTGATCTTCAATAGATTGATCGATTTTGCACTTAATTTCGTGGAGAGAGGTGGTTTTTGAGTCTCTTGGGAGGTGTGATGGCGCTAGGGTTCGAGAGAGTGTAAAAGTGGGCCGTGCACCTCTATTTATATGGGGTTTCTAAAAGTGACCGTTAGGGTTCAGAAAGATCGGACTAGTCCTTGGTGGTCACCGGACTAGTCCAGTGTGCTGTGTGTAGCAAACCCTAAGTGTCCAGGAATATCGAACTAGTCCGATTGAAAACGGACTTGTCCGATTTCACTACTGGAAATCTTCAGACTAGTCCGATTGCCATCGGACTTGTCCGTACATATGAAACCCTAAGTGTTTAGGATGACAAGTCCGCACTTAGAGGACTTGTCCGATTTAGATCAGTATGTATATCGGACTAGTCCGTGTAGACAACGGACTTGTCCGAAGTGGATCAGAAAGAATATCGGACTAGTCCGGGTCACAACGGACTTGTCCGATTCTGTGTGACTTGTGCATTGTGTTGAGGACTAGTCCGCATTGGGGAGAACTAGCCCGAAGTGGATCAGAAAGATATCGGACTAGTTCGGTGGATACCGGACTTGTCCGATCTAGTGCAGAAAGTGATATCGGACTAGTCCGGCTGATATCGGACTAGTCCGGTCCTGTATAACTTTGTGCATTGTCTGTGTGTGCTTGAAAGTGATTGAGCTCTTGGGTGTGTTTCCTTAACACACTCCATACATAATAATCTACTATTTTCTTCTCCTTGAGCTCAAATTCACTTTGCTTCTCATTTCCCTTCTTTTTGGCATTTTGCTCATTTTTCATTATTTGCCTGCATTCATCTCAACAAAAGGATTAGGATCCCAATTGCTTGTCATAAATCATCCAAAACCCACAAGGGAGTCCTAGATGCACTTTCAATCTCCCCCTTTTTGGTGATTGATGACAACCAATTGAGATTTCACAAAATAAGGCAAAAAAATGAGATTTTCATAAAGTATGCACATATGACTCAAAAATACATCAAGCAACAAGAGAATTATCCATATGTGCATTCTTTATGGTGGGATGCATACTAAGTGCATGAATACATTGAGAATGACAGAATTTACATTAATCAACCGATACCAGGTGCATATGACATTCCAGGAGCAAAAATGCAGTTTTCATCACATACTCACAAATAAATTGAGCAATTCATCACAAGACCAAACTTAATATGAAAACAGTGTTAAACTATTACAATCACAAATAAAAGTACAGAGAAGGCTCTCTCCTCGCATCCTATTACAGCTAAAGCTAAGACTTGACTCCCCCTCAATCTCTCCCCCTTTGGCATCAAGACACCAAAAACAGAGAGAGGAAGGTCTTAGGTTCTCCACTCTTTGCTGTCTATCCTCTCGTCATCTTCTTCGTCTTCTTCGCTCTCCGCTTGACGAGGAGGAGAAGGAGGAGGAGATTAGGGTTTGGTGGCGGCTAGGGTTATGGACACAAAAAATCGGACAAGTCCAGACATGACCGGACTAGTCCGAAGTCATCCAGAGACCTATATCCGACTAGTCCGTGGTCTATCGGACTAGTCCGGCCTAACCGGCACTCGGCGGACTAGTCTGCACGGGCGGACTAGTCCGGGTAACCACGGACTAGTCCGTGGTCACCAGGAAAGAATTGCATAGCCCATTCATATATATTTGAAGGTTCAGTAATAGAGAATAGAGAGGCAAAGCAATTCAAGTAATCTTGATGAATTTGACCAGTAAGCATACAACAATCATACAATGATCAAAATTCATCAAGATCTAATAATTGACATGTTTTTTGAGAGAAAAAATGGAGAGGGATGATTTTCACAATTCAATCAACATTTTGAAGCAATCATACAGGTATGCAACTTTTCACGCCACACTCCGAGAATCAAGAATATTTAGCTCATTTCGGAGTTCGCAAAAACGCTTTTCATCAAGTGGCTTGGTGAATATGTCGGCCAATTGTTTTTGGGTGTTGACATTTGAGATGGTTATGTCTCCTTTCATGGATTGGTCTCTCAAGAAATGATGTATTATGTCTATGTGTTTAGTCCTAGAGTGCTAAACTGGATTGTGGGCTATTTTAATGGCACTCTCATTATCACAAAGGAGAGGAATACGGTTCATATTGTAACCGTAATCCCTTAGAGTTTGTCGCATCCAAAGGAGTTGTGCACAACAACTCCCGACTGCAACATACTCCGCTTCGGCTGTGGATAATGCAATGGAATTTTGTTTCTTAGATGACCAAGAAACCAAAGATCTTCCTAGGAATTGGCATGTGCCAGAGGTGCTTATTCTATCAACTTTGCACCCGGCATAATCTGCATCGGAGTAACCAATGAGATTGAATTTGGAGCCTTTTGGGTACCAAAGACCAAGGTTGGGTGTATGAACTAAATATCTCAAGATTCTTTTTACGGCTGTCAAGTGACATTCCTTAGGGTTGGCTTGAAATCTTGCACACAAACATACACTCAACATAATATCTGGCCTAGATGCACATAAGTAGAGTAAAGATCCAATCATGGAGCGATATACCTTTTGGTCGACGCTTGGTCCATCTTCATCGAGATCCAAGTGGCCATTCGTAGCCATGGGAGTCTTTATGGGCTTTGCCTTGTCCATGCCAAACTTCTTGAGTATGTCCTGCGTGTACCTGGTTTGGCTTATGAATGTTCCTTCCCTTTGTTGCCACACTTGGAATCCCAAGAAGTACTTCAATTCTCCCATCATTTACATTTCAAACCTGTCTGTCATAATTCTACTAAATTCTTCACAGAAAGATTGGTTAGTTGACCCAAAAATTATATCATCAACATAGATTTGGCAAATAAAAAGATCATTATCTAGATTCTTTGTGAATAATGTATAATCTACTTTGCCAATTTGAAAACCATTATCAATTAAGAAATCTCTAAGACACTCATACCAAGCTCTAGGAGCTTGTTTGAGGCCATAGAGAGCCTTACGCAGTTTATATACGTGGTCGGGGAACTCTTCGTCTTCAAACCCGGGTGGTTGCTCCACGTACACCTCTTCCTTGATTGGTCTGTTGAGGAAGGCGCTTTTCACGTCCATTTGATATAGCTTGAAATCATGGTGAGTAGCATATGCAAGTAATATTCTAATTGATTCAAGCCTAGCTACTGGAGCAAAAGTCTCATCGAAATCCAAACCTTCGACTTGTGAGTAACCTTTGGCCACAAGTCGTGCCTTGTTTCTTGTCACCACTCCGTGTTCGTCTTGCTTGTTGCGGAAGACCCACTTAGTGCCCACTATATTTGCATTGGGTCTTGCCACAAGTTCCCAAACCTCGTTTCTCTTGAAGTTGTTTAACTCTTCTTGCATTGCCACCACCCAGTCCGGATCCTTCAATGCATCCTCAGTCCTGCATGGTTCCAAAAAGGAGACAAACGAGTAATGCTCACAAAAATTAGCTATACGAGATCTAGTGGTTACTCCCTTTTGGATGTCACTGATGATGTTGTCGATTGGGTGATCCCTTTGAATGCATTGGTGTACTCTTGGGTGTGGCACTTGGAGAGTTGTGTGTTGGTGATCATTTTCTTCTCCCCCTGAGTGGTTGCCCTCGTTGATTTGTTGATCATCATCATATTCTTGTGATTGATCTTGTATCGAAGCTCCCCCTTGATTGTTGATCTCCTCTTGTGGTTCACTTTCCTCTTGTATTTGTGACGATGACTCTTGTGGTCGAACTTCGCCTAGAGCCATTCTTTTCAATGCTTGATAAGGAGCTTCTTCTTTACCTAATTCACATTGATCAACTTGCTCCTTTTGGGAGCCATTAGTTTCATCGAACACTACGTCACGTGCCACTTCAACAAGTACGGAGGCCTTGTTGAAAACACGATAGGCGTAAGTGTTCGAATCATAACCAAGCAAGAAACCTTCATTGAACTTCGAAGCGAACTTTGAAGTCCTGGGCTTCTTGTTCAAGATATAACATGGAGAGCCGAAAACTCGAAAATATGAAATGTTTGGTTTGTTACCGGTGAGTAGCTCATAAGGAGTCTTCTTGAGTAGTCGATGAAGGTAGAGTCGATTTGCGGCGTGGCAAGCGGTGTTAATTGCTTCCGCCCAAAATCGATCCGAAGTCTTGTATTCATCGAGCATTGTTCTTGCCATCTCTATGAGCGTTCGGTTCTTCCTTTCGGCAACTCCGTTTTGTTGTGGAGAGTATGGTGATGAAAATTCGTGCTTGATTCCCTTCTCATCAAGGTACTCCTCCACTTGTATGTTCTTGAACTCCGTGCCGTTGTCGCTCCGAATACTCTTGATCGATAGTGAGAACTCGTTTTGCGCTCGCTTGAAGAATTTCTTGAGTGTCCCTTGTGTTTCTGACTTGTCATGCAAAAAGAACACCCAAGTGAAGGGGGAAAAATCATCAACAATGACTAAACCGTATTTATTACCGCCGATGCTTATGTAAGCAATTGGACCAAACAAGTCCATATGAAGTAGTTCGAGCGGTCTTGTCGTAGTCATGATGTTCTTTGCGGGATGATGTGCTCCAACTTGCTTCCCGTCTTGGCACGCACTACAAGGCATGTCTTTCTCAAAAACAACATCTTTCAAACCTCGGATGTGATTGCCCTTGAGGAGTTTTTGAAGATTCCCCATACCGACATGTGCTAGCCGTCTATGCCACAGCCAACCCATGTTGGTTTTTGCAATCAAGCATGTGTCGAGTTAGGCTTTATCCTTGTTGAAGTCAACAAGGTAAAGCTTTCCCTTCAACATACCCTTGAATGCAACGGAACCATCACTCCTCCTTGAGACAGTCACACCCTCGTTAGTGAACAAGCAATTATAACATTTGTCACATAATTGAGATATGGACAGCAGGTTATAATCTAAAGATTCAACATGTAAAACATGAGAAAGAGTGTGTTCAGAGGATATTGCTATTTTACCGGTACCGAGGACCCTTCCTTGACTATTATCTCCAAAGTAGATGCCTTCGTTTGGGTCCTCGTTTTCTTCATATTCCACGAACATCCTCCTTGCTCCGGTCATGTGGTTGGTGCATCCACTGTCTAGCACCCATTTGGATCCACCGGAGGAATAGGCCTGCAGAAACAAATTATGCCTTGGTTTTAGGTACCCAAGCTTGCTTGGGTCCTTGGAGGTTAGTTACAATACATTTGGGCACCCACACATGGGATTTTCTGTTCCCATGGCGTGGCCCAGCATAATAAGCATAAACTTTACCAAGATTGTTTCTCATTAATACATAAGAGGTATCAAAGGTTTTGAACAAAAGTTGCTGTTGTTTATGGATCGGACTAGTCTGGGTGACCGGACTTGTCCGGATGACCGGACTTGTCCGGACCACAACCGGACTAGTCCGGTGTTCATGAGAGTTCGGGTTCTTAATTTTCGAGTTACCAGGTTGTGAGGGTCCTCCCTTCACAAAGGTAATCCTTCCCTTGTTATTCTTATGACTTCCAGCATTTTGCTTTCCATCATAAGAGTAACCAATGCCATACTTGACATTTGGAGGTCTTTGGACCAAGTATGCACTACGTGCATAGTTGATCCTCTCCTTGTCAAATATTCCACATTGGGTAGGATTTTTATCCTTTGTGGAGGTAGACTTTTCCTTCAAACTGGTGTTGATTTTACCACATTTGCACATATGAACAAGATTAGTTGAAGTGGGTTGAGAAGGTAGACTTGAAGAGGAGGAAGATTCACTTAGCTTGAGTGACTCAACTTGCACTTCAAGGATCTTGTTAACCTTGATCAGGTCATCAAGTTGATCCTTGATTGCAACGTTTGAGTTGGTTAACTCCAAGCAAGTTTTCTTGCTTGAAGCTAGCTCAAGCTCTAGTGAGCTGTTTTTCTCCTTTTCAAGAACTAGAAGATTCTCAAGTTCGACATACTTCTCCTTTTGGGAGATAATCATGTCCTCTTGACGATCAATTAGCCATTCCTTCTCAACAAGTTGGTCAAGTAAAAATTTCATTTTAGCAGAAGTTTTTCTATCTAATCCAATTAACATATCTTCATCATCACTATCTAGTTCATCATTACTTGAGTAGGAATGCATGGAAGGAGTTTTGATGTTTACCTTGTGTTTACCTTCCTTTGCCATGAGGCAAGTGCCATTTCCCTTCTTTGTACCGAGCGTGGGGAAGAGTATGGGTTTCTTGGACGTGCTTTCAATGGCTATGTTAGCCATCTCTTCTTCATCGGATGATGAAGACTCATCGTTTGAGTCCCACTCCTTTCCAATGTGTGCTTGTTCAGCTTGTTTCTTCTTCTTGAAGAATTTCTTCGAATGAGGCTTGGCTTCTTTATTCTTCTTCTTGTTGTCCTCATACGGGCAATCGACTATAAAGTGGTTATACTCACCACAATTATAGCACGCCCGTCTCATCTTCGGCTTTGTCCTCTCCTTGTACTTGCCTTCACTTGATTTTGTTCCTTGTCTTGTCTTCATTATTCTTTTGAACTTTTTCATGAACAAAATCATATCCTCTTCGTCCAGCTCACTGCTTTCATCATCGCTGTCCTCCTCAAGCTGTGCTTCTCTTGCTTCTTTGGATAGAGGCTTGAGTGTGGACTTTAAGGCAACTCCCTTCTTCTTGGCCGATGTGAGGTCGGCTATTTTTTTGACGTGCTTGGCTTGTTTCTCCATCATTTCAAGGTTGATGATTTTGCCAAGCAATTCATCTGGAGTCATCCTCTTGTACCCGGGACTTTCTCTGATCATAGAGCATAGTGTGACATTGCGAGGCATAAAGGCTCTAAGGATGAGCTTTACAACCCCATGGTCATTCCACTTCTTGCTCCCATATGATCGAACCTTGTTTACAAGTGTCTTCAATCGGTTGTACATGTCCTGGGGAGACTCGTCTTCCTCAATTGCGAACCTTCCTAGTTCGCCTTCGATCATTTCAATTTTTGCCTCCCGCACATGCCGGTCACCTTCATGGGCTGTTTGTAGTGTGTCCCATATTTCCTTGGCAATCTCCAGTCCGTCCACCTTTGTGAATTCATCTCGACTTAGAGGAGGTGATTACGGTTGCGGCTTGAGCGTTTCTGTGGATGGCTTGCTCTTGACTTGGGGTGAGCTCTTCGTCGTCATCTGGGATGTCTATTCCTGTGCACACAATATGCCATAAACTTGGGTTAAGGGAAATCAAGTGCATCTTCATATTTTGCCTCCACATGGAGTAATCACTCCCATCGAAGTGTGGGGCTTTTCCAAGAGGAATAGATAGGTAATGGCTGTTGTTTGAATTTAAACGATCATAGTTAAAAGGATATCGGGAGTAGTTGGTGTGACTAATCCCCTTCTTCTTTTCTTCAACTTTAGCTTTCCCTTTGGAAAGTGCTTTCTTTCTGAGGAGTGCTTTCAGCTCCAGCGTCTCCTCGTCATCATCATCGAAGTCTTGAATTGCTTCGAGATACTTTTCCAGCTTTTGGTTCTTGTCGTTGTTCACTTCTTCCTGGTTGTTGATTTTCTGAATTTCCTTCATGTATGACATGATCTCTTCGAGTGGTTGCACTCTTTCTTGAAGAACCTGCTCTGATACCAATTGAATGTAGGCCTAGAGGGGGGGGTGAATAGGCCTTCTTGAATTTTCTCGGTTCCTGTAACACTCAACAACAAAGTCAATACCAGAGATATCGGACTAGTCCGGTAAAGTGCAGACTAGTCCGGTTTTCACGGGCTAAGTTGATCAAGTTCAGTCAATTTGATGGATTCATTAATGTTTGCAGCGGAAATATAAACTTGAATGACAGTTTAACAGTTGTATGTCAAATTCTATTACAATTAAGGCTCTTGTTCAACAATTTAACTCAAATTGAACAAAGTGAATCAAACCCTAGATTAAGTTGATCAATTAAGATGAAGAACGCAAAAGGACAAGACCACGATTTATCCCGTGGTTCGGCTACCACGAAGGCAACCTACGTCCACGTTGAGGAGCCCACAAAAGGACCGGGTCTTCTCCAACCCTTCCCTCGTCGGATCGCCACGAAGGCCAATCCTCTTCCACTAATCACAAAGGGTAAATAACCAAGTTGAAGGGGCGTTCTCAAACGTTGAGAGCTCCCTTGATTACAACTTACAAAGCCACCAATAACACACTCGAAAATTACAAATTGAAACGCAAGAGTGTGTTAGAGAATCAAACCAAGAGCTCAATGATGTGTGCCAAGTGTCTCTCCAATGATCTAGAAGTGATCTTCAATAGATTGATCGATTTTGCACTTAATTTCGTGGAGAGAGGTGGTTTTTGAGTCTCTTGGGAGGTGTGACGGCGCTAGGGTTCGAGAGAGTGTAAAAGTGGGCCGTGCACCTCTATTTATATGGGGTTTCTAAAAGTGACCGTTAGGGTTCAGAAAGATCGAACTAGTCTGTGGTGGTCACCGGACTAGTCTGGTGTGCTGTGTGCAGCAGACCCTAAGTGTCCAGGAATATCGGACTAGTCCGGTTGAAAACGGACTTGTCCGATTTCACTACTGGAAATCTTCGGACTAGTCCGATTGCCATCGGACTTGTCCGAACATATGAAACCCTAAGTGTTTAGGATGACAAGTCCGCACTTGGAGGACGTGTCCGATTTAGATCAGTGTGTATATCGGACTAGTCCGTGTAGACACCGGACTTGTCCGAAGTGGATCAGAAAGAATATCGGACTAGTCCGGATCACAACGGACTTGTCCGATTTTGTGTGACTTGTGCATTGTGTTGAGGACTAGTCCGCATTGGGGAGGACTAGTCCGAAGTGGATCAGAAAGATATCGGACTAGTCCGGTGGATACCGGACTTGTCCGATCTAGTGCAGAAAGTGATATCGGACTAGTCCGGCTGATATCGGACTAGTCCGGTCCTGTATAACTTTGTGCATTGTGTGTGTGTGCTTGAAAGTGATTGAGCTCTTGGGCGTGTTTCCTTAACACACCCCATACATAATAATCTACTATTTTCTTCTCCTTGAGCTCAAATTCACTTTGCTTCTCATTTCCCTTCTTTTTGGCATTTTGCTCATTTTTCATTATTTGCCTGCATTCATCTCAACAAAAGGATTAGGATCCCAATTGCTTGTCATAAATCATCCAAAACCCACAAGGGAGTCCTAGATGCACTTTTAATGTAACCTACAAAAATAACAATACATCGATGACTCAATACTAGGGTTAGTCAAAAGGCATTTAGGAATCCAGTACTGAGTCACACGACGTCCAACAGGAATAACACATGAAAGCTAAGATAAAACAGCAGGTTTATGAGCCAAAGTTTAAGGATTTTGGTACACAACTACTGACCTATGAGGTGTTACTTGTGTAGCACGAAAAACAGTTGGTTTTGGAGCAAACTTTGCAAGTTTTGATTCATCACAGCAGGTTGCAAATGTCTAACATCAGTTCAGTACGTGTAGCAGATTTAGCATTAGAGTTATGAGATCTAGCTTGCAATCTTTGCTTCTTTTCTTGTGTAGCTAGTCTATAACAAAATCTATGACATGACCATCTCTGCCACAGTAGGTACAATGAAATTTAACTTTGTGTTCATGTCTAGATGAGCATGCAACATGTTTATTAGCAACCGAATGAGACAACATTCCTACAGACTTAGAAACAAACTTTTTTTGTTTAGGGACAATGTTAATCAAGCCACTTCCTAATGACTTAGCAACCTTAGGTGGATGTTCCTTAAAATAAGAATGAGAATCAAAACCTAAACTAGTTTTATCATTGCACATTATAGAAGAATTCAACAGCAAGTTTAGGTTCCTGTTTACATTACAAAACCAATCTAGTGATGCATGTCATCAAGTTTATTGGCAGATCAAGACAATTTTCATATGAAGATTTTTCCATTTAATTTGCAATTAGAACAACAATTAACCTCATGAGAGGATAAAGCATTGTTCAAAATGGAAATTTCATTCACAGCATCATGTAGTTTCTTTAAGATCATCACAGTTAGAACAATGCAAATCAATTGTTGAAACACTAGCATCTTACGTGTTTTTATTGTTAAGTGCAACAAGCTTTTTGTTCTTGTCAATTCAACCTCAAGTTTGTCAAGTGTGGGTGTGTGTGCACTTCTTAAGCAGGACAATTGTTCATATATTAATTCACATGAGGAACAAGAATCATAACTAGGAAAAAAAATATTTTAACAGACTAATTTCAGATTTTAGTGATTCAATTTTAACAGCATTGTTTCTAAGTCTTTTGTCCTTTCTTCTTAAGTATAATAGTGGCACGAGAGATAGCATCACACATTTCTTCGTAAGTGGAACATACCGCTTCATCATCGCTGTCATATTTTGCTTCCTCTATGCTTGATATTGAGTTGCCCGCCATGAAAAACATATTTGCCAAAGTGTCTTTATCTTCATCACTTCTAGAGTCCAATCGCTCGAGCCATGTTCTTGAAGTGCAGAGACAAAACTGTTTACGAATTGGCGACCGATAAAACCCTTTTTTTCTTCTTGTTGTTTGCATAGGAGGACTTGAAATTTGTTTGCTTCTCATCACGGGGAGTGAACCTGAATAGTTAGGGCAATTTGTATGGAAATGTCAAAACTCACCGCATTTGAAGCATTGTTTAGGTCCACCACTTCCTCTTCTTCTGGTTCTCGTATTTTGCAATTCTTTCGAGAACCGAGTAGAGATAAGTACTAGCTCCTCCTCTGGAAACTCTTTAATCTGTTCAAGGGTTAGAGAGGACAGCAAAGCAAGTGTACCACATGATAAATATTGACTAGAACTAGGTATGTCACATTGTGAAACAAATGAAGAGACTTGTTGGCATTTTTACGTGATATTATGTCAAGTTCATGAGTTTTCAATTTCGAATATAGAACATCTAAAGTAAGTGTACTCATGACAATAGATTCACGTATAGATGTAACTTTATTCTCCCAAATTAACTTGTCTAATGCACTTAACAATTGTCTAGCATTTTCAGCATCTGAAAAATTAACATCGACGCTACGTAAGTTGTTGAAATTTTTATCAAAGCGAGCAAAGAGACATCGATCGACTCAACGGGTTGCATCTCAAAAAACATGAATTATTTCTAAAACATATCTTGTCTTACCTCCTTGATCGTGTTGGAGCCTTCGTGGTAGTCGCATAGTGCTTTCCACACGTCATACACAGATCGGAGGTGTGCAACACGGTCGAAGTCTCTTTGAGTCAATCCTTGAATATTTAAGTTGCACGGCTTGTTGTTGTTGTCGATGTCTCTCCTGTTCCCGGCGGTAACTTTGTCGTTTCAAGGCATGATAAAGCACTTGAAGACTATTTCCCATATGATGAAGCCTTGTGCCTGTATGTAAGCCTCCATACGTGCCTTCCAAACCTGAAAATCAATGCCATTGAACAAACAAGGTTTTGCGTAGTATTTCTCCATGTGGATTAGCAAAACACGTGCAAATCACAAAGATTAGAGAACTGTGGCTCTTATCCCAATTGTAGGATTGAATATCACATGAAAAGCTACCATAGGGTGGATGAATGGTAGATTAAAACATTTTCAGTAGAAGCAACGATAATCCCCTCGGCAGAAAATCAACCTGATAGAGAAATATTGTGTGTGACTAATCTAACCGTGATCAACTGTGACAAAACAAGTATAGATTGTAGAGAATCAAATCATGGAGCACCACAATAAGAATCACAAGAAATCGTCAAGTAAAACTCAAGTTATGACCAAAACCCTGAGCAATGGTCAATATGTTCTCATAGAAAGCAAACCGATCTGCTCCGCTGCTAAGAAACACATGTACTCAAAAAACCACTAAACAAATGTCCGTGAATTTTTTACAAATGATAGAGCATTGAGTTGTAAAGACAACACAAAAAGAATTACATCAATTAGATCCGTAAAACGCGAGTTAAGATCAAAACACTGAAGAAAGGTCAGGCAACGCAGTAACTCGATGAGAAAGACTTGACGAAAACAAGTCAGACGAACAAGGTGCAAAATATCCTCTAATCTACGAATTTTATTCACCAAAGAAACAAAGAGGAACAGCCCAAAGTCGTGCACCAAGAGATCTACCTCTCTTGCTTATATAACCAGCCCTTAGACCAACCTAATCCTAACTATGACTCCTACTCCTACTCAGTTTTGACCGAAACTTTCCATAACTGCTCAAGACTATTCCATACAAATATAGAAGCAATCTTAAGACTTTCAAACACATTAGGGACATCCTAAATGTTCTTAAAACAACTCAACTTCATGACTCACAGGCAATCAAACCAAAACAAACTTTAAACTTCCCATATACGAACCATAACCACCTCAGCCGCACCCTGAGGCATAATCTAACCGATTGGACCTCTCTGGCCATATATTCACATCCATATATCTTCACCATGTCTTCCAACAATGTAGCCACGTCCATGCACCCCGTGCCCACGTGCAAACACTTTCCAACAACGTCCACTATACCTTCATATGCATTATTCTTAACTCAAACATGCCACATTGCCCTCACGATCAACTCAACCACAATTCCTCCCGAACTTGGTTGTTGAACCTTAAATTCTCCGTAAGACTAGTTCAATGGATCCCGTCACCAGCCATGTCATGACCTAAAGCAACACCTGCACATGAACAAACAACCAAATCTTCCAAGCACAAGTCCTCGACTTGACATACATTAGTCTGATAACCACAACACCTTATGTGAGCACCTCACATAAGCATGTTGCAAACTTAGCAAGAATATATCTACCATGATCATCCAAACACATCAAAAACATAGTCAAAGAGTACTAAGCAAACCTTCCCATAAGTGTAAAGCATATTTAAAACATTGCAAGTGAAAAATATAGCAGTCGCACGATTATTTCAGCACGTAGAAAGTTCGAACAGTCCCAAACAACTGCTATGCACTATACAAGAAAAATTTGGACATTCCAAAACACAAAACACGTGCAGCTCACGTGCGTGATATAATCTCGAAAGTCGGACAATCCGAAGTGGTCCTCTCGAGTATATTCAAAACTTTGCATGTAAACCTTCACATTTAAAATAATTTCCAGTGTATTCAGCACATTGATCTCACACCGAGAGCTAGTGCAGCTGTCAGTCTGAAGATGGGGGCTTCATACTCCACCATGCTGTTGGTTGCCTTGAAGACGAGTCGCACCACGTATTTGAGATTTTCCCCCGTTGGCGAGAGGAGCAGTACGCAGGCTCCAGCTCCCTTCTTTTGCAAGGAGCCATCGAAGAAGAGCGTCCATTGGGGCTCGGTAAGGACCGGGGCCTTGGGCTCCACTTACAGGAATTGATCGAAGGAATGTTGGCCATGTAGCCATGGGTAGGAACCTGAACCCGACGTCCATAAATTATGGGTGTAGGTTAACCGACGGCCTTAGCGGACAAAACATAGTCGATGTTCTTAATTTGTAAAACCGTCAGTCCCGATGTTGATAAGGCCGTAAAGCCATAAGTTTAAGAAAACCAATGTCCCTAGTTGCTAAATCTAGTATGGCCATCGGCTCCCATCCACCAACGCGCATACCTCCCCAAAGCCGTCGGCCCTAGGCCCTGATGCCTTTGATGCACCTTAAAGCTGTCGGGCTATCCTTTTAGTTGACGAGCGTACAGGCCTTATGGCCTTCGGTCGGATCCCTTGCTGACAAGTTTAAATGAGTGGTCATCATTCTGAACCGGCGCTGACATGTATAAATGAGTTGTGGCCGTCGGCCAAAACTAAAGCAGATGTGCATAAAGGGTTTATAACTGTCGGGGTAAACCAAACCGACGGCCTTAATTCTTTTTTTTTTAAAAAAACTGCGCCTACTTTCCCTCCCTCCCCGAGTGGGAAGCCTCCGGTTCCAGCCACAGACAAACATACAACATAGCAGATTTATGTAACAATGCAACACAAGTGCATATAGTTTCAACACAAGTTTCATACAATGCAATAATAAAACGATGAATTCACATAGTCCAAATGAAAGCAACGAGTTCACATATCAAAATTAGTCTAAATGAAAACGCAAGGCAAGCACTATTGTGAGGACCAATCCGTCTCCATGTTATTGTTCGAAGCTTCACCACTCGCACATCTGGTGTTTAAATTGAGGAAATCATCGCAACCTTGAGGCGTTACATGACCAAAACCCTACGAGAAACAAATAAAACCTAACATTGCATTGATACTTACAATTCACATGTCTCCATCTTTTTAAAATTCATAAATGCACTTATGTGTTATAAAACTCACATGTGTAACAAGATTATGTCTAAAACTGTCATGGTCATATAAAACACATGCACTTTTTCATCCGAGGTGGCAAGAAGCCTGTAAAACTTCTTCACCTCATTCGGCAGTGTCTGCTCTACGTACTCTCTACCAATGTTTGCTATCATCTCATCCATCTGATATTCATCCTCATTTCCATCCGACTCATGAACATGCTCTATCTCCCCATGCTCGCGCCACATTAGGTAGTCGGGCATAAATCCGTGCTGGCAAAGATGCAGCTCCACTTCATACTTGTCCAGACTTCGATGATTCTGACACTTCCTACATGAACACTTCACAACACGATCATCACTAGCAAATGCATGGCTTACAAAAGCATTTGCAATATGATCCCATTCATTAGTGTGCGCACCAGTTGAACTCCATCCATCATACATGGCCTCACGGTCGTCATCCATTTTAGAACTACAACAAATAAATATATGTTAATGAACATATATGGTTACTTTATTGTTTGTTTAATGTCACGACCCTACATCTATTAGGAAGGATAGGTCCTAAACCCACCCAAGAGTGACCGAGGGGTGTGCTTATGACGATACGCTTGGTCTAGATTCGGACAAAACTTCGGCAGCATAACCCCGTTGTTCTCCAACTGTATGCCCGAAAATGGTGGTGCAGAGAACATTAGGGTTATGCCGTTGAAATCTCGTCAAGATCCAGACCAGCGTCTTGTCACAAGCCATGCTCTCTCAATCACTCCTAGTCTGTCCAAAAAGGGACAATTCCAAACCTACACGCCTCACATGCGTGATGCATGTGAGACGGCCTGGTTCAAAACGAGTAATGCATATTGTATAGGTTATATTAACTTTCATTTTTGAGTAATTACAAGAGAGAGGTAAGAACTTAGGAGATAAGGAAAGAACAGTCGAACGGCTTTACGGGTTAACCGTCGTACTCTATGCTCCGTTGGGTCCCACCATCCACGAGCGAGAGCTTGTTGTACTCACCGTTGCTTATCGCCTCCATGCCCGCCTACACACCTAAGTGCCTACTGAATGGGCAGTGTCGGGCCATAAATGGGTTATGCCAAGCCGGCTCGAAGTCTGTATATCTATTTATTGATATTGAATACTAAATCAATAAAAACTATAATTACACAATAATAATTTAAACAATTAAACTAAACTCATACCAATTAAACGCAAACACACATCTGAACAATTATTGAGTTTTACACATGTTCAATTAATAAAAATAGAGGTTTGCTATACACGTATGGAGCAAATACAATATTAAAGAGCTTCAAACTAATATTAAAAAGTTTTAAAATAGTGGATTAAATATAAGTATCGTAATAACAAAACTATAAGCACATAACTAAAACTTGAAATTTGTAAGTAAGCTCATAAGTACCTTTAGAATTTAAAGTTTAAAAGTAATCTCATATTTAAACTTGAAATATTGAACTATGAAATTCTATTTAGCATTTAGAATCAAAGAAATGTACCTTGACTCTTGGTTGTGGAGCCGGTTGGAGAAGTGGCCGAGCAAGGCGGCTACAATAGGGCGCTGGGATGGGCGCTACGGGGCCGAGTATGCTCGCCGCCGAGAAGCTCCTCACCGGACATACTCGCTAGCCTGCAGCTAGGCACTTACAGACCCGTGTGCGGGCTGGGGAGCGGTACGTCAAGCGCTGACCATCGGTCGGGGAGGCGGCAGAGGGTGGAGGAGAGGAGTGGCGGTTGTCGGTAGGGGCCGGTGACGGGCGTGAGGAGCGATGACGGTCGGTTCGGGCTTGCAGCGTAGTTGCGCGTGCGCCAGAGAGTGGCATGGCAAGTGCCTACCGTCAATCAGGGAGACGGCGGAGTGCAAAGAAAGCAACAGCGGCCATCGATTGGCTCCGGTGGCAGAGTTAGGAGAGGCAGCCGTCAGTTGGTGCTGGCAGCAGAGGTGAGGAGTGGCGATGCAGGTCGAACGATGGGGACCTAGAAGTTCACTATGGGATATGGTTCACGGGGACTTAGGAGTTCAAGGGTGCGTTACGGGGCCCACATATAGATGTCAACCAACGAGAGCCTGACTACTTTAATGTTATAGGCGTCAGCTGTCTGGTGTACTAACAACTTTACCCTTATGGCCGTCGGCTTCGACCCTGTACTGATGCCTATAAAACAGATTTGCGGGCCCCACATTATCGCTATTGGCTGTTGGAGCGCAGTCGATAGCTTTAATGTTACACCCGTCATCCTGGTGATTGAAGCCGACACCTCTAATATTTGGGTGGGAGAGCAATTTTTCGGGCGCACCGGGCCCAGCTTATGGCTGTCAGCCACGTAGGAGAATCTGACACCTTTATTTAAGGGTGTCGAGATCCATGGTAAAACCGATGCATATATAAGATCGTCGGCTGCAACAAATACACCGATGATTATTAATTTATGTCCGTCGGGTCCTTAAACCCGACGATGTTAGGCCACTTAAGGTCGATGGCCCCGCTATTATACTGGCCGACACTTGTTTGCTTGATTCCCGTAGTGTCCGGCTTGCCAATGTCAGGCCCCCTGGGTTGCTTGGTGATGTCTTCCACTCAGCAACGAAGTCCACTTGTGCTTGACTCTTGATCCCATGTCACAGCAAGAAGTCGAGCTCAAACTCCGCCAGCTTCACTGCCCACTTTGTGACATTGCCAGTCGCATTGGGGCAGTCCCGAGTTGCAAGGAGAACACCACTGAGACCATGTGAGCATGGAAGTAGTGACGAAGCTTCCTCGACGTGATGAGAACTGCATACAACAACTTATGTACTTCAAGGTACCTTATTTTGGCGTCATGCGGGACCTCGCTAGTGAGGTAAAAAGGGCATTGGATGGTCCGAACCCTTCGTGGGGGATCTTATGCGTCCTCTTCTATCAAAGTCGGGCCTTGGGTCTCTTGGCCCTTTGGTCCGGGTCGTCCTCTACGGGATGGGACCCAGAGGCATCTTGATCTTCGGAGCCCACTGAGGGGACCCGACCTTGCTCCAGTGGCTGAGACCTAGAGGAAACTTCGGTGTCGGGGCCCCCTGCGTGGTCTTAGCCTTGTAGATCAGAACTAGAGGCAGGGGTCCTGATCGCTTCTTGAGGCAGCTCGGGTCCTGATCGCTCTACGATCAGGACAATGCTCACCACTTCGATCGCGGAGGGGATGATGGGAAGCTTCCAAGCCACCATGATGAACAGTAACATGAGGTGTTCCTTCAGCTCTTGGAATGCCTCCTCTGCCTCCTCGGTCGACATGAACTATTCGGACCTGCCAACATCTTGAAGAACTAGAGGCCTGATCATTCAGTCTAGAGATAAACTGACTGAGTGCAGCCAGGTAGCCCGCGAGCTTAGGCGCATCCTTGGTGCGAGGTCAGGACCGCATCAGCTCGATAGCCTTGATCTTCTATGGGTTGGCCTTGATTCCTTGGTGTCAGACCAAGAAACTGATGAGCTTCCCTGCTGAGGCTTCGAACACGCACTTGTCTGGGTTGAGCTTTGTGCGTGTAGAGCGTAGCCTGTTCAAGACTAGGGCTAGGTTGTCTAGCAATGATGTATGCATTTCGATTTTGACAACAATGTCATCGACATACACCTCTGCTAGGTCCCGAATGAGATCTCCAAATGTTTTGTGCATGGCACGTAGAAAAGTAAGAAGAGCATCTTGAAGACCATAAGGCATGGAGACATAATAATACAAGCCATCTACTGTTATAAAAGTAGTATGTTCTTCATCCTCTTTAGACATAAGTATTTGATGGATACCAGAGTAAGCGTCTAGAAAGCATAGTAGATCGCAACCTGAAGTTGAGTCTACAATTTGATCTATCCCAGTGAGAGAGAATGGATCTTTAGGTCATGCCCTATTGAGGTTGGTGTTGTCGATGCACATGTGGAGCTTCCCGCCGGCCTTGGGGTCAACAACACGATTGGCCAGCCACTGTGGTGGTGGACCTCTAGGATGAAGCCAACATCGAGCAGCTTCTTGATTTCATCACGAATAAAGTTCTACCACTCGATGGATTGCTTATGATGCTTCTACTGCATTGTTCGGGTGTCGAGATAGATCTTCAGATGGTGATCGATCGCCTCGCAGGAGATTCCGGGCATCAGCGATGGTTGCAAGGCAAAGACAACGACATTCGTCCTTGGGAGGACGACAAGCACGAATTCATCTTTGCTGTTGAAACCCCCCTCTATGCGAGTGGTCTAGGCAGCATCAGAACCAATTTGGATAGCTTTGTCGGGGCACATTGTTGTTGTCGGAGGGCTGCACACGGGGTGCAGTGGTTGAGCCACGTTGGCACGAGATACGGGGAGATCGGCTTGGTCCAGTACCACCCGGGGTTGTGAGCCCTATGTGTGTTGAATGCATTGGCTATCTCAAAAAAAGTTTTGAATATTGCCAAAACACCCTTTTCAATAGAGGTCCGACTCTAGGTCGGAGCTCCGACAAGGTCCGACAATAGGTCCGACATGTTTTGGGTAGCTCCATAAAGGTCTAACGATAGGTCCGACATGTTTTTGGTAGCTCCGCCAAGATCTGACGATAGGTCCGGCATGTTTTGGGTAGCTCTGACAAGGTCCGACAATAGGTCCAGCATGCTTTGGCTAGCTCCGACATAAGGTTCGGTTAGCTTTCACAAGGTCCGGTTAGCTTTGGCTTGGTCCAGAGCAAGGTCTGGTTAGCTTTGGCAACGTCTGGTGCAAGATCGCAGTGGTTCTGCTTTTAACTTACAATGTTTCCAACTTTCTTTACACTTATGGGAAGTTTGTGTATTGTTTTACTAAGTTTTTTGCAGTTTCATGGCTGTTTACGGTGGTTAATGTTTTGATATGGTTTGCAACGTGCTTATGTGAGGTGCTCACGTAAGGTGTTGTGGTTTTTGAACTAACGAGAGTGACTTGGTCTCACGAAGGATGGTTGTTTATTCATGTGCAGGTGTTGCTTGAGGTTAAGACATGGCTGGTTGTAACACCCTAAATTTTCGCATCATGCATTGCATACATGGTCATGTATTAAACACTAGTAGAATAAAAGAAAAATAATAAAACATGCATATACAAATATGTGTAGCAAAAGAAGAAAAAGAAAATAATAATTATAGCCTAAAACTTGTAATAGGGAATAAGTATAAAAATAATAATAATAAAATATATATAAATGTATATAAATAATATATATAACAATATATGAAAATAAGTAAAATATTAATATTAATAATATACATTATAATAATAATAAATAATAAATATATAACATGAATAATATATATATATATAAAATATATATAATAAATTATATAATAAAAAAAGAGTATAAAAAATAATAAAATAAATAAATATAAATTATAAAATAATAATAATACTAAAAAAAGAAAAAGAAAAAAAAGAAGAAAAAAAATAAGGGGACCGCCGGCCAGGCCGCCGACCGGCCCAGCCGAGCGACCCCGCCCGAGCCTGCTCCCGCAGTGCGGACGCCACCCCGCGCCGGCCCCGCGCCGCGCCCAACGCCCGAGGGCGCGCGCGCCACTCCCCGCTGGCCCCGACTCGGCCGCCGCTCCCGCGTGGCCTCCCCGGCCTCCCGATCCCGCGCGCTCGGCCGCCCACTCCCGCGCGCGCGCGTCTGACCCCGCCCCGCCTGGGTCCCGCCCCGGTACGACTCCCTCCCGCGTACGCGCCCTGCCGCCGTAACGCCCCCCCCGATTCCGCCGGCTCCGAAACCGATTCCGGATCGCTCCCGCCGCGCCTATAAAAGAAGCACCGAAGCCCCACGATCCCAGCCGCCAGAAGCAGCCGCCGGAACAGAGGAAAAAAAGGGAGTCCAGAGAGCTGTGCCCAGGGAAGAAAAAGGAGAAAAAGAAGGAGAACAAGAGAAGAAAAAGAGGAGGGCCCCGCCGTCCGCCGGAGATCGTCGTCGACATCGCGCCGCCGTCGTCGTGCCGCCGGAGAACGCATCTACTTCGTCTACGCATTGTCCCCATCCCGTGATCATCGAAGCCATCGCATCTACGGTAGGCCATGTTCCCGATGCGAATTTTAGCGATCATATTGAATCTAATAGGCGTAACTTGATCATAGTTGTGCCATAATTTTATTTTCAGCAGCATTAATCCACCCTAAAACCCCCGTAAACTCATATGAACACGTATGAACTACTCGCATCTAATTAATAAACAACTGTAGTTAATTAATTATTGAATTGTGCATGCATACATGTCATTGCATGTTGATTATTTTGTGTGCATCATGTTGATTGTATATGTTTTCTTGTATGTATGATCACGAGTAGAGGTAAGTGCTCAAGAGATCATGTACGAGGATTTCCAGAATCAAGATTTCGAAGCGCTTGAGCAACCCCATCCGCCGGAGCAAGGCAAGTGTCCTTGAAGCATATTGATCCTGTTTTATTAAATGTTTTGTTTGCGAACTTGCATGCTTGTGTCAAATTGATGGGAATCCTATGGTAGGAAGTTTACTAGTTTTGTTTGACCACCCTTGTCACCTGGAAATTATGGTAGAGAGTTGGGAAGGGTTTTTACCTTTTTGCTTCGCTTAATTAATTGGGATGGCAAACAACACTACACATTTAATTACACATCAATGGTATTCTGGTTAATGTGAACTGGTCAATACGATGGGTGATCTAAGCAAGCCTGGTATGTGGATGCGTTGGATGTTATGGTGGTTTGCTTGCTTTATATCTAAGGACCGGTTCATGCGAGAATATGCCAGGTCAACAGTGCCACCACAAGGCCAAGTATGAGTGCGGCGTAGCTGAATAATTAGGAGCGCTGCTAGTATTGTATGGACCATTGGATGGCGCGGGGAATGGGAGTCGAGGAGGACTGCCATGGGATCCGCATGGCACACGAGGGGGCCCGTGGGTGGGAGAATAGAGATTCAAGCCTGCCGGTGAAACCTTAGTGGGCCCGTACATAATAGTAGTCCCTTTTGAAAGGCTATTTTTTGATCTCTTGGCCACACACCTACGGAAGTGTGAGATGGCACAATGGAGGTTTCTTAGTCATCAAAAGGTGATGAAATCACAAACATGTGGGTAAAGTGGTACAAACTCTGCAGAGTGTTTAAAACTATCATGATAGCCGTGCTCCCGGTTATGAGCGCTTGGATGACCTACATGATTAGAGTTGGAATTGGGATTTGGGATGGTTATGGTCTGGTAATGGTTATGATTGGTAATGGTTATGGTTTATGGATTATGGTTACAGATATGAATTTGAGTTATGGTAATTGGACATGGATAATGGTGATGTTGGCAATAATTGGATATGGTTTATATTTTGTTAATATGCTGGTTATGATGGGATTGTTTCACATAGCATAGTATAATGCTTTTCAAATGTTTTACTGTACTTTTCAGCACTTAGCAATTATTACATTCGTCATTTGAATTAGCCACATGTCATACTTTCCACACTTGCTGAGTACGACATGTACTCACCCTTGCAATCCCCCCCCAACAGCTACTGGAGATAATTGGGAGTACCCTGAGGATCACGTGGAGTACTAGGTTGCGTACCGCCGTCAATTGCCTGTGGATTGGAGTCGTGCTGTTTAGTTTATTTCCCGCTGCAATTAATTAGAGTTTTATCGTTCGTGAACTATTGGTATTGTAATAAAGTACTTATTTATTAGTTAAGACATGGTTAAATTCTGTATATCGTTTGTGATGCAACCGTATATGTGTGATGAACTTCCTGGGCACACATATGCGTTACGCTTGGTTCATATTCGGAACCGGGTGTCACAAATTGGTATCAGAGCCGCGTTGACCGTAGGACGCAAGCCTAGATAGAATGGACACTTTAGAGCACATAGGAGCACTCAGGGATCGATGTGTTTTTGCTTGGTGTGCCGTTTGCTATATATATTGGTTGCTTGTGTGCTTAATAGAGGATTTTGGGATGCCTTAGCATTTCCATGTCCACCTAGGCTAAGTGTAGCTAGCTGTTTAGTTTCATATCCCTTGATGCATATAGTTGGGGACGTTTTCAAATTCTTACCTATTTCTCTCCTTCAGATGGTGAGGACTCGCAATCAGAGGGATGTCAATGATGAGGAGGAGCGCAATGAAGTACCTCAGAACAACCAGGGACATGCTCATGGAGCTATCAATATCGAACAACTGTTAGCTATGCAGAACCAGCTCATGCAGACCATGATACAGACCATGGGACAGCTGCAAGCTGGCAACAACAATCAGCCTCATATACCGCCCCCGGCACCACCCCCGCCACACCACAACCGTTTGGGAGAGTTCATGAGGACCAGACCGCCTACCTTTGCACAAGCCACAGACCCAATGGAAGCTGATGATTGGCTAAAGTCTGTTGAGAAGAAACTTGCTATTGTCCAGTGCACTGACAGGGAGAAGGTTCTCTTCGCATCACATAAACTAGTTGGAGCAGCCGCTGACTGGTGGGAAGCTCTTTGCAATGATCATGATAATCAGGAGACAATCACTTGGGCTGAGTTTAAGCAGAGGTTCCGTTCCCACTATGTACCTGAAGGAGTTATGATACTGAGAAGACAAGACTTTGAAAATCTCAGGCAAGGAAGGATGAGCATGAGTGAGTATCTCAACAAATTCACTCAATTATCAAGATATGCTCCAGAAGACATCAAAACTGATAGTAGGAAGCAGTATTTGTTTATGAGGGGTCTCAACAATGAAATTCAAGTCCAGTTACTCAATACTGATTATCCAAACATCCAAAAGCTGGTTGACAAGGCTATTGTGGTTGAGAACAAGATTCGTGAGATGGAGCAGGACAACAAGAGGAAGATGTCACATCATGGACCGCAACAAGGAATCAATGTTCTCCCCCGCTATGCACCACCTACTGCACCACACTACAACCCATCTGCTCCTGCATACCGCGCTACTTATCCGCCCCGCCCAAATCAGCCACCGCAGCAACGCCCCGCCATGCAAGCGCCTCACTATCCTGTGCCACCTGCGCCGCGTCCTAACATGGCGGCAAATGCTCAAAACCAGTTGCGCCCAAACTTCCCTAATGCTACGGGTGGTAAGACATGCTATGCGTGTGGAGAACCCGGACACTTTGCAAGTCAATGCCCCAAGAGAAACTATGGACCTATGAACAATGCACCAAAGGCCAAATAACCCGCGACCAAATGGAGGAGCACCACAAGGCAACCGTGGACAGCAGAATTTTGCTCGTGGCAATGTGAATCATGTCTCTACTGAGGAAGCCCAGCAAGCTGATGACGTCGTGATTGGTATGTTTCTCGCCAACTCCAACCCCGCGACTATTTTATTTGATTCAGGAGCATCTCATTCATTCATCTCATCAAAGTATGTTGCCAAGTACAATTTGCCTATATCTCATATGAAGCAAACTATGCTAGTAAGTTCTCCTGGCGGAGAGATGAGGACAAATATAGTATGTCCGAAAGTAAGCATTAAAATAAGGGGGGTAGACTTTCTCGCAAACCTCATAGTATTGGACTCCCAAGGAATAGACATAATACTTGGAATGGACTGGTTGAGCAAGTATAATGGAGTCATTCAATGTGCCGAGAGGATTGTGCAGTTGACAAGTGAACATGGTACACGCATCAAAGTTGAGGCAGCCCAACCTGCAAGAGGGAAAGCGATGCTGAATCACGTGGAAGAAGTGACATTGGAAAGCATCCCGATCGTTCGCGAGTACCCGGATGGTTTTCCAGATGAGTTGCCAGGTATGCCACCTGATCGTGACATAGAATTCGCCATTGAGTTGATACCTGGAACTGCACCTATAGCTAAGAGGCCGTATAGGATGCCTCCTAAGGAATTAGCAGAGCTCGAGAAGCAAATTCAAGAGCAGCTAGAGAAGGGTTTTATACGCCCAAGTTCATCCCCGTGGGGAGCCCCAGTGCTCTTCGTAGATAAGAAGGATGGAACCCAGAGGATGTGTGTGGACTATAGGTCTCTCAACGAAGTGACAATTAAGAACAAGTACTCACTGCCCCGTATAGAGGATTTGTTCGACCAAATGAAGGGTGCCTGTATCTTCTCCAAGATCGACTTGCGGTCAGGATACTTCCAAATGAAGATTAGACCATCGGATATACCCAAGACAGCATTTCGGACACGATATGGATCTTATGAGTACACCGTCATGTCATTTGGATTGACGAACGCGCCTGCGTACTTTATGTATCTCATGAATAAGGTCTTCATGGAATATCTGGATAAGTTTGTTGTAGTGTTCATCGAAGATATTATGATCTACTCGAAGGATGAGAAGGAACATGAGGAACACTTGAGGCTTACGCTGCAGAAATTGAGGGAGCATCAATTGTATGCCAAGTTCAGCAAATGTCAATTTTGGTTACGGGAAGTTTCTTTCTTAGGCCATATTATTTTCGGAGGAGGAGTATCAGTTGACCCAGGGGAAGTGAGAGATGTGCTTAAGTGGTAACCGCCACAGAATGTTAAGGAAATTCGGAGTTTCCTTGGAATGGCTGGATATTACCGCCGATTCATAAAGGATTTTTCCAAGATAGCCAAGCCTATGACCGAATTACTCATGAAAGGGAAGGCACTCCGATGGACTCAAGCTTGTCAGGATAGCTTTGAGGAGTTAAAGAAAAGGTTGACAACCGCGCCGGTGTTAGTATTACCAGACGTGAGCAAGAGTTTTGATATATACTGTGATGCATCAAGACAAGGATTAGGATGTGTGCTCATGCAAGAAGGCCGAGTGGTAGCTTATGCATCAAGGCAACTAAAGAAACATGAGTTGAATTATCCTACGCACGACCTTGAACTCGCAGCCGTAGTACACGCCTTGAAGATATGGAGACACTATGTTTTTGGTCACCGATGTGAGATTTATACGGATCACAAGAGTCTCAAGTACATATTTACGCAAACGGATCTGAATCTGAGGCAACGCCCATGGTTGGAGCTCATCAAGGATTATGACGTGGGAATCAACTATCACCCTGGAAAGGCCAATGTAGTGGCCGATGCTTTGAGCCGAAAAGGAGTAAGTCATCAACTCACAGTTCGAGAGCTGCCATCCGAGTTATGCAAGGAGTTTGAACGGTTGAACCTTGGATTCATAAATGAGATGGGAACGATGGAAGTCAACCCAACATTAGAGCAGGAAATACGGGAAGGACAGACAAAGGACAAGGAAATACAGGAAATCAAGGAAAGGACCCAAGAAGGGAAATAATTCAGATTTGATGAGGACGAACAGGGTACCTTATGGCTTGGAAAGAGGATTGTGGTACCTAATGTCAGGCATATTCGAGAAACAATATTGAAGGAGGCACATGACTCGCCTTACTCGATTCATCCTGGCTGTACGAAAATGTACAAGGACTTAAAGACATGTTATTGGTGGGCCAGCATGAAAAAGGACATAGCCGAATATGTTGCACTTTGTGATGTGTGCCGATGAGTGAAAGCTGAACATCAAAGGCCAGCCGGATTGTTACAACCACTAAAGATCCCAGAGTGGAAGTGGGAAGAGATTGGTATGGACTTTATAGTTAGATTACCGCGAACTCAGTCTGGCTATGATTCAATATGGGTTATTGTGGATCGATTGACAAAATCAGCTCATTTCATCCCTGTCAAGACCACATATACCACCGCGAAGCTAGCAGAATTGTATATGGAACATATTGTGTGCCGACACGGAGTACCGAAGAAGATAGTCTCGGATAGTGGTTCTCAGTTTACCTCCAGATTTTGGCAGAAATTGCATGAAGCAATGGGAACAAGGTTGAACTTCAGTTTGGCGTATCACCCTCAAACAGATGGACAAACCGAGAGGACCAACCAAATTTTGGAAGACATGTTGAGAGCATGTGCTTTAAAGCATAGGAAAAGTTGGGATAAAAGTTTGCCGTATGCTGAATTCTCGTACAACAATAGTTACCAAGCAAGTTTGAAAATGTCACCCTATGAAGCATTATACGGAAGGAAATGTAGGACTCCCTTGTTTTGGAATGAAACCGGAGAGAATCAAGTGTTTGGTCCCGACGTGTTACAAGAAGCTGAAAGGCAAGTCCAAATAATACGGGAAAACTTAAAGGTTGCCCAGTCTCGACAGAAAGGTTATGCTGATAATAGGTGAAGGAGTCTGACTTTTGAAGTTGGAGATTTTGTATACCTCAAAGTGTCACCTATCAGAGGTCAGCGACAGTTTAACGTCAAAGGAAAACTGGCACCACGTTACATCGGACCATTCAAGATTCTGGACAAGCGAGGAGAGGTAGCTTATCGACTTGAGCTGCCGACGTATCTCTCCGATGTGCACGACGTATTTCACGTCTCTCAACTCAAGAAGTGTCTCAGGGTACCGGAAGAACAAGTGCCGATGGACGAGTTAGAACTTCAGGAGGATTTGTCCTATGTCGAGCAACCTATCAAAATTTTGGACATAAAGGAAAGGGTCACGAGAAATAAGAGGATCCGTTGGTGCAAAATGCAATGGAAACACCATACGGAAGCCGAAGCTACATGGGAACGTGAAGAAGACCTGAAGGCAGAATTCCCTCACCTTTTCTCCACGCCATCGAATCTCGAGGGCGAGATTCACTTTAAGGGGGGTAGGTTTGTGACACCCTAAATTTTCGCATCATGCATTGCATACATGGTCATGCATTAAACACTAGTAGAATAAAGGAAAAATAATAAAACATGCATATACAAATATGTGTAGCAAAAGAAGAAAAAGAAAATAATAATTATAGCCTAAAACTTGTAATAGGGAATAAGTATAAAAATAATAATAATAAAATATATATAAATGTATATAAATAATATATATAACAATATATGAAAATAAGTAAAATATTAATATTAATAATATACATTATAATAATAAATAATAAATATATAACATGAATAATATATATAGATATAAAAAATATATATAATAAATTATATAATAAAATAAAAGAGTATAAAAAATAATAAAATAAATAAATATAAATTATAAAATAATAATTATACTAAAAAAAGAAAAAGAAAAAAAGAAGAAAAAAAAAGGGAACCGCCGGCCAGGCCGCCGAACGGCCCAGCCGAGCGACCCCGCCCCAGCCTGCTCCCGCAGCGCGGATGCCACCCCGCGCCGGCCCCGCTCCGCGCCCAACGCCCGAGGGCGCGCGCGCCCCTCCCCGCTGGCCCCGACTCGGCCGCCGCTCCCGCGTGGCCTCCCCGGCCTCCCGATCCCGCGCCGCGCGCGTCCGACCCCGCCCCGCTTGGGTGCCGCCCCGGTACGACTCCCTCGCGCGTACACGCCCTGCCGCCGTAACGCCACCCCGATTCCGCTGGCTCCGGAACCGATTCCGGATCGCTCCCGCCGCACCTATAAAAGAAGCACCGAAGCCCCACGATCCCAGCCGCCAGAAGCAGCCGCCGGAACAGAGGAAAAAAAGGGAGTCCAGAGAGCTGCGCCCAGGGAAGAAAAAGGAGAAAAAGAAGGGGAAGAAGAGGAAGAAAAAGAGGAGGGCCCCGCCGTCCGCCGGAGATCGTCGTCGACATCGTGCCGCCGGAGAACGCATCTACTTCGTCTACGCGTTGTCCCCATCCCGCGATCATCGAAGCCATCGCATCTACGGTAGGCCATGTTCCCGATGCGAATTTTAGCGATCATATTGAATCTAATAGGCGTAACTTGATCGTAGTTGTGCCATAATTTTATTTTCAGCAGCATTAATCCACCCTAAAACCCCCGTAAATTCATATGAACACGTATGAACTACTCGCATCTAATTAATAAACAACCGTAGTTAATTAATTATTGAATTGTGCATGCATACATGTCATTGCATGTTGATTATTTTGTGTGCATCATGTTGATTGTATATGTTTTCTTGTATGTATGATCACGAGTAGATGGAAGTGCTCAAGAGATCGTGTACGAGGATTTCCAGAATCAAGATTTCGAAGCGCTTGAGCAACCCCATCCGCCGGAGCAAGGCAAGTGTCCTTGAAGCATATTGATCCTATTTTATTAAATGTTTTGTTTGCGAACTTGCATGCTTGTGTCAAATTGATGGGAATCCTATGGTAGGAAGTTTACTAGTTTTGTTTGACCACCCTTGTCACCTGGAAATTATGGTAGAGAGTTGGGAAGGGTTTTTACCTTTTTGCTTCGCTTAATTAATTGGGATGGCAAACAACACTACACATTTAATTACACATCAATGGTATTCTGGTTAATGTGAACTGGTCAATACGATGGGTGATCTAAGCAAGCCTGGTATGTGGATGGGTTGGATGTTATGGTGGTTTGCTTGCTTTAGATCTAAGATCAGTTCATGCGAGAATATGCCAGGTCAACGGTGCCACCACAAGGCCAAGTATGGGTGCGGCGTAGCTGAATAATTAGGAGCGCTGCTAGTATTGTATGGACCATTGGATGGCGCGGGGAATGGGAGTCGAGGAGGACTGCCCTGGGATCCGCATGGCACACGAGGGGGCCCGTGGGTGGGAGAATAGAGATTCAAGCCTGCCGGTGAAACCTTAGTGGGCCCGTAGATACTAGTAGTCCCTTTTGAAAGGCTATTTTGTGATCTCTTAGCCACACACCTACGGAAGTGTGAGATGGCACAATGGAGGTTTCTTAGTCATCGAAAGGTGATGAAATCACAAACATGTGGGTAAAGTGGTACAAACTCTGCAGAGTGTTTAAAACTATCATGATAGCCGTGCTTCCGGTTATGAGCGCCTGGATGACCTACATGATTAGAGTTGGAATTGGGATTTGGGATGGTTATGGTCTGGTAATGGTTATGATTGGTAATGGTTATGATTTGGTAATGGTTATGGTTTATGGATTATGGTTACAGATATGAATTTGAGTTATGGTAATTGGACATGGATAATGGTGATGTTGGCAATAATTGGATATGGTTTATATTTTGTTAATATGCTGGTTATGATGGGATTGTTTCACATAGACATAGTATAATGCTTTTCAAATGTTTTACTGTACTTTTCAGCACTTAACCATTATTACATTCGTCATTTGAATTAGCCACATGTCATACTTTACACACTTGCTGAGTACGACATGTACTCACCCTTGCAATCCCCCCCCAACAGCTACTGGAGACAATTGGGAGTACCTTGAGGATCACGTGGAGTACTAGGTTGCATACCACCGTCAATTGCCTGTGGATTGGAGTCGTGCTGTTTAGTTTATTTCCCGCTGCAATTAATTAGAGTTTTATCGTTCGTGAACTATTGGTATTGTAATAAAGTACTTATTTATTAGTTAAGACGTGGCTAAATTCTGTATATCATTTGTGATGCAACCGTATATGTGTGATGAACTTCCTGGGCACACATATGCGTTACGCTTGGTTCATATTCGGATCCGGGTGTCACACTGGTGATGGGATCCATTGAACTAGTCTTAGGTAGAATATGAGGTTCCACAACCAAGTTCGGGGGGAATTGTGGTTGAGTTGATCAGGAGGTCATGCAACAAGTTTGGGTCATGAATAATGCATATGAAGGTATCGTGGACGTTGTTGGAAGGTGTTTGCACGTGTGCAAGGAGTGTATGGACGTGGCAACATGGTTCCAAGGTGCGATGAAGAGAATTGGACGAAAGAATTTGTTGGAAAGGTCTAACAGGCTGGATGTGCCTCAGGCTGCGGCTGAGGTGGTTATGGTTTGTTTACGGAAAATTTCGAGTTTGTTTTGGTTTGATTTCATGTGGGTCACAAAGTTAAGTTGTTTTAGGAATGTGGGATACGTTAATAAGGTGTTTTGAAGTCTTAAGATTGCTTCTATCTGCGTATGGAAGAGTCTTGAGCAGTTTTGGAAACTTTCGATTGAAACTGAGTATGATTAGAGTCCTAGTTTGGATTGGGTTGGCCTTAGGGCTGGTTATATAAGCAAGAGAGGCTAGAGCTCATGGTGAGACGAATTTGGGGCTTTTCCTATTGTGTTTTTATCAATAAAATTCATAGATTAAAGGAGCTTTTGTGCATTGTTTGTCCAACTTGTTTCAAACAAGTTTTTCTCATCGAGTTTCTGCACAACACTATGTTCCGTCGGTGTGTTTATCATAACTCGAGTTTTATAGATCAAGTTGGTGTGATTCTTCTCGGGTTGTCTGCAAAACTTACTTATCTAATATCTATGGAAATTTCACGACCTTTGGATTTGTGGTTTCTGATCTACACAAGTTTCTTTGCAGTGTTGCATATCTATTTTTTCTTGGGTAGAACAGATCGACCCTTGTTTGATCTTTCGATCATGACTTGAGTTTTTCTTGATGGTTTTACGTGATTCTTGTTGTCGTGTCTTCATGACTTGATTTTCTATAATATCTACCACTTTTTTCATGGTTGAACACGTTAATATCAGTTGCAAACATGGTTTCTTAATAGATTTATTTTCTGCCGAGGGGTTTCTGTTGCTTCCGCTGAAAAAGTTTTAAATCTACCATTCACCCCCTCTGGTAGCTTTTCACGTGCTCTTAGATCATACAATTGGTATAAGAGCGATTTGCACGTGTTCTGACTAATCATCATAGAGAATAATCTACAAAACTTTGTGTGTTTAGTGGCATTGATTTTCAGGTTTTAAAGACACGTATGGAGGCTTTCATACAAGCGTGAGGCTTCGCAATATGGGAAAAAGTGCCAAGCCTTATCATGTGCCGAAAAACGATCAAGTAAACGCTACGAACATGAGTGATGTCGACAACAACAACAAGGCGCGAAACTTGATCATACAAGGATTGACTCAAAGCGACTTTGATCGAGTTGGATACCTATGATCTGCATACGATGTTTGAAAGCTCTATGTGATTATCATGAAGGATCCAACACTATCAAGAAGGTAAGACAAGACATGTTCAATAAAGAATACATGCACTTCAAGATGCAACCCGGTGAGTCAATTGATGACCTGTTTGCTCGCTTTAAGAAAATTCTCAGCAACTTTCATAGTGTCAATGTTAATTTTTTCAAATGCTGAAAATGCTAGGCAATTATCAAGTGAATTAGACATGTCAATTTGGGAGATGAAATTTACATCTATTCGTGAGTCCACTGTCATGAGTACACTTACATTAGATGTGCTATATTCTTTGTTGAAAATTGATGAAATTGACATAATCTCACGTAAGAACCCCAACAAGTCTCTTGCATTTGTTTCTCAACATGACTTGCCTAGTTCTAGCCAATCTTCATCATGTGGTACACTTGCTTTGTTGTCCTCTCTAACTCTTTAACAGATTGAAGAGTTTCCAGAGGAGGAGCTAGTACTTCTCTCTACTCGGTTCTCAGAAGCATTGTAAAATGTAATATCTAGAAGGAAATGAAGTGCCGCTTCTCAACGATGCTTCGAATGTGGTAACACATTACATTTTTATACGGATTACCCTAAGCTTTTAGGTCCTACATCCCATGATGAAAAGCAAACAAGGACAAAGCGCTCTTTTGCAAATGATAAAAAGAAGAAGATGGGTTTTATAGGTCGCCAATTGGTAAACAGTTTTATCTCCGCACTTCAAGAACTTGGCTCAAGCGATGTGCACATCGGAAGTGACGAAGATGAAGAGAATTTGACGGGCAACTCAAGATCAAGTATGGAGGAGGCAGAACACAATGGCGATGATGAAGAGGAATGTCTCACTGGCAAAGAAATGTGTGATGCTATTTCTCTTGCCACTATTGTAGTTAAGAAAAAGGACAAAAAAACATAGGGACAATACTGTTAAAATTGAATCACTAGAATATGAAATCAATCGTTTAAAATCCTTGATTGCTAGTGATGATTCATGTTCCTCATGTGAGCTTATATATGAACAATTTTCCTCTTTAAGAAGTGCGCACACCTCGACAGTTGATAAGCTTGAACATGAATAGAAAAGAACAAAAAGCTTGTTGCACCTAATGATAAAAACTCAAAAGATGCTTGCTGTTCTACAATTGATTTGCATTGTTCTAGTTGTGATGATCTTAACCGTAGGATCGAAGAGCACATGTAAAGCTACCAGAGGGGGGTGAACGGTAGATTAAAACTGTTCAACGGAAGCAATGAAAACCCCTCAGCAGAAAAACGATATGTTAAAGAACTCGTATGTGGGACTAATCTAAACGTGTTTCACCATGACAAAAGTGATAGATATCAAAGAGAATCAAGTCATGAAGACTACACAACAAGAATCACTAAAATCCGTCAGGAGAAACTCAAGTTACGATCGAATGATTGAACAAATGTCAATCTGTTCTACTGAGTAAAAAAATAGATCTGCAATATTGCAAAGAAACTCGCGTAAATCAAAAACCACAAATCCAATGACTGTGAAATTTTTAAAGATGATAGATAATCAAGTTTTGAAGACAACCAAAAAATAATCACGTCAATTGGATCTGTACAACTCGAGTTATGATAAAACCACAGGTAGTGCTGTGCAGAAAACTCGACGAGAAAAACTTGTCTGGAACAAGTCGGACGAACAAGGCACAAAAGTTCCTTTAAACTATGATCTTTATTCAATATAACACAAGAGGAACAGCCCAAAAGTCATCTACCACGATCTCTGGCCACCCTTGCTTATATAACAAGCCCTTAGGCCAACCCAAACCTAACAAGGACTGTAATCCTACTCAATTCACGAATCGAAACTTTCCATAACTGCTCAAGACTCTTCTATACACAGATAGAAGCAATCTTAAGACTTCCAAACATCTTAGGAATGTATCCTACATTCCTAAAACAACTGAAATTCGTGACCCACACGAAATCCTATCATAACCAACTCAAAACTTTCCATATTTGAGTCAACCCGACTCAGCCGCATCCTGAGTCCATAACGTAGTCGATCAATTCTTTACGTCCACATCTCTTCATCACGCCTTGGAACCATGTAGCCACGTCCATGCACTCCTTGCACACATGCAAACATCTTCCAACGACGTCCAGGATACCTTCATATGCGTTGTTCTTGATTCATACATGTTGCGCGATCTCCCGATCAACTCAACCATAATTCCTCCCGAACTTGGTTGGTGAACCTCATCTTCTCCCTAAGACTAGTTCAATGGATCCCGTCACCGGTTATGTCTTGAACTCAAGCAACACGTGCACATGAATAAACAACCGAAACTTCGGAGCACAAGTCCTTGACTTGACTCTCGTTACTTCCGAAAACCACAACACCTTACATGAGAACCTCACATAAGTATGATGCAAACCTTAGCAAAAAGATATCAAACATAACCACCAAAACACAACAAAAACTTAGTAAAAGAATATTAAGAAACCTTTCCATAAGTGTAAAGCAAGTTTGAAACATTGCAAGTTAAAAGAAGAAATTCTGCGATCAAGCATCGGACCTTGCCAAAGCTAACCGGACCGTGAACCAGAGCTTACCAAAGCTAGCAGGACCTAGCGCCGGAGCTAACCAAAGCTAGTCAGACATAGAGCCAGAGCTAACCAAAGCTAGTCGGACCTAGAGCCGGAGCTAACCAAAGCTAGTCAGACCTAGACAAAGAAGGCAGACCTAGCCAAAGCAAGTCGGACCTTACGTCAGACCTTGCCGGAGCTACCCAAAAAAAGCAGGACCTCTCGTCGGACCTTGCCGAAGCTACCCAAAACAAGTCGGACCTATCGTCGGATCTTGCTGGAGCTCGGACCTAGAGTCGGACCTTGATGATAAAGGTGTTTTGGTAGTATTCAAAACTTTTATCGCCATAGCCAATGTATTCATTACACATAGGTCTCACAATCTCCCCCTTGATGAATGCATTGGCAACACCACTTAAAATCCGAACATTGGCTTATTCACATTAATAGTTTTGAAAACAATTTCTCCCCCTTTGTAAAATAGTAATAAAATGAGAAGAAAAACAAATTCTCCCTCTGAGAAGAATCTTGACAAAACAATTTGTGAATATGTGCAATGTGTAATCAAATTCTACCCCTTGCATACTTATCTTTAAAAATTCACATATTATAATTATCTCTCCCCCTTTGAACAAGGTTCAAAAGAGAAATTTTAATTATTATGAGCATATTATAACATATACATATAAAACAAAGCTCATCCAAGTCATACTATCAAGTAACTTACACTATAATAATAATGACATACATAAAGTAGTGTAAGCAAAATGTAATTTTAAATTTAATAAAGTCATGATCTCAGAAACTTATCTATTTCAATACCTGAAAGCATGACACTTGTTGCTGCATTTTATTATTTTTCAAAGCACAAATTTAGATCATATGATATTTGCAAGAGATTATTTGCGCATCTGCCTTATTCTAACCAACCAAGCCAAGCCTATGTCATTTGACAACCAGAAGCTTAAGGACATGGTTTTAGTCATACACAACTTGTTCTAAGTTCATATCTAAGTGCAATTATAAGCCATCTCAAAAGAAGAAGTGCGATGCATGCATATTCTCTTGATCTTTTCTCATTTTTATTTGATCATAAAAGCTCAACATGTGACTAATTGATTGATTAATTTTTCATTATTAAAAGCACTTGTGAGCATGCAACAAGTTCAAAACAGCAAGAAAGTTCATCATGACCAGATTTAGTGTAAGTAATTATTCCAATTACTAGTCATGGAAAAAACTACAAAATGTATAACATGAGTAATGTAATAAGAACTTTCAGCATTTAAAAGGAATCACAAAGTCATATATGTATGAAATACTATGCTCATATTATTTTAAGTCCAGATTCACACATAGACTTCCAAAGTTTCAAAACTCCCCCTAAATTTAAGCCATGAGGATGGATAACCCCTATTTCACTACGAATGAAACAAAAACGAGTGAAATCTATAGGTTTTGTAAAAATTTCAGCCAATTGTTGTTCGATAGCTACATGGCGAAGCACAATGTTTCATTTTTCAACATTATCACGGAGAAAGTGATACCTAATGTTAATGTGCTTAGTTCTAGAATGTTGCACGGGGTTTTTAGCAATACAAATGGCACTAGTGTTATCACAAAACAGTGGAACACTATCTAGATCAACCTCATAGTCCTTAAGTGTTTGAACAATCCAAAGAATTTGTGAGCAAGAACTAGCAGCAGCTACAAGTTTAGATTCAGCTCTGGATTGTGCAACTAAGTTTTGTTTTCTAGAGGACCAATGTAAGAGTTAGAAAATTTTGAAAGAAATAATCTTTGGAAACTTGTACCTCCGCTAGAAAACAAAGTTCAGTTACACGTCTAAAGCTACCAGAGCAGGGTGAATGGTATATTAAAACTTTTCAGTGGAAGCAATGGAAACCCCTCGTCAGAAAAATGATCTGTTAAAGAACTCATGTGTGGCACTAATCTAAACGTGTTTCACCGTGATAAAAATGATAGATATCAGAGAGAATCAAGTCACGAATACTACACAACAATAATCACTCAAATCCGTTGAGAGAAACTCAACTTACGACCGAAAGATCGAACAAAGGTCAATCTGTTCTACCGAGTAAAAAACAGATCTGCAATACTGCAAAGAAACACGTATAGATCAAAAACCACAAATCCAATGACCGTGAAATTTTGACATATGATAGATAATAAATTTGTGAATACAACCAAAAAAGAATCACATCAATTAGATCTATAAAACTCGAGTTATGATAAAACCAACAAAGAAAGGTAGTGCTGTGCAGAAAACTCAACGAGAAAAACTTGTGTGGAACAAGGATGAACAAGGCACAAAAGTTCCTTTAAACTACGATCTTTATTCAATAGAACACAAGAGGAACAGCACAAAGGTCTTCTACCACGAGTTCTGGCCTCCCTTGCTTATATAACCAGCCCTTAGGCCAAGCCAAACCTAACTAGGACTCTAATCCTACTCAATTCACGAATCGGAACTTTCCATAAATGCTCAAGACTCTTATATACGCAGATAGAAACAATCTTAAGACTTCCAAACACCTTAGGAATGTATCCCACATTCCTAAAACAACTCAAATTAGTGACCCACACGAAATCCCATCATAACCAACTCAAAACTTTCCATATTTGAGTCAAACACGGCTCAGCCGTAGCCTGATTCCATAACCTAGTCGGTTAGACCTTTCCGACCAATTATTTACATTGAAATCTCTTCATCACGCCTCGGAATCATGTAACCACGTCCATGAACTCCTTGCACACGTGCATACATCTTCCAATGACGTCCACAATACCTTCATATGCACTGTTCTTGATTCATACATGCTGCGCGACCTCCCGATCAACTCAACCACAATTCATCTCGAACTTGGTTGTTGAACCTCATCTTCTCCCTAAGACTAGTTCAATGGATCCCATCATCGGTCATGTCTTGAACTCAAGCAACACGTGCACATGAATAAACAACCGAAACTTCCGAGCACAAGTCCTTGACTTGACTCTCATTAGTTCCGAAAACCACAACACCTTACGTGAGAACCTCACATAAGTATGATGCAAACCTTAGAAAAAAGATATCAAACATAACCAACAAAACACAACAAAAACTTAGCAAAAGAATATTAAGAAACCTTTCCATAAGTGTAAAGCAAGTTTGAAACATTGCAAGTTAAAAGCAGAAACATTGCGATCAAGAACTGGACCTTGCCAAAGCTAACCGGACCTTGAACTGGAGCTTACCAAAGCTAACAGGACCTAGTGTCGGAGCTAACCAAAGCTAGTCGGACATAGACCCAGAGCTAACCAAAGCTAGTCGAACCTAGAGCTGGAGCTAACCAAAGCTAGTCGGACCTAGACAAAGAAGTCGGACCTAGCCAAAGCAAGTCGGACCTTACGTCGGACATTGCTGGAGCTACCCCAAACAAGCCAGACATATCGTCGGACCTTGCCGGAGCTACTCAAAACAAGACAGACCTATCGTCGGACCTTGCTGGAGCTCAGACCTTGATGGTAAAGGTGTTTTGGTAGTTTTCAAAACTTTTATCGCCATAGCCAATGTATTCAGCACACATAGGTCTCACATTAACAAAAAGCTACATGATGCTATGAATGAAATTTCAGTTTTGAACAATGCTTTACGTTCTCATAAAGTGAAAACTTCATGTGAAAACTGACTAGACTTATCTAAGAAACTTGATGATATGAATAGGACACGGGAGCGGTTTTGTAATGGGAATAAGAACCTAAACTTGCTGTGGAATTATTCCAAGTCTTGCAATGATAAAACTGGTTTAGGTTTAATTCTCATGCTCATGCTATGGAACATCCACCTAAAGTTGCAAAGTCATTAGGAAGTGGTTTTCATATTTGCAGGGGTGCTGTCTCATTCAGTTTCAAATAAACATGTTGCTTCCTCATCTAGACATGAACACAAAGTTAAATTTCATTGTACCTAATGTGGTAGATATGGTCATGTCATAGATTTTTGTTATAGACTATCTAAACAACAAAAAAGGAAAGAATGCAAGCTAGATCTCATAACCCTCATGCAAAATTTGTTGTACATGCTGAATCAAAAGATAGAAACATGCAACCAGCTATTATGAGTTGAAAACATACAAAGTTTGCTCACAAACCTAATGTTTTTCATGCTACACATGTAACACCTCTTAGGTCAGTAGTTGGGTACAAAAATCCTCAAACTTTGGCTCATAAACCGGCTATTTTATCTCAACGTTCGCGTGTTATTCCCGCTGGACATCGTGTGACTCAGTATTGGATTCCTAAATGCCTATTGACAACTCCAGTATTGAGTCATTAATGTATTTTGAATCTATGTAGGTAACTGTAGGATCGAAGAGCACGTGAAAAGATACCAGAGGGGGTGAATGGTAGATTTAAATTTTTTGTCCGGAAGCAACAAAAACCCCTCGGTAGAAAAATCAACCTATTAAGAAATTGTGTGTTCGACTAATCTAAACATGTTAATCGTGATAAAACCAGTATAGATTGTGGAGAATCAAGTCATGAAGACACGACGACAAGAATCACGAAAAAATGTCGAGAAAACTCAAGCTACGATTGAAAGATTGAACGAAGGTCAATCTGTTCTACTCAAGAAAACCAGATCTACAACACTGCAATTAAACTCGTGTAGATCCAAAACCACAAATCCAATGACCACGAAATTTTTACAGATGATAGATAATCAAGTTTTGAAGACAACCTAA
Organism: Tuctoria greenei; assembly: GCA_036927565.1. Lineage (NCBI taxonomy): Eukaryota > Viridiplantae > Streptophyta > Magnoliopsida > Poales > Poaceae > Tuctoria > Tuctoria greenei. Next base: position 100,049,931 of record JAYESD010000010.1, read on the forward strand.
AATGAATCATGTCAATTGGATCTGTAATACTTGAGTTATGATAAAACCACCGAAGCAAGGTAGTGCCGTGCTAAAACTCAACGAGAAAAACTTATCTGAAACAAGTCGGACGAACAAGGAACAAAAGTTCCTTCGAACTACAAATTTTATTGATCAAAACACAAGAGGAACAACCCCAATGTTGTGCACCACGAGCTCTGGCCTCCCTTGCTTATATAACTAGCCCTTAGGCCATCCCAATACTAACTAGGACTCAAATCTAACTCAGGTTCAACCAAAACTTTCTATAACTACCGAAGACTCTTCCATACGCGGATAGAAGCAATCTAAGACTTCCAAACACCTCAGGAACATATCCCACATTCCTAAAAAAACCCAACTTCGTGACCCACATGAAATACTATCATAACGAACTCAAATATTTCCATATTTGACTCAAACCCGACTCAGCCGCAGCCTGAGTCCACAACCTAGTCGGTTGGAGCTTTCCGATCAATTTTTTACGTCCACATATCTTCATAACGCCTCGGAACCATGCAGCAACATAAATGCACTCCTTGCACACGTGCAAACACCTTCCAACAATGTCCATGATATCTTCATATGCATTGTTCTTGATTCAAACATGCTGCGCGACCTCCCGATCAACTCAACCACAATTCCTCCCGAACTTGGTTGTTGAACCTCATCTTCTCCCTAAGACTAGTTCAATCAATCCTGTCACCAGCCACGTCTTGAACTCAATCAACACCTGCACATGAATAAACAACTGATACTTCTGAGCACAAGTCCTCGACTTGACTCATGTGAGTTCCGAAACCACAACACGTTATGTGAGCACGTCACATAAGCATGTTGCAAACCATAGCAAAATGTTGTAAACCATAACCACCAAAACACACCAAAAACTTAGTAAAAAAATACTGAGCAAGCTTTCCATAATCCAAAAAGCAAATGAGAAACATTGCATGTTAAAAGCAGAACCACTGCGATCAAGCTCCAAACCTTGCCAAAGCTAATCGAACCTTGAATCGGAGCTTACCAAAGCTAGCAGGACCTAGGACCGGAACTTAGCAAAGCTAGCAAGACCTAGCACTGGAACATACCAAAGCTAGCAGGACCTAGCGCCGGAACTTACCAAAGATAGTAGGACCTAACGCCAGAGCTTACAAAAACTATTCGTACCTAGCTAGCGCCGGAGCTACCCAAAGAAAGACGAACCTATCCAAAATAAGTCAGACCTAGACAAAGAAGTGAGACCTAGCAAAAATAAGTCTGACCTTGCATCGGACCTTGCAGGAGCTACCCAAAACAAGTCGGACCTACCATCGGACCTTGAAGGAGCTCGGACCTAGAGTCAGACCATGTTAAAAAGGTGCTTTGGTAGTATTCAAAACTTTTATCGTCAAAGCCAATGTATTCAACACACATAGGTCTCACAATCTCCCCCTTGATGAATGCATTGGCAACACCACTTAAAATCCGAACATTGGCTTATTCACATGAAAAGTTTTGAAAACAATTCTCCCCCTTTTCGAAAATCAAATTTGGCTTATTCACATGAAAAGTTATGAAAACAATTTCACGAGTAAGAAATTGCAAAACAAATATTTCTCCCCCTTTGTAAATCAGAAATAAAATGAGAAGAATAATAATAATTCTCCCTCTGAGAAGAATTGTGCCAAAAAACTTGTGAATGTGTGCAATGTTGTGATCAATTTCTCCCCCTTTGACAATGTATTCAGCGAGATTCAAAAGAGAAATTTCAATTGTTATGAGCATATTGTAAGATATACATATAAAACAAAGCTCATCCAAGTCATACTATCAAGTAACTTGCACTATCATATCAATGAAATACATAAAGTAGTGTAAGCCATGCTAGAGGTCAAATGTATTTTTCAATTTTTAAGCAAGTCATGATCTCACAAACATAACTATTTCAAAACCTGAAAGCATGACACTTGTTTCTGCATTTTTCATTTTTCAATATTATTTAATGCACAAATTCTGATCATATAACATTTTCAAGAGATTATATGTCGCGTCTGCCTTATTCTAACCAACCAAGCCAAGCCTATATCATTTGACAATCAGAAGCTTAAGGAAATGGTTTTAGTCATACACAACTCCTTACAAGTTCATATCTAAGTGCAATGATAAGCCATCTCAAAAGAAGAAGTGCAATGTATGCATGTTCTCTTAATCTTTTCTCAAATTTTCATTTGATCATAAAAACTCAACATGTGAGTTGATTACTTGATTAATTCTTTATGATTAAAAGCACCTGTGAGCATGCAACAAGTTCAAAACAGCAAGAAAGTTCAATCATGACCAGATTTAGTGTAAGTAATTATTTTTATTACTAGTCACGGCAAAAACTACAAAATGTATAACATGAGTAATGTAGTAAGAACTTTCAACATGTAAAAGGAATCACAAAGTCATATATGTATGAAATACTATGCTCATATTATTTCAATTTCATATTCACACATAGACTTCCCAAGTTTCAAGACTCCGCCTCAATTTAAGCCATGAGGATGCATAACCCCTATTTCACTACGAATGAAACAAAAACGAGTGAAATCCAAAGTTTTTGTGAAAATGTCAACTAATTGTTGTTTGGTATCTGCATGGTGAAGCACAATGTTTCTTTTTTCAACATTATCACGGAGAAAGTGATACCTAATGTCAATGTGCTTTGTTCTAGAATGTTGCACACGGTTTTTAGCAGTGCAAATAGCACTAGTGTTATCACAAAACAGTGGAACACTATCTAGATCAACCCCATAGTCCTTAAGAGTTTGAACAATCTAAAGAATTTGTGAGTAAGCGCTAGCAGCAGCTACATATTCAGATTCGGCTGTGGATTGTGCAACTGAGCGTTGTTTTCTAGAGGACCAAGCAACAAGTGAATTACCAAGAAAATGACATGCACCAGAAGTACTTTTCCTATCAATTCTACAACCCCCAAAATCAGCATTCGAAAAAGCTTTCAAAGTCATGGTTGAGGAAGAAAGAAGAAAAATGCCAAATTCTTGAGTTTCATGTAAGTACGTGAGATTCCTTTTGATGGCTTGACAATGTGAAGCACATGGGGAAGCTTGAAACCGTGCACAAAGACATACGCTGAATTGTATCTCCGGTCTTGATGCCGTGAGGTACAAAAGTGATCCAATCATGCTTCTATACTCTTTTTGATCCACGGGTTCACCATCTTCATCAAGTTCAAGTGTCATTGATGTACCCATTGGTGTCTGAAGAGGCTTGCTTTTGTCCATGTTGAAGCGCTTAAGAAGGTGTCTTGTATACATCGCTTGATGCACAAAGGTACCTTCCTTGATTTGCTTGATTTGCAACCCCAAAAAGTATGTGAGTTCTCCCATCATACTCATCTCAAATTATAAACTCATCATAGCTGAAAACTTGGACACAAGATCATGAGAAGCGCAACCAAAGATGATATCATGCACATACACTTGAACGAATAATGAGTCATTGCCATGCTTAAGTACAAAAAGAGTTTTATCAACCGTGCCCGTGGTAAACACCTTTTCATGTATAAATGTTTTTAACCTATTATACCATGCTCTTGGAGCTTGTTTGAGACCGTACAAGGCTTTGGACAGTTTGTAAACATGATTAGGAAATTTTGGATTTTCAAAACCCAGTGGTTGCTTGACATAAACCTCCTCATCTATGTAGCCATCAAGAGAAGCACTTTTAACATCCATTTCATATAACTTAAAACCTTTAGATGCAACAAAAGCTAAAAAAATTTGTATGGCTTCTAATCTAGCAATAGGAGCAAAAGTTTCATCAAAATCTAGACCTTCAACTTGTGTGAAACCTTAAGCAACCAACCTAGCCTTATTCCTAACCACAACCCCATCCTCACTTTGTTTATTTTTAAACACCCATTTAGTTCCAATTAAAGTGTGACCTTGAGGTGGAGGTACAAGTTTCCAAACATTATTTCTACCAAAATTTTCTAACTCCTCTTACATGGAAACAATCCAAGATTCATTAGTGAGTGTCCGTGATATATCCTTGGGTTCAAAAGAAGCAACAAAAGCGGAATGAGCGTGAGGGTTTGGATCGCTAAACCTGGACTGTGTGACTCGTTCGTGCAAGCTTCCAATAATTTGTTGTGGAGGATGACTTTTGAGAAACCGAAGGGGAGTAGACACTTCACAAGCTTCTTCTTCATCATGTTCATCACAAATCGTTGAGCTTGTGACTTGAGGACGTTTTGGACCAGAAATGGTGGTCGTCGATGCTGGTTGTGAATCAAAATCAGGATCTTGTACAATGTCATTGGTTGCTGAATTTTCGGGCAGCAGCACCACTTCTTCCTCGTCTTCAACGAAAATACTCTCCCCCCGCAGATATGGATCCGGACCAGCAATATTTGAGCTAGTACCTGGGCTAGCTTCATTAAAAGAAACTTCACAAGTCTCCACAATTTTGTTAGTGTCGAGTAGAAGCACACGATAGTCTCGAGTATGAGATGGATAACTAAGAAACATGCCATCAACAGATCTTGCTTCAAATTTATCAAGATACCAAGTTTCTTAACAAAGCATTTGCAACCAAAAACTCTAAAGTGTGTGACACTAGGCCTATGTCCAAACCAAAGCTCATATGTTGTTTTTCCTAGCTTACCACGCAAGAAAAATGATTTGCAACATAACATGCAGTTGCAATTGCATCAGACCAAAATTTCCTAGGAATTTGATATTCATCAAGTATAGTCCTAGCTATCTCAACTAAGGTTTTGTTCTTTCTTTCTATGACACTGTTGTGTTGAGGTACATATGGTGAAGAAAATTGATGATATATTCCCTTTTCAGCACAAAAATGATCAAAGGATTGTTTTTTAAATTCATTTCCATTATCACTTCTAATTGCTCTTAAAGATCCTGGGTGATCAATTGATAATCTAAGAAATAAAGTTCTAAAGTGACTAAAAGCATCATTCTTAGATGCCATAAAATAAACCCAAGAGTATCTAGAATAGTCATCAACAATCACAAGAACATACCATTTACCTCTGAAGGATTGAACACGTGAAGGTCCTACGGTGTCTAGATACAAAAGTTGACCCGAATCAGTTGTCATGGTCATTGTGAGAGGAGAATGTGAACCAGCAACCATCTTAACAAGTCTACAAGAAGAGCACACAATTTCTTTGTCCCTTTTAAGCTTAGTCAACCCACTTATGCGATCAAGAGCACTAACACGCGTGAGATGATCAAAGTCTACGTGACCAAGTCTACGATGCCAAAATATAAGTCTTTTGAATCATTAGCAAGTAGGCACCTATGCTTAGAAGAAAAAATATCAAAATCAGCTTTAAAAAACTCTTCCTAACCGAGACATGTTAAAAATAAGCTCACTATTTGAACCTACAACTTTGCAACAATTTTTATTTAAAATAATTTCCAAATTTCATCTAGCAATTGTGAAACAGAAAGCAAGTTTTATTTCAAATTTTTGACAAGTGCCACATCCTTCAAAGTGTAGTGATCATTTACTCTAACTGAACCATTAGCAATTATAGGAGTTGAAGAATTATCGGCAAAAGTAACATTCTCTACACATGATACAAAAGAGAGGGAGGAGAACCATTCCTTGTTACCGGTCATGTTGCGTGAGCAACCTGAATCCACAATCCAAATATTCCCCTTCCTCAAGCGTGTAACCTACATAGAAGCATAATACATCGATGACTCAATACTGGGGTTAGTCAAAAGGCATTTAGGAATCTAGTACTGAGTCACATGACATCCAGCAGGAATAACACCCGAAAGCTGAGATAAAACAGCAGTTTTATGAGCCAAAGCTTGAGGTTTTTTGTACCCACCTGCTGACCTGTGAGGTGTTACATGTGTAGCACCTAGCACAAAAAAAGTAGGTTTGGGAGCAAACTTTTCATGCTTTCGACTCATTACAATAGGTTGCACGTTCCTATCATTCGGTTTAGCATGTGCAGCAAATTTTGTATGAAAGTTATGAGATCTAGCAATCATTCTCTCCTTTTTCTATTATTTAGCTAGTCTATAACAAAAATCTATGACATCACCATCTCTACCACAGTAGGTACAATGAAATTTAACCTTGTGTTCATGTCTAAATGAATAAGGAACATTTTTACTAACAACCGAATGAGACAACACCCCTGCAGATTTGAAAACCGCTTCCTTTTGTTTAGGAATTGTTTGAATCAAACAACTTCCTAATGACATTACAATTTTAGTTGGATGTGCCTTAGCATGAGCATGAGAATAAAAACCTAAACCACATTTATCATTGCAATATTTAGAGGAATTCAGCAGCAAGTTTGGGTTCTTATTTGCATTACAAAACCAATATAATTTCTTATGCATGTCATCAAGTTTATTTGACAGATCAAGGCAATTTTCAGATGAAGTTTTTCCTTTTAATTTGCAGTAGGAACAATATTTAACTTCATGAGAATGTAAAGCATTGTTCAATATAGAAATTTCATTCATAGCATATCATAATTTCTTATCAAGATCATCACAAGTAGAACAATGCAAATCAATTATAGAACAACAAGCATCTTTCAAGTTTTTATCATTAAGTGCAACAAGCTTTTTGTTCTTTTCAATTTCAAGTGTAAGTTTTATCAAGTGTGGAGGTGTGTGAACTTCTTAGAGAGGACAATTTTTCATATATTAAATCACATGAGGAACAAGAATCATCACTAGAAATCAAGGATTTCAAATGATTAATTTCAGATTCTAGTGACTCAATTTTAACAGTATTATCTCTAAGCATTTTGTCCTTTTTCTTAACTATAACAGTGGCACAAGAAATAGCATCACACATTTCTTTGCAAGTAGGACATACCTCTTCATTGTCACTGTTGTGTTCTGCCTCCTCCATACTTGATCTTGACTTGCCCGCCATGAAGCACAAGTTTGCCAAGTCATCTTCATCTTCATCACTTCCAATGTCCACATCGCTCGACCCAAGTTCTTGAAGTGCGGAGATAAAACTATTCACCAATTGGCGTCCTGTAAAACCCTTCTCTTTCTTATTGTTGTTTGCAGAGGAGTGCTTCTTCCTTGTTTGATTTTCATCACGAGAATTAGTACCTGAAAGGTTAGGGCAATCGGTGCGAAAATGTCCTGTATTACCACATTCGAAGCATCATTGAGCTCCGACACTTCATCTCCTTCTAGCTTTCACATTTTCCAATGCTTTTGAGAACCGAGTAGAGATGAGTGCAAGTTCTTCCTCTAGAAACTCTTCAATCTGTTCAAGGGTTAGAGAGGAAAACAAAGCAAGTGTTCCACAAGATGAAGATTAGCTGGAGCTAGCATGTCACATTGAGAAAAAAAATGCATGAGACTTGTTGGGGTTCTTACTTGAGATTATGTCAATTTCATGAGTTTTCAATTTAGTATATAGAACATCTAAAGTAAGTGCACTATTACAGTAGATTCACGAATAGATGTGACTTTCATCTCCCAAATTGACATGTCTAATGCACTTAGTAATTGCCTAGCATTCTCAGCATGTGAACAATTAACATTGACGCTAATCAAATTGCCGAGAATTTTATTAAAGTGAGCAAAGAGATCGTCGATGGACTCACCTGGTTGCATATCAAAGAGCATATATTTTTTCTTGAAAATATCTTGCCTTACCTCCTTTATCTCATTGGATCCTTTGTGGTAATCACATAGAGCTCTACAAACATCATACGCAGATCGGAGGTGAGCAACACGGTCAAAGTCGCTTTGAATTAATCCTTGTATGATCATGTTGCGAGCCTTGTTGTTGTTGTTGTCAACATCTCTCATGTTTGTAGCCATGACTTGATCGTTTGATGGCACGTTGTAAGGCTTGTACACATTTTCACATATTACGAAGCCTTGTGCCTGGATTAGAGCTTCCATGCGTGCCTTCCAAACTTGAAAATCAATACCACTAAACACACAAGGTTTTGCGGAGTATTTCTCCATGATGATTAGTCAAAAACACGTGCAAATCACAAATATTAGATCACCGTGGATCTGATACCAATTGTAGGATCAAAGAGCACATGAAAAGCTACCAGAGGGGGGAGCGAATGGTAGATTTAAAACTTTTTTAGCTGAAACAACAAAAAACCCCTCGATAGAAAATCAATCTATTAAGAATTTGTTTGTGCGACTAATCTAAACGTGATCAATCGTGACAAAACCAGTATAGATTGTGGGGAATCAAGTCAAAAAGACATGACAACAAGAATTACGAAAAACCATCGAGAAAAACTCAAGTTACGATTGAAATATTGAACGAAGGTCAATCTATTCTACCCGAGAAAAACCAGATCTGCAACACTGCCATTAAACTTGTGTAGATCCAAAACCACAAACCCAATGACTGCTGAATTTATACAGATGATAGATAATCAAGTTTTGAAGACAACCCAAAATGAATCATGTTAGTTGGATCCGTAAAACTTGAGTTATGATAAAACCACCAAAGCAAGGTAGTGCTGCGCAGAAACTCGACGGGAAAAACTTGTCTGAAACAAGTCGGACGAACAAGGCACAAAAGTTCCTTCAAACTATGAATTTTATTGATAAAAACACAAGAGGAACAGCCCCGCGAGCTCTAGCCTCCCTTTCTATATAACCAGCCCTTAGGCCAACCCAATCCTAACTAGGACTCTAATCCTACTCAAATTAAACTGAAGCTTTCCATAACTGCTCAAGACTCTCCCATACGTAGATAGAAGCAATCTTAAGACTTCCAAACACCTTAGGAGCATATCCCACATTCCCAAAACAACCCAACTTCATGACCCGCACGAAATCCTATGAACCAACTCAAATATTTCCATATTTGACTCAAACCCGACTCAGCCCCAGCCTGAGTCCATAACCTAGTCGGTTGGACCTCTCCGACTAATGCTTTACATACACATCTCTTCATAACACCTCAGAACCATGTAGCCACGTCCATGCACTCCTTGCACACATCCAAACACCTTCCAACGACGTCCATGATACCTTCATATGCATTGTTCTTGATTTAAACATGTTGTGCGACCTCCCGATCAACTAACCACAATTCCTCTCGATCTTGGTTGTTGAACCTCATCTTCTCCCTAAGACTAGTTCAATGGATCCTGTCACCAGCCAGGTCTTGAACTCAAGCAACACCTGCACATGAATAAACAACTGATACTTCTGAGCAGAAGTCCTCGACCTAACTCACGTTAGTTCCGAAACCACAACACCTTACGTGAGCACCTCACATAAGCATGTTGCAAACCATAGCAAAATGTTATCAACCATAACCACGAAAACACACCAAATACTCAGTAAAAAATACTAAGCAAGCTTTCCATAATCCAAAAACCAAGTTCGAAACATTGCAAGTTAAAAGCAGAACCACTACGAACAAGCTCTGATCCTGGCCAAAGCTAACTAGACCTTGAACCGGAGCTTACCAAAACTAGCAGGACCTAGCACCGGAACTTAACAATGCTAGCAGGACCTAGCTCCAGAACTTACCAGCTAGCGCCGGAGCTAACCAAAGCTAGAAGAACCTATCAAAAATAAGTCAGACCTAGACAAAGAAGTCGGAGCTAGCCAAAATAAGTTTGACCTTGCATCGGACCTTGCAAGAGCTACTCAAAACAAGCCGGACCTATCGTTGGACCTTGCAAGAGATCGGTGTTTTGGTAGTATTCAAAATTTTTATCGTCAAAGCCAATGTATTCAGCACACATAGTTCTCACAGTTACACACTTCAGGAAGGACAATATTTGGACTGTGGATTCAGGTTGCTAACACCACATCATTGGTAACAAAGAATGGTTCTCCTCCCTCTCTTTTCTGTCACGTGTAGAGAATGTTACTTTATCTGACAATTCTTCAACTCCTATAATTGCTAAGGGTTCGGTTAGAGTAAATAATAACTACACTTTGAAGGATGTGGCACTTGTTAAAAATTTGAAAAACAACTTGCTTTCTGTTTCGCAATTGCTAGATGAAAATCTAGAAAATATTTTTACTAAAAATTGTTGCAAGGTTGTAGGTTCAAATAGTGAGCTCATTTTTAACATGTCTCGGTGTGGAAAAGTTTTTAAAGATTATTTCGATATGTCATCCTCTAAGCATAGGTGTCTAGTTGCTAATGATTCTGTCGGAGTGTTTTTCCGGCAATTCTCCCGATACTACCGTTGGTAGCTCGCGGAGTTTATAGTTCGGATTTGGCTCCGCAGAGATTTTGAAGAATAGGGCCAATGGACACAAGGATTTACGTGGTTCGGGCCGCCTGAGCGTAATACCCTACTCCACGGGATGTGTAGCTGTTGTATTGAGCGTCTAAGAGCTTTCAGTCAGAGACTGTATGTGTGTCTGAGGGCGTCAGAGAGTCTCCCCCCATGTATCGTCGACCAGTCCTTTTATAGTTCAAGGACTGGTCGGTACACCGTTAGCCTGACCCGACATGTGGCCCCGGCGGTTACTAATGTTTAATACATAATTAATGAGGTTAATTACCCTTAATAGCCTAGTAACGGGACCTGACAGTACCGTTATTAGTATTAAGGGCCTACTAGTCGTGTGTCATTAATATTGTATTAATGACACTTAATCAGGTCCTGAAGTCTTTGATTGCCCCTTGGAGGTCCGAGCCGTTGGGGATTCAGCAGCTTGATTGCCAATGTTGAAGGTCCGGCGGTTTGGACACGTGGAAGCTTTGGAGCTATTTGTCTGGGACGGGTAGGTCTGGTGTAGATGTACACGTGTCGGTACTGGAACTTCCCTCAGTCGGAGATTAGGTCCGGGGGTGCCGTACAAGTGTTTAGCCCGGAGCTATCCCATGTGTGGGGTATAGCTCCGGCTGCAGTGTACACATGGCAGTATCGGGGCCAACCATAGATGGGAGGCATGTCCAGTACCGTATGACAAGTGGGGCCTTCGCAGATCTTCAACTCGGTCAGGTGAAGTCTCTTTGGTCTTTTTGTAGTCCCAAAGGGTATATGGTACGCAGGGTACCGACATATTCGAAAGACTATAATTTCGGGCATCGTAGACTTGGTCAAATAGGCTTTGATCATCTCTCTCATGTTTGTGCTCTTGATTGCATACGTTGGCTGCCTAAGCTTAAAGGAGACCAAGAAGTTGTGTGCTCTTCTTGTAGATATGCTAAGATGGTTGTAGGTTCACATGATCCTCTCACAATGACAATGACCATGACAACTGAACCAGGACAACTTTTGCACCTTGACACTGTAGGTCCTTCTTGTCTTTAATCTTTTGCAGGTAAATGGTATGTTCTTGTGATTGTTGATGATTATTCTGGATATTCTTGGGTTTACTTTATAGCATCTAAGAATGAAGCTTTTAGTCACTTTAGAACTTTATTTCTTAGATTATCCATTCATCACCCGAGATCTTTAAAAGCAATTAGAAATGATAACATATCTGAATTTAAAAATCAATCGTTTGATCACTCTTTTGCAGAAAATGGAATAGATCATCAATATTTTTCATCATATGTACCTCAACAAAATGGTGTCGTAGAGAGAAAGAACGGAACCTTAGTTGAGATGGCTAGGACTATGCTTGATGAATATCAAACTCCGAGAAAATTTCGGGCTGATGCAATTGCAACCAGTTGTTATGTCTGAAATCGTGCTTTCTTGCACACTAAGCTAGGTAAAACCCCACATGAACTTTGGTTTGTACATAGGACTAGTGTCTGAAACTTTAGGGTATTTGGTTGTACATGCTTTTTTAATAAACATGGTAATCTTGATAAATTTGAACCTAGATATGTTGATGACATGTTTCTTGGTTATCCATCTCATAATAGAGGCTATCGTGTGCATTTACATGATACTAACAAAGTTATGGAGACTTGTGAGGTTTCTTTTGATGAAGCTAGTCCGGGTACTAGCTCTAATATTGCAGGTCCAGATCCATATCCGCAGGGGTTGAGTATTTTCATCGAAGAAGATGAAGAAGTGGTACTGCTGCTCAAAAATTCAGAAGCAAATGACGTTGATCACGCTGCTGATTTTGCACCACTACCAGCACCAACAACTATTGCAGCTGGTACGGATGAAAATGAAGAAGAAGGAGCTTATGAAGTGGCTACTCCCCTCCGAATCTTCAAAAGTCACACTCCACAACAGATTATTGGAAGCTTGCATGAATGAGTCACACGATCTAGGTTTTCGATCCAAATTTCACGCTCATTATGCTTTTGTTGCTTCTTTTGAACCCAAAGATATATCACACGCACACACTAATGAATCTTGGATTATTGCCATGCAAGAAGAGTTAGAATTTTTTTAAATAAATAATGTTTGGAAACTTGTACCTCCTTAAGGTGCCCAATGATAAGCATATTCGGGAAACAATATTGAAGGAGGCACATGATTCACCTTACTCAATCCATCCCGGTTGTACAAAGATGTACAAAGACTTTAAGACATGTTATTGGTGGGCTAGCATGAAAAAGGACATAGCTGAATATGTCGCCTTGTGTGATATGTGCCAACGAGTCAAGGCGGAACATCAAAGGCCAGCGGGACTATTGCAGCCATTGAAGATTCCGGAATGGAAGTGGGAAGAAATCGGTATGGACTTCATAGTTGGATTACAACGAACCCAGTCCGGCTATGACTCAATATGGGTTATTGTGGATCGATTGATAAAATCAGCTCATTTCATACCTTTCAAGAACACATATACCACCGCAAAGGTAGCAAAATTGTATATGCAACATATTGTGTGCCGACATGGAGTTCCAAAGAAAATAGTCTCTGACCGAGGTTCTCAATTTACCTCTAGGTTATGTGAGAAACTGCGTGAAGCTATGGGGACTCAATTGAATTTCAGTTCTGCGTATCACACTCAAACGGATGGTCAAACTGAGAGAACAAATCAGATATTGGAAGACATGATAAGAGCTTGTGCACTAATGTATGGAGGTAGTTGGGACAAGAGTTTGCCATACGCTGAATTTTCCTACAATAACAGTTACCAAGCCAGCTTGAAGATGTCGCCATATGAAGCACTATATGGAAGGAAGTGTAGGACACCTTTGTTCTGGAACGAGACAGGAGAGAGCCAAGTGTTTGGACTGGATGTGTTCCAAGAGGCTGAAAAGCAAGTTCAGATAATCCGCGAGAATTTGAGGGCCGCTCAAACAAGACAAAAGGGCTATGCGGATAATAGGCGGAGAAACTTAGCCTTTGAAGTGGGAGATGTCGTATATCTCAAAGTGTCACCTATGTGAGGACATAAGCGGTTTAATGTGAGAGGCAAGTTGGCACCTCGCTATATCGAACCATTTAATATTTTGGCCAAACGTGGAGAAGTAGCATATAAACTGGAGATGCTAGCACATCTTTCCGATGCCCATGATGTGTTTCATGTTTCACAGCTCATGAAGTGCTTAAGGGTACTGGAAGAACAAGTGCCAATAGAAGAATTGGAATTGGAGGAAGATTTGACTTATGCCGAGCAAACGGTCAAAATTTTGGAAACCAAGGAGAGGGTCACAAGGAACAAGGTGATTTGATGGTGTAAAGTACAATGGAAGCATCATACAGAATTGGAAGCAACTTGGGAACTAGAAGATGAACTTAAGAGAGAATTTCCCTATCTCTTTCCTTCTACGTCGAATCTCGAGAGCGAGATTCATTTTAAGGGTCTAGGTTTTTAACACCCTCATTTTCATCTATCATGCATTGCATACATTGATATACATGTTTGGCATTAAGCAACATAAAAATAAACAAGTTTAAAATGAATTAGAAGCAAAACAACACTTGAAAGTCTGTATAAGTACGGTCTTGTCCTGTGGTACCCCGGACTAGTCTGGTTACCCCTCCGTTGAGATTCCAGACTTGTCTGTTTTTGCCGCGGACTAGTCCATTTTCTCTCGGTTCTGTTTTCGGACTTGTCCGGTCTAGTGCGTACTAGTATGTTCACTCCGTCCTTCAAATATTTCTCCAAGTCCATGGACTTGTACGGACTTGTCCGTTTTCTGCAGGACTTGTCCGTGTTGCTCTCTGACTAATATCTGACTTGTACGATTTTGGCCAGACTTGTCTGTTTTCTGTCTAACTAGCTATCGGACTACTCCGATCCATTCGGACTTGTCAGGTATTCGCGACTCCAATTCAATCTTTTCCTCCATGACTTGTTTTGGGTTTTTACCTTAAGTGGGCCCAAGGACGTCGTGTCTAACCTTTTTGGAGCCCATGTGGGACCCCACACCGGCCTCCACCCACCCAAAAACTCAAAATCCATCAAACCCTACACCTCCACCCCTATATAAACAACCCAACACCCCAACTTCTCATCTCTTTGCCACTTTTGAAAGACCACCAAACCCTAGTTCGTGAGAGCCATCATCAAAAGAAGATCCAGCAGCAAGAAGGAGGGGGAGAACATGAAGGAGGATCAAGTGTCCAAGATCTTCATCGAGTTTTCGTTCTTCATCACCAATTCACCCCCAACACTCCATCAACTCTTCATTATCAACCCTAGATCGTCAAGATTCAAGTTTCATCTTCAATTCTCGATCCTTGGAGTTCTAAACACGTGGTACACCTTCTACTTTCTCTTTTTCCACGTGAATTCAACCCCAATTCTCTCAAATCTCGCAGATCAAGAAAACCCTAATTCACACTTCCTGGACAAGGCGGACTAGTCTGGCCCTGGTACCGGACTTGTCTGACCTTTGAATCTTAATTGTGCTGAATTCATTCCAAATTGACTCAAATCAATTCCAAACCTGTCCAAACATGTTAAAAACTATTAGAAACAGTTAGTGAACATTAATAGCAACTCATTAACAAGTTTTACCTCATAATTGCATTAATCATGCATGTTATGGCATACTGAGTACTATATGAGCATTATTTGATCGAATTGTATGTTTTGCATGTTTGACGCTTGGAATAGAAGGAGTTGCAATGGAGGGTGCTGCCGAAGACCTCCAGTATCAGAATTTCAAAGCTTTTGACCCTAACCGAGCTCAGGAGCAAGGCAAGTGTCCTTGATCATTTGATCCTGTTTTTAAATGTTTTGTTTGCAAAATTGCATGCTTGTGTCAAATTGATGGGAAACCCAAAATATGTGTTTACTAGTCTTTTTGACCGTCCATGTCGCTTGGGATACATTGTAGAGAGTCAGGAAGGGCTTTTTACCTTTTTGCTTTGCTCTAATTAATTGGGATGGGAAAACAACCAAAGGACTTAACTATGAATTAATGCACTTATGGATGATGTAAATTGATGAATATGGTTAATTGGTAACATGAGACTTGGGAGATCTAATCAAGCTTGGTTTGCGGATTGGGTTGGATGTTATGGTGGTTTCCTTGCCTTGGATCTAAGGATCGATTCATGCGAGAATAAGCCAGGACAACAGTGCCACCACAAGACCAAGTATGAGTGCGACTTAGCCAATTAATTAGGAGTATTACCAGCATCGATTCGGATCATTTGGAGGAGCGGGGAATGGGAGTCAGTTAGGTTTGCAATAGTGGCGGGACTACCCTGGGATCCAAATGGCACAAGAGAGGGCCCTTGGTTTAGGATCTGATCAGTTGGAGGCATTGCCACCGGTGAAACCTCAGTGCATCTGAATATGCTGGTAGTCCCTTTTTAAAGCCTATTTTGTGATCTCTTGGCCATACACCTAAGGAAGTGTAATTGGCATGAGGGAGGTTCCTTTATTCACCGACGGGTGACAAAATCACAAACTTGTGGGTAAAGTGGTACAACCCCTGCAGAGTGTCTAAAAAGTATCATGATAGCCGTGCTCCCGGTTAAGAGCAACCGACTGACCTACATGATTACAGGGAACTTGGGATTTGGGATGGTTGGTTATGGTTATGGTTATGGATTGAGTTATGATAAATGGACATGATTGATGATGATGGTAATAATCTGGTATATGGAAGGATAATTTATTATGGTTTCATATTATGTTAATTGTGTGGGATACGATGGGATTACTTCATAGACATAGTATAATGCTTTTTACACATTTTAAATGTACTTTTCAGCAATTAGCCATTGTTTATTATCATGCCTTGTTTAAGCTACATGTCATACTTTCCACACTTGCTAAGTACGACATGTACTAACCCTTGTAAGGTCCGACAAGGTCCGACAATAGGTCCAGCATGCTTTGGCTAGGTCCAACGTAAGGTTTGGTTAGCTTTCACAGGGTCCGGTTAGCTTTGGCTAGGTTCGGAGCAAGGTCCGGTTAGCTTTGGCAAGGTCTAGTGCAAGATCGCAGTGGTTCTTCTTTTAACTTGCAATTTTTCAAACTTGCTTTACACGTATGGGAAGTTTAAGTATCGTTTTACTATGTTTTTTGAAGTTTCATGGCTATTTACGGTGGTTAATGTTTTGATATGGTTCGCAACATGCTTATGTGAGGTGCTCACATAAGGTGTTATGGTTTTTGAACTAACGAGATTCAAGTCGAGGACTTGGTCTCGCAGAGGATGGTTGTTTATTACATGTGCAGGTGTTGCTTGAGGTTAAGACATGGCTGGTGACGGGATCCATTGAACTAGTCCTAGGGAGAAGATGAGGTTCAACAACCAAGTTCGAGAGGAATTGTGGTTGAGTTGATCGGGAGGTCATGCAACATGTTTGGGTCAAGAACAATGCGTATGAAGGTAACTTGGACGTTGTTGGAAGGTGTTTGCACGTGTGCAAGGAGTGCATGGATGTGGAAACATGGTTCCAAGGCGTGATGAAGAGAAGTGGACGAAAGAATTGGTTGGAAAGGTACAACCGGCTGGATTGTTCCTTAGGCTGCGGCTGAGGAGGTTATGGTTTGTTTATGGAATGTTTCGAGTTTGTTTTGGTAAGATTTCGTGTGGGTCACGAAGTTGAGTTTTTTTAGGAATGTGGGATACGTTCCTAATGCGTTTGTAAGTCTTGAAATTGCTTCTATCTGCGTAAGGAAGACTCTTGAGCAGTTATGGAAAGTTTTGGTTGAAACTAAGTAGGATTGGAGTCCTAGTTTGAATTGGGTTGGCCTTAGGGCTGGTTATATAAGCAAGAGAGGCCAGATCTCATCGTGAGATGACTTTGGGTCTGTTCCTCTAGTGTTCTTGTCAATAAAATTCCTAGATTAGAGGAGCTTTCGTGCCTTGTTCGTCCGACTTGTTTCAGACAAGTTTTTCTCGTCGAGTTCCAACACAGCACTATGTTGTGTCAGTGTTTTTATCATAACTCGAGTTTTACAGATCCAATTGATGTGATTCTTGTTGGGCTGTCTTTGAAACTTGATTATCTAATACCTATGAAAATTTCACGATTGTTGGAATTGTGGTTTCTGATCTACGTGAGTTTATTTGCAGTGTTGCACATCTATTTTTCTTGGGTAGAACAGATTGACGCTTGTTTTATCTTTCAATCATAACTTGAGTTTTTCTCAATGGTTTTACGTGATTCTTGTTGTCGTGTATTCGTGGCTTGATTCTCTATAGTATCTACTACTTTTGTCAGGGTTGAACACGTTAAGATCAGTTGCACACATGGTTTCTTAACAGATTTATTTTCCGCCGATGCGTTTTCATTGCTTCCGCTGAAAAAGTTTTAAATATACCATTCACCCCCTCTGGTAGCTTTTCACGTGCTCTTAAATCTTACAGTGATGGGTCCTAGGGCCGCCGCAAGGGCTTGGAGCTTCTCAAAGGCTGACACTGCGGTAGTGCGGTCCCCACAGATCTTGAGGATACCGAGAATGGGCTCGAGGGGGTGAGCTTGGACAAGGGTATTTGCAGCTTATCGAAAGCTTCACGGCAGATGAGGTTGAGGCCGGCCTCATCATCGATCAAGACGTTGTAGAGCTTGACGTTGCAAATGGAGGGGGAGACAACAAGTGGAAGGAGCCCGGATCCTGCCATGTTCTTGAGGCAGTCGGAGTCGTCAAAGCTTATCCACGTCCCCATCCACTTGTGGTGCGGCGCGAGACTGGGTGTAGGAGCTACCAAGGCCACCGCATGCAGGGTCTTGACCATATTCCAGGATGCGGGGTCCAAGGAACCCCCGTAGATGACATGGAGAATCTTGCGGTGCTCGTTGTAATGGCCTAGTGGGGCTCTTGATACTCCATGTCTTGCTCCTCGTCGACTTGCAGTTCGCCCTTCTACTTGCCCTCCCGCTGACAGAAGGGCACGCCGCCGGGGCACTGCTGTACCTGCTTGCAGTATTTCTCTGCAACCTTCTTTACTCTCGACACTCACTAGTGTTGTGGCTGCTAGTGCCGTGTACCGAGCAGCTCGCCTCTGTTGCCAAAACCTGGTGGCTGCTGCGGGTGTCTGTCTGGGCGTGGACCCTTGGACCACCGCTCGGTGCTTCTACTGCAACAGGGGCCTCGAGTAATGGCTTATCTTTGCCAGCACCATTGGTCTTGTTCCTCATGCAGCTTCCCTTTGGAGCGGCACCTGCACCAGGCTGGCCGACTCTACCCGCCTCAAGGGCGGGCTGTGAGTATCGATCACAGCCTTTAGCAGCCCTAGCGCACTTGTCGGTGATGGAGAATAGCTCAGAGATGTCTTGCATGTTGTGAGTTGCTAACTTCTCGAGCATCTTCCTAGCCCTCATTCCCTGGCAAATGCAACTATAACAGAAGCATTCTAAATGTAGGGGATGTTGTTGTGTATATGGGAGAACCTGTGGATGAACGATCGCAACGTCTCCCCAGGACGCTGTCGCCCGACATGGAGGTCAAGCTCGATGCCCGGACGCGTGTAGGAGCTGCCAGAATTTGCCGTGAACTGGCGGCAGAGGTTCGCCCAAGAGGTTATGGACCCCTCGGGAAGGTTCATAAGCCATGACTGGGCCGAGCTGGTCAGGGCGACGAGAAAGTAGTTGGCCATGATGGTCTTATCCTGTCTTGCAGCTAGGAGTGAGGTGTTGTAGATCTGCAAAAAACTCGACGGGGTTGACGCTCCCGTCGAACATCTACGGCAGGTTTGCTCAGAACTTGCACAGCCATGCCACGAAGCAGACGTGTGGAGCCAGGACTGCACACCCTCTTACGGCTCCTACCAGGGCTTGGTACGGTGCTGCGATCACCTAGGGCGTAGGATACGCCTGCGGTGCTTGCTGCACGACGTACGGCGGAGGTGGAGGAACAAGCTGCATGTGGTACAGCTAAAGCTGAGGTGCAGGCAGCATGACGTACGGCTACTGTGGTGCTTGCTGTGTAGTGTACGGCTAATGCGCGTGTTGCATTGCGTACGACTGATGCGTGGGCTGTGGAACGTGTTGCTGCGGAGCATGTTGTGCAGAATACTGTTGTTGCATGTTTTGCACTGTGTATGGATGGGGAACTGTCTCCGCAATGTACTCTGGTGGTGGAGGCGGTGCAGGGTTTACCGTAGCTGCCGACTGCTGAGGGTACCCTTGGGGTGCACCCTATGCGGCCTATGCCTGGGGCTCGGCTCCTTGAGCGTTGTATTCAGCCTCAAGGTTGCACCGTCTCTCCCGCTGCAGCTCGGGGGTGACACGACTGTCCTCCTTTCCTACTCGACGACAATCGAGCTTAATCCTGAGGTTGGCCATGGAGAACCTAGTGGAGCAGGAGTCGGCCGTGTAGCAGTTGATGGTTGGCGTGCGCGATAGTGACACGTGTTGTCTCCTCTTTTGAGGAGAGTTTATGGCAGAAAGGATGAGGTGGTTTACATTGTTGATCCACTGCTGCGCTGATCCTTGAAAAGCATTCATGGAAGGTGGGTTGTGGAGGAGAGCTCTGGCTGCAGCCAGAGCGTTGTCCGGACTTGAAACTGATGGCACTGTGGATGCTGATGGAGCGAGCGTCTGCCG
This sequence comes from Tuctoria greenei, assembly GCA_036927565.1. Lineage (NCBI taxonomy): Eukaryota > Viridiplantae > Streptophyta > Magnoliopsida > Poales > Poaceae > Tuctoria > Tuctoria greenei. Next base: position 100,069,786 of record JAYESD010000010.1, read on the forward strand.
GGAAGCGCCGGCCTTGCCAGCTGCAGCTGCAGGGGCGCAAAGGGCCAGACCACGCTTTGGAGCAGGAGCTGCCTTTGCCTCCGCTCGCTGTGATGCAACGGCCTTGGGAAGTACCATGCAAGGGCTTGATGTTCACCATTGCGTGAAGGCACAACTTCTTGGGAGAAAAAGCCCCCTACCTGGTGCGCCAAATTTCAAACTGTTGAAACAACACTTCCGCCGGACCTGGTAGGAAGCCGCTCACAGAGGTTATTCTTTAGGAGGGGCTAGTCTCCGATGAGCTTGCGTATATGGGACATGGTGAACACAGTGGTTTTACGTGGTTCGGGACACCGAAGCGTACCACCCGACGTCCACGGTGAGGGTTGTATTGCTTGAGTGAGTCTGAATGGAGATGCCTGAGCGTGTGAGTGAATGTGTGGGTTTGAATGAACATGTCCAGAGTCGGTGGCTGCCCAGGCCTTTTATAGTAAGGTTGGACACCTTACAAGTGGGACCCGGGGCCCGATAGGTGGCCTCGGGGTGATCTTATGTTTGTACAAGATCTAAGGGTTACTACACCTACTGCCTCTGACTGCAGCTTGAAGACTCGTGATCTTGCCGCGTTGGTCGCTAGTGGCTAGACGCAGTCGTTGATGATGGCAGGGAATGTCCTGCCTGTCTTGTCACTCTAAGCTACCCAGTCAGAACGTGGTATGGCTCTGGGGCGCCTTCACTATGATATGATTAGGCGCAGCGACACCTAAATGGGGCGTGTGCTACGTCGTGCGTCTGGCAAAGGCGCGTGCCTTCAGTGCGCGATTGCAGCAGAACATGCTGCCCTTTACTCCCGCAACCTACCACCCAGGGCGGGTTGCAGGACACGTGGCAGGACCGGAGCCCGCCTCCGCAAAAGAGGCCAAGTCCCACGCTAGGGGCCATGTGACAGCTCCGAAGACCAACTTTTAGAAGAGCTAGGGGTCCGGTGCTACTGCGCACATGGCGACTCCGGGGCCTACCTCAGCGCGGGAGGCTGGCCCAGAACCTTGGGCCACGTGGCGGCACCGGAGCCCGCCCCTGTGGAGGAGCGGGGTCCTGTTCCGCTGGACACCGGCAGCTCAGGAGCCCGCCTCTGCGGAGAAGTCGGATCCTGAGTCGAGGTCCACGTGGCTGTACCAAAGCCCGCCCTTGAGGAGGGAAGCGGTCTTGGCCTGCTTGACACTGGCACCTCTGAACCCTGCCTCAGCGAGGAGGCATGGCACTTAGGCATTTTTATCTTGCGCAAGGGTGTACCCGGTATGTTGCGTACCAGCAGCCACATTCCCATGCCGCCCAAGCTCCGCGAGCCATGACGTCCCCGCTGCTGTCGAACTCCGTGTCAAGCCATGCTGACGTTGCCACCATCGAGATGCGTGAGCACCGCTGCCGCCGGGGCTTTGCTCTGGAGTCGGGAGTCTGTTAGGGATAAGATGTTGAGTGCACGAACTTTAAAGCAGGAACAACGGTTGCTTGAATTTTCCCTCGTTGTTAGGCGACTGAAAAGGAGTATAACCGATGAATAAAATGGAAAGGAGGAAGTAGATGTTTGACACGTAGTCAGATGGACGACGCTCGATACCACTCAACAGTGCATCGCAGCACGGCAGAAATGTGCAGCTCAGCTCATGCAACGAGACGGACTGTGGCTCCGCTCGCTCACGCGGCTCAGCTCACGCAACTAGACAGACGGCGGCTCCATCGCTCACATGTTTCAAGATTGAAACGTGGCTCCGCTCGCTCACCCTCATGCCCATCCTTGTGAGCACTTAGCTAAAATAATCCAGGTTTTTTCAAACGAACTCTGTTCTTGGTCCATTCTTAATTTCCAGAATGGAAATATATTATTCAGTAAACTAGAATATTTTGTCAACAAAACTTGTACTCCCTCCATCCCAAATTACTTGTCACTCTCTAGTTCATTTTTAAACTAGAGAGTGGAAAATAATTTGGGATGAAGGGAGCACCTTATTAACTTCCAGTTTGACATTTACATGTGCTATTTACAAACCAAAGTTTCCTCCAAACTAAAGCTAATACAAGCTAGCAGGCACAAGAAAACACTCTTCCAAGACATAATCACCATGCTGTTTCCCGCATATCTTACATGCCGAACTTACAGTCCACTACTGACCTCAAAAGGGTGGGGACGCATATGCACTTAGGTTGAGCTGCTGCCACTGCTGTGATTGAGCCCTCGCTTCGAGCCCGACTGCTCCAGGTGCCTCCCTTGCCCTGCATCACTGCGACAATGTAAGCCATATCTGCACTCACCAAAAGTGTGATCGCGGGATCAACTGCTGACAAGCCCGAGCTGCCGACATGGCTGAGTGCTAGAAGGAGATGAGGTTGCTTTGCTTGCATCCGAGTGGAGCGGCGATTATGGCAACGACTAGGCAGAAGCAATCTGGCCACACAACACACGTGCGATGGATCGGGCGAAGCAACCCGAGCTGAGTCTGAGGAACCAAAGCGGGGCCGAGGACGACAAAACGAAGCCGAGCCGCGCCAGAACGAAAATGACAAGTGGAGCCGCATGCATCATGCGATGCTCGATGGTTTGATACACGTGTCACAATCTCCGGCGGGTATGCACAGGGATATGTTTGCATAAGGTATGCAGAAAATTTTTTCCCGCACCTTCATGTGAGCGTAGATCAGCGCATGAGGTTGGTGTCAGCACAGGGTGCAGATCGGCAGTATTTCAACCGGTAGTCAGAACGGCCGCACTGAAATATGTGAGTGCATCTAGGACACTTGTGGGTTTTGGATGATTAATGACAAACAGTTGAAGAACTGACGAAATTGTGGAGATATTGCAGAAACTAAATATGAGGAAAGATTTTATCGAAAATACTTGGAAAAAGGAGAAATGTCGTGGAAAAGGAAGGACTCGTAGAATAGGTTTTTCATTTTCTCTAGTCGTAAGAAAAATCGTACTATCAAGAGGGACACAACTCTTGTAAACTTTGGGATCAATGGGAGCTCAACCCTTGGGAAATAATTCAAACCATTTAAACCCTAAGTCCAGACTTGTCCGAGCCATGGGCTTGGATATGTCCGAGTTGTCACTACACAAACCCCTACATGTCCGAATTGCTCCAGACTTGTCCGAGTTGGCTCCGCACAGCCGGGACTTAGAAAAATCTAAGTCCTTTGGCCCCTCGGACTTGTCCGAGTTGGGTCAGACATGTCCGAGTCCTCTTTGCACAACCTTGAATTAGAAAAATTCTAAGTCCTCTGGCCACTCGGGCTTGTTCGAGTTTGGTCAGACTTGTCCGAATTCGCACTGACTAACCTCGAACATATCCGAGGCGTTTCAAATTTGTCCGAAGGGTTCAATACTAGATAATTCCGCCAAAACCCCCACATTGTCATCCCAGATTTGTTCGATCCATGTCGGGCATGCCCGAAGCGGCTTTTTGCACTGATTCAAAAATCAAGCACTTTGCCGTACCATTACTAGGTCCTTTAGCCCGAACATGTCTGAGATATTTTCGGACTCGTCCGACATGGGCAGCCTAAGAACGGTCAATATCATATTTTGGCTATAAGTAGGGGACCAAATCCCCTCTCAGCAAAACCCTAACCTCTCATACACACCCTTGCAACCAGGACTCTCTCGAGAGCACTTCTCCACACAGTTTTCACTTCCAGAAGCCAAAACTTGAGATTTCTATGAAGAGTGAAAGAGTTGTTGTGAGACTTGAGAAGACGTAGCTTCACGGTTGAGCTTTGATTTGATTCACTTTGTTTGCATGAGTCTTTCATGTTTGTTACTCTTGGTTGCAAACCCGAGACGGTTATGCATCGCTCGATGATTTCTTTTGTGATTTCGGTGTCTAGGAAGTATGTATCACCTTTTTGTGATAGTGAAAGAACCAAGGCACGACCTTTGTGGTCTCTTGGTGAGGGGAGGGCTAGAGAAAGCACGGTCCTTTGTGGACTCTTCAACTGGGACGTAGGTTTCTTCGTGAAACTGAATCTCGGTGAAAAATCTCGTATTCATTGTCTCCTTTATTATGTACGCACTGTTTTACTCTTTTTCGGAACATCTAGGGCTTTACTAGCATCTACCTAATTTAGCACATTCTATCACTCGCTTTATGTGAGGACCGGGTCCACACATTCCATGAATCGCACAGGGTGGTGCCGTGCGATGCGGCGCCCAGCAGCACACACGAAAAGAATACAACAAAATACAAAGTTTTATTTATATAAATAGCGGAAGTATTTTACAATACTTAATATACAGCAAAAGTAATATTCATAGCTAAACTCTCAGCCCAGCTATGCAAAAGTGCAACTGTCCAGCCCGGGGGCGCTACACACTAGCAGCAAACAAGAATTCACGGCACCGTGTAGGGCTCCCACTCGGCGGTATACCCCGACGGGGGCATCGCCTCATCTTTGGGTCCTTCCTCATACATCTTACCTGCAAATAACTTAATATTGCACGAAGGCTCAGCAAGACTTATCCATCTCACCTAAATATGGAACTCTACATGCAGGGATACTTAACATAGGAATAGATATCGCAGAAAATGACTCGTCTACATGTTGATCCTTAATTTTCATGTTATTAACAGCAGCTTACAAGTATAATAACAGTAACTTTAGTGAGCATATTGGACAGCAATCATAGTTACAAAGCAATTGTATTTCCATACATTATATTCTCCTGGCTTGTTCAGCATTTACTATATCACAGCGCAGTAAACAAGTGGTACTCAAATAACCGTGAGGGACGGTGATTGCAATCAGTAGGCACACGGATAACACTTCACATACACCAATTTTGGAAGTGGAGCGAATCACACTTCAATACTATGTTGTATGCAACAATCTTTCAAAGGAAACCCAAATGTCGAACCGGTCCTTCCGTAACGGGCAGGAGGTCCCCGCGCGGAGCATTTCTATGCCATCGGCATTACACCTTGCTGCCCTTAACCAACTCCTAAAAAATGGTAGGGTAAGCCTCGACACACAGGTTAACCAATTACATCGGTTTCCTTGTTTTCATATAGCCAGTATGCATCCGGTACAGTTCAAACTTGTCCAGCAGGGCCGCACACAGATCGGTCCTCAATCAACACAAGCAGGGCTACGCACGTGAGACCATGTCTCACTGCATCATACATGCTGCTCGGTCTCAATTTCATATTCATAAACCATTTATTTATCAAATCTTTCCCGGGTGATAAAATCCTGTCTCGCGAGTAGATTCAAATTACTCGACTTCTACCGGATTCCTAAAAACATAAGCATGGCATTTTCTACTCGTCGGGCTGTAGACCTACCCAATACTCCATGGGAATGTTTGGTCATGCAAGTGTAGTAACAAGCACCATAGCCCTAATGCAGAAAAAACATCCTAGACATAAGTGATACAAATATAAACTTTGAAATAGCACTTAAATGCAAACCTGGGATTGTCTGGCTCCGAGTCAAAGGGATAGTTAGCTTCTAGAAGTATACTCTCCATGGGCTCCAGGTCTTCCTCGATCTCGGTCATATATGATATGCAATATATAAATTACACGGGTGATATTGAAACTATAGAAAAGATCTTATAAATATTGATCATGTATGTAAATTATTTAAATTGGCTTTGGGATTTTACAGTGGATACTAGATTCTATGAGGAAGATCTGGACCAAGAATTGGAGATGTTCAAGGAAGCTTGTTGTCTCTAAAATTCCAACAACAAAAGATTTCTCTGAAATTTGGTATTAAATATGTAGCTTTGTCATGGCTACCAGCAGGTGATTATGGTAGACGAGGTCTCACTGGTTCTAGGAAAATTTGTTTCACATTTTTATGAGCTTCCTACAGTGAGAAATTTATTTTACAATTTGAGAAAAAGTTGAAAATTTTTCTGTACATTTTCTATTTTTCAATGGACATAGATGATTTGAACACTTTTTGGTCCAGTAATTGAAGTCCACTGAACTTGAAATTTTTACTGGAGATCAATTGTATTTTGGAGAATGTCCTGACCAAAATTGGAAATTTTCCAATTAACGGAACCGGAGTAATTAATTTCTCAAGCAGTTAGCTCAAAAGAATTAATTATGAAAATCTGGGACTTTCATGTCCAACAATTTGCACCACTGCAAATTTGGGAACAAGATGATTCTCCCTGAATTTATTTGGAATATTTTGAGCAATTCTACTAGGAGTAAAGGATTTTTGAAGTTTGCTCCAAATCTGGAATTATTTTCTAATGGAAAAGTTTGAATAATCAAACCTGGCCCCACTTCTTTTAAATGGGCCAATCAGAGCGGGGCCACACGAAGGGCCACAGGGTTAACCCACGTGCTCGCACCGGATCAAACATCCACAGCAGATCCCGAGGATGTTTAAACAGCGGCTGACATGCGGGGCCTGCTGGTCATCTTCTTCCTCGGGCGCGCGACGCGGCCGCGGCGGCGCTGCGCCAGCGAGCTCGCTGGCTCGGTTTTCCCGGCCTTCTCTCTCTCAAACTCGCCGCCTACCCATTTTCCATGGTGCTGAGCACATCGGTGGGCTCAGTGCACGCCGGCGATGGCCGGAAATGCTTGCGCGACGGCGGTGGCTAGGGTTTCGACTATGTCAGGATTCCTCAGAAATGGCGCAAATGCATCGGGAAAAGGTTGGGGAGGCTCCTGGGATCATGAGAAAGACTAATATGAGGTGGAACAGGGGTGAAAATAGTCGGCAAACTTGACTTCAACGGTGGACCGACGGGGTTTTCCATGGCGACGGGGAAAACTCAAAGATTCCGGCCAACTGTCGACGATTTTCCTTGCTGTTTGTTCAAGAGGGTTCACAAGGAGGTTAGCAAGCTATTTGCCAACTTGATTGAGGATAGTTTTGTGTACAAATGCAATTAAAGTGGTAACCTAGCTTCAAGGTTATGTTCATGCTATCGGAGAAACTGGAAATACGAAGTTGACAAAGGACGAAACGACGAACGGTTTCACTGTCATCTAACATGGGTGCAGGCGCGCCTTTTTGTATTGTAGGGTGAAGCGCGAAACAGCCTAGAACCCCGGCTCCACGGTGATGCAGAGTGGGTCCGACGGCGGTTCCACGACGACGTTCGCGAAAACTTCAAAATAACACCCCACCGTGAAGGAGCTGCCCACAAAAAGATTTAGGAAGGCGCGCAAGACAGTTACCAAGTTCCAAACGCGAAGGGAAAGGATCAGCAGCCTCTGGGTAGCTTGGATTCTCCGCTTGAACAAGAGGTTCGTCGCCGGCGACCAAGAACAGAGGAAGAACGGTGAGTGGCTTGCACTGGATGCAATGGGAAGTGATGAGGATGCTTGCTAGGTATATAGGGTCGCTGGATTTGACGGCAGTCGGCAAGCAAGCACACAGGTGCGTGGCTTGCATGTCGGGAGGTGTCCCCACGGTGAAGAAACAGAGTACTCACGTAAATGTTCCTCTCACCAGTGGGTCCCACCATACCCATCCTTATCCCTTCTCTGTTTCTTCAATTATCCCACCAACTATTGTCCAAAAATACTAGATCTTTGTGGTTGGGTTAAATAATTTATGAAGAATATGAATTTGGACTCAAAACTTTGATTCAATCAAGTTTCAATGAAAATTCAAATTCAAATTTGAATTTGAAATAATTCAATGTTTCCACAGAATTAAATAGCAAATGTGCTTCAAAAATTCTGAAACTTTGCAGAGAGGTTCTTTGGAATATTTGCAATTTAATGGTGAACTCAGATTTTTATTTTGCCAAGGTTTGAACAGGAGTTAATTTGAATTGTTGAATTCCTTCTATTGAAGCTTTAATTGGTTTAATTTATTTGTTTCCAATTTAATTTCTTTTTCCCATTCAAATTTTAAATTGTCCTTTCAGAAATTTGAACTCTAAATTTTAGGACTTTTACATTCCTCCCCCTTAAAAGAATCTCATCCCGAGATTAAAAATAAAAGAGACGGAGGTAAAAATATTACCGGATATGAGATGATAATAAATCTGGATAGCTTGATCGGAGGTATTCCTCGCTTTCCCATGTCGCTTCCTCAGCGGTATGGTTGCTCCACAAGACTTTGTAGAAGTACAAAGCTGGTTCCTTGTGGTGTGAGTCTTTTCATCAATAATCCGGATCGGATGCTCAAAATACGTGAGATCTGGTTGGAGAGTCTCAATGTCCTCGGTGCGGATTTCAGCTGAGGATTTAAGATACTTTCGCAGCTGAGAAATGTGGAATACATTATGCACACCAGAAAGCAACGCCGGTTACTCCAAACGATAGGCCATGGGTCTGCATTTTTCAATGACGGCGAACGGACCGATGAATCGTGGAGCAAGTTTTCCCCTCACTCTGAAACAATGAATCCCTTTCATTGGAGAGACACGGAGATAAACATGGTCTCTGATGTCGAAGTGGAGAGGTCGACGTCTTTTATCCGCATAGCTTTTCTGAAGAAATTGAGCAGCCTTGAGAGTGGCCTGAATCACTCGCACCCGTTCTTTGGCTTCGTTCACAAGATCAATACCATATATCACTCGCTCACTGGATTCACACCAATTGAGTGGTGTGTGACAAATCTGACCGTAGAGAGCTTCATACGGTGCCATCTTGATGCTATATTGATAGCCATTGTTATATGAGAACTCCGCTAACGGTAAATGATCATCCCAATTTTTACCGTGGTGGATGGCACAAGCGCGTAGCATATCTTCTAGAACTTGATTCACCCGCTCAGTTTGACCACCCGTCTGCGGGTGATATGTGGAGCTTCGGATCAGTTTCGTCCCCAATGACACGTGCAGCTGCTCCGAAAAATGAGCGATAAACATCGCACCACGATCTGAAATAATTGTCCAGGGGAACTCCGTGCAAGCACGGGATTCTTGCAATATATAACTCCGTATATTTCTTGGCAATGTACTTTGCATGTATCGGAATAAAATGAGCTGATTTGGTTAGTCGATCGACTATCACCCAAATTGAATCATGCTTGTGGAATGTGGGAGGTAATCCAACAATGAAATCCACACTAATGTCCTTCCATTTCCATGCCGGAATTTTCAATGGTTGCAGCTGTCCGACTTTCCTCATGTGGTCGGCTTTCACCCACCGACACGTATCACAGTCGGATACGTACTTTGCAATTTCTCTTGTCATCCATGTCCACCAGAATCTGGTTTTCAGATCTTGATACATCTTGTTACTGCCCGTTCTTGATCATCACTTCAGAAGCACTTCATTTCCGCATTCTTCGTTCTCCTCAGAATGTGCGACATACCCACGTCTTTCTTTTGTGCTTTCATAATCTCCTCTCGTTTGGTAGGAATGAGAGCAAGATTATATAACGCTCCATATGGAATCAAATATAAACTCGGTTCGACCTCGTCCATTGCAGTGATGGACAGATTATTGATGTGAGACTTGTGGCTTAGCGCATTGGCAGCCACATTCACCTTGCTCGGATGGTAGTGAATTTCAATCTCCTAATCTTTTATCAGTTCTAACCATCTTCGCTGCAGCGTATTCAGCTCCTTCTTAGTGAAGATATATTTCAGGCTCTTGAGATCGGTGTAGAGATGAACTAGATTTTCAAGTAAATAATGCCTCCACATTTTCAAAGCGAGCACCACGGCAGCGAGCTCAAGGTCATGAGTTGGGTAGTGTTGCTCATGATTTCGGAGCTGCCGTGAGCCATATGAAATCATGCGGCCGTCTTGCATTAACACACAACCGAGACCAATACCAGACGCATCACAATAAACATCGAAAGATTTGGTCGTATCCGGCTGGGCTAACACTGGTGCTGTTCTGAGATGTTTCACCAATTCTTGGAATGCATCCTCACATGCCTTGCTCCAAATATATTTGGTCCCCTTTTTCAGCAGCTCTGTCATTGGTTTAGCAATTTTTAAGAAGCTCGGAATGAACCTCCGATAATATCCCGCTAATCCGAGAAAGCTGCGATCTTCGTGTACGGACGTTGGAGACTTCCATTTCAGCACTTGCAGAATTTTGCTTGGATCAACAGGGATGCCCTCCGCTGAAATAATGTGACCAAGAAATGGTACTTGGCTGATCCAAAACTCACACTTGCTGAATTCTGCATAAAGCTTGTGATCTTGCAATTGTTGGAGCACGATATGCAAGTGTTTGGCGTTTTCTTCTTCCAATTTAGAATAAACCAAAATATCATCGATGAAGACCATGACAAACTTGTCCAACTCCGGCATGAACACTGAATTCATCAAATACATGAAGTGAGCCGGCGTGTTGGTAAGTCCGAACGACATTACGAGATATTCATAGAGCCCGTATCTCGTCGAGAATGCCATCTTTGGTATATCCTCCGGTCGGATTTTTATTTGATGATATCCAGACGAAAGATCCATCTTCAAGAATACTTTATCACCCACTAATTGATCGAATAAGATATCGATGTGCGGTAGTGGATACTTGTTCTTGATCATCACGGCGTTGAGCGGACTATAGTCCACACATAGATGTAGCGTCTTGTCCTTCTTCTTTACAAATAATACAGAGCACCCCCAAGGTGATGAACTTGGGCGGATGAGACCTTTGTCCAGCAAGTCCTTCAAGTGCACCTTTAATTATGCCAATTCATTTGGTGCCATCTTGTACGGCCTTCGAGAAATAGGCGTGGTTCCCAGAATGAGTTCAATCATGAACATGATGTCCCTATCCGGTAGCATACCCGAAAGGTTGTCGGGAAACGCGTCTGGATATTCATGGACCACACGAGTGTCCTCATGTTTTGTGGCTTCCATGTTGTATGTGGCTGGAATTTCTTGGATAAGACGGTCTAGAATGAGATTGTGTGGTTCATGAGTGGAGAGTTTAAATGGACCACACGTGGAACGATGTCGAGAACAGCACCATGACGGTGCAGCCACGACATTCCTAAAATGACATTGAGCTTTTGACTCTCTAATACAATTAGAGAAGTCGGATATAGAATTCCACCCATCTCTAGTGGTGCCCGATAGACCGTCCTATCGGCTGCTACTTTCCCACCCGCAGAGAAAATCAAATATGGACATTTTGTGGGAATGATAGATAATTGGTATTGATGACATATAATGGGTGGCACCAGAGTCAAATAATATGACTACGGGATTTTTGAGTAGAGAAAACGTACCCGCAAAGATGGGTTCTCCTTCCGACACGTCCTCGATAGCTTGGTGGTGGACGTTGCCGGGTTTTACTGCTGGTTTCTTGGGCTGGTTGCGGGGCTGAGCTGCACCCTGATACGGTGCTTGTCCACTGCCTTGTCGCTGTTTGGGGCAGTCCCTTGAAAAATGCCCGACACGGCCACACATGTAGCACGTGTATTGTGTCGGGTTCCCGCCAAGCTGTGGAGGAATCCCGGTGCACGTGGTGGAGGAGGATACGCATGCAGGACCATTCTTTGCTGCTGCTTCTGCTGTGGAAATGGCAGTTGGAACATGGTGCGTTGAAAGAATGACCGCGGAATTGTTGCGGTCGCACTGGTGGCTGCCGTCGCTGACCAGATGGTGAGCAATACACCACGCGATACTTCTGCGGACCACCACCGCTGCTGCTCGACGGTGCGCTCTGTTTCCTCTTATCTGAAACGAGCTCGCGCTGAGCATCTTCCTGTATAATCGCGGCATTGACGATGTCGTTGAAGGTGCCGCGGTTGCATTTTGCGATTTGGACCTTCATCTTAGGATTTAGGCCCCGGAAGAATATATCTCGCTTCTTATCTTCCATCCCCACGTACTCCGGCACGTACTGCGCCGAGTGATTGAATGCGCGGGATTATTCGTGAGCACTCCTCCCGTCTTGCTTCAGCTCCAAAAATTTCTGAAGCTTCCTCTTTATTATACCAGGGGGTATATGGTAGGCATGGAATGCCTCCCGGAATTCGGTCCAGGTGACCACATGACCAGCCGGCAGTGATGCAATGTAATTCGCCCACCAAGCATCGGCGGATCCCTGAAGTTGTTGCGCTGTGAACAGCGCCTTCTGTTCTTCGGTGCATCGCAGCAATCCAAACTTCGCCTCGAGGGTGCGGATAAAGTTGTCCGCCTCCAGAGGCTCCTCGGCCTCCGTGAAGACCGGTGGATGCGTCTCCAAGAAGTCCGAGTACGAACTCTGTTGGGGCTCGCGTTGCCCATTGTCTTGTCGCCCCCCTTGACGGGACGAATTCTGCATCAACATACACAGTAACTCGGTTTGCTCGTCGCGTGAGCCGAGTACTGCAGCCACAATCTCCGCGAGAGTCTTCGGAGGTTCAGGTGGTAGTGGTGGAGGGACTTGTTGCTGTGGTGTCGCGGTTTGCTCCCGGGTCGGAGATTCATCCTCAGGACCCCAGCTCGAGCCTCCCATCTCAGGCGTAGAACGCGTACGCACCATTCGGCATCCACATGATTTAAAAATCAGCAACATGTTTGTTTTCTTCATCCATTTTATACCATAGTAGTGCAAGTATTGACAATATGATGATTGCATAAAATTCACATATATTGATAATGTACAAACTTTATACAATATATATTATCTCATGACCAATTTTACAGTAGTGAACTCCAAAATGATGGACTCCCACCACGGAAGTGCATCTCAACTATAATTGGTCTCCATGAGTCGTCATACACACCTTGTCATCTCCTACACACCCACTACTATTTATAATATGACACAAACATGGCTACAAAATAAACACGAGCAACCACTAACTATATGTTGCCCTGTGATGGAAGTAGTGCCGCCCCGTCCTATTCCGATGCATCCTCATCGATGTACTCGAGTATCTCGGGATCTTCTTCCTCCTCAGAACTTGAAGGCACCTGCTCACCTATGTTTGGCAGCATGTCATGAGCCGGTGGAAACATGACTGGGTGCGGCAAATGTGCTTCGGCCTCAATCAAGTCATCCCGAAGTTAGTCTGCACCGTACTTCCAATTCTGTACTTCTTTGACGGCTTCATCACATGCCTTGGTGACTACCAACAGCTGCTCTTGCTGTTGCTGCACCACCAATTGACTCGCCTGCAGTCCATCACGAGTTTGCTGCAGTTCCTTGCGAGGTTGCCTCAGTTTGGCGCGAGCCTTCCGCAGTCTAGTGTGAGTGTGATGCAGCTGATCCTCGCATTGATTCAGCCGGTGATTCGTTGGAGCCAGGAACGAACGTAGGTTCTCATTGATGTAATCAAGAGTGTCACCCCGTTAAATAGCTTGACTCAAGGCTTCGAACTGCTCCCAAAAGATTTCACCTTGTGTTAGAACCACCATGTTGGATGCAGTGGCATAAGTCCCAAGTGTTGTCGAGGTTGTGTCGCCATATGGTTGATAGACCGCAACCATATGACGTTGCCACTCAAAACCAGCAGCACCACGGACCGGGAGAAGAGCAAATTGTGTCCCAGCTATGGCATCTTGATGAAGCTCACAAAGCTTCATAAGCGCTTCGCCCGCTGCAATGGCCCACGAGTCCTCCAAACGAGCTCCCTGGATAGTAACCGAAAAAGGAGCCCATCCATAAAAAACGCGAACCAGCTGGGATGTCAACCAGGACCGTACATTACAGTACACCTCTGTCAACTGCCTCTTGACCCCAATAGCCTGGCATTTCAATGAAGCCAAACTGTTGGAGCACTTCCCGTAACATGATTGGGAAGCCTGGACAGTTGGCGCACGTGGAAAACACCCATCTGTCCGGTAATAGCATCACAACCTTCATCTATAAAAGAAGTACTTGAATGAGTCAAATACTCAAATTCAAAAAACTTAGTTGATAAACAGATCATGGATGTGAAAATTGAATTATTAAAGTGAATTCAAATTCAATTGTCAAATGAAACATACACTGGAATTGTGTCTTAGTTTCTGTTCATTCTGACCAATCTGGAGAAATTCGAAATTTTCATCCAGTTAGAAGAACATTAATTACTTGAGTTCAACTAAAAGTTGTAGCACACTAAATTATCTTTTAGAACATATTTATTTGCCTCCAGATCGTTTCTGTATGAGGAGATATGATTTTTGCTGACAGTGTTTCTGGAAAAATTTTGACAGCACCTCCTCTGTTTAAGGCTGATTTTGTCCACATTTTTCCAGATACAAAACACAAAAATATGCAAAAATCATAAATTACAACATTGTTTTATACATCCTCAGTATTAAACAGATGCATTACATGAAGTTATTTGTCAATTCTACTAAGATATATGATCAAGATAGTGACCGGATACAGAAACTGTCCAGTCTCTATGCAGATTTAACAGTGTTTGGAAATTTGAATTTTTCATTAGTTTACAGGGGGATTCTGATCTAGAGTTAAACATAAGAGTTTTAGAATACTCTCTAATCTTTCCAACCATGTGTAGTATAACTTCAGGGGTGAAATATACAGGAAGTTATGCTGTTCCAAACTTAGTCAATTTTTTGGTCCAGTTTACAGTTTGAACCAGGAACTGGGCAATTTAAGTTCAAATGAAGTTTTCAAGTTTTAAATCTTGAAATCTGTCTTGGACCTGAAAATGAAACTCGTGGATGACTTCCTCAAGTTCCCAAACCACATGTCTGCTTATCATAGTGACCACACGATTATTTGTAAATCTGACCAGCACGCTCCAAAACAGAGATTACAAATTCAAACTTAATCCTAAGTTGTAAATTTTTACTTGTTGTTGAGTCACAACACCATCACGGATATTGTTGTTGACGTGCCTGATGAAACTCGAATGCAATGCTGGTAGTACACCCTCACCAAAGAAAATCCTAGGCCAGTATTCTGGCATACGTCTCAATGGTGGCAGTAATGACGTTCACTCGCAAACGTTTTCTACTCGAGCTACTTAGAACGCTGTTAGTGTTCTGCAGCTACACACAAATGATAGATCAAACATATGGTGCTTTACGGCACAGCCCGCACGGGCGAACAGTTCACAATAATATATATGAAAGTAAAAACATTCGTCCCGTATCATTCCATACGGGCCACCCCGAGCTAAGACATGTCTCGAGGTACATGACCGGGTTTTCTACCACCTGAAGGAGTCTCACGTCTTTGCATAGTGCTGCACCAGTAGGTGGCGCATCGGGTTATGTCTCACCCGACGGAGGCTCCCACTAACTTTGAAGCATGTTGGGGTACCGTGTGTCATATGTTCTCAGAAACATGGAAAGTTTTAGAGACTCGTATTAACATTTCCGTGCGAAGCCACGGAATCAATCACATGCTAGCTCTCGCATGGTGAGCTTACCGCAATTGATCCGGTTGTGGTGGCGTATCTTACCTCTTACCTGACATTGGAGCGTCGTTACAAAATATAATAATACATAAGTTAGCTTGCCACCTTAAGTAACTAATACTATAATAGACCTTATGTGGGCATAGTAACTAATCCTCACTCGACTACTCTTAAGTTTTCAAAATAGGCTCTTTTCGAGCGTGCTATTCCCAATGCGGCTCTGATACCGGGCTGTGAGGATCAGGTCCACACATTCCAGGAATTGCAGAGGGTGGTGCCATGCGATGCGACACCCTACAGCACACACGAAAAGAATAATACAAAATAAAAAGTTTTATTCATATAAACAGCAGAAGTCTTTTACAATACTTAAAATACAGTGGAAGTAATATTCATAGCTAAACTCTCAGCCTAGCTATGCAAAAGTGCAGCCGTCCAGCCCGTGGACACTACACACTAGCAGCACACAATAATTCACGGCGGCGTGCAGGGCTCCCACTCGGCGGTATACCCCGACTGGGGCATCGCCTCATCTTAAGATCCTTCCTCATACGTCTCACCTGCAAAGAACTTAATATAGCAACCGTGAACACGAAGGCTTAGCAAGACTTAACCGTCTCCTAAACATGGAACTCAACATGTAGGGATACTTAACATAAGAATAGATATAGCAGAAACTCGCCTACATGTTGATCCTTAATTTTCAAGTTATTAACAACAGCTTACAAGTTTAATAATAGTAACTTTAGTGAGCATATTGGGCAGCAATCATAGTTACAAAGCAATTATATTTCCATACATCATATTCTTCTGGCTTCTTCAGTATTTACTACGTCACAGCATAGTGAACAAGTGTTACTGAAATAACCGCGAGGGATGGTGATTACAATCAGTAGACACCCGGATAACACATCACATACACCCATTTCGGAAGCGGAGGGAATCACACTTCAATACTATGTTGTATAAAACAACTGTTCAATGGAAATCCAAATGTCTAACTGGTCCTTCCATAACGGGCAAGAGGTCCCCGCGCGGAGCATCTCTATGCCCGCCGACAGATTTACACCTTGCTGCCCTCAGCCCACTCCTATAAAACGGTAGGGTATTAACCAATTAAATCGGTTTCCTGTTTTCCATATAGCAAGTATGCATCCGGTACAATTCAAACTTCTCCAGCAGGGCTGCACACGGATCGGTCCTCAATCGACACAAGCAGGGCAACACACGTGAGACCACGTCTCGTTGCATCCTACCCGCTGCTCAGTCTCAATTTTATATTCATAAACCATTCTTTTATCAAATCTTTCCCCGGTGATAGAATCTTGTCTCGCGAGTAGATTCCAACTACTCGACTTCTACCGGGTTCCTAAAAACATAAGCATGGCATTTTCTACTCGTCGGGCTGTAGACCTACCCAATACTCCATGGGAATTTCAGGTCATGCAAGTGGAGTAACAACCACCTTAGCCCTAATGCACAAAAATCATCCTAGACATAAGTGATACAAATATAAACTTTGAAATAGCACTTAAATGCAAACCGGGGCTTGCCTGGCTGCGAGTCAGATGGATAGTTAGCTTCTGGAAGTATTCTCTCCAAGGGCTCCGGGTCTTCCTCAATCTCGGTCACTATATGATATGCAATATATAAATTACATGAGTGATGTTGAAACTATAGAAAGGATCTTATAAATATTGATCAGGTATGTAAATGATTTTAATTAGATTTGGTATTTCTACAGTGGATACTAGGTTCTATGTGGAAGATTTGTACCAAAAATTGGAGATGTTCAAGGAAGCTTGTTGTCTCTAAAATTCCAACAAGTAAGGCCTTCTGAAATTGGTATTAAATCTGTAGCTTTTTCATGTCTACCAGTGGGTGATTATGGTAGAGGAGGTCTCACTGGTTCTAGGAAAAAAAATCAAATTTTTCTGAGCTCCTACAAGGAGAAACTGATTTTACAAGTTTGGGAAAAAGTTGAAATGTTTCGGTACATTTTTCATTTTTCAATGGACATAGGTGATTTAAACACTTTTTGGTCCAGTAATTTAAGTCCGATGAAATTGAAATTTTTACTGGAGATCAATTGTATTTTGGAGAGTGTCCTGACCATAATTGGAAATTTTCCAATTAACAGAACTGTAGTAATTAATTTCCCAAGCAGTTATATCAAAGGAATTAATTATGAAAATTCTGGGACTTTCATGTCCAACAATTTGCACTACTGCAAAGTTCGGAACAAGATGAGTCTCCTAGAATTTATTTTGAAATTTTTTAGCAATTCTACTAGGACTAATGGATTTTTGAATTTTGCTCCAAATCTAGATTTATTTTCTAATGGAAAAGTTTGAATAATCAAACCCGGTCCCACTTCATTTAAATGGGCCAATCAGAGCGGGGCCGCACGAAAGGCCACGAGGTTAACCTGCATTGCCGCACCGGATCAAACAGCCACAGCAGATCCCGAGGGCATTTAAACAGCGGCTGACATGCGAGGCTCGCTGATCATCTTCTTCTTTGGGCGCGCGACGCGGCCGTGGCAGCGCCGCGCCGGCGAGCTCGCCGGCTCGGTTTTCCCGGCCTTCTCTCTCCCTCAAACTCGCCGCCTACCCATTTTCCATGGTGCTGAGCACGTCGTTGGGGTAAGTGCATGCCGGTGATGGCCGGAAATGCTTGCGCGACGGCGGCGGCGGCTAGGGTTTTGGCTATGTCAGGATTCCTCAGAAATGGCGCAAATGCATCAGAAAAAGGTCGGGGAGGCTGCTGGGATCATGAGAGAGACTAATATGAGGTGGAACAGGGGTGAAATAGTCGGCAAACTTGACTTCGACAGTGGACCGACGGGATTTTCCATGGCGGCGGGGAAAACTCGAAGATTCCGGCCAACCGTCGACAATTTTCCTTGTTGTTTGTGAGAGGGTTCGCAAGGAGGTTGGCAAGCTATTTGCCAACTTGATTAGAGAATAGTTTCCAGTACAAATGGAATAATGGGGTAACCTAGCTTCAAGGTTATGTTCATGCTGTCGGGGAAACTAGAAATACGAAGTCGATAAAAGGACAAAACGACGAACGGTTTTCACCGTCATCTAGCATGGGTTCAGGCGCACCTTTTTGTAGTTTACAGTGAATCGCAAAACAGCCTAGAACCTCGGCTCCACGGTGATGCAGAGAGGGTCCAACGGCGGCTCCACGATGACATCCGCAAAAACTTCAAAATAACACCCCACCGTGAGGGAGCTGCCCACAAAAAGATTTATGATGGTGCACAAGACAGTTACTATGTTCCAAATGTGAAGAGAAAGGATCAACAGCATCTAGGTAGCTTGGATTCTCAGCTTGAACGAGAGGTTCGTCGCCGGCGGGCAAGAACAGAGGAAGAACGGTGAGTGGCTTGCACTCGGCGCTATGGGAAGTGATGAGGACGCTTGCTAGGTATATAGGGGCGCTGGATTCAACGGCAATCGGCAAGCAAGAACACAAGTGCGTGGCTGGAATGTGGGGAGATGTCGCCACGGTGAAGAAACAGAGCACTCATGTAAATGTATATCTGACCAGTGGGTCCCACCGTCCCCATCCTCATCCCTTCTCTGTCCCTTTGATTCTCCCACCAACTATTTTCCAAAAATACTAGATCTTTGTGGATGGGCTAAATAAATTATGCAGAATATGAATTTGGTCTCAAAACTTCGATTCAATCAAGTTTCAATAAAAATTGAAATTAAATTTTGAATTTGAAATAATTCAATGTTTCCATTGAATTAAATAGCAAATGTGCTTCAAAAACTCTGAAACTTTGCAGAGAGGCTATTTGGAATATTTGGAATTTAATGGTGAACTTAGATTTTTATTTTTGCAAGGTTTAAACAGGAGCTAATTTGAATATTTGAATTCCTTCTATTGAAGCTTGAATTGGTTAATTTTCTTTGTTTCCAATTTGATTTCTTTTCTCATTCAAATTTTAAATTGTCCTTTCAGAACTTTGCACTCCAAGTTTTATGGCTTGTACACTTTACTGTTTATTTTAGTCATAGAACCGCTAGGTTGTATTTTGGTTCATTATAGCTATCAATCCCTCCTTTGATCAAGTCCTATGCAGAAGCTCGGACATATCCGACTTCTGTCAGACTTGTCCGAGCACAGTCCGACAAGTCCTGACCCAACTCGGACTTATCCGAAACCTGGGATTGGGATAGAGTTTTAATTACAGCTTCATTGTTTTAATTGCCTATTCATCCCCCTCTAAGCCACCTTTCAATTGGTATCGAAGTAGGATTCTCTGTGAAGAGCTTAACCGCTTGGAGATAAGAAGGCCAAACGGCAATGACGACCCGCTTATGGATTCTCCAAAGGAGGACGACACCAAGGCCGATGAGACCAACCCAACATACACTCAAGCTTCCAACCCTCCGCCTCCCAAGCCAGATGGTCATAAGCCATAAGGACCACTTCCACGACACGACATCTCAAGCTCCAATGACGAAGATGAAGATGAGGATGTAGCTCGCCTTGTGGCGTAACTAAGGAAGATGAAGAAAGAGGCAAAGAAGAAGAAGAGACTTGAAAGGGAGAAGAAGGCAAAGAGTAGTCAACAAGACTACTCCCGATACCCTTTCAACTATGAGTGCTTAAATTCTCATTCTAACTATTTGTCAATTCCCTTAGGCAAACCACCACACTTTGATGGCACAAATTACTTTTTGTAGAAGAATAATATGAAATTGCATCTAATATCTCTCAATCCTAGCCTATGGCACATTGTATGCACAGGTATAGATATCCTCATGGATGATCAAGAACTGTCCTATGAGAAAGAACAAAAAATCCTCCGTAGTGCTCAAGTGGTAGCCGAGAAGAGTTCAACAAGGTTGATGGGCTTGAGCTTGCCAAGGACACATGGGATACACTAAATATGGCTCATGAGGCAACCAGTCCGTGCGAGAGACAAAGATAAATACGATTGAGGGGGAGCTTGGTCGGTTCGCCATTGAAGATGGCAAAACATCACAAAAAATGTACAATCGGCTCAAGACACACATCAACAAGAGCCGTGCCTATGGATGTATCAAATGGACAGAGCACATGTTTGTGAAGAGATTGATAAGGGCATTCATGCCCCCAAATGTCACTCTTTGCACCTTAATCTGGGAGAGGCCCAGATGAGGTGATTGGCAAGATCATCAACCATGAGATGATGGAAAAGTAAGCCAGCATGTTAAGGACTTTGCCAAGGTGACTTCATCAATGAACTTGCACAGCCATGCCACAAAGCGGAGGTGTAGAGCCAGGGCTGCACACCCTCCAACAGCTCCTGCCAGAGCTTGGTGCGGGACTACATACATCTGGGGCCCAGGACACGCGGCATAATCCCGGGGTGGTTG
The DNA here is from genome assembly GCA_036927565.1 of Tuctoria greenei. NCBI lineage: Eukaryota > Viridiplantae > Streptophyta > Magnoliopsida > Poales > Poaceae > Tuctoria > Tuctoria greenei. The sequence goes on from JAYESD010000010.1 coordinate 100,090,398, forward strand.
TTGCACGACGTATGGCGGAGGTGGAGGCAAGGGCTGCGTGACGTACGGCTGATGCTAAGGCGCAGGCTGCATGACGTACGCCTGCTGTGTGGTGCTTGCTGAGCAGCATATGGCTGATGCGCGTGTTGCGCTGCGTACGACTGATGCGTAGGTTGTGGAACATGTTGCTGCGGAGCGTGTTGCATCAAAAATAGATGTTGCATGTTCTGCATCGTGTATGGCTGGGGAACTGTCTCCGCAGTGTACTATGTTGGTGGAGGCGGCACAGGGTTTACCTGAGCCACCGACTGCTGAGGGTACCCCTGGTGTGCACCCTGTGCGGCTGATGCCTGGAGCTCGGCTCCTTAAGCGTTTTAGTCAGCCTCAAGGTTGCGTCGTCTCTCCCTATACAGCCCCATGGTAATGCGGCTGTCCTCCTTTGCAACCCGACGACGGTCCAACTCGGCCCTGAGGTTGGCTGTGGGAGCCTGGTGGAGCAGGAGTTGGCCGTGTAGCGGCTGATGGTTGGCATGCGCGACGGCGACATGTCCTATCTCCTCTTTTGAGGAGAGTTGATGGCAGCAACGATGAGGTGGTTGACGTCATTGATCCACTACTGCGCTGCTCCTTGAGAAGCGTTCATGGAAGGTAGGTTGTGGAGGAGAGCTCTGGCTGCAGCCATAGCGCTCTTTGGACTTGCAACCGGTGCACCGTGGGTGCCGACGGAGCGGGCGTCTGCCGGGAAGCACCGGCCTGGACGGCTGCAGCTGCAGGGGCGCGAAGGGCCAGACCATGCTCTGGAGCAGGAGATTCCTTTGCCTCCACCCGCCGTGATGTGACGGCCTTTGGAAGTACCATACAAGGGCCTGATGTTCACCATTGCGTGAAGACACAACTTCTTTGGAGAAAAAGCCCCCTACTTGTTGTCCCAAATTTCGAAGTGTTGAAACAACACTTCCCTCAAACCTGCGAAGAAGCAGGCCGCGGAGGTTCTTTTTTAGGAGGGGCTAGTCTCCAATGCGCTTGAGTGTATGAGAGATGGGGAACACGGTGGTTTTACTTGGTTCGGGCCACCGAAGCGTAACACCCTACATCCACAGTGAGAGTTCTATTGCTTCAGTGAGTCTGAATGGAGATGCCTGAGCGCGTGAGTGAATGTGTGGGTTTGAATGAATGTGTTCCGAGTTGGTGGTTGCCCAGACCTTTTATAGTTAGGTTGGGCACCTTATATGTGGGACACGGGGCGTGACAGGCGACCACAGAGTGATTTTATGCCTGTACAAGATCTGAGGGTTACTACACCTGCTGCCCTTGACTACAAGAAACAGGCAAACAACCATTGGTATGTAAAATGATCGACGGGGCCGTCACACATAAAAATTTAATACTGTCGATTTCTAATACCGGACGGCTATAAATTTATAGCCGTCGGTGTCGTAGTTCTGACCGACAGATATAAATATAGATGTTGGTCCAACAACTAAAACTGACATAGATGTCAGTCCAACAGAGTCACCGACGCATTTACCTGTAACCGTCGCCTCGAGGCCGACGGCCCTAACCTAGCACTTCCAATTTTAAGTCCGCGCTTCTCATCCTAAATTTTTCATTCCAAAGAGCGCCTTCAGAAATTTTTTATTCTTTTGCGCCACTTCTCTCGGAGTCGGTCACATTAAATCCTAACGCTTCAGCCTCCTCACTCAGAATCCAGATCGAGTCCATCTTCGCCCACGGCGCATCTCACCGAGGGCTCCCGCGCGGTGTCTCCCGGATCGAGCTCCCACCCGCGCCTTCACCTCAGCGCCCTGGCACCCCGTCACGTCTCCAGCCTCGGAGCGAGCTCCCACTGACGTGGCCTCGCTGGTGCTCCCGGTGCGGCGTCTCCGCCCCGGCTCTTCTTTGCCCCAGCACGTCTCCGCCGCCGTAACAAGCTCCACCGGTGCGGCCTCCCTGGGGCTCCCGACGTGGCGTCTCCGCCCTGTGTAACCACAACAGCTTAAGAAATCGAACTCAAATGATACCCCCCGTGAATACCGAATAGATCTTGCCTCAACCCCGAAGGAATACGAACAACAATCAAAACAGAGACAAACAACGATATAGAGCTCCAACGTGGAGACTCTTCGACCTCTCTTTCTTCACTCCATATCTGGATAGTATATGGTCTGTTACAACTTGAGGAACAAGTAGAGAGGAGGGAGGGAGGAGGGAAGAGAGGACGGCGGGGAAGAACAGAATAACAGATTCAGTTTTCGCCGTCAGTCTTCAGCTTGCTTCCGGCTTCCTTTTATCGTCCCCGCACGTACTCATGGGCTGCCCGGGCCGAAGTCTGCATCACGGCCCATCACTTGAACGCCACCGTCAGCTGCACCTTTACTTCCCGCGCCCGTCGAGTCTATCGCTGGCTTGTCTCGGTTGGTGACATCACCCCCTCCTGAAGACGCAGACTGTCCCCAGGCTGCTGCCGATGGGTAGCGCTGACGAATGACAGAGAAATCCTCCCATGTGGCTGCCGAAGTAGGAAGGCCAGACCACTGAACAAGGACTTGAGCAACAGCTGCATTCCCTTTCTTTACTAGACGCCTGTCAATTATATGCATAGGTACAAGGTCAGCAACATCAATTGAAGGGACTGTTGGTAATGTAGAGTATACCGGTGTGTGGTCAGGCGTAAATTCTTTGAGCTGGGAGACATGGAATACAGGATGAATGAGACTGGTTGCAGGGAGGTCAAGTTTATAAGCTGCTGAACCAATCCTCTCAAGAATAGTGTAGGGGCCAAAATACTTGAATGCCAGCTTCGGGAAGTCCCTGCTGACAACAGATTGATGCACATACGGCTGCAGTTTGACCAGGACTTTTTCCCCCACTGTGAAAGACCTATCAGATCTCTTTCTGTCCGCATAAAATTTCATCTTGTTTTGTGCCCGACAAAGCTGCTCCCGAAGAAGTTCAGAAAATAGCTGTCGTTCTTTCAGCATGTCCGAAACATCAGCATTGTGAGATTGGTCCAGAGAAGGAAACAGACCAGGTGTGGGATCGACACCATAAAGAGCCTTGAACGGTGAACATTTCAATGAGCAGTGGAACGATGTATTGTACCATAGTTCTGCTAGGGAAAGCCAACGGGACCATTTCTTTGGAGCAGAATGGGTGGAGCATCTCAAGAACATTTCAATACACTGATTAACCCTCTCCGTTTGGCCGTCTGTTTGGGGGTGGTATGCTGAACTAAGCTGTAGATCAGTGTGCAAGAGTTTGAACAACTCGGTCCAGAACGAGCTTGTGAAAATACGATCCCTATCAGAGACAATGCTTTTGGGTACCCCGTGGAGTTTAACCACCTGATCAAGGAACAACTGAGCAATCATTGGTGCAGTAAAGGGATGCTTGACAGGGATGAAGTGTGCGTATTTAGTAAAGCGATCTACAACCACCAGAATCACAGTATAGCCAAAAGAATTGGGCAACCCCTCAATAAAATCCATCGAGATATCCGTCCAGGAGCTTGTGGGCACTGGCAGTGGGCACAACAGACCAGGGTATTTACACAAGTCATGTTTTGCTTGCTGACATATCATGCATTGCTTGATAAAAGAGTCTACATCCTGTCGGATTCCTTTCCAAGCAAAAAGTTTACTGAGTCTGTTAAAAGTGGCTTGCATACCCGAGTGGCCTCCAAGTCCAGAGGAGTGAAATGCTGCAATTAATTTTGTTTGCAATGCTGTGTTAGCTCCCACCCAGATTCTATTCTTAAATCGAATAAGACCATCAGTTAAGGAATATCCCCGGTCATTTGGACTTTGTATTGCTAACTGTTGTAACAGAGATTGTGCCTCAACATCATTCTGATAAGAATTCAATACCTCCTGTATCCACATAGGTACAATTGTTGAAATAGCATGGATACTTGCTGGTTGTGCCACTCGAGATAAGGCATCGGCCGCTTTGTTCTCTGACCCCTTCTTATATATGAACTTGAACTGCAGGCCTGATAATTTACGCATGGCTTTCTTCTGCATATCGGTAGACAAGGCTTGGTCTTGTAAATAGCAGAGAGATTGGTGGTCGGTCTTGATCAGGAATGGTCCTCTTTGCAAGTATGCGCGCCATTTATCAACAGCCATTAGAACGGCGAGGAACTCTTTTTCGTACACTGATAGCTTCTGGTTTGCAGCGCTAAGACCTTTGCTGAAGTATGCAATGGGGTGCCCCTCTTGAGTGAGTACTGCTCCAATTCCAGTGTCTGAGGCGTCGGTCTCAATGACAAAGCTCTTGGAGAAGTCGGGGAAAGCTAGAACTGGTGTAGAAACCATGGCAGACTTCAATTTTTCAAATGCTTGCTGGGCTTCAGTGGACCAAGCAAAAGATTTGTGATGCAGCAGTTTAGTCAGAGGACGAGCTAGAGAGCCATAGTGTTGGACGAATTTTCGATAATATCCTGTAAGTCCCAAAAAACCACGGAGCTCTGTAAAATTTTGCGGTGTAGGCCACGATGTCATTGCTTCGGTCTTAGATGGGTCGGTTGCAACACCATCCTTAGAAATTATATGCCCCAGGTATGAAAGCTGCTGTCTAGCAAACAAGCACTTTCTGAACTTTACATGCAACTTATGTTTCTGCAAGGTAGCAAACACCAGCTCTATGTGCTGTAAGTGATCATCCCATGTTTTACTATAGACTAAGATGTCGTCCATGAAAACCAGAACGAATTTCCTCATAAAGTCAGCAAATATGGCATTCATCAAACACTGGAACGTTGCTGGCGCATTTGTCAGACCGAAGGGCATGACCCGGAACTGGAAGTGGCCATGGTGTGTTTTGAACGCAGTTTTGTGCTCATCAGAGGGTATCATACGTATTTGATGAAAACCAGACGCAAGGTCTATAGTGGAGAAGAACAGAGCACCAGATATCTCGTCCAAAAACTCATCAATAATTGGTAGAGGGAATTTGTTCTTGATAGTCAGAGAATTCAGACGTCTGTAGTCAACACAGAAGCGCCAGGAATTATCCTTCTTTTTAACAAGTAACACAGGGGATGCAAATGGGCTTAGGCTTGGTATGATCACACCAGACGTGAGCATTGTTGCAACTTGGCGCTCGATTTCTGTTTTTTGCTCTGGTGTGTACCTATAGGGCCTGATATTAACTGGCACTGAGTCAGGGAGCAATGGAATAGTGTGGTCATAGACTCTGGAGGGAGGCAGAGTTGTTGGCTCAGCAAAAATATTAGAGTACTTCATAATGAGATCCCTTATAGATTGAGGCAACTCTCTGAAAGACACATGATCAGTGATATCAGCAGCCAATGGTGATGGTTCTAATAATATAACAGCCCATATTTCATTGCTTTTACTGCACTTATGAAATTGTTCAGCAGACATTTCTCTGAGTACTTTATCTGCAGAAGGTTGAATACCTTGTAGTTTAATGAGAAGGCCCTGATGCTGGAACTCTATCCACTTTTCCTGCCAATTACAAGTCATTGGGCTGACAGTCTGCAACCAATCCATGCCTAATATCATATCATAGGCTCCAATATCTAAGAGTTTTACAGTGTGTGTAAACGTATGGCCTTGAACCCACCATTGGAATCCATGTACTTCAGTTGTGCAGAGAAGGGTTTGACCATTTGCCACTTTGATATGTGTTGGTGCTATGGTAGAAATTGGACATTGCAATATCATGGCCAGACTAGAGTTCAAGAAGGAATGAGTACTGCCTGAGTCAATGAGCACCACCAATGACTTGTTGTTAACCAAGGCCTGTAACTGAATTGAGGAGTGCACTGGTGTTCCAGACAGAGCATAGAATGAGATGTCAGGGGAAGTTGCTACTTCTGGATCAGTCTGTGACTCCAAGATATCCAAGATATCCTCTGACAGAAAACCTCCTTCGTCCACAGTAGAAGACCACAAGGCATTTAAGTGTCCTTCCACTGTTTGAGTACACTTGTGAGTCGGAGTAAACTTGTCTCCACACTTAAAACAGAGATTATTGGCCCTCCTGAATTCTCTGAGTTGCCTTGCTTTCCATAACTCATTGTTACTGAATGTGTGCTTAGATTCCACTTTTGGTACAGGTGGAGGAAATTTTCTGAACCCAGATGTACGGTTCAATTTATCTCTATCAGAAAGTTGTTCCTGCACTTCAGCTAGTGTGGCAGCTTGAGAGACAGTACAAGGGAGGTGCATCTCAACAGACTTACGAATGTCATGTTTCAGACCAACCAAAAATTGAGAAACAAGCATGGTTTCACTGAGAGTACAATCATACAACTTGATATGATAGACCAGTTTGTCAAAGCATTGCTTATACTCCTGGACTGTACTGGTTTGTCTCAAATTGATCAACTCCATTGTTTTAGTTCGATGAGTATCAACATCAAATTCCTGAGTAACTGCTAAAACAAAACTATTCCAATCTAAAGAATAAACTGAACGCTTGTAAGTTTGAAACCAATGCGAAGCCCGATCAGTCATGTTCAGGGATGCAGCAGTTACACGAAATTCATATGGAATGGAGTACAAGTCAAAATATGCATCACACTTATCAAGCCACACTCTAACCTCTGACCCATCGAACTTAGGAAATTCCATCTTAGGGATCCAGTGTCTCTTAGCAGGATTTTCATTGTCAATATGAGGTGTAGTACGAGATATTACAGGGGTGTGGTAAAAGTCTGGAGTCACCTGCGGAATTGGCCCAGAAGAATGAGGTCGAGGAGTAAATGAAGATGGTCCAGGGCCCATGATCCCAGCCGAAGGCTGACAATAATTGGAGTCTGTAGTCTTCAGAAATCGCGCCATATGAACTTGCTCCTGTTGAATAAGAGTAATAGACTTCATCGATAAATCCATTTGAGAATTCACTCGAATAACTTCAGTAGCCAGAGACTCTAGACGATCATCAATAGATCCCATACGAGAGTTGAGCAATTTCACTGAATCAGAAAGAGAGGCGATAGCATCTGATAGTTTAGACTCAGATTCAGACATCTTGGCGGCTAAGAATCGCGCCTGAGGACCTGGTTTATATGGTGGCGCCGTGCTGACACTCCTCCAAGCCGATCGAACCAGAGTAACGGATTTACAGGAATCGCCCAAAAGCAACTCCAACCTTCCTCACGGAATTTTACCGATCAGGCCGAGAGAATAGTGAGTATCAACCGATAACCAAGCCTCTGATACCAGTGTAACCACAACAGCTTAAGAAATCGAACTCAAATGATACCCCCCGTGAATACCGAATAGATCTTGCCTCAACCCCGAAGGAATACGAACAACAATCAAAACAGAGACAAACAACGATATAGAGCTCCAACGTGGAGACTCTTCGATCTCTCTTTCTTCACTCCATATCTGGATAGTATATGGTCTGTTACAACTTGAGGAACAAGTAGAGAGGAGGGAGGGAGGAGGGAAGAGAGGACGGCGGGGAAGAACAGAATAACAGATTCAGTTTTCGCCGTCAGTCTTCAGCTTGCTTCCGGCTTCCTTTTATCGTCCCCGCACGTACTCATGGGCTGCCCGGGCCGAAGTCTGCATCACGACCCATCACTTGAACGCCACCGTCAGCTGCGCCTTTACTTCCCGCGCCCGTCGAGTCTATCGCTGGCTTGTCTCGGTTGGTGACACCCTGGCCCAGTGCATCTCTGCCCCGGCGCGAGCTTCACCGGCGCGGCCTCCCATCGCGGTGTCTCCGTCCCCAGCGCGAGCTTCACCGGCGCGGCCTCCCAGCGCGGCGTCTCCGCCCCCGGCGCGTCTTCGCCCCCGCGCGAGCTCCACCGGCGCGACGTCTCCGTCCCCGGCGCGTCTTCACCCCAGCGTGAGCTCCACCGGTGCAGCGTCTCCGTCCGGCACCCTAGAGCGTCTCCGCCCCTGGCGCGGCCTCCTCCGGCGACCACCTCCTGCGACTCATATCCGGCAACGTCGTCCTCACAATTGCTTCTGTTTTGTTCAACTTTTTTTGTTTTGAGCATATCATATGTTGGAGCTTGGAGCTCGTATATTAAAACTTAGATGAAATTCTATGAGATTTTGGTACTGAGATATGGGGTTAATAATATTTTTGTGTTGATCTTGTACATTTTGTGCAATTTTGATACTCAGATACAAAGATTTTATTGTTGTTGGATATTGACATCTGACAATTTGTTTCGCACGTATGAATGGTGTACAACGGTGTAAAAATAAGAAAAGATAAAAATACTAAAGCCGTCGGTTGATGTACTAGTGCCGACGGCTTTAGTTCACTTAAAGGCGTCGAGTGCCTGGCCGACGGCTTTTGTGCATTTAAAGGCGTCGGGCTCTGACTGACGGCTCTAAAGCGTATGGGCGTCGGGCCTGACGCCTATATTAGTTAAAAAAAAATTGAATCGGAGGCGTTGGTTATAAACGTCGGTTTACCGACAGATATAACATATGTGCGTCGATTTTATAAGGCTGCCGACAGATATATAGCTGACATCCTTTTGTTTGTTTCCTGTAGTGTTGACCGCGGCTTGAAGACTCGCGGTCTTGTTGCATCGATCGCCTGTTGCTAGGCGTAGTCGTTAATGATGGCAGGGAATGTCCTGTCTGTCTTGTCGTCGTAAGCTACACAGTCAGCCGTGTGGGATAGCTCTGCTGCGCCTTCACTGCGATGTGATTGGGCACAGCGGCACCTGACAGGGGCATGCGCTGCGTCATGTGTCTGGGAAGGCGCGTGCCTTTAGTGCGCGACTGGGGCAAAGCATGCTGCCCTTTACTGCCGCGACCTACAACCCGGGACGGGTTGCAGGATGGCGTGGCAGCACCAGAGCCTGCCTTCGCGGGGGATGCCGAGTCCTACGCTACGGGCCACATGGCATCTTTGAAGCCTAAATCTTAGAAGAGTTGGGGGTACGACGCTATTGGGCATGTGGCGACTGTTGAAGGCTGTTATATACCAATTTCACCTGTGAATATAACTCAATCATGTGAAGGAAATATCATTTCTTACACACATCACCATTCTATTTAGCCTATTTCCACTTGTACTTGGAGAAATTGGTGCATGCAGGTATTTCATACAGAATTTAAGTGAAACAAGGGGATGGATCCTATAAATTATCGCCCCAGCCAATCAAGCGCCGACATGTGGCACCAAATGGATAAAATGGCCCACAAATAGAAGTATCCGAGGCCATCCAATGGTGTAGCACCCATATCAAGGGATCGGACCCACCTGAAGTCACCCCAAGAAAGCACATACCATTTGGAGGACTTACCCAGTCGGTCGACTCCCCTAGTCAGCCGACTTGTTCTTTCCTCCAAACTCGGTCAGCTTCCATGTGTTGGCTACTCCCAGCTTGAAGAAGCTAGTGGTGACTTTTTTGCACGTTTTTGGTGGCGGGAACCGACCCTTCTCCACCTATAAATAGGACCCCTCACATCAACACACACCACTTGAACATCATTCTATTGTATACACTAGTTCTCTTAGTCCTTAGTGGAGTTAGGCGATAGAGAGGAGAGCTTCTAGTCCCATGTCCAAGTTGGGAAAGGTATGGCTCATGTATATTTTCTTATATTTGGATTTTATAGATAATAAAGATATTATCTTTAGTCTTCTTTTATTCATATACTTGGATGAAGTTTTTCTTGTTTTATTGTGGATTTCATGTATGTGGTAGGAGTAGTCTTTATGATTATGCACTATCACTCTTAATCTATCATCATCAACACTACTAACCCCCACTATAGTCCAATTAGTTATGATATGATGATGTTAATATGAATAAGTTATGCTATGTCTCAACATTGGTTCAACAATGTTTAGGTTAGTCATTGTCTTAGGATTGCTTCTGCCATGGCTCCTAAGGTATTTACTTAATATGCTAGCATGGTGCTAGGATAGATAAGTAGCATTGGATGTCTCATAGACCCACGAATTGAAGAGGTAGGCAGTAGGTGGTGACAACCCTATCTGTCCTTTGTAATCCTCCAAGTTCGGCTATAATAGAGGCTCTTGGCGGGAGTCATCCTAGTATTGCTAGGGGTAAACCCGTGCTGATATGTTGAACAACTTAGCATAAGTACTCAACATTGACATGCTCATTAGTATCTAACCTAGGCTCTGTATATGTATATTAGAAGCATTGTAGGAGCAACTCCCTAACTCTTAGTCTAAACTCTTTTAAGGCCCATTTACACTTTAGAATAGATTGCTTAGGTGTGTGTCACACTACCCATATTATCAACTTACCCCTGTCTTGATAATTGATTAGTATCCCATAGCTTGATCACAAGAGTAGCGTTTACTTTACTCTATTGCCTTCCTTTGGGATAAATACGATACCCTTTGGAATATTCATGGGTGAAATGCTACACAATATTTTCTGTGCGCTTGTGGACCTCATATCTTACGAGAGATGATCTGTGATGTTAGTAGCCGTCAGCAAGCATTTCAAGTGCCATTGCCGGGGAAGGCAAAGGAAGGGAAGGATAGCTATCATTTGTGATTTAGATATAGGTACTAGTAGTTATTAGACAGGATTACACTTGTTTGTTTTCTCCCTTTGTGTGAAAATAGGGTAGTGTTGGCTAACTCATTTTATGGGATGACCAACGAGGATGCAAGTGCTCAACTGCAAGATAATTCAAGGCGTACCTCAACAAATGTCCACTAGGCAATACAATTGCCTTTTGCAGAAGAATTTCAGCTTCCAGTAGGAGCCAAAGTCATCAAAACCCAAGATTTGGGGAGGCTCCAAGAGTTCTTCTTGGTTTGTTTCCACCATAGGGTGGATAGTTGGCTCCTCATCCAACATTCATGTCATGGGTTGGTCCATCAATCCATGACCACCTTTGTTCTAGAGCTGAAGGAGTCCTATTCTCATTCATCATGGATGAGAATATGGTCTCTACTTAAGGGCTAGATTGAATAGTGCTCTAGTTCTTTTAGCTTGGCATGTACTCCACTTAACAAGGTGGACATTCTAGCTAAGGAACTAAACCTCCCATTGAAGTATCATGAAGATCAGGCCAATGGAGAAGTGTTTGGATGACCCAAGCCATCGAAATTCACATGATTTGTGAGAATCCATGTCATCATGGGCCACTTGGGGAATCATTTTCCTAAATACCCATGAGGATTCTTCCTTCCAAACACAACTCCAATGGCTATAACCTACAAGGAGGTCAAGGGTGAACCAACATCACCCTTGTAATCACGGAGTCTATGGGGATTTCAAGGGATTTAAGTTCAACTATCCTACCTTGTAGTATGTTGTTCATGGCCAAGCAAGAAATCAAGACAACATCTACACGAAGCTCTTGGCCAAACACAAGAAACTTAAAGAGCATTCAAGATCCAAGATATCCCATAATCACTTGTTGGGATCACTACCCTTCGACCAAGGAAATGCAACCTAGGGCAAGTGACATTGTGGATGAAGCGTTTGTTGTTTGATTGTGGAGTCCACATGTCATAATGCCCACAGATGCTTTTGATCCATGATCAAAGTATGGGTTAATCTTAAGGAATATCAAGAAGGTCGAAGTGACACCCCTAAGGAAGGACAAGCCTCACCATGCTCTTAAAATAATATTTTCAAGAAGGAAAAGCTGTCACTACATCAAGAAGTGTTCATCAAAATGAATGGGAGGCTAGGGCCACCATGTGGCCCACATGTCCAACTAACATGTCAAATGAGATTTGGCATGTAAATCAAGAGAAGTTGTTCACATCTACAACTCCAGGATTGGACAACAAATCATCACACTAAACAGGGCAGAGGTAAGTCCCACTCATCGGACTTCAAAAGTTCGGTGAGTCCTTGCCAATAGGTTAATTGGTAGTTATCTCATATTTGCTTTCACAATTGCATATTTGAATCTCCCATCAATCTTTGCATATGCATTTAGCATGTTTAATTTTCACACTTGCATGTTGGAAAGTAAAATTTCCAACCATCATAAAACTAAAATTTTGAATTAGGAAATAAATTTATTTGGATATGAACCTTGGTCTAATCACTTGAATTCATCTTCCTAATTCAAACCAAAAATATTTCCCTTAAATATTCATTGCAATTGCAAGTTGTTTCTAGTTGGGTAAAACAATTTGACAAAGGGTGCAACATGCTTTTGAGCTAACGTAACCCTTTTTCGAGTTGTTTTGTTTGTTCTTCATTATTAGTGCAGCCAGGACAAAATTTGTGAATAGGTTGGAAGGCCCCATCAAGCACATATCCCTCCATCGATCTCATTTTGAGTTTATGGTGGACGAATGCTCAAAATGGTGCCCCGATGGAGGAGCAAGACGAAATTCATTCAAATCCAAACTCAACCTGGCATTGAACGTGAAGGCTACACCGAAATCCATGATCGTGAATATCTCACAGAACAACCGAACCAAGACCCTCTTCAATTGAGGTACAAGTTTAAATTTTTTCGTCGTTGGAATTACATTAGGATTGAATGATTTTACTTACATTGGTAAGGAAGGTTTACACCTTCTCGTCATTCATTTCTTATGCAATCCTCATGAGAGTTTGTGTTGACATTACTCTTCTTAATTCTTCAAAAAGGAATGTCACCTTACCTGGGAATAAATTTAAAACAAGTACCTAGAATTTCATAAGCATTGCTAAAATTGACTTAGACATTTTCTACTTAGGTAATGCTTATTGAATGACTTAATGGTTGAAATGGTATGTAGCAACCTAGGAATGTTGATATCCATAATTTGATTTGAATATCATTCATGCATGCATCACTAAATTTCAAATTCCTAGGTAAGAAATAAAAAATGTTCAGGAGGATAAATTTGAGAATCTTTTTTGCCATGACCTAAACTATAAATGTTTGCTCTTATTTAAAAAGATATGATGGTTAGAAAATTTACAAGATGAATGGATCCATATAATGTATTTATATCACTTGTATTGCTATGAGTAGGAGCTTTAGAAAAAAATGTGCAACTTAATTTATCCATAAATACCCACTCCTATCAATGATTCATACATTGTTAATGAATACAATTGAAATTGGGCCCACTACATCTTTGATTTTGTTATTCCCCATGCGTACAAATGAAGATTCGGTTACCTAACCCGAAAATTCAATTGTACAAGTATCGGGAGATAACCATCCCTCTGTATCATAGTGGGGAAGTTTGCAAGAGTGATATTACGATGCAGGCATTTAAAGATCCGACTGTTGGAAACCCTAAGCAGATTCCATTTCAATATCTCTTGGCCATAGAGTAAATCGGTATGGTTACTACCTATCGGAATTTAAGCTTGATGGTCAACCATAACTATACGAGGCCGGATATTTGACATGGAAACTCTCCATGAGCGACCAATGAGCTGCTACAAATATGTGAGAGCATTATGCTCTCAACTATTCTAAGCACTCATTCAAGCTCAAGGGAATCGCCACCATCATTAGATGTAAGTTATTCCTTTGTAGTTAAAAGGTATGATGTACCTTAACCAAGGATTGACAAGATCACATTCAATGTATATTGGGTGCAAGTTGTTTCTAGGTGGCTAGAAGGTATTTTATACCTTAGTCAAGGAACAACAGATCACACTCAACCCATGTTGTGTGCACATCATCCCTTTGTGGTTATAGGTATGTTGTACCTTAGCCAAGGAATAACGGATCGTACTCGACACATGTTGGGTACAAGTCACTCCTTTGTGGCTAAAGGGTATCAATACCCTAGCCAAAGAATGACGGATCACATGCAATGCATGAAGGGTACAAGCTATTCCTGTATGGCAACAAGGTATGATACACCTTAACCAAAGAATGACAAAACACACTCAACGCTTGTTGAGTGCACGTAATTCCTTTGTAGCTAAGGGTTGTCATTACCTTAGCCAAGGAAAAACATAGTACATCCAACACATGGGAACCTTGACTTGTGGATGAGTGACATCCACAACACTCTCCTCGACTACACCCCATGGAAGGAAACCCATCATCGACACTCAACCCCTCCAATGTCGAAGCCATGCTGCAACAAGGTTAGTCTAACCTCATGGCCTACATCCGTCGTTAGGGTTTCAGCCCCTACTACGGACCTTGAACAAGAACAAGCTTGGGGGAGGACCCCTACATGAGGTAACTTCTATAACACCCCTTGCATATTTATTTTTCTTTAACCCATCATCCACCTTGCATATAAAACAAACTTAAAAATAAGTAGAGTAGATTTGCTTTCAAAATAAAATAAAAGATGTGTGGTAAGAATGATTTGGAATTCACATAGATAAAATGACGAATAGTTGCTCTGTTTTAGTTTTCCTAAGTCCCTAGTTTACAACTTACTACTCTCCAAAATATTGCTTTCATTGGCTAAAATTGCTTTTGCATGATTTGGAAATTGTGGGTAGCAAAAGTGAAACGATAGGGCTTCTATTCCTAGTTCTAGGGGTCCTCCCCTAGAACTGTTGTGAGATACGATATAGTGATAGGGCTTCTATTCCTAGTTCTAAAGTGAAACTTAGATTTCCGGAGAAAATTCTAAAAAGATTTAAGTTACTCTCATTTGATTGGAAATACCTACCAAAGCCATATGATACATCACATTGATAGAACTTATGCATATGCTATTTGTCTTGACATTGAGCTTTGTCAAAATAGTATAGACCTATGTGAGATTTCATTCATTACTTTTTGAATTCAAGACTTCACTTGCACATGTTGTACTTATACACTAGAAGTAAGCAAATTCCCATCATACCACCATTCCACAATAAAAAGAGAAACTCCATATCATTCATGCTTAGTACTCTCTCCAAATTTATTGCAAAAATGGGGAGTAGAAGATATGGCCACAAGGAAAAAATGCTTACATCATAAGCATGAGAAAAAAAGAAGAAGAACAAAAAAAGAAAAAGGAAAAAGAAAAGTAGCAATGTTTCATCACTGCAAAATAAGAGAGTGTACATACATAGGAGTCATCTAAAATATCCACATACACTTCCACTCCATCACACATGCACATGTCTTGAGTCAAATAGTTTTGAATCGATTTCTCCTCAGGCTTGCTTTTTTGAATTGGCAATATTATGTGTTGCAAATATGCCTACTATATTCCCTACCAAGCTCCAAATACAAGCCTTATTTAGTGGTAGGATGAGTGTAGGCAGAATGCCTTGGTGAGGAAATATTTCCACTACACACAAAGGACAGACCGAGAGAATCAAATTGAAGTATTTAAAATCTAAATTGAACTCTCCAAAATTTGAGTGGAACTTTATTTCTAGGGTATGTGTGCTCCATTTCCTGTTCTATCTTTCAACCACCCATGAATAGGAGACATCATAAGCCCCATAGTGACTTAAGATGGGTGAAGTATCATGCCAATTTTTGCAATACTAGGTAGAGTATTATGTTGTGTACATGGTACTTTTGAAAAGTAGAACATTGCAGCAACTCCTGATCATCAAACTAAAGTCTTGACTTTGCTCGGCACAAGCAAAGGATAAGCTTGGGCGAGTTTGTTGACGGCTGTTATATACCAATTTCACCCGTCAATATAACTCAATTATATGAAGGAAATATCATTTACTGCACACATCCCTTTCTATTGAACCTATTTCCACTTGTACTTGGAGAAATCGGTGCATGCAGGTATTTCATACATAATTGAAGTTAAACAACGGGATGAATCCTATAAATTATCAACCCAGCTAATCAAGCACTGACATGTTGCACCACATGGATCAAATGGCCAATAAACATAAGTATCTGAGGCCATCCAACGGTGTAGCACCCATATCAAGGGATGGGACCTACCTGGAAGTCACCCCAAAAAGCACACACCGTTTGGAGGACGTACCAAGTCGGCTGACCCCCTAGTCGGCTGACCTGGTCTTTCCTGCAAACTCTGTCAGCTTCCACGTGTTGGCTCCTCCCAGCTTGAAGAAGTGAGTGGTGACTAATTCACGCACTTTTGGTTGCGGGAATCGACCCTTCTCCACCTATAAATAGGACCCCTTGAAAGTGCATCTAGGACTCCCTTGTGGGTTTTGGATGATTTATGACAAGCAATTGGGATCCTAACCTCTTTGTTGAGATGAGCACATGCTTTCAATAGCAAAATAAGCAAAGTGCCAAAAAGAAGTTAGAATGAGGAGTAGAGTGGAATTTAGCTCAAGGAAGAAGAATAGTAGATCATTGTGTATGCAGTGTGTTAAGAAAACACATCCCAAGAGCTCAATCACAATTAAACACACACATTGCACAAAGTTACACAGGACCGGACTAGTCCGACTGACACCGGACTAGTCCGAGAACCTCTCTGCACAAAATCGGACAAGTACAATATCCATCGGACTAGTCTGATATCTCTCTGACTAGAATCGGACTAGTCCTCCCAAGTGCGGACTAGTCATCAAAACACTTCACAAGTCACACAAAATCGGACAAGTCCGACCGCAACCAGACTAGTCCGATACTCTCTCTAGTCCAAATCGGACAAGTCTGATATTTGCACGGACTAGTCCGAAAAACCCTCTGAACTAAATCAGACAAGTCCTCCAAGTGCGGACTTTTCACTCAATACACTTAGGGTTTCACTGTCCGGACAAGTCCGATGTCTATCGGACTAGTCCGAAGATTTCCAGAAGCGAAATCGGACAAGTCCGTTCCTAGCCGGACTAGTCCGACATTTCGGGACACTTAGGGTTTGCTACACACAGCACACCAGACTAGTCCGGTGACCACCATGGACTAGTCCGATCCTTCTGAACCCTAACGGCCACTTTTAGAAACCCATATAAATAGAGGTGTATGACCATATTTCATATTCTCTCGAACCCTAGCGCCGTCACACTTCCCAAGAGCCTCAAAAACCACATCTCTCCACGAAATTAAGTGCAACAAAGATCAATCCTTTGAGGATTCACTCTAGTTCATTGGAGAGACACGTTCAACACCACATTGAGCTCTTGGTTTGATTCTCTAACACACTCCTGTGATTTCATTGTAATCTTTTGAGTGTGTTCTTGGTGGTATTTCATTTTATAATCCAAGGGAGCTCTCAACGTGTGAGAAGGCCCCTTTGAATTCAGTTATTCACCCCTTTGTGATAAGTGGAAGAGGATTGGCCTTCGTGGCAATCCGACGAGGGTAGGCTTGGAGAAGACCCGGTCCTTTTGTGGACTCCTCAACGTGGATGTAGGTTGCCTCTGTGGGAACCGAACCACGGGATAAATCCTAGTGTCTTGTTTTTGTGTTCATCGTCTTATTCTTCATTATAATCTAGGGTATCAATAATCATCGCTTACTTCACATTGAATCATTAAACATAAGATTGAATTGTGATATAACCTGGTACATAACCTTGAAAACCTTCATTTGATTGTATATTTCCGCTGCATACATAGAAGAATCAATCTAATCGACCGAACTTAACCAACCTAGTCCGTAAACACCGGACTAGTCCGCACTTTACCGCACTAGTCCGATATCTCTGGTTTTGAACTGGTTGTTAAGTGTTGCAGGTTCCGACAATTATCAAAAAGGCCTATTCACCCCCCCCTCTAGGCCAAATTCAATTGGTATCAGAGCTTGGTTCTTCAAGAAAGAAACTAATCGCTCGATGAAGATCATGTCAGACATGAAGGACACCCACAAGAGCAACAACCTAGAAAAAGTTGATGATGAAAAGAACCTCAAGGTGGAGAAGCTGCTCGAAGCCATTCAAGACTTTGAGGACGACGACGAGGAGACGCTCGAACTAAAAGCGCTCGTAAGAAAGAAGACACTTCCCAAAGGGAAGGTGAAGACTAAAGAAAAGAAGAAGGGGAGTAGTCACACCGACTACTCCCGATATCCTTTTAACTATGATCGTCTCAATTCCAATAATAATCATTATTTATCTATCCCACTTGGAAAAGCCCCACACTTCGATGGAAGTGATTACTCAATGTGGAGGCAAAATATGAAAATGTATCTAATTTCCCTCAATCCAAGTTTGTGGCATATTGTGTGCACAGGGATAGATATCCTGGACGACGATGAAGAGCTCACCCCCAGCCAAGAGCAGGCAATTCACCGAAATTCTCAAGCTGCAGCCGTAATTACCTCTTCACTCAGTCGGGACGAGTTCAACAAGGTGGATGGACTCGAAATTGCTAAGGAGATATGGGACACACTACAAACTGCACATGAAGGTGACCGACATGTGTGTGAAGAAAAAATCGAAATGATTGAAGTCGAGTTAGGGAGATTTGCAATTGAAGAAGACGAGTCACCCCAAGACATGTACATTCGATTAAAGACACTCGTCAATAAGGTCAGATCATACGAAAGTGAGAAGTGGAATGACCACGTGTAGGATCGAAGAGCACGTGAAAAGCTACCAGAGGGCGGGGGGGGGGGGGGGGGGTGAATGGTAGATTTAAAAATCTTACGCAGCGAAGACAATTAAACCCCAACCCCTTCGGCCTAAAAACGATCTGTTAAAGAAATCATGTGTGAGACTAATCTTAACGTGTTTCACCATGACAAAATTGATATATATCAGAGAGAATCAAGTCACGAAAACAAAACAAAAAGAATCACTCATATCCGTCGAGAAAAAGTCAAGATATTATCGAAAGATCAAACAAAGGTCAATCTGCCCTACCCGAGAAAAAACAGTTCTGGAATGCTGGAAAGAAACTCGTGTAGATCAGAAACCACAAATCCAATGACCGTGAAATTTTGACAGATTATATATAATCAAGTTGTGAACACAACCGAAAAAGAATCACGTCAATTGGATCTGTAAAACTCGAGTTATGATAAAACCACAGACGAAAGGTAGTGCTGTCCAGAAACTCGACGAGTAAAACTTGTCTGGAACAAGTCGGACGAACAAGGCACAAAAGTTCCTTCAAACTATGAATTTTATTCAATAGAACACAAGAGGAACAGACCCAATGTCGTGCACCACGAGCTCTGGGCTCCCTTGCTTATATAACCAGCTCGAAAGCCAACTCAACTCAGATCAGGAACATAATCCTACTCTGTTCACGAATCGTAACTTTCCATGACTGCTTAGGATTCTTCTATATGCAGATAGAAGCAATCTTAAGACTTCCAAACACCTCAGGAACGTATCCCACATTCCTAAACAAATCAAATTCGTGACCCACATGAAATCCTATCATAACCAACTCAAATATTTCCATATTTGAGTCAAACCCGACTCAGCCGCAGCCTGAATCCATAACCTAGTCGGTTGGACCTTTCTGACCAACTCTTTATGTCCACATCTCTTCATCACATCTCAGAACCACGTAGCCACATCCATGCACTCCTTGCACATGTGCAAACATCTTCCAATGACGTCCATGATACCTTCACATGCATTGTTCTTGATTCAATCATGCTGCGCAACCTCCTGATCAGCTCAACCATAATTCCTCCTAAATTTGGTTGTTGCAACCTCATCTCCTCCCTGAGACTAGTCCAATGGATCCCATCACCAGCCATGTCTTGAACTCAAGCAACACCTGCACATGAATAAACAACCAATCCATACGAGCCCAAGTCATCGACTTGACTCAAGTCAGTTCCAACCATAACACCTTACGTGAGCACCTCACATAAGCATGTTGCAAAGCATAGCAAAACGATATCAGCCATATCATCCAAAACACACCAAAAACATAGTAAAAGAATACTAAGCAAACTTTCCAATAATGTAAAGCAAGTTCGAAACATTTCACATTAAAAGCCAGAACATTGCGACAATCATCAGACCTTGCCAAAGCTAACTGGAGCTTACCAAAGCTAGTACAACCTAGCGCCTGAGCTTACCGAAACTAGTATAACCAAGCTCCCGCCGGAGCTTACAAAACTAGCAAGACCTTAATAAAAAGGTGTTTTGGTGATATTCAAAATTTTTATCGTCAAAGCAAGTGTATCACTACAAGCCAATGTATTCAGCACACATAGGTCTTACAATCTCCCACTTGATGAATGCATTGGCAACACCATTTAAAAATCGAACATTGGCTTATTCACATAAAAGTTTTGAAGGCAATTTCTCCCCCTTTGTAAATCAAAAGTAAAATGAGAAGAAAATCCAAAAATTATCCCATATTATCTCTCCTTATGCACATATTCTCTTTCTCTTCATGCTTATCTCTCCCCCTTTGACAATGTATTCAGCAAGTCATGAGCATATAAACAAATTATCTCTCCCCCTTTAGTTGTTATGAGCATATTATAACATATACATATAAACAAAGCTCATCCAAATCATACTATCAAGTACCTTATAGTATCACATCAATGAAATACATAAAGTAGTGTAAGCCATGCTAGAGATCAAATGTAATTTTCAATTTAAGCAAGTCATGATCTCACAAACTTAACTATTTCAAAACCTGAAAGCATGACACTAGTTGCTGCATTTTATTATTTTTCAAAGCATAAATTTAGATCAAATGATATTTGCAAGAGATTATATGCGCATCTGCCTTATTCTAACCAACCAAGCCAAGCCTATGTCATTTGACAATCAGGAGCTTAAGGACATGGTTTTAGTCATACACAACTTCTTCCAAGTTCATATCTAAGTGCAATGATAAGCCAACTCAAAAGAAGAAGTGCGATGCATGCATATTCTCATATCTTTTCTCAATTTATATTTGTTTATAAAAACTCAACATGTGAGTTGATTACTTGATTAATTCTTAATGATTAAAAGCACTTGTGAACATGTAACAAGTTCAAAACAGCAAGAAAGTTTGACCATGACCAGTTTTAGTGTAAGTAATTATTCCAATTACTAGACATGGCAAAAACTACAAAATGTATAACATGAGTAATGTAGTAAGAACTTTCAGCATGTAAAAGGAATCACAAAGTCATATATGTATGAAATACTATGCTCATATTATTTTAATTTCAGATTCACACATAGACTTCCCAAGTTTCAAAACTCCCCCTCAATTTAAGCCATGAGGACGCATAACCCCTATTTCACTATGAATGTAACAAAAACGAGTGAAATCCAAAGGTTTTGTAAAAATGTCAGCCAATTGTTGTTCGGTATCTACATGGTGAAGCACAATGTTTCCTTTTTCAACATTACCTCGGAGAAAGTGATACCTAATGTCAATGTGTTTAGTTCTAGAATGTTGCACGGGGTTTTTAGCAATGTAAATGGCACTAGTGTTATCATAGAATAGTGGAACACTATCTAGATCAACCCCATAGTCCTTAAGTGTTTGAACAATCCAAATAATTTGTGAGCAAGCACTACCAGCAGCTACATATTCAGATTCGGCTGTGGATTGTGCAACTGGATTTTTTTAGAGGACAAAGCAACAAGAGAATTACCAAGAAAATGACAAGCACCAGAAGTACTTTTCCTATCAATCCTACAACCCCCAAAATCAGCATCCGAAAAAGCTTTCAAAGTAACGGTTGATGAAGAAGGAAGAAAAATTCCAAATTCTTGAGTTCCATGTAAGTACCTGAGAATCCTTTTGATGGCTTGACGATGTGAAGCATGTGGGGAGGCTTGAAACCGTGCACAAAGACATACGTTGAATTGTATGTCTGGTCTTGATGCCGTGAGGTACAAAAGTGATCCGATCATGCTTCTATATTCTTTTTGATCCACTGGTTCACCATCTTCATCAAGTTCAAGTGTTGTTACTGTTCCCATTGGTGTCCGAAGAGGCTTGCTTTTGTCCATGTTGAAGCGCCTTAGGAGGTCTTTTGTATACTTTGTCCGATGCACAAAGTTACCCTCCTTGGTTTGCTTGATTTGCAGCCCCAAAAATAAGTGAGTTCACCCATCATACTCATTTCAAATTCGGAGCTCATCATTGCTGAAAACTTGGACACAAGATCATGAGAAGCACAACCAAAGATAACATCATCCACATACACTTGAACGAATAATGAGTCATTGCCATGCTTAAGCACAAAAAGAGTTTTATCAACCTTGCCCATGGTAAACCCTTTTTCAAGTAAGAATGTTTTTAACCTATCATACCATGCTCTAGGGGCTTGTTTGAGACCGTACAAGGCTTTGGAAAGTTTGTAAACATGATTAGGAAAATCTGGATTTTCAAAACCCGGTGGTTGTTTCACATAAACCTCCTCATATATGTAGCCATTAAGAAAAACACTTTTAACATCCATTTGATATAGCTTAAAACCAATAGATGTAGCAAAAGCTAACAAAATTCTTATGGCTTCTAATCTAGCAACAGGAGCAAAAGTTTCATCGAAATCTAGACCTTCAATTTGAGTGAAACCTTGAGCAACCAACCTAGCCTTATTACTAACCACAACCCCATCCTCACTTTGTTTATTTTTAAATACCCATTTAGTTCCAATTAAAGTGTGACCTTGAGGTGGAGGTACAAGTTTCCAAACATTATTTCTTTCAAAATTTTCTAACTCTTCTTGCATGGCAATAATCCAAGATTCATTAGTGAGTGTGTGTGATATATCTTTAGGTTCAAAAGAAGCAACAAAAGTAGAATGAGCATAAGAGTTTGGATTGCAAAACCTGGACCGTGTGACTCGTTCGTGCAAGCTTCCAATCAACTGTTGTGGGGGATGATCTTTGTAAAACCGTAGGGGAACAGATGTCTCACAAGCTTCTTCTTCATCATCTTCATCACAAATCGATGAGCTTGTGACTTGAGGATTATTTGAATCATCCTTGATGGTTGTCGGTGCTGGTTGAGAATTAACATCCGGAGCTGAACCAAAGTCTTTAGCTGCTGAATTTTTGGGAAGCAGCTCCAATTCTTCCTCATCTTCAACGAAAATGCTCCCCCCCTACGGATATGGATCTGAACCTGCAATGTTTGATCTAGTACCTGGGCTAGCTTCATCAAAAGACACTTCACGAGTCTCCACAATTTTGTTAGTGTCAAGTAAAAGCACACGGTAGCCTCTAGTATGAGATAGATAACCAAGAAACATGCCATCAATGGATCTAGATTCAAATTTATCAAGATTACCATGTTTCTTAACAAAGCATTTACAACCAAAGACCCAAAAGTGTGTAACACTAGGCCTATGTCCAAACCGGAGCTCATATGGTGTTTTACCTAGCTTAGCACGCAAGAAAACACGATTTGAGACATAACAAGCGGTTGCTAACGCATAAGCCCAAAATTTCCTAGGAGTTTGATATTCATCAAGCATCGTCCTAGCCATCTCAACTAAGGTCCTGTTCTTTCTTTCTACAACACCGTTTTGTTGAGGTACATATGGTGAAGAAAATTGATGATCTATTCTATTTTCAGCACAAAAGTGATCAAAAGATTGATTTTTAAATTCGGTTCCATTATCACATCTAATTGCTTTTAAAGATCTTGGATAATCAATTGATAATCTAAGAAATAAAGTTCTAAAGTGACTAAAAACTTCATTCTTAGACGCCATAAAGTAAACCCAAGAGTATCTAGAATAATCATCAACAATCACAAGTACATACCATTTACATCTGAAGGATTGAACACGTGAAGGTCCTACGGTGCCAAGATGCAAAAGTTGACACAGTTCAGTTGACATGATCATTGTGAGAGGAGTATGTGAACCTGCAACCATCTTAGCATGTCTACAAGAAGAGCACACAATTTCTTTGTCCCCTTTAAGCTTAGGCAGTCCACGTATGCGATCAAGAGCACTAACACTCGTTAGGTGATCAAAGCCTACGTGATCAAGTCTACGATGCCAAAAAATATAGGTCCTTTGAATCATTAGCAACTAGACACCTATGCTTAGAGGAAGACATATCAAAACCAGCTTTAAAAACTCTTCCAAACTGAGACATGTTAAAAATAAGCTCACTATTTGAACTTACAACTTTGCTGCATTTTTTATTGAAAATAATTTCCAGATTTTCATCTAGCAATTGTGAAACAGAAAGCAAGTTGTATTTAAAGTTTTTGACAAGTGCCACATCCTTCAAAGTGTAGTGATCATTTACTCTAACCGAACCCTTAGCAATTATTGGAGTTGAAGAATTATCGGCAAAAGTAACATTCTCTACACGTGACACAAAAGAGAGGAAGGAGAACAAATCTTTGTTACCGGTCATGTGGCGTGAGCAACCTGAATCCACAATCCAAATGTTCTCCTTCCTCAAACGTGTAACCTACATAGAAGCACAATACGTCGATGACTCAATACTGGTCAAAAGGCATTTAGGAATCCAGTACTGAGTCACGCGACGTGCAGCAGGAAAAACACGCGAAAGCTGAGACAAAACAGCAGGTTTATGAGTCAAAGTTTGAGATTTTTTATTCTTAACTACTGACCTATAAGGTGTTACTTGTGTATCACAAAAATCAGTAGCTCCGGAGGAAAAAACAGAAGGTCCGGAGGTAAACTTTGAATGTTTTTGACTCAAAACAGCAGGTTGTACATTCAGTTCAATATGTGCAGCAAATTTTGCATGAAAGTTATGAGATCTAGCAACCATTCTTTCCCTTTTCTGTTGTTTAGCTAGTCTATAACAAAAATCTATGACGTGACCATCTCTACCACAGTAGGTACAATGAAATTTAACTTTGTGTTCATGTCTAGATGAGCAAGCAATATTTTTATTTGAAACCGAATGAGACAACACTCCTGCAGATTTGAAAACCACTCCTTTTTGTTTAGGAACTATTTGAATCAAACCACTTCCTAATGACTTTACAATTTTAGGTGGATGTGCCTTAGCATGAGTATGAGAATCAAAACCAAAACCAGTTTTATCATTGCAAGACTTGGAAGAATTCAGCAGCAAGTTTAGGTTCTTATTCCCATTACAAAACCGATCTAATGTCCTATGCATGTCATCAAGTTTATTGGACAGATCAAGGCAATCTTCACATGAAGTTTTTCCTTTTAATTTGAATTGGAACAATATTTAACTTCATGAGAACGTAAATCATTATTCAATATTGAAATTTCATTCATAGCATCTTTTAGTTTCTTTTCAAGATCATCACAAGTAGAACAATGCAAATCAATTGTAGAACAGCTAGCATCTTTCAATTTTTTATCATTAAGTGTAGCAAGCTCTTTGTTCTTTTCAATTTCTAACTCAAGTTTATCAAATGTGGAGGTGTGCGCACTTCTTAATGAGGACAATTGTTCATATATTAAATCACATGAGGGACATGCATCATCACTAGGAATCATAGTTTTTAAACGGTTGATTTCAGATTCTAGTGATTCAATTTTAGCAGCACTATCCCTAAGTTTTTTGTCCTTTTTCTTGACAATAACAGTTGCACGAGAAATAGCATCACACATTTCATTACATGTAGAACATACCTCATCATCGTCACTATTGTGTTCTGCATCTTCCTGACTTGATCTTGATTTTGTTTTGCCCGCCATGAAGCATATGTTGGCCAGGTCAACATCATCTTCATCACTTTCAAAGTCTATGTCACTTGAACTGAACTCTTGAGGCGCGGTGATGAAACTGTTGATCATCTTGCGTCCTATGGTACCTTTCTTCTTCTTGTTGGAATTTCCAAAGGAGTTCCGGACCTTGCTTTGTTTTTCTTCCCGGGTGGTCGGACCTGAAAGGTTAGGGCATTCTGTACGAAAGTGTCCCGTTTTACCACATTCAAAATAGCTTTGAGGTCCGGAGCTTCCTCTCCTTCTAGTTCTCACATTTTGCAATGCTTTTGAGAATCTAGTAGAGATGAGTGCCAACTCCTCTTCTGGAAATTCTTTGATCTGCTCCAGGGTTAGTGAGGACAACAAAGCAAGAGTATTGCAAGATGATGATTGGCCGGAGCTAGACATATCACGTTGTGAAACAAATGCAATAGACTTATTTGGGTTCTTACGTGCTAGGATGTCAATTTCATGAGTTTTTAGTTTAGAATAGAGTACATCTACTGTAAAAGAACTCATGATAGTAGATTCACGAATAGATGTGACTTTCATCTCCCAAATTGACATATCTAATGCACTTAGCAATTGCCTAGCACTTTCAGCATCTGAAAAATTAACATTGACACTACGCAAATTGCTGAGAATCTTATTAAAGCGAGCAAAAAGGTCATCAATAGACTCACCGGGTTGCATCTCGAAGCGCATGTATTCTTTCTTGAACATGTCTTGCTTTACCTCTTTGATCGTGTTGGATCCTTCATGGTAGTCACAAAGTGCTTTCCACACATCATATGCAGATCGGAGGTGTGCAACACGGCCGAAGTCGCTTTGTGTTAATCCTTGTATGATCAAGTTCCGAGCCTTGTTGTTGTTGTCGACATCTCTCAGATTTGTAGCTGTAACTTGATCGTTTGATGGCACTTCGTAAGGCTTGTATACCTTTTCCCATATTGCAAAGCCTTGTGCCTGGATGAAAGCCTCCATGCGTGCCTTCCAAACCTAAAAATTAATACCAGCGAACATACAAGGTTTGACAGAGTACTTCTCCATGACGATTAGTCAAAAACATGTGCAAATCACAAAGATTAGAGCACCGTGGCTCTGATACCAATTGTAGGATCGAAGAGCACATGAAAAGCTACCAGAGGGGGGGTGAATGGTAGATTTAAAAATCTTACGCAGTAGAAACAATTAAACCCCAACCCCTTCGGCAGAAAATGATTTGTTAAAGAAATCGTGTGTGAGACTAATCTAAACGTGTTTCACCGAGAAAAAATTGATAGATATCAGAGAGAATCAAGTCACAAAAACAACACAAAAATAATCACTCAAATCCGTCGATAAAAACTTAATAATATGATCGAAAGATCAAACAAAGGTCAATCTGCCCTACCCGAGAAAAAAAAAACAGTTCTGGAACGCTGCAAAGAAACTCGTGTAGATCAGAAACCACAAATCCAATGACCGTGAAATTTTTACAGATTATATATAATCAAGTTGTGAAGACAACCCAAAAAGAATCACGTCAATTGGATCTGTAAAACTCAAGTTATGGTAAAACCACCGACAAAAGGTAGTGCTGTCCAGAAACTCGACGAGTAAAACTTGTCTGGAACAAGTCGGACAAACAAGGCATAAAAGTTCCTTCAAACTACGAATTTTATTCAATAGAACACAAGAGGAACAGCCCCAAAGTCGTGCACCACGAGCTCTGGGCTCCCTTGCTTATATAACCAGCTCGAAAGCCAACTCAACTCAGATCAGGAACCTAATCCTACTCTGTTCACGAATCGTAACTTTCCATAACTGCTTAGGATTCTTCTATACGCAGATAGAAGCAATCTTAAGACTTCCAAACACCTTAGGAATGTATACCACATTCCTAAACAACTCAAATTCGTGACCCACACGAAATCCTATCATAACCAACTCAAATCTTTCCATATTTGAGTCAAACCCGACTCAGTCGCAGCCTGAATCCATAACCTAGTCGGTTGGACCTTTCCGACCAACTCTTTACGTCCACATCTCTTCATCACGTCTCGGAACCATGTAGCCACGTCCATGCACTCCTTGCACATGTGCAAACATCTTCCAATGACGTCCATGATACCTTCACATGCATTGTTCTTGATTCAATCATGTTGCGCAACCTCTTGATCAGCTCAACCACAATTCCTCCCGAATTTAGTTGTTGGTACCTCATCTCCTGCCTGAGACTAGTCCATTGGATCCCATCACCAGACATTACATGAACTCAAGCAACATCTGCACATGAATAAACAACCAATCCATACGAGCCCAAGTCCTCGACTTGACTCAAGTCAGTTCCAACCACAACACCTTACATGAGCACCTCACATAAGCATGTTGCAAAGCATAGCAAAACGATATCAGCCATATCATCCAAAAAACACCAAAAACTTAGTAAAAGAATACTAAGCAAACTTTCCAACAATGTAAAGCAAGCTTGAAACATTTCACATTAAAAGCCAGAACATTGCGATCAAGCACCAGACCTTGCCAAAGCTAACCGGAGCTTACCAAAGCTAGTACAACCTAGCGCCGGAGCTTATCAAAACTAGTATAACCACGCTCCCGTCGGAGCTAAAAAAACTAGCAGGACTTTAATAAAAAGGTGTTTTTGTGATATTCAAAACTTTTATCGTCAAAGCAAGTGTATCACTACAAGCCAATGTATTCAGCACACATAGGTCTTACACCACGAGATGGTAAAGCTCATCCTTAGAGCTTTTATGCCTCGCAATGTCACACTATGCTCCATGATCAGAGAAAGCCTTGGATACAAAAGGATGACTCCGAATGAACTGCTTGGAAAGATCATCAACTTTGAGATGATGGAAAAACAAGAAAAACATGTCAAGGAGATTGCCGACCTCACTTCGGCAAAGAAGAAAGGGGTTGCTTTGAAGTCCACCCTCAAGCCCCTATCCAGAGAAGCTAGAGAAGCACAACTAGAGGAAGATAGTCACGACAAGAGCAGTGAATTAGATGAAGAAGGCATGATATTGTTCATGAAGAAATTCAAGAGAATAATGAAAAAGAGACAAGGTACAAAGTCAAGCGAAGGAAAGTACAAGGAAAGAACGAAGCCAAAGTTGAGGCGGGCATGCTATAATTGTGGTGAGTATAACCACTTTATAGTTGATTGCCCATATGAGGAGAACAAGAATAAGACCAAAGAAGCCAAGCCTCAACCCAAGAAATTCTTCAAGAAGAAGAAACAAGCCGAAAAAGTGCACATTGGGAAAGAGTGGGACTCAAATGATGAGTCCTCATTGTCCGAAGAAGAAGAGATGGCTAGCATAGCCATCGAGAAGACATCCAAGAAGTCCACCCTTTTCCCTACACTTGGCGCATGGAAGGGAGATGGCACTTGCCTTATGGCAAAGGAAGGTAAACGCAAGGTAACCATTAAACCCCCCTTCGTGCATTCCTATTCTAGCGATGGTGAACTCAATAGTGATAATGAGGACATGCTTATTGGACTAGATAGGAAAACAGCCACAAAAATGAAATTTTTGCTTGATCAACTTGTTGAAAAGGAGAGGTTAATACATCGTCAAGAGGACATGATCATCTCCCAAAAGGAGGAATATGTCGAACTTGACAAGCTTCTAGAACTTGAAAAGGAACAAAGCAAATCACTAGAGCTTGAGTTAGCTTCGAGCAAGGAAACTTGCCTGGAGTTAACCGACTCAAATGCCACAATCAAGGACCAAATTGCTGACCTGATCAAGGTTGACAAGATCCTTCAAGTGCAAGTTGAGTCACTCAAGCTAAGTGAACCTTCCTCCTCTTCAAGCTCACTTTCTCAACCCACTAAAACTGATTTTGCTCATGCTTGCACATGTAAGAAAGGTGACACCAGTTTAAAGGATAAGCCAACCTCTACAAAGGATAAACATCCTGCCCAAAATGGCATATTTTACAAGGAGAAGATCAAATATGCACGTAGTGCATACTTGGTCAAAAGACCTCCAAATGTCAAATATGGCATTGGTTATTCTTATGGTGAAAAGCAACATGCTAGAAGCCATAAGAGTAACAAGGAGAGGATTACCTTTGTAAAAGGAAGGCCCTCTCAAATTGGAAAGTCACAAATTAAGACAGTAACTACACATGAACACCAGACTAGTCCGGTCGGTGTCCGGACAAGTCCGGTTCTGCGGACAGGTCCGGCCCCCCAGACTAGTCCTGTACATAAACAACAACAGTTATTGTTTAAAACTTTTGATGCCTCCTATGTGTTAATGAGAAATAATTTTGGCAAGGTTTATGATCATTATGTTGGGCCACGCCATAGTCTCATGTGTGGGTGCCCAAATGTATTGTAACTAACCTCCAAGGACCCAAGCAAGCTTGGGTACCTAAAACCAAAGGATGATTTGTTTTTGCGGGCCTATTCCTCCGGTGGATCTAAATGGGTGCTAGACAGTGACTGCACCAACATATGACCGGGGAAAGAAGAATGTTCGTGGAATATGAAGAGAATGAGGACCCAAACGAGGGCATCTACTTTGGAGATAATAATCAAGGAAAGGTGCTCGGTACCGGTAAAATTGCAATATCCTCTAAACACACACTTTCTCATGTTTTACATGTTGAATCGTTAGATTATAACTTGCTGTCCATATCTCAATTATGCGACAAAGGTTATAATTGCTTGTTCACTAACGAGGGTGTGACCGTTTCTAGGAGGAGTGATGGTTCCGTTGCATTCAAGGGTATGTTAAAGGGAAAGCTTTATCTTGTTGACTTCAATAAGGATAAAGATGAACTTAACACATGCTTGATTGCAAAGACCAACAAGGGTTGGCTGTGGCATAGACAGCTAGCGCATGTTGGTATGAGGAACCTTCAAAAACTCCTCAAAGGCGATCACATCCGAGGTTTAAAGGATGTAGTATTTGAGAAAGACAGGCCTTGTAGCGCGTGCATAGCCGGGAAGCAAGTTGGAGCACCTCGCCCCGCCAAAAACGTCATGACTACAACGAGACCACTCGAGCTACTACATATGGACTTATTTGGTCCAATTGCCTACATAAGCATCGGCTGTAACAGATATGGTTTAGTTGTCGTTGATGATTTTTCTCGCTTCACTTGGGTTTTCTTTTTGCATGATAAGTCAGAAACACAAGGAATACTCAAGAAGTTCTTCAAACGAGCTCAAAACGAATTCTCATTAACAATCAAGAATATTCGAAGTGACAATGGCACGGAGTTCAAGAACACACAAGTGGAGGAGTACCTTGATGAAGAAGGCATAAAGCACGAATTTTCAGTGCCGTACTCCCAACAACAAAACGGAGTTGCCGAAAGAAAGAACCGAACACTCATAGAGATGGCAAGATGAAAGCATCTAGGCCCCCGTGAGGTATGGTTTTGGTGATTAATGACAACCATTCGTAATTACTAATGAGTTTGTGGATGCAAGGTTTCACATATATCACATCAAGCGTTAACGACTATCTATTCAAATCATCTACCACTCATTGGATACGAATGGAGACCCCTCAAACGACCTATTCTAAGGGGGTTATTCAATTCTCATGAAGGCTAAATGAAGAACTCACACAACGACTCTATTCTATCAAAATTGGCAACACAAGAAGATCAATATTCATCAGAACATTATTTGCAACAAGTGTCAAAGAGGTCACTCGAGAAGCTTCTAAAAGTTGAACTCAAAGCAAACAAATTACACTCACCGGATCGTCCGATGGTCTGGAAAATACACACATCGGTCGATTGGGGCTCAACAGAAGAAGAAGACCTCAGAATGAAGTGCACACCGGATCATCCGATGCTAGAGACAAGTGGACATCGGTGAAGTTCAACAGAAAGATTAATTTGTCTCAACAATTCTGGAGAAACACTCACCGGATCATCCGATGCAGAAGCAAAGTGTACATCGGTCTAATTCAACAGAAACATTATTTCTGGACCAAATCTGAAGACAAAGCTTACCGGATCTTCCGATGATTGAGAAGGGGTAGCATCGGTCGAATAACGGTCACTTCTGACACAGTGACGTCAGCTAATCTAATTACACCGATGCTCAGAAAAGGTGGTCATAGGATCATCCGATGTACACAGAAAAAGTAATCAGCCAACTTTTTAAACGGCTAATTCAGTTGGGCTGGCTATTTAACCCCCTTACACCAGTCATTTCGACAACACTTGACAACCAGAGCCTGCCTACACATCCTCAAGTGTCCAAGACCTAGAACAATCATTTACACACCCTTTTCGTCCATCTACACCTCAAGATATAGGCTAGATCTAGCTAGAGAGAAGCTCGTGTGCGTCCTCTCTGGGTGAGTGGAGTCTCTAGACCAGTGAGAGCCGTGAGGGAGTGCATTCTTGGTGATTGCATTCATCTTGTATCAAGAGGAGAGTAGAGAGATTGCTCCGGAGCTTGCCGAGACAATTGTGGAAGCCCAGAGCATCGAAGTTGTACAAGGTTTGAGCTCCACCTTGCCGGAGATGGCGAACGGAGAAAGTTAGTGGATTCCCTCGTCTTGGTGACTTGGGAGTGGCAATACCCTTTGGTGGGTGCCACAACGTGGATGTAGGAAGATCCTAGTGATCTTACCGAACCACGGGAAAAATCGCCGTGTCTCCGCGTCTTCGAGCGTTTGCATTCCTCTCCCTACCCCTTTACGATTACGTTTTACTATTCCGCACTTAACTCTCTTGATTGCGTAGTTGACTTGCATAGGGAATTGGGCTTAACAATTAAAGTTTTTAAATTGCCTTAAAATTTGAAAAAGCCCAATTCACCCCCCCTCTTGGGCGTTTCGATCCTTACAATTGGTATCAGAGCTTGGTTGCTCATAGGATCATTCTAGCTTCACCGCTAGAGAGCTTAAATGGCCAAGAATGGGGGTTCGGTTCCCACCTTCGAGGGCAAGAACTTTGCCTATTGGAAAGCACGCATGCGTGCCTACCTAGAGGCTATTGCTCCCGAAGTTTGGGAAGCGACCCATGCGGGATTTGGAGATCTCAATTATGTTGGTGATCAACTAAAATGGGATGCTAAGGCTAGAAATGCTATCTACGAATGCATAAGTCAAGACGTATTTGCTAGAATTGCTAGTAAAGAGAAAGCATGTGAAATTTGGGCATGTTTAATTGAAATACATGAGGGCTCATCTCGTGTCAAAGAACTCAAATATCACTTGCTTAAATCCAAGTATGATGAATTCAAAATGCTTCCTCATGAGAATGTTAACCAAATGTTTTCCCGTCTAAATGTACTCATTGAGGAGATTAACGCACTTGACATTGCCTCTCTTGGTAAGGGACTTATTAACCGCAAGATCCTCATGCTTCTACCCAAGCCCAAGTACAACATTATCAATTCAATGCTCCAAAAGGAATCGCTTGACAACATTGAAGTCTCGGAGCTTATTGGAGAAATTCATGCTCATGAGATGAGCGTTCTTGGAATGATGGAGGAGTCATCGTCAAAGACCATTGCTCTCAAGGCCTCAACCAAGAAGACAACTCCCAAAAAGAAGAAAGTAGTTGAGCCTAGCTCAAGTGAAGAAGAGCAAGCAACAAGCGAAGAGGACGATGACGAGCTTGCATTGATGATGAGGAAATTCTCACGGTTAAACTCCAAGATTGCAAAGAAGGGTTACTCTTTTGATCCCAAGAAGAAAGCCTTCCTTCCAAGAAAAGATGAAAACAAGATATGCTATAATTGTGGTGATCAAGGCCACATATCATATGATTGTCCAAAGCCGGACAAGAGGAAGGACAACCACAAGGGAAAGCATCGAAAGCTAGAAGAAAGTGATGAAGATGAAGAAGAGGTCAAGCCCAAGCGCTCCTTTGGAAAGAAGAAATTTGACAAAGGCAAGAAGACCAAGCTCTTTCCAAAGAAGAGAAGAGGGCCTCAAAAGGTCTTCATGTGCGAAGCCAATGAGTGGGTCACCGATGAGGAAACAAGTGACGATGATAGTGAAGATGAGGAAGAAAACTTGGCAAGCCTCGCTATCGTCAACAAGGATGACTCACCTCTTTCCCCACCGCCCATGTGTCTCATGGCGAAAGGTAACACCAAGGTATGTGATGACTCTAGTGATGATGATGAACTTTCTCCCGATGAATTAGCATCTATGACTAATGAATATCATGCCATCATAAAAAGGGAAAAAGGCAAGGTTAAGGCACTTGAACAAGCTCGTTCTAAGCTTGAGAGTGCTAACCTCAATTTGCATGACAAGTATGAAAGCATACTTAAGGAGCATG
The DNA here is from genome assembly GCA_036927565.1 of Tuctoria greenei. Classification (NCBI taxonomy): domain Eukaryota; kingdom Viridiplantae; phylum Streptophyta; class Magnoliopsida; order Poales; family Poaceae; genus Tuctoria; species Tuctoria greenei. The sequence continues at coordinate 100,124,018 of JAYESD010000010.1, forward strand.
ACATGCTCAAGTCTCATGTCAAGCAAATTGAGGAAGAGAAGGCTCAAATCAAGCTTGATCACCATGAGCTTGACTTAGCTCATCAAGCACTCTTGGGCAAGCACAATGAGTTGGTTCAAGAGCATCAAGTACTTAACCTTGCTTATGAAGCTATTGAACTAAAATTGAAGAAAGAAACCCTTGATGGCAAAATACCCGCTAGTTCACATGCCACTAACAATTTGCATGAGTCTTTGCCTTTGAAAGCAAATGCTAGGGAGAAGGAGCTAATGGACGAGATTGAAAGTCTCCATGCTAGCGTGGCAAGACTAACCAAGGGAGAGAACAAGCATAAGGAAATCCTCCTCCAACAAGCCAAAGGCTTCAACAAGAGAGGACTTGGATCCTTCCCGGTGCCAAACAAAGGGAAGGTGCCCTCACCGGAGCTTAGGACAAGCTTCATCAAGGAAGTTGGTTCCTATTGCCAACACTGTGAGGTCAACGGACATCACACTAGGGAGTGTCCTCTTCCTAATCGTCCTTCTCCCAAATTGCCTCCTAACTATACATCTACCTTTGATAATCACTATTATCTATTGAGCAAAGTAGGTGGGAAGGTGAAGGCAAAGTTCATCGGCAAAGACATCAAGGGCATGAAGGGGAAGCTCCCCAAGCAACTTTGGGTCCCAAAATCACTTGTATCACACATACAAGGACCTAAGTTGGCTTGGGTTCCTAAACTCAAAAACTAACTTCATGTGTGTAGGTGAACTACAAAGCCGGAGGAAAACATTGGGTACTCGATAGTGGGTGCACTCAACACATGACCGGCAATGATGGTATGTTCACCTCCATAGAGGACCCCGGAAATCACGAACAAGTCACCTTTGGTGATAACTCAAAGGGGAAGGTAATTGGTTTAGGTAAAATTGCTATATCTAATGATTTGTCTATCTCTAACGTGCTTTATGTTAAGTCTCTTAGTTTCAATTTACTCTCTATTGCTCAATTATGTGATCTTGGACTAACGTGCACATTTGACAAGAATGGTGTTGTGGTGTCTAGTGAGTCTAGCAAAGAACTAATTTTCAAGGGGTTTAGGCATGGACATCTTTACTTGGTGGACTTCTCCAACAAGAACGCTAGCTTGACCACTTGTCTTTTCACCAAAACAAGTTTGGGTTGGCTATGGCATCGACGCATTGCTCACATAGGGATGAGTAAGCTCAAGAAGTCATTCAAGCTTGGGATGGTGACCGGCGTGAAGGACGTCACATTTGAGAAGAACAAACTTTGTAGCGCGTGTCAAGCCGGGAAGCAAGTTGCTTCGCACCATCCGATGAAGACAATGGTGTCAACCTCCAAGCCACTTGAACTGCTTCACATGGACCTCTTCGGACCGTCCACATACCAAAGTCTTGGCGGTAACCTCTATTGTCTCGTTATTGTTGATGATTATTCTCGATATGCTTGGCCTTTGTTTCTAGGTGACAAGGGTGAAACTCCGGAAGTCTTCAAGACCTTTGCAAAACGAGCTCAAAGGGAATTTCAACTTCCCATCATCATGGTCCGGAGTGACAACGGCACCGAGTTCAAGAACTACAACATTGGGGAGTGGTGTGACCGTGAAGGCGTGAAGCACGAGTTTTCGGCCACATACACCCCTCAACAAAATGGAGTCGTTGAAAGGAAGAACAAGACTCTCATCACCCTTGCAAGAGCAATGCTTGATGACTATGGCACGTCGGAGAAGTTTTGGGCCGAAGCAATCAACACGGCGTGCCATGCCGCTAATAGGATCTATCTTCATCGACTACTTCAAAAGACCCCCTATGAGCTCCTCATTGGGAGAAAGCCCAACATCTCCTACTTCAGAGTCTTCGGATGCAAGTGCTACATCTACCGCAAGAAGAGGCTTGGTAAGTTTGAAAGAAGGTGTGATGTTGGTATTTTTCTTGGTTATGCATCAAACTCAAAAGCATATCGAGTATTCAACCAAACCTCCGGGTTAGTTGAAGAAAGTTGTGATGTTGAGTTTGATGAGACTAATGGCTCCCAAGAGGAGAGTTTTGGTCATGATGATATAGATGATGAGCCTCTGCGAGAAGCCATGAAGAACATGACCATTGGAGACATCAAGCCCGAAGTTGAAGAGAGCCATGATCAAGGGGGAGCCTCAAATGCTAACACCGACACCTCCATGGCGCCTCAAGGTGACGAAGAAGAAGAAAAAGATGATCCATTGCCTACGCAAGATTCACAAGTCCTACAACATCTAGATGAAGAAGAAGAAGTCCAAGATCAAGTCCATCCACAAGACGAGCAAAACGCATCACCACCGCCAAGTGCTTCACAACCACTCATGAGGCATGGGCGCATCTCCAAGGCGCATCCGATGGATCAAATCATCGGAAGTCCGTCATGGGGAGTAAGTACTCGTTCTCGCCATGTCGCTTCGTTTTGTGAGCACTACTCGTTTGTTTCGTGTGTAGAACCCACTCGCATCGAGGAAGCACTTCAAGATCCAAATTGGGTGATGGCAATGCAAGAAGAACTCAACAACTTCACCCGCAACGAAGTTTGGGTGTTGGAGGAGCGACCCAAGGACAAGAACATCATCGGAACAAAGTGGGTGTACCGCAACAAGCAAGATGAGAATGGCATTGTGGTCCGCAACAAGGCAAGACTTGTGGCCAAGGGTTTTGCGCAAGTTGAAGGACTAGACTTTGGAGAGACATTCGCTCCGGTCGCTCGGTTAGAAGCTATTCGTATACTCCTTGCCTTTGCTTCACATCATAACATAATGCTTTATCAAATGGATGTGAAAAGTGCCTTTCTTAATGGCTATATTAACGAGCTTGTTTATGTTGAGCAACCTCCCGGGTTTGAAGATCCGAGGAATCCTAATCATGTGTATAGGCTACACAAGGCACTCTACGGACTCAAGCAAGCACCTAGGGCGTGGTATGAACGACTAAGGGATTTCCTAGTCATGCAAGGATTCAAGATCGGGAGGGTGGATACTACACTCTTCACCAAGGACATCAACGGAGATTTATTTCTTTGTCAAATTTACGTTGATGACATTATTTTTGGCTCAACTAACAAAGCTCTTAGCCATGAGTTTGGCAAAATGATGTCTAGGGAATTCGAGATGTCAATGATTGGAGAGCTCAATTTCTTCCTAGGATTTCAAATCAAGCAACTTCAAGAGGGGACCTTCATCTATCAAGAGAAGTACACAAAGGACCTCTTGAAGAAATTTGAGATGGGAGATTGTAGCTCAAGAAGCACTCCATTGGCGACAAATTGCCATCTTGACACGGACATGGACGGTAAACCTATTGATCAATCTCATTACCGTTCTATGATTGGCTCATTGTTATATCTTACCGCATCTAGGCCCGATATTATGTTTAGTGTGTGCTTGTGTGCTCGCTTTCAAGCGGCACCTAAAGAATCGCACAAGAAGGCGGTCTTTAGGATACTCCGGTATCTCAAGCATACCCCAAGTGTAGGTTTGTGGTACCCCAAGAACGCTAGTTTTCATCTCTTAGGCTACTCGGATTCGGACTTTGCCGGATGTCGTGTGGACCGCAAGAGTACCTCCGGAGGGTGCCACCTACTTGGGCGTTCCCTAGTATCTTGGTCTAGCAAAAAGCAAAATCCGTGGCTTTGTCCACCGCGGAGGCGGAGTATATAGCGGCCGGTGCATGTTGTGCCCAAATTCTATATATGAAGCAAACCCTTTTGGACTTTGGAATTAAGTTTGGTTGTGTGCCTCTCCTTTGTGACAATGAAAGTGCGGTTAAGATAGCTAGAAACCCCGTTCAACACTCCCGCACCAAGCACATTGATATTCGCCATCACTTCTTGCGGGACCATGAGGCTAAGGGAGACATCTCATTGCAAGGTGTTAGGTCCGAAGAACAATTGGCGGATATCTTCACCAAACCACTTGATGAGAAAACTTTTTCTAGGCTTAGAAGTGAATTAAATGTGCTAGATGCATCTAACGTCATGTAAGTTGCCATGTTCATGTAAGGTTGCATATCATATAGGTCTTGCCTAACTCCCAAAGGATAGGGGCGAGCTAGAAATAGTTTTCCCTGAGGAAGCCTTTGGAAGGTTTAAACTTGGCAAGATAGATTTATCTTATGCCTTGCATGATTTCTGCCATATAAACTTGCACTCATTTAATATCTTGCATTAACTTGTTTGGCATTGCATACGGTAGATTGTCACAAAGGGGAACCCACATCATGAGAAGAAGACTTGTTTGAAATGCAATATCTTAACTCATATGATGTGGAAAGAGCAAAACTCTAAAGGAACATGCTCTAAAGAGATAGAAGTCTCCATACTCTAGCTCACAAAGCATGGACCTTACATTTTCTTGGTTTTTCCCTCCTAATTTTCCTTGTGTGCTCTATTTGTTTAAGGGCTTAGCCAATATGTGGCACTATATTGAAAAGCCTATTTTTTAGGGGTTAGGAGGTGCCCAAAAGGTCCTAAGACTCGTTTTCTCTTTGTGTGTTTTTAGTCAACGGACATATATGGGCATTCTTAGGTTTTCTGTAGTCATCGGACTATTCGATGCTAGGGTCAGCAGCTCATCGGATCAATTGGTGCTTCAGTTCATCGATCAGATCAGTCAGATCCAAGAAATCGACCGATGAGTTCATTTCAGAAAACATCGGAGCATCCGATGTTCAATCCTCTGTTATCCTGCAGAATTCGACCGATGATCGACGTAGCAACGTCGGATCATCCGGTGTGCAAAGAGAGTTTTTGGACCAACTCTCTGTTGAACTCGACCGATGACCCCACTCGATGCGCATCGGTCGATCCGGTGTTCGCGTAACCGTTAGGTCATCGGGTTCCCATTTAAAGACGTACGGCGCTTCGTCTTCCTCACCCCGCGCCGCCACCTTCTCGCGCCACTGCCGCGCCTCCCGCGCTGCCACTTCCTCGCGCCGCCGCCGCGCCTCCCGCGCCGCCACCTCCTCGCGCCGCCGCGTCGCCGCGTCGCCACCGCCACGCCTCCATCGCCGCCGCCTCTTCAGGGTGCCGCCTCGTCGTCTCTCCACCTCACCGCCGGCTGCCCTACGACTTTAATCGCTAGGGTTCCCATGAACCGCGCGACATCATCCCGATCGCTGCGTCGCCGTTTATCGTTCGCGTGATCTTTTTCGTCGCTAAGGTTTGTACCGTACCGTGCGACATCCATCCTTGTTTCTCGTCGATCATGTTTCCACTAACCCTAGGCCTCTCTTTTGCATCAAGATGGGCCATGATCGCAAGGGAAAAGGCAAGGCCATCGAGGAGCCCGCAGCCAAGAAACAAAAGCTCTCGAAGGAAGCTCGCCAGGCAGAGTTGGCCGCTCGCGCCGCCGAAGAGCGTGAGCGCGGCCATCGTGGTTCCTTGCGGCTCCGCGAGTCTCGGCAGAGGCAGCAGCGGCCCACAGTGCAGCCCGTGCCGCCCGACGACTCTGAGGATGAGGAGGATACTGCGGTGACGCCACTGGTTCGCCGGCGCACCGTCAGGACCCGAGGGGGAGGTCAGACCCCCACTGCGAGTCAGCGCCCCACTGCTGCCGACCGCGCAGAGGACAGAGAGGCCCAGAGGGCCATCTACGAGATGGATACCGCTGCCAGAGTTGCTGAGGATGTCAGGCTTACAGACTATCGCAAGTTCAAGGCAAAACAACTGAAGAAGCTCAGATGGACAGCGTTGCCAGAGGAGTGGTTCCCGCAGCCCAGGGACACTAGGGTTGATCCCCGCTTTTGGACCCTGACACAGGCGTCCCTGTACGAGACGTACAGGCGTCGGGGCCATAAGCTGTTCCAGCACACTTACATCAACTGGAATCAGCTTGCAACAGCAGTTGGACACGGGATCAGGCCATTCTTCGAGAGGTACAGATGCCTTGTGGAGCTGCTCTCACGCCAGAGGAGCGCTTACGTGGAGGAGTGGGTTTGAGTCTTCTACGCCACTCTCTATATCTCAGAGGGTCGGCGCTCGATCCACTTCATGTTTCTAGGGCAGCAGCACACCGTGTCTCGAGAGCGTCTGGCACAGCTGCTTGGAGTGGACACACACCTCACCTGTCTGCACGAGGTGGTCTACGGAGGAGCCGACCCGCCGAGGAGGCCGCTGACATGGGGAGTGTCACCGCCGTTTGAGGAGATCAGAGGTCTGTTCACCCCTCCTTTCACGCCAGACCAGCCGAGGGTGCCAGCTCTCCTCACTCCAGCCGCTCGGACAGTTCACCACATTCTCAGGCGTACCCTTCTACCGAGGTCCGGCTACCTAGAGGGCTTCACGAGCCTCCAGCAGACCATCCTGTTCTATGTGATGAACGGGATGGAATTTGATATCGTGGACATCTTAATCTGCGAGATGGAGGACGTGATCACTGACGGAGTCGGGATGTTGAGGCAGTTGGTCTACGGGCATTGGATCTGCCGTCTGCTGTTCCTGCTAGCACCTGAGGACTCGCCAGCCACTGCTCCTTTGACAGAGCTCCACGCCACTCGGTTCGGCCACTACCGAGTGCCTACTCCTGGGGACCGCTGCCTTGGCCGTCCAGTCGAGCGTCAGGTCAGAGCCCGACTCTCCGAGGAGGACTGGACCGAGCTAGCCCAGGAGGACGAGGCGCTCGCCCAGGCAGAGGCACAGGGTGAAGGACTGGAGCACGTCTGGTCGGACAGCGACACCAGCGACAGCGTCGAGGAGTACTTCCCTCCTCCGCCTCCTTCTCCGAGGCAGCACGACGCGGAGGCGGGAGGTTCGACTGCTCCACCACCTCCAGTGTCCGAGGCTCAGGTGTCACAGCCGTCAGAGCTCACCTCGCTGCTCCAGCAGATGGTCGAGCAGCAGCGCCAGGACAGGCTTGCAGCTGAGCAGGCCCGAGCGGAGCAGGCTGCGTGGCTCGCGGAGCTACAGAGACAGCAGCAGGAGATGCAGTTGGAGATCGCCCGCCAGAGGCGAGAGGACACTGACCGCTTCACGAGCCTGGTGGATCAGATGCACCGGAGGACCCTGGACCAGCAGCAGCAGACTCAGCAGGCGATGATGGGCATCCTGGGGTTGATCACCAACCTCTACCAGCAGACCGGGATAGCCCTTCCGCCTCAGCAGCCGGGTCTTGGTCAGGCTCCAGCAGCTTCTCCACTGGCACCTATTGCAGCTCCAGCACCGGCTCGCCTATACCAAGCTTCAGCATGTCACCTCTACTAGCCTCGACAGTGCCATTCCAGTTCTCACCTCCCCCAGCAGTACCTTCTCCGCTGGCGCCAGCAGTCCCAGCAGATCCCCCAGCAGCGTCAGCAGCTCCAGCTCCTCCCGCTCCAGCGCCAGCACCTGCGACCTCCACCTCCAGCAGCTCCGACGACAGCACCGCCGACGTCGACCGCTTCACCGTCGCCCCGAGTGCTCCGGAGTCCTAGGTACTCGTCTTCCCTTTTTTGGTGTCTTGATGCCAAAGGGGGAGAAGAGTTAGAGTCAGGGGGTGTTTAGCTCTAGGGGGAGTCAGTCGGGGTGTTTAGCTCTAGGGGGAGTCAGTCTTGGTCGAGTCAGTCTTAGAGGGAGTTTGGGGAGTTTTACCTTTATCTATTTGGACTTATTGTCATTTGCTTCTATTGTAATTCAGTGTGCTATTTCATGTCTTATTTGATCACTGTTTGAGCCTTCGAGCTCCTTGTGTTGCTTTTTTGTTCCAGTTACAATCTTTATGAGCATTGTGTTATTAAATTCATTTACTTCTATGCTCTACTCGTTGTGTTGTCATCAATCACCAAAAAGGGGGAGATTGAAAGCATCTAGGCCCCCGTGAGGTATGGTTTTGGTGATTAATGACAACCATTCGTAATTACTAATGAGTTTGTGGATGCAAGGTTTCACATATATCACATCAAGCGTTAACGACTATCTATTCAAATCATCTACCACTCATTGGATACGAATGGAGACCCCTCAAACGACCTATTCTAAGGGGGTTATTCAATTCTCATGAAGGCTAAATGAAGAACTCACACAATGACTCTATTCTATCAAAATTGGCAACACAAGAAGATCAATATTCATCAGAACATTATTTGCAACAAGTGTCAAAGAGGTCACTCGAGAAGCTTCTAAAAGTTCAACTCAAAGCAAACAAATTACACTCACCGGATCGTCCGATGGTCTGGAAAATGCACACATCGGTCGATTGGGGCTCAACAGAAGAAGAAGACCTCAGAATGAAGTGCACACCGGATCATCCGATGCTAGAGACAAGTGGACATCGGTGAAGTTCAACAGAAAGATTAATTTGTCTCAACAATTCTGGAGAAACACTCACCGGATCATCCGATGCAGAAGCAAAGTGTACATCGGTCTAATTCAACAGAAACATTATTTCTGGACCAAATCTGAAGACAAAGCTCACCGGATCTTCCGATGATTGAGAAGGGGTAGCATCGGTCGAATAACGGTCACTTCTGACACAGTGACGTCAACTAATCTAATTACACCGATGCTCAGAAAAGGTGGTCATAGGATCATCCGATGTACACAGAAAAAGTAATCAGCCAACTTTTTAAACGGCTAATTCAGTTGGGCTGGCTATTTAACCCCCTTACACCAGTCATTTCGACAACACTTGACAACCAGAGCCTGCCTACACATCCTCAAGTGTCCAAGACCTAGAACAATCATTTACACACCCTTTTCGTCCATCTACACCTCAAGATATAGGCTAGATCTAGCTAGAGAGAAGCTCGTGTGCGTCCTCTCTGGGTGAGTGGAGTCTCTAGACCAGTGAGAGCCGTGAGGGAGTGCATTCTTGGTGATTGCATTCATCTTGTATCAAGAGGAGAGTAGAGATATTGCTCCGGAGCTTGCCGAGACAATTGTGGAAGCCCGGAGCATCGAAGTTGTACAAGGTTTGAGCTCCACCTTGCCGGAGATGGCGAACGGAGAAAGTTAGTGGATTCCCTCGTCTTGGTGACTTGGGAGTGGCAATACCCTTTGGTGGGTGCCACAACGTGGATGTAGGAAGATCCTAGTGATCTTACCGAACCACGGGAAAAATCGCCGTGTCTCCGCGTCTTCGAGCGTTTGCATTCCTCTCCCTACCCCTTTACGATTACGTTTTACTATTCCGCACTTAACTCTCTTGATTGCGTAGTTGACTTGCATAGGGAATTGGGCTTAACAATTAAAGTTTTTAAATTGCCTTAAAATTTGAAAAAGCCCAATTCACCCCCCCCCTCTTGGGCGTTTCGATCCTTACACAAGAACAATGCTCGATGAGTACAAGACCTCAGATCGATTTTGGGCGAAAGCAACACCGCTTGCCACGCCGTAAATCAACTTTATCTTCATCGACTACTCAAGAAAACATCCTATGAGCTACTCACTGGTAACAAACCAAATATTTCATATTTTCGAGTTTTTGGTTGTCCATGTTATATCTTGAACAAGAAGCCTAGGACTTCAATGTTCGCTTCGAAGTCCGATGAAAGTTTCTTTCTTGGTTATGATTCGAACACTTACGCCTATCGTGTTTTCAACAAGACCTCCGGACTTGTCGAAGTAGCACATGACGTAGTGTTCGATGAGACTAATGGCTCCCAAAACGAGCAAGTTGATCCATGTGAACTAGGTAAAGAAGAAGCTCCATGTCAAGCATTGAAAAGAATGGCTCTAGGTGTAGTTCGACCACGAGAGCCACCTCCACACGTACATGAGGAAGATGAACCACAAGAGGAGACCAACAAGCAAGGGGGAGCTTCAGCACAAGATCAACCACAAGAATACGGAGATAATCAACAAGTCAACGAAGGCAATCACTTAGGTGGAGAAGCAGATGATCATGAAGATACAACTCCTCAAGTGCCACACCCAAGAGTACAACAATGCGTCCAAAGGGATCACCCAATCGACAATATCATCGGTGACATCCAAAAGGGAGTAACCACTAGATCTCGCATAGCTAACTTTTGTGAGCACTATTCGTTTGTATCCTTTTTGGAACCACGCAAGGTTGAGGATGCATTGAAAGATCCAGACTGGGTGGTGGCAATGCAAGAAGAATTGAACAACTTCAAGCGGAACAAAGTGTGGGAACTTGTGGCAAGACCCAATGCAAACATCGTCGGCACCAAGTGGGTCTTCCACAACAAACAAGACGAACACGGGGTGGTGACAAGGAACAAGGCACGACTTGTGGCCAAAGGGTATTCACAAGTCGAAGGTTTGGATTTCGATGAGACCTTTGCTCCAGTAGCTAGGCTTGAATCTATTAGAATATTACTTGCATATGCTACTCACCAAGATTTCAAGCTGTATCAAATGGATAAGAAAAGCGCCTTCCTCAACGGACCAATTAAGGAAGAGGTGTACGTGGAGCAACCTCCCGGGTTTGAAGACGAAGAGTTCCCCGACCACGTATTTAAATTGCACATGAGATATTTAAGAAGTTTATCATGGACAAGGCGAAGACCATAAAAACCCCCATGGCAACGAATGGCCACTTTGATCTCAATGAAGATGGACCTAGCATTGACCAAAAGGTATATCGCTCCATGATTGGATCTCTACTCTATTTATGTGCATCTAGGCCAGATATTATGTTGAGTGTATGTTTGTGTGCAAGATTTCAAGCCAATCCTAAGGACTGCCACCTAACAGCCTTAAAAAGGATCTTGAGATATTTGGTTCATACACCCAACCTTGGTCTTTGGCACCCAAAAGGCTCAAAATTCAATCTCATTGGTTACTCCGATGCAGATTATGCCGGGTGCAAAGTAGATAGAAAAAGCACCTCCGTACATGCCAATTCCTAGGGAGATCCTTAGTTTCTTGGTATCCAAGAAACAAAATTCCATTGCCTTATCCACAGCCGAAGCAGAGTATGTTGCAGCCCGGAGTTGCTGTGCACAACTCCTTTGGATGCGACAAACTCTAAGGGACTATGGTTACAATATGAGCCATATTCCACTCCTTTGTGACAATGAATGTGCCATCAAAATTGCGCACAACCCAGTTGAGCACTCCAGAACTAAACACGTAGATATAGGACATCACTTTTTAAGAGATCATGCCATGAAAGGAGACATAGCCATTTCACATGTCAACACTCAAAAGCAATTGGCCGACATATTCACCAAGCCACTTGATGAAAAGCGTTTTTGTGAACTCCGAAATGAACTAAATATCCTTGATGCTTGGAGTGTGGCTTGAAATGTTGCATACCTGTATGAATTCTTCAAATATGTTGATTGGATTGTGAAAATCATCTCTCTCAATTTTCTCCGAAAAACTATGTCAATTACTAAATCTTGATTAATTATGATCATTGATTGATTGTTGTATGCTTACTGGTCATATTCATCAAGATTATTTGATTTGATTTGCCTCTATATTCTCTAAATATGTACCTTCAAATATATATGAATGGGCTAAGCAATTCTCACCTGGTGACCACAGACTAGTCCGTGGTTACCTGGACTAGTCTGCCCGTGCAGATTGGTCCGCAGAGTGCCGGTTAGGCCGTACTAGTCCGGCCTACAATGGACTAGTCTGATATAGTCCTCTGGAAATGTTCGGACTAGTCCGGTCTTCTCCGGACTTGTCCAATTTTTTGTGTCCATAACCCTAGCCGCCGCCAAACCCTAATTCATTCACCTCCACTCTTGCCTCATGCGTTCTCTCTCTTCCACTCGAGCTCCCAAGGCGATTTTGTGTCCCCTCCACCAACAAGCTCCGCATTTGGGTGGAGATCAAGCATCCTTGCTCGAAGATTGAAGTTCACAGACAAGTCCGTACTTCAACACCCTTCTCTTCGAGCATCAATCGAATTCTTCGATAATTTTCACTCAAACCCTAGAAATTCCAAATTTCTTCATTGTTGATCGAATAGCCTAGCATTCCTCGCTATATACATGCTCTCTTGATGTATTACGTTTATGCTAAGGTTGTTGTGCATTAGGAATCAACATTTGTCTAGTTTCCTAGGTTTTTGAGTTTGAATACTGGATTAGTCCGGTCCATGCACGGACAAGTCCGATATCCCCAGACTAGTCCGCGCCTGTACATCGGACAAGTCTGATTTATCTGAACTCAAAACCTAACTTCTCAATTCCTCAATGCAATTCCTTGCTATCCTTCCATACCTATGCCTTGTATTATTCATTCTCAATCATGCCACTCATTCTCAGGTCATGTCGAGCTTGGGCAATGATGTCTCCGACTTTGAGGCCGAGATGGTCCATGAGATGGCACCTCAGACCTCAACGGGTCTTGGCAAGAAGCGCCAAGAAAGACCCTCCGAGCCAGCTCCATCCCCTCCTCAGGCTCGGAGGAAGGTGTTGGCAAAGAAGCCAGTCTCCAAGGTAGCTGCATCATCAAGTGGCCCTTGCCAAGCAAAGGGCAAGGGCAAAGGGATTGATACGGGTCCAGTTGGTCCTTTGAAACTGCATGCTCCGAGGGAAGGGGTCTGTGACCCCAACTGAAGCGAAGTTCAATGGGAAGGGCAGTGATTCGGCAGCAAAATTAAGAAGCATCGATTGGTATGGCCGATCGAAGCAAGCTGTTGATGGAAGATTCTGGTGCAACTTCCATGCTGATTTCTACAAATCGATGTATCTCCCAATGAAGACACCAGTTGTGTGCAGTCAGTGGATTGACTGGGCACATTTTGAGAAGAAGGGCTGCTCACCATTCACTAAGGTAGTGGAAGCCATTGAGAGGCATGGCCTGAAGGATCTTTTCGCCTTCAGAAATAACTGGAATGATGAAGTGATTGCGCAAATCTTTGCAACCTGTCACTTCTCTAGTGAAGATGAAGAGAGTGTCACTTGGATGACTCATGGATCTAAGTACAGTATTACTCAAGAAGATTTTGCTAGCCTGCTTCACCTTAAAACCTCAAGATCTAACTGCTTGATCATACACAACATAGGTGTCATTGAGAAGGATAGGATGAAGTTCCTATATGAGCCAAACTCAAAGTTCAACCCTCCCTCCACCAAAAACATGAAGCCATTCTTTGTGGTGCTGAACTGAGTTTTGAGGAAGACGATTGCTCCCAAGGATGGAGATGATGGGAGTGCACAAGGATACCTCCGGACTCTCATGAGCGTCATAAGCAAGGACCGCCAGTTTGATGTGGCGGACTACATTTGGAATGACATGGTGAACATATCTTGCACTCCCAACAGGTCATGTGAATATGCTCCTTACCTAATGTTTGTGATTGAAAAAGTCATTGGGATTGAGTTTGTGAAATATGTGGAGCATCTCCCCTTGAGGCCTCAGATGCCTCAAAAGCTGAGTGTGTAGGCTACTCCAGTCCCGAGGCACTGGCAAGAACAAGAGAAGATGCCAGGGCTGCCCCTGCTACTAGGGCAGCCCCTCAAAAAGGTTTAGCCAGTGGAATCCTCAAGTATCTGACTGCAATATTTGCCTATTGCAAAAAGGCCGATGTGAAGGCCCATAACCTCAACAACAAAAGAAAGGAGGACATGAAGTATATCAAGGCAAATGTGAAGCAAATTTGCCAGAAACTGGAGATCGAGCCAATTGGGTCTCCAGTAATCTCTGAAGACTAAGATTCTGACTTCAACGAGCTCGGGCCCTTGACCCCCTCCGAGCTTGCCTACTTTGGCATTGGGGGCTCGAGTAGCTCCGCACCTCCTCCTCCTCCTCCTCCTCCTCCTCATCAAGCTGAAGATGAAGATGACGAAGACGACGATGAGAGGACCGACAGCGAAGAGTGAAGACCTTAGGACCCTCCTCTCCTTCTTTTTGGTGTCTTGATGCCAAAGGGGGAGAGATTGAGGGGGAGTCTTAGTCTTAGCTGTAGGTTGCAAGGAGAGAGCTCTATGCTATTTTTTTGCCTATTATGTGGTTTTTAATGCTTTAACAATGTTCTTAAGTCAATTATGATTTTGTGATGCAATGATTTGATCCTTTGAGAAGTATTTGTTGAAAACTGTGATTCTGCTCTAGAATGACATATATGCTTGCTATTGGATGATTAATGTCAATTATGTCATTCTCAATGTTTCAGTGCACTTAGTTATGCATCCCACCATAAAGAATGCACATATGGATTATGTTTTCACTGTTGATGTATTTTGCACTCATATGTGCATGCTTTATGAAAATCTCAATTTTTATCATATTTTGTGAAATCTCAATTAGTTGTCATCAATCACCAAAAAGGGGGAGATTGAATGTGCATCTAGGACTCCCTTGTGGGTTTTGGATGATTTATGACAAGCAATTGGGATCCTAACCTCTTTGTTGAGATGAGCACAGGCTTTCAATAGCAAAATAAGCAAAGTGCCAAAAAGAAGGAAGAATGAGGAGCAAAGTGGAAATGAGCTCAAGGAAGAAGAATAGTAGATCATTGTGTATGGAGTGTGTTAAGAAAACACATCCCTAGAGCTCAATCACAATTAAACACACACATTGCACAAAGTTACACAGGACCGGACTAGTCCGACTGACACCAGACTAGTCCGAGAACCTCTCTGCACAAAATCGGACAAGTTCGATATCCATCGGACTAGTCCGATATCTCTCTGACTAGAATCGGACTAGTCCTCCCCGGTGCGGACTAGTCATCAAAACACTTCACAAGTCACACAAAATCGGACATGTCCGACCGCAACCGGACTAGTCCGATACTCTCTCTGGTCCAAATCGGACAAGTCTGATATTTGCACGGACTAGTCCGAAAAACCATCTGAACTAAATCGGACAAGTCCTCCAAGTGCGGACTTGTCACTCAATACACTTAGGGTTTCACTGTCCAGACAAGTCCGATGGCTATCGGACTAGTCCGAAGATTTCCAGAAGCAAAATCGGACAAGTTCGTTCCTAGCAAGACTAGTCCGATATTTCGGGACACTTAGGGTTTGCTACACAGAGCACACCGAACTAGTCCGATCCTTCTGAACTCTAACAATCACTTTTAGAAACCCATATAAATAGAGGTGTACGACCATATTTCATATTCTCTCGGACCCTAGCGCTGTCACACTTCCCAAGAGTCTCAAAAACCACATCTCTCCACGAAATTAAGTGTAACAAAGGTCAATCCTTTGAGGATTCACTCTAGTTCATTGGAGAGACACGTTCAACACCACATTGAGCTCTTGGTTTGATTCTCTAACACACTCCTGTGATTTCATTGTAATCTTTTGATTGTGTTCTTGGTGGTATTTCGTTTTGTAATCCAAGAGAGCTCTCAACGTGTGAGAAGGCCCCTTTGAATTCGGTTATTCACCCCTTTGTGATAAGTGGAAGAGGATTGGTCTTCGTGGTGATCCGACGAGGGTAGGGTTGGAGAAGACCCGGTCCTTTCGTGGACTCCTCAATGTGGATGTAGGTTGCCTCTATGGGAACCGAACCACGGGATAAATCCTTGTGTCTTGTTTTTGTGTTCATCATTCTTATTCTTCACTATAATCTAGGGTTTCAATAATCATTGCTTACTTCATGTTGAATCGTTAAACATAAGATTGAATTTTGATATAACCTGGTACATAACCTTGAAAACCATTATTTGATTGTATATTTCCGCTGCATACATAGAAGAATCAATCTAATCGACCGAACTTAACCAACCTAGTCCATAAACACTGGACTAGTCCGCACTTTACCGGACTAGTCCGATATCTCTGGTTTTGAACTGGTTGTTAAGTGTTGCAGGTTCCGACAATTATCAAAAAGGCCTATTCACCCCCCCCTCTAGGCCAAATTCACACCTCACCCCTCACTTTAACACACACCACTTGAGCATCATTCTATTGTATACACTAATTATCTTAGTTCTTAGTGGAGTTAGGCTATAGAGAGGAGAGCCTCTAGTCCCAAGTCCAAGATGGGAAAGGTATGGCTCATGTATCTTTTCTTATATTTGTGACTTTATGCATAATAAAAATATTATCTTTCGTCTTCTTTTATTCATATACTTGGATGAAGAGTTTCTTGTTTGATTGTGTATTCCATGTATGTGGTAGGAGTAGTCTTTATGATTATGCCATATCACTCTTAATCAACCATCATAAAGACTACAAAATCCCACCATAGTGTAATTAGTTATGATATGATCATGTTAATATGAATAACTTATGCTATGTCTCAACATTGGTTCAATGATGTTTAGGTTAGTCATTGCCTTAAGATGGCTTGTGCCATGGCTCCTAAGGTATTTACTTAATATGCTAGCATGGTGCCAAGATAGTTAAGTAGCTTTGGATGTCTCGTAGACCCACGGATTGAAGAGGTAGGCAGTAGTTGGTGACATCCATATCTATCCTTTGTAATCCCCCACGTTTAGCTATGACATAGGCTCTTGGCGGGAGTCGTCCTAGTATTTCTAGGGGTAAACTCGTGCCCGATATGTGTATATGTATATTAGAAGCATTGTAGGAGTAACTCCTTAACTCTTAGTCTAATCTCCATTAGGATCCATTTACCCTTTAGAATAGATGGCTTAGGTGTGTGTCACACTACCCATATTCTCAACTTACCCCTGTCTTGATAATTGATTATTATTCCATAGCTTCATCACAAGAGTAGTGTTTACTTTACTCCATTGCCTTCCTTTGGGAAAAATATGATACACTTGAGAATACTCTTGGGTGAAATGCTACATGACAGTTTCCATGTGCTTGCGGACCTCATCTCTTACTAGAGATGACCTGTGAAGTTAGTAGGCGTCAACAGCGACTCCGGGGCCTGCCTTAGCCAAGGAGGCTGGTCTGGAGCCTTAGAACACATGGCGGCACCGGAGCCCGCCCCTGTGGAGGAGCAGGGTCCCGAGTCGAGGTCCACGTGGCAGTTCCCAATCCTGCCCCTGAGGAGGGAAGCGGTCCGGGCCTGCTTGACACGTGGCACCTCTGGATCATGCCTCAACGGAGAGGCAGGGCACTTAGGCATTTTTATCTTTCACGCGGGGTACCCGTTATGCTAGGTACCGGCAGCTGCATTCGCGCGACGCCCATGATCCGCGAACCATGACGTCTCCGCTGCCGTTAGACACCTCGTTGCGCCGTGCTGACGTCGCCTCCGTCGAGATGCGTGAGCACTACCGCTGCTAGGGCTTCGCTCTGGAGTTGAGAGTGGGTCAGGGAAAAGATGTTGAGTGCACGAATTTTAAAGTGGGATTAACAGTCGCTTGGATTTTCCCTCATTGTCAGGCGACTGAAAAGGAGTATAACCAATAAATAAAATGGGAAGGATGGAGTAGATGTTTGACACGTAGTCATATGGACGACGCTCTATACCACTCGACGGTGCATCACAGTGCGGCAGAAACGCGCAGCTCAGCTCATGCAACGAGACGTACGGTGACTCTGCTCGGTCATGTGGCTCAGCTCACGCAACTAGACAGACGGTGGTTCCGCTCGCTCACACGATTCGAGATTGAAACGTGGCTCTACTAGCTCATGCTCATGCCCATCCTTGTGAGCACTTATCTCAAAGAATCCAGGTTTTTTCAAAGTCCATTCTTAATTTTTGGAATGGAAATTTATCATTCACTAAACTAGAGTATTTGGTCCTCAAAACTTGTACTCCCTCCATCCCAAATTACTTGTCACTCTCTAGTTCATTTTTAAACTAGAGGGTGACAAGTATCTTGGGATGAAGGTAGCACCTTATTAACTTCTAATTTGACGTTTACATGTGCTATTTACAAACCAAAGTTTCCTTCAAAATAAAGCTAATACAAGCTAGCAGGCATAAGAAAACACTCTTCCAAGAAAGAATTGCCATGTTGTTTCCCTCATATATTACAAGCCGAACGTACAGTGCACTACTGACCTCGCAAGGGCGGGGACGCAGAGGCGCTTAGGTCCAGCCACTTCCACAGTCATGGTTGAGCCCTCACTTCGAGCCTGACCGTTCCAGGTGCCTCCCTTGCCACTGCATCACTGCAGCGACGTCAGCCATATCTGTACTCACCAAAAGTGCGATCAAGGGATCAACTGCCGAAGAGCCCGAGCTGCCGACATGGCAAGCGCTAGAGGGAGACGAGCATGCTTTGCTCACATCCGAGCAGAGCAGCGATTAGGGCGACGACTTGGGAGAAGCAATCCGACCACGCAACACATGTGCGATCGATTGAGCGAAGCAAACCGAGCCGAGTCTGAGCAACCTAAGCAGGGCTTAGGACCACAAAACGAAGTCGAGCCGCGCCAGAACAAAAACAAGAAGCAGAGTCGCGCGCATCAGGCGATGATCAACAATTTGATACACGCGTCACAATCTCAGGCGGGTATGCATAGGGATATGTTTGCATACTGTATGCAGAAAATGTTTTCCGCACGTTCACGTGAGCGTAGATCCACGTGAGGTTGGCATCATCAAAGGGCATAGATTGGCAGAAGTCCAACCGGTAGTCAGAACGGTTGCACTGGAATATGTAAGTGCATATAGGACACTTGTGGGTTTTGGATGATTAATGACAAACAATTAAATAACTGATGAAATAGTTGAGATATTGCAGGAGCTAAATATGAGGAAAGCTTTCATCGAAAATACTTGGAAAAAGGAGAAAAGTCGTGGAAAAGGAAGGACTCGTAGAATAGGTTTTTCATTTTCTTTAGTCGTAGGAAAAAAGGTACTATCAAGAGAGACACGACTCTTGTAAACATAGGGATCAATGGGAGCACAACCCTTTGGAAATCATTCAAACCATTAACAAACCCTAAATCCGGACATGTCTGAGCCATGGGCGTGGATATGTCCGAGTTGTCACTACACAAAGCCGGACATGTCTGAATTGCTTCAGACTTGTCCGAGTTGGCTCTGCACAGCGAGGACTTATAAAAGTTCTATGTCCTCTGGCCCCTTGGACTTGTCAGAGTTGGGTCAGACATGTTCGAGTCCTCTCTACATATCCTTGAATTACAAAACTTCTAAGTCCATTGGCCACTCGGACTTGTTCGAGTTTGGCCAGACTTGTCCCAATTTGCACTGACTAACCTCGGACATATCTGAGGTGTTTCGGACTTGTCCTATGTGGACTTTTCCATAGGGTTCAATACTGGATAAGTTAATGTCGGGTAAAAGCAAGAATCATGCATTCTATGCTGAGATGATTGACATGATGAAGACGGAGATGGAGTTGCTCACTAAGAATCAAACATCAACAAAGGTTTCACATGACATTCAGACTATCTTTACAACTCCTTCCACAGAAAGTAATTACATTCTACCATCTCTTCCTTGTTATGATGGTTTTGGTTACGATGAATATATTGCTTGGGAAATAGAGTTGGATAAAATTTTTGGACAATGTCATATGTGTGAGAGGAGAAAGATTAAAAATGTTGCAAGTGTATTAGTAGATTGTGCATTAACTTGGTGGAACAATTTAAATAATTTAGAAAATCTCTAACATGGAAGGATATGAAAATTTGTATGCGAGAAACTTTTATGAATGTATCTAATTTCAAAGATGAAGTGCATCAATTTGAGGAGAAATTTCTTGTTGTACCTCCTTTTGTGTCTAACATTTTGCAGGACCATATAGAAAATAATGTAGATGATGCAAAAGAGAACGAGGCTTTCGACAACACTTGTGGAATTTTAGATGGATCAACTCACAATGCACTTGAAATCACCGCTGAAAATGGTAAGGCAAAACATTCTACAAATACAGAAGGCGAGAAGTTTTTGGATGTTCTGAATTTTTCCACCAATCATGCTATTTTTGAGGAGCAACTATTAGAATCATTTATTTATACACCATTGTCACATGGTGATTTTCCTGCTGGTCGTTGCGCTAAGAAAGATTTGTGTGCTGATAACTCTATTATACCTATGCGAAAACAAGTTAATGTACTAGATAATTCTGTTTTGGATTCACCTACTTGTGCTGAAATTCATAATTTAATCACCGCTACTGCTGAAAATGATGAGCTGAAATTATTGTCTTCTCTAAATACTTTGGGTTATATTGAATTTGACACTCTTTGTGATCTTGATATTGTAGAGAGGAGAATATTTTCCCAATCTGAATTGCCTTTGTTAAGTAGAAATATTTTTCATGCTATAGGCAACTATGAAGATAGTGGTGAATTTATGGTGCATAAAGTTTACATATGCTCAAATGAGAAATCCCATTTTGTGCTGCAACAACATGGTGAAATGAATGGATGCACTAACACTAATAATTCTTTGTCAAGTTTTTCTAGTATTTTTTTCTTGCAGCACGGACAATATTTAATTGAGGAGCATTGTTCGCCGCGGTTGTGCAATATGGACAACGCTCATTCTACCCCCAAAGCAAGCCTCTTTGCTAGACATACGAGCAAGCCGAGGACGACTTATCATAAAGAAGGGGAGAATGATGAGATCATGCACATTATCATTGCACAAATAAACATGGCACAATGTTTATTTGTTTGGGGTCCTGGATCAAGTGAATGGTCATGCTTATTTGATGGAGAACATGGAGATGGTGCACTATATGATCCACCACCTTGGCCTTCGCCTTTGATGCACACAAGAGGATTTGATTGCTTGCACATATGGACCCACAAATGAGAGAAGATGAACTTGAGTCGAGGAAGACTCCAATTCAAGAAGGGGAGGATGCTGAGTACATCACTCCTATGGATATACACAACACTCCATTCAACATACAAGATGCAATCAATAGAATTCACAAACACCAATTAATTTCAGAGGTGAGCTCGTTCTTATATGTTTCCTTATATATTTTTGAGAATAGATTGCTACCTAATGACTTAATTGTGATTAGGATTCATGGAGAAGTTCAAAAAGTAATTGGAGGAAGATTTATGGGCGTGGAGGACCAGATATTACGTTCAAAGAAGATGGAAACAAACCCTAACTCAAATTCGTGTCCAACTCGGAGTCTAGGAGCAGTTGGCACTAAAACGGACGCCCAAGACGCATAAGAACTCCATTTTTGACATTCTACATATGCACTCAAAGGGGAGAGGATAAAATTTCCAATGGCACTGGTCCTATGTCAAAATAATTTCTGAGTTTATGGGAATCATTGAAACAAAATCGACTTCAGAATCTGTCAGGGTGTTGTGCGACCATATTGGGCCATTCGGCCTTGTATCAAGTCTACATCTCTTATTTTCATTTCTTAGGTTTAGGTCATGACCCCAACATCCCCTTGGACATCCTCCCACCTATATATACTCCATAGTAGCCACCATAAACAATTGGGTTTTGCTTAGACTAATAATATCGCTGTTCTACAATTTGTGAAACCCCAACTTCGCGATTTAAGATCGTGTGTTCCATGTTCTTGCTTGTGTTCTCGGTTGCAATTGCAGGGATTAGCTTTCTTAGCGAGGTCAATCGTGTGCAGCACGGTTGATAACCAACGAAGCAGTGGTGTAGTGATTGCAGGGGTTTTTCTTGTTCTACTCGAGAGCCTCGGATCATCAACGTCGAGATGTATATCAATTGACTAATCCATTACCTTTCGGAAGATTGGGACTCATCCTCTTATTAGTGTGTGTATGTATGCAAGATTTCAAGCGACAACCAAGGAATGTCACTTGACCGCCGTTGAGATAATCTTGCATTATTTAGTTCACACACCTAAACTTGGGCTTTGGTATCCAAAGGGTCGAAGTTTAATCTCATTGGATATTCCTATGCGGATTATGCCGGATGTAAGGTAGATAGAAAAAGAACCTTTGAGACCTTCCAATTTTTGTGTAGGTCCCTAGTATCATGGTCATCCAAGAAACAAAACTCCATTGCCCTATCCACAGCCAAAGCAGAGTATGTTGCAGCCGGAAGGTGTTGTGCATAACTTTTTTGGATGTAACAAACTCTAAGGGACTATGGTCTCAGTGTGAACCATGTTTCACTCCTATGTGACAATGATAGTGCCATTAAGATTGCCCATCACCCGGTTGAGCACTCCAGGACCAAATACATAGATATCTGACATCACTTCTTGAGAGATCATTCTTTGAAGGGGGATATATCATTTCTCATATTAGAACAAAAAAAGTCCTAGCTGACATCTTCACCAAGCCACTAGATGAAAAACGTTTTTGCAAACTTAGGAGTGAGCTAAATATTTTAGATTCTCGAAATGTGGCTTGAGATGTTGCACATCTGAAATGTTGTAGTTGGGATCTTTAGAAACTTGCATGCTTTCGAAAACTCACCTCCCTCAATTTTCTTTCAAACTATTTTACCATATATTGCCTTTTTGGATTCTTGGTACTTTTATGAATGTTGATTGCTTTATTGCCCAAAATCCATCAAGGATATTTGTGAAAACTAGTCCTATAATGTCTCCACACTTATATGTTGCTATATTTGTGCCTCCCTAAGATAAACCAACTGTTTCAGGTATGGGAAGTCGGACTTGTCCGACCACTAGCTCCAGACATGTCCGACGGAGGTTTGGAAACGTTAGTTCTGTTGCCTATCGGACTTGTTCGACAGGGCCTCGGACATGTCCTACATGGACCTTGTTCGAGCCCTTAAGTCTGACCCTTCATCTTTTTTCCCCATTCTCTCTTCAATCCAACTCAAAATCCATTCACTCTTTTGCGATTGCTACAATCTTTTGAGCGATTTGTGGAGGAAGTACTTGATGGAACCCGCTTGGACTTGGAGGATCAAGCTCTAGCATTATTCCCTCCCTTTGAATCCTTCCCCTCAAGTTTTTCCTCTCCCCTCAAGGTATTCTTATTCCTTCCTTTGTTTCTTTTATTATATTTGTAAATCCTCGCAAGCAACACTAGAATATTGTTCTAAGGACCTTAATCTTAGTCTTTGCAAAGTATTGAGTCGTTATCACTAGATTTGAATGATTTTTGCAATTGTTAGGGTTATAACTGTCAGGCACGGACATGTCTGACCTATGTCTCGGACAAGTCCAGGACACATCGAACTAGTCTAAAGGTTTCCAACCTGCTCAAACATATACGACTGAAACTTTGGACTTATCTGTTTTTACACTGATTCTAACTCAAACTTTCCAAAAATATTCAACCATTTGCTTGAACAACTTTGCATATTCTCCTAACCCTATCTTATCACTCTCAGATCATGGCTGGAAGCTCGCAGAATGAGAGAAGATCAAAGAAGTGACAATATTGTGAAGAGTCATCCATTGCTCCTCAACTAACCAAGAGGGCACCTCGAAGTACCGCTTTGACTATACGTGGACCTGGACAAGGTCAAAGCAGTGGTTCAGGGGGAGCGGCCCCTGAGGAGGAGATAGGTCCTCTTCTTGTCATCGCTCCAACTGGTGACACAAGAAGGGGCAACCAACAGATGGACTACAAGAGGAACATCAAGGAAGCTGGCGAACAAAGAAACATGTCGTGCTATGCCTCCGATAAGGTTGCTAGTGCTCCACGCTTTTGGAGTTACTTCCATATGGATTACTATCGCTCGGTGCTCATGAACAAGAGGAGCCCGGTGCTTGAAATGCAATGGATCGATTGGGAACCCATGAAACCCAAGTCAAGCTAACTCTTCAATGATGTTATGGATGCTTGTGAGTTTCACAATGTCAAGAGTCTCATGGGGACCCAATACCAATGGAACATTGAATTGATCCTCCAGTTCTTCGCCACTGTCTTCTACAACTCCGACAAGAGTTTGACATGGATGACACACGGAGAGAGGTACTCTGTGTCCTATGAGGAGTCCGCCCGGATTTTGGGCCTCCTGTGAGACCTATGTGCTGAATACATTGGAAATTAGGCTAAAAGTATGGGTTTACATGTAAAGTTTTGAGTATATCTGAGAACTAACTTTAGAGTATCAAACTTGCGGGAACTCATTTTGCACTGTCCGAACTTAGCCACACATGACCTGCACATGTTTTTCACTTTGGACTGTCAGAACTTTCTACCTGCTAAAATATCGCGCAGATGCTATGCTTTTAAGTTGCAATGTTACAAACTCGCTTTACACTTATGCGAAAGTTTGCTTAGTACTCTTTTACTAAGTTTTTTGATGTGTTTTGGACTCTCATGGTGGATTTTATCTTGCTATGTTTGCAACATGCTTATGTGAGGTGCTCACATAAGGTGTTGTCGTCTTCAAACTAATATGAGTCAAGTTGAGGACTTGTGCACGGGAGAGTTGCTTGTTTGTTCAGGTGCAAGTGTTGCTTGAGGTCAAGACATGGCTGGTAATGGTGGTCCATTAAACTAGTCTTAGGCAGGAGATGAGGTTCAACAACCAAGTTTGGGAGGAATTTTGGTACACTTGCTTTGCTGTCTTCTCCAACCCTTGAACAAATTGAAGAGTTTCCAGGAGAGGAGCTAGCACTTATCTCTACTCGGTTCTCAAAAGCATTGCAAAATGCGAGAACTAGGAGAGAAAGTTTTCCTTCTCAATGATGCTTTGAATCTTGTAAGATAGGATATTTTCGTACAGATTGCCCTAATCTTTCAGGTCCTTCTACCCCTGATAAAAGGCAAACAAAGTTTGGGTCATCTTCTAGCAACAACAACAAGAAAAAGAAGACTTCTACAGAACAACAAGTGATGGAACATATTCTCTTCGCTCTCCCAGATAACAACTCGAGCAGTGTGGACTCCAGGAGTGATGAAGATGAAGACAATTTGGCAACTATGTGTTTCATGGTGGGCAACTCAAGATCAAGTATAGAGGAAGCAGAACATAACAGCGACGAAGAAGAGGTATGTCCCACTTGCGAGGAAATGTGTGATGATATTTATCGTGCCACTGTTGTACTTAAGAAAAAGGACAAAAAACACAGGGGCACTGCTATTAAAACTAAATCACTAGAATCTGAAATTAATCGTCTAGAATCTTTGATTCCTAGTGATGATTCTTGTTCCACATGTCAATTAATATATGAACAATTGTCCTCCTTAAGAAGTGCGCACACCTCCACACTTGGTAATCTTGAGCTTGAAACTGAAAAGAACAGAGAGCTTGCTGCACTCAATGATAAAAACCTGAAAGATCCTAGATGTTCAACAATTTATTTGCATTGTTCTAACTGTGATAATCTTAATAAGAAAATACATGATGCTAAGAATTGAATTTCTGGTTTGAACAATGCTTTACGTTCTCACAAAGTTAGATATTGTTCTAATGGCAAACTAAAAGCAAAAACAGCATGTGAAAACTGTCTAGACTTGTCTAAGAAACATGATGAGATGCATAGGATACTAGAGCGGTTTTGTAGTGGGAATCAAAATCTAAACTTGCTGTTGAAATTTTCCAAGACTTGCAACGATAAAACTGGTATAGGTTTTGATTCTCATGCTAAGGCACATCTGATGAGGATGATGAGTCCCAATCTTCCGAAAGGTAATGGATAAGTCGATTGATGTGGAGAACTCGACGTTGATTATCCGCGGCACTCGAGCGGTTCGAGTACCCCTGCAATCACTACACGACGGCTCCGGTGGTTATCAACCGTGCTGCACACGCTTGACCTCGCCAAGAAGGCTAATACCTGCAAGTGCAACCGAGAACATGAGCAAGAACGTCGAAGACACGATCTGAAATCGCGAAGTTGGGGTTTCACAAACCGTAGAACGGCGATATTAATAATCTAAACAAAGCCCAATTGTTTATGGTGGCTACTATGGAGTATATATAGGTGGGAGGACGTCCAAGGGGGTGTTGGGGTCGTGACCTAACCCTAAGACACGAAAATAATGTACTTAGACTTGATACAAGACCCAATGGCCCAATACAGTGGTGCAGCACCCTGACAGATTCTAAACTCGACTTTGTTTCGACGATTCCCGTCCACCCCGAACGATTTTTGACATGGGACCAGCGCCATTGGAAAGGTTATCCTCTCCCCTTTCCATGCATATTTAGAACGTCCAAAACGGAGTTCGTATTCATCCTGGGCGTCCGTTTTAGTGTGTACTGCTTCTGGACTCTGAGTTGGACACGATTTTGAGTTGGGGTCGGTTTCCATCTTCTTTGAACGTATCCTCTGGTCCTCCACGCCTCTAAACCTTCCTCCAATTACTCCTTGAATCACTCCATGTGTCCTAATCATAATTAAATTATTATTTAGCAATCTATTCTCAAAAATATATAAGGAAACATATAAAAACGAGCTCACCTCTGAAATTAATTGTTGTGTGTGAATTCTATTGATTGCATCTTGTATGTTCAATGGAGTGATGTCCTCATCATCCTCCCCTTCTTGAATTGGAGTTGTCATCGACTCAAGTTCATCTTCTCTCATGTGTGGATCCATATGTGCAACACCATCAAATCTTCTTGTATGCATGAAAGGAGGAGGCCAAGGTGGTGGACGACATAGTGCACCATCTTGATCTTGTCCATCAAACAAGAGCGCACATTCACTTGAGCCAGGATCCCAAATAAATAAACATTGTGTCATATTTATAGATGCAATAATAAAGTGCATGATCTTGTCAACATCCACCTAAAATTGTAAATTCACTGGAAAGTGGTTTGATTCAAATAGATCATAAACAAAAGAGGTGGTTTTTAAGTCTGTAGGAATGTTTCCCGTTTGATTGCTAATAAACATGTTGCTTGCTCATCTAGATATGAACATAAAGTTAAATTTCATTTTACCTACTGTGGTAGAGATGACCATGTTATATATTTTTGTTATAGACTAGCTAAACAACATAAAAAGGAAAGAATGCATGCTATGTCACCTAACAATCAATCAAAATTTGTTGTACGTGCTAAATCAAATGTTATACACTTGCAACCTGCTGTGATGAGTCACAAAAATGGTAAATTATCCCCCAAACCTACTGTTTTTCGTTCTACACAAAACACACCTTGTAGGTTAGTAGCTGCATACAAAAAGCCTCAAACTTTGCCTCATAAACCTGTTGTTCTATCTCAGCTTTCCCGTGTTATTCCTCCTGGACATCGTGTGACTTAGTATTGGATTCTAAAATGCCTATTGACTAACTCCAGTATTGTGTCATCGATGTATCGTGCTTCTATGTAGGTTACACGCATGAGGAAGAAGAACTTTTGGCTTGTGGATTCAGGTTGTTCACGTCAAATGACAGGTAATAAAGAATGGTTCTGCTCCATCTCTTTTGTGTCACATGTGGAGAATGTTACTTTTGTCGATAATTCTTCAACTCCTAAATTTTTTAAGGGTTCGGTGAGAGTTAATAATCACTACACTTTGGAAGATGTGACACTTGTTAAGAATTTGAAATAAAACTTTCTCTCTGTTTCACGATTGCTAGATGAAAATCTTTAAATAACTTTCACTAAAAACTGCTACAAGGTTGTAGATTCAAATGGTGAACATATGTTTAACATGTCTCAGTTCAATGGAGTTTTTAAAGCTGATTTTGATATGTCAAACTCTAAGCATAGGTTGATAGGAGGATTAGTCCTGATCTTCCGAGAGGTATGGTAAACTTGATTGGGTGGAGGTTTCGACATTGATGATCCAAGGCTCCGAACGAACGGAACCCTGCAATCACTACACCACTGCTCTGTTGGTTATCACCCGTGTCACACGAATGACCTCGCCATGAAGGCTTATCCCTGCAAGCGCAAGCAAGAACACAAGCAAGAAAAGAGAAGTTGCAATCAGAACTGAATTGATCACGAATTGGGGTCTCACAACTGAGGATCGGCGACACTGTTTAATGACAGGTTGTATCTAAGCAAAACCCAACCCTAATGTGGTGACATCTGCTGTATAAATAGAAGTTTAGGGGCGTGCAAGAAGTCTGGATGCTACTCTAATGTGGTGACATCATAAAGTCTGAATTTAGTTTTAAAGGCAGTTTTCCATTCATCACCTAAAGCCATACGAACTTGATGATACCCACTACGCAAATCAAGCTTGAAGAAAATAACAGAACCACTCAACTCATCAAGAATGTCATCCAATCTAGGAATAGGATAGTGATAACGAATGGTAATGTTATTGATGGCTCTACAATCAACACACATGCGCCAAGTGCCATCTTTTTTTTGGAACCAAAAGAACAAGAACAGAACAAGGACTAAGGCTCTCACAAATGTACCCGCCGTCCAGAAGATCTTAGACTTGTCACTGAATTTCCTTAGTCTCGTCGGGGTTGGTCCTGTAGGTGATACGGTTTGGCAAGCTCGCCCTGGAATCAAATTAATCTTGTGCTTAATGCCTCACACAGGTGGTAATCCAGCAAAAGGTTAGCAACAGCAGGTGGCGAAACAATGGATGTATCCTCAATGGCAATATAAAGCATGTTTGCACACTAAAGCATAGCAAGTTTCATTAGAGGCACATAAATCATCAAGATCAGATTTAGTTCCAAGCAAAATAGGATTTTTCAACTTAATAGGTTGCTGCATTTCAGAATTGAAAACACCCTTTTGCTTAGCATTATTCTTTTTATCCTGCTCAAATTGCACAATTTCAGTGGGACTCATAGGAAGCAACACAATTTTCTTGCCCTTATGCATGAGAGTATACTTATTAGATCGACCATGGTGAATAGCATCAGTATGAAACTCCCAAGGACGTCCCAACAAAAGAGAGCAAGCATCCATAGGTACCACATCAAAATCAGCAAAGTCATGATAAGAACCAATGGAAAAATGTATCCTTACTGTTTGTGTTACCTTTACCTTACCATTGTTGTTAAACCATTGAATGTGAGGGTGGGGATGCTCCCGTGTTGTCAAGCCAAGCTTCTTGACCACCTCAACATTCACGAAATTGTTGCAGCTACCACCATCAATGATTGTATGTACACGGCTGTCCTTGACGATGAGAGACATGTTGAAAAGGTTGTGACAATTGCGGTTGTTTTGTCCTCTCGAACCGTGGCACTCAAAGCTTGCTGCACAATCAAAGTCCTATAGTTGTTGGTTGCGGATGTACCAAGAACCTCCTCAGCACCATCATCAAAACCTGAAATATTAGTTCAATAATATTTTCATCTTCAATATCAGAAGCACTAACATACCCACCATCAGTAGTGGCAATGATCGCCCGTTTGCTGGGGCAATCTCGTTGAGTATGGCCAAGTCCCTGGCAGTGGTTGCACTTGATGTCGGAGGTACGACTTGTCGAAGTGTTGGGTGCAGCCGCCTTTACTTCAACACCTGGAGGCATCTGGGACTTGCTTTTATCTTGTCCCTGTAATGTAGAAGGTGCATGCTGCTGCGTACAACACCGGTGGAGGGTGGTGTATAAGCACATACGCTCAAGGAGGGCGCTGCTTTGGATGGCACCGAAAGCTATCGTGGCGTGAAGGTGTTGTTCTGTCGCTGCTGTTTGCGACCGTGCACTTCTTTTTCTGCTAACATAGCAAGTTGAAATAAACGTCAAATAGAATGATATTCCATGTAGTCAACTATGTCCTTTATCTCACGCCGCAAGCCCCCATAAAACCTAACAATTTGGTCTTCCTGATCCTCAACTACCCCACAACGAAGCATACCTTTCTGCAACTCTGGGTAGTACTCTTGGACAGTCATGTCACCCTGATCAAATCTTTGTAGTTTCTTAAGGAGATCACGTCTATTTGAAGGAGGAACAAACCTAGCACTCATCTCTGCTTTTAACGCAGCCCATGTCTGTGGTGCATTACGTGTATTGACATGTTCATTCCACCAAATTATTGCAAAATATTTAAACTCACTGGTGTCTTTTCTAACTCTATGCCGCTCAGGAACAAGACGAGAGCTCAATTTTTGTTCTACCATCATTTCCCTATCCAAGTAAGTCTCAACATCATAAGATCCATAAAACAGTGGAATAGAAAACTTAATCTTAGGGTAAGGATCATTATCTTGCTCAGGAGCATGATGATGAGGTCTACCTCCCATACCTTGACGATTTTGTTGAGGGCGACGGTGCTGCTGTGCATCAACCTCGTCGTTATTGAAGTCATCCTCTGTGTCGTAGTGAACATGCTCATCAACATCAAGGATGATAGAGGGTGTAGCTTGTTGGGGAAGACGAGTCTCCATCTCGTCCGACTGTGTGGTCAGACCAGCAATACTTGTATGGAACCTCTGAAAGGTGGCTATTGTAGTTGTCTGGTAATTGTTGAAAGGTGGCTATTGTAGTAGGATACCCCGAATCAGGTTTTGGTGGTGGTGGAAACTGCAACAGAAACTAATTGGTGGATGGAATTTTTTTTGTAGATTGGTTTTTTTTGTAGATGGCAGCGGATGGAGTAAATAAAACTGAACAAAAACAAATCTAAACCAGCAACCAGACTCAACCTAGGACACGAACTCAGAACTACGAACTCCGAAACTAAATTGTGCAAAAGGCTGAGCGGGGGTTGTAGGTATGGGAAAGTAAAAAAATTTTGTGGATTTTTGTGGACGATAGGACTGAAAACAAAATAAATCTAAAGGGCACACAAGTATACCTCACGGTGAACCTGGAAATCTGATACAAATTGATAGGAGGATGAGTCCTGATCTTCTGAGAGGTATGGTAAACTTGATTGGGTGGTGATCTCGACATTGATGATCTAAGGCTCCAAATGAACGAAACACTGCAATCACTACACCACGGCTCCGTTAGTTATCACCCGTTTCACACAAATGACCACGCCACGAAGGCTTATCCCTGCAAGCACAATCAAGAACACAAGCAAGAACAGAGAAGTTGCAATCAATACTGAGTTGATCACGAATTGGGGTCTCACAACCGAGGATCGGCAACACTGTTCAATGACAGATTGTATCTAAGCAAAACCAAAACCTAATATGGTGACGGCTGCTGTATAAATAGAAGTTTAGGGGCGTGCAAGACCCCTGGACGCAACCCTAATGGGCTTTCACACAATACACGGGCCAGCAGCCCAAAGGATGTTGGCGCAGCACCGGACAGATTCTGGACGCCCACTTGTTTTGCTGGTTGCTGTCATCTTATAAGGAATTTTGAGGTGGGGCTGGTTCCATTGGTAGATTTATGGAATCATGATTCCAACCATATATAGACTGTCCAAATCAGACTCCGTATGTGTCCAGGATGTCAATTTTGGTGAAGGTAGCTCTTGGAACTCGAGGTGGAGTCGAAGTCGAGTTGGACTTGGGCTCCTCCTTGGTGTGCACGTCCTATCTCCTCCTCCTTGACTCCTTGGACTCTTCCAAACCCCTTCTGGTCCTCTCCATTGTTCCTAATCAATAAAACATGCATGGAAACAAGCATAAGTTCTGAAAAAAAATTGACAAGGTTAGAACGTACCTGGAGATCCAATTGTCGTGCATGTGCTCTAGTGATCGGCCCTTGCATTGTATGCAAAGGAGAGATGTCCTCATCATAGGTGTCTAGTTGATAATAAATAAAAATACTTATATTTTGGCATGGTAGACTTGGTCATGTAAGCTTTGATCACTTCACACGCGTTAGTACTTTTGATCGCTCACGTGGGCTGCCTAAGCTTAAAGGGGACAAAGAAAGTGTTTGCTCTTCTTGTAGACATGCGAAGATGGTTGTCGGTTGAGATGCTCCTCTCACAATGATCATGACAATAGAACTGGCACAACATTTACACCATGACACCGTAGGTCCTTCACTTGTTCAGTCTTTTGGATGTAAATGGTATGTGCTTGTAATTGTTGATGATCAATCTAGATACTCTTGAGTTTACTTTATGGCATCTAAGAATGAAACTTTTAGTCACTTTAGATGTTTGGTTCTTAGGCTTTCACTTGACCACCCAAGATCTCTAAAAGCAATTAGAAATGACAATGGAACCAAATTTAAAAACCAATCACTTGATCACTTTTTTCCTGAAAAAGGAATAGATCATCAATTTTCTTCACTTTATGTAATTCAAAAAATTGGTTTGTAGAGAGAAATAACAAAACATTAGTTGAGATGGCTAGGACTATGATTTATGAATATCAAACTCCTAGAATGTTTTGGTTGTTATGTCACACACTTTCTCGGACATAGCTCTATGTCCAAATCTTAGCTCATATCAAGAAACCCCATATGACCTTCCGTTTGTACACAGGCCTAGTGTTATACAGTTTAGGATCTTTGATTGCAAATGCTTTGTTAAGAAACATGGTTTTAGGATCGAATAGCAATGAAAAGATACCAGAGGGGGGTGAATGGTAGATTTAAATTTTTTTTCAGTGGAAACAACGAACCCCCCCTCCCCAGCAGAAAATCAATCCGTTAATAAATCGTGTGTGCAACTGATCTAAACATGTTCAACCATGAAAAAAGTAGTAGATATTATAGAGAATCAAGTTACAAATACATGACAACAAGAGTCACGGGAAACCCTCGAGAAAAACTCAAGTTATGATCGAAAGATCAAACAAAGGTCAATCTGTTCGACCCAAGTAAAAATAGATCTGCAACACTACAAAGAAACTCGTGTAGATCAGAAACCACAAATCCAATTACTGTGAAATTTTGACAGGTGATAGATAATCAAGTTCTGTAAATAACCCGAAAAGAATCACATCAATTGGCTCTGTAAAACTCGAGTTATGACAAAAACAC
This sequence comes from Tuctoria greenei, assembly GCA_036927565.1. Taxonomy (NCBI): domain Eukaryota; kingdom Viridiplantae; phylum Streptophyta; class Magnoliopsida; order Poales; family Poaceae; genus Tuctoria; species Tuctoria greenei. Next base: position 100,156,458 of record JAYESD010000010.1, read on the forward strand.
CAACACAATATAATGTTGTGCAGAAACTCGACTAGAAAAACTTGTCTGAAAAAAGTCGGACGAACAAGGCACAAAACCTCCTCTAAACTATGAATTTCATTGATCCAAACACAAGAGGAAACGCCCAAATTCATCTTTCCACGAGCTCTAGCCTCTCTTGCTAAAATAACCATCCCTAAGGCCAACCCAATCCTAACTAGGACTCTAATCCTACTCAGTTTCAACCGAAACTTTCCATAACTGCTCAAGACTCTTGTATACGCAGATAGAAGCAATCATAAGACTTCCAAACACCTTAACAACTTATCCCAAATTCCAAAACAACTCAAATTTGTTACCCATACGTAATATAAGCAAAACAAACTAAAATTTTCCATAGACGAACCATAACCGCCTAAGCCGCAGCCTGATGCATAATCCAGCCGGTTGGACTTTTCCGACCAATTCTTTACGTCCACTTCGATTCATCATGCCTTGGAATCATATTGGCACGTCCATGCACTCCTTGCACACATGCAAACAACTTCCAACAATGTCGACGATACCTTAATATGCATTGTTCTTGACCCAAACATGTTGTACGACCTCCCTATCAACTCAACCACAATTCATCCCGAACATGGTTGTTGAACCTCATCTTCTCTCTAAGACTAGTTCAATGGATCCTGTCACCAGCCATGTCTTTACCTCAAGAAACACCTGCACATGAACAAACAACCAATTCTTTCGAGCATAAGTCATCGACTTGACTCTCGTTAGTTCGAAAACCACAACACCTTACTGAGCACCTCACATAAGCATGTTGCAAACATAGAAAAATAATGTCCACAATTATCAGCCAAAATACATCAAAAACTTAGTAAAAGAATACTAAGCAGGTCTCCCTATAAGTGTAAAGCAAGTTTGAAGCATTGCAAACTAAAAGCGGAATACTTGCAATCTTGCACCAGACCTTGCCAAAGCTAACCGAACCTTGCATCGGACCTAGCCAAAACTAACTGGACCTTGCGTCAGAACTAGCCAAAGTTTGTCGGACCTCACGACGGACATAGCCAAAGTTTGCTGGACATTGCACTAGACCCACCCAAAACATGCCGGACCTATCATCGGACCTTGCCGGAGATACCCAAAACATGCCCCACCTATTGTCGGACCTTGTCAAAGCTACCCAAAACATGTCGGACCTATTGTCGAACCTTGCGGGAGCTCGAACCTAGAGTCAGACATTGTTGAAAAGGGTGTTTTGGCAATATTAAAAACTTTTATCGTAATAGCCAATGTATTCAACACACATAGATCTCACAATCTCCCCCTTGATGAATGCATTGGCAACACCACTTCGAATCTGGACATTTGCTTATTCACATGAAAATTTTTGAAAACAATTTTATCCTCCTTTTTAAAATCATATGAGAAAGAAATTTCTTTTAAAAAAATTCTCCCTCTATACATATCTCTCCCCCATCGACAATGTATTCAGCAAGGTTCCAAAGAGAAATTTCGATTGTTATGAGCACATTATAACATATACATAAAAACTAAAGCACATCCAAGTCATACTATCAAGTAACTTACACTATCACATCAATGAGATACATAAAGTAGTGTAACCCATGCTAGATATCAAGTGTAATATTCAATTTAAGCAGTCATGACCTCACAAACTTAACTATTTCAAAACCTGAAAGCATGACACTTGTTGCTGCATTTTTATTTATCTTAAAGCATAATCTTTGATCATATGACATTTTCAAGAGATTATATGCCGCATCAGCCTTATTCTAACCAACCAAGCCAATCCTATGTCATTTGACAATCAGAAGCTTAAAGACATTGTTTTACTCATACACAACTTCTTCCAAGTTCATACCTAAATGCAACGATAAGCCATCTCAAAAGAAGAAATGTGATGCACGCATATTCTCTTGATCTTTTATTCACTTTTCTATTTGATCATAAAAGCTCAACATTTGGATAGTTGATTAATTAATTTTTCATTGTTAAAAGCACTTGTGAGTATGCAACAAGTTCAAAATAGCAATAAAGTTCGATCATGACGAGATTTAGTGTAAGTAATTATTCCAATTACTAGTCATGGCAAAAACTACAAAATGTATAACATGAGTAATATAGTAAGAACTTTCAACATGTAAAAGGAATCACAAAGTCATATATGTATGAAATACTATGCTCATATTATTTTAAATTCAGATTCACACATAGACTTCCCATGTTTCAAAACCCCACCTCAATTTAAGCCATGAGGACGCATAACCCCTATTTTACTACGAATGTGACAAAAACGAGTGAAATCCAAAAGTTTTGTGAAAATATCAGCCAATTGTTGTTCGGTATCGACATGGTGAAGCACAATGTTTCCCTTTTCAATATTATCATGGAGGAAGTGATACCTAATGTCAATGTGCTTTGTTCTAGAAAGTTGCACGGGGTTTTTCACAATACAAACTGCACTAGTGTTATCGTAAAACAGTGGAACACTATATAGATTAACCCCGTAGTGTTCAAATTCGTGAGCAACACTAGTGTTATCACAAAACAGATGATTTAGATAGCGTTCCACTTTTTGTGACAACACTAAAGTGCCATTTGCATTTCTAAAAACCCTGTGCAACACTCATGAACAAAAGCACATTGATATTAGAAATCACTTTCTCGTGATAATATTGAAAAAGAAAATATTGTGCTTCACCATGTAGACACCAAACAACAATTCACAAACATTTTACAAAACCTTTGCATTTCACTTGTTTTTCATTCACTCATAGTGAAATATTGGTTATGCATCCTCATGGCTTAAATTGAGAGGGAGTTTTGAAACATGAGAAGTCTATGTGTGAATATGAAATTAAAAGATAATATGAGCATAAATGTTTTATACATATATGACTTTCTGATTCCTTTTACATGCTGAAAGATCTTAATACATTACTTGTGTTATACATTTTGTAGTTTTAGCCATGACTATTGAATAATTACTTAGACTAAATCCTGTCATGATTGAACATTCACTACAAGGATTCCGCCCTGTTGCAATGATTGTACTACAACGAATACTAAATCGTTGCAGTAAGCTTGGTCTTTTGTCATGATTCGCTAGTTCATGGTATTAGCATCTATCGCCATGAAACATGATCGTTGCATTAGGATATGTTGTCGCGATTCACTAGTTCGTGGCATTAGGATCTATCGCCACGAATCTGTTGCCACAATTCACTAGTTCGTGTCATTAGCATCTATCGCCACGAAACCCGATCGTTGCATTAGGATCTGTTGCCACGATTCACTAGTTTGTGGCATTAGCATCTATCACCATGGAACCTGATCGATGCATTAGTATCTAATGCTACAATTCAATAGTCGTGGCGCTATCATCTATCGCCATGGAACACGATCGTTGCATTAGGATCTGTTGCCATGATTAACTAGTTCGTGGCATTAGCATCTATCGCCACGGAACACAATCGTTCCATTAGGAACTTTTGCCACGCATCACCAGTTCGTGGCCATAGGATCTATCGCCACGAAACACAATCATTGCATTAGGATCTGTTGCCACAACATGCCAGTTCGTGGCGTTAGGATCTATCGCCACGGAACACAATCGTTGCATTAGGAACTTTTGCCATGATTCAACACTTCGTGGCGTTAGGATCTATCACCAAGAAACACAAAAGTTGCATTAGGAACTTTTGCCACGATTGACCAGTTCATGGCGAGAGGATCTGTCGCCACAAAACACTATCATTGTATCAGGATCTATTGCCACGAAATACCGGTTGGTGGCGCTAAGATCTATCGCCACGAAACATAATCGTTGCATTACAAACTTTTGCCAAGATTCACCAGTTGGTGGCTTTAGGATCTATCGCCACGAAACACAAATGTTGCATTAGAAACTTTTGCCACGATTCACCAGTTCATGGTGTTATGATCTATCACCACGAAACACAAATGTTGCATTATGAACTTGTGCCACGATTCACAAGTTCGTGGTGATAGGATCTATCGCCACGAAACCCTATCATTGTATTAGGATCTGTTGCCACGAAATACCGGCTGGTAGCGTTAAGATCTATCACCACGGAACACGAATGTTGCATTACAAACTTTTGCCATGATTCACCAGTTCGTGGTGTTACGATCCATCGCCATGAAACACAAACGTTGCATTAGGAACTTATGCCACAATTCACTAGTTTGTGGCTTGCTTCTAAGCTTGCTGCTAAGGCCCTGTTTGGCACAACTGGAACTTGTTACAAAAGTAGCTTGTTTGAAAAGTTGGTGGAAAGCAGCTTTTGCTTATATCCTGCTTTTAGTTCATTCTGAGAAGCAGCTGAACTAATAAGCTGTTACAGAAGCTTCCTGTTTGGCACACCCTCAGCTTATTTTTATGAAGAAGCTGCAGCAGAAGCTGTGCCAAACAGCTAGCTCACACAGCTAGCGGCTTCTATCTTTTCAAAAAAGAAAATCAAGTACTTCACGTACAGCTAGCTCACACAGTACTTATATAAAAAATCATAATCTTCGCTGTCCTCTCCCAATATTGCAGGTACAATACCATCATTGATATATGTATCATCATCATCATCGTCATCGTCATCATCTTCATTTGAAAGAGAAGAAGCATCACCGGTTGCTCCCTCAATGTCATTCCAATCCCATGCGGTCCTATCCTCATTTATATCAGTAAGTCGTCGATCATCAAATGTCTTAGCCTTCATCGTCTCAGTGACATTATTTTCGCTGTCTCTGACAGGCATGGCAAAAAGGTTTCGTGGCTTCGTTTTAACAACTATAGCCCATTTAGGTTGCTTCACACTTCTAACGTAAAAAACTTGTTATGCTTGGGTGGCTAGAATGTAAGGCTCATACATAAATTGAGAAATAGTAGTGTCAACATCCATCATTCCGTATCGATCCATTTTCTAGCCTCTGCTTTGGCTCTAACCGGAACGAGGCCGATCAAACTAGTCACATTCAAATAATAAAACCTCTTGATTTTTTCAAAATCAATATAAATCATTTTCTTGATTACTCCATACCACTCATGATCACCATCTCGAACAACAACACCACTGTTTTGCATCCGTAAATCTTTTTCCACCTCTGCTGTTCGAAAGAAGAAGCCATTTATGAATGATCGACTAAAAAAACGTGCCCGACGATCAGGTCCTCTAGATAATGCATACAAATAATCGGTTACTTTGCCTTTTTGTGTAATGTCGTAATATTTACACATTAATTAGTATAAAAGGGGTCATTAATAAACCAACTTTAGAACAGATATTTCTTCAATATATCATCAAAGTAAAAACTTGCATGTACTTACTCATTTTTGAAACCAATAAACAAACTCATCTCTATGGCATTTTTCAACATCACGAGAATGAATCTTTTTCAGCTCTTCAAAATGCTCACTGAAAAGGGTACAAAATTAAATTAACCATCTACAATAAGCATGATCCAATATAGTATAGAACATCTGAGTTATACGTACTTGATCCATGGAGCGGCCCCTTCAACATTAGGAATAATATAATGCCTGATGTTATGTAGTTCCACCATAGTAAGTTGGTCCCATTTAAACCCTTTTTTAGAATTATCAACTTCTGTAAATATATTATACTCGAGAGAAGGTTCATTCCTAGCTGCAGCTTCATGACGTTCTGGCCTATTAAGCTTGGTGTTGATGTTATCTAAAAACTGACTACAAAAAGTCATATACTCTTCCATAATATATCCCTCAGCTATAGAACCCTCCGGGTGAGCTCTGTTACGTACATACCCCTTCAATGTACCAAGGTACCTCTCAATTGGATACATCCATCTGTAAGAAACAGGTCCACCCAAGCAAGCTTCCTCGGCAAGATGGATTGGAAGATGTACCATGATATCAAAGAAAGCGGGAGGAAGCAACATCTCAAGCTTACAAATTGTTTCAGGAAATTGTTCAATCATCTTATCCAAATATGGTTCCGCCAATTCTTTAGAACAAATTCCAGAAAAGAATTTGCTAAACTCAATTAAAGGTTCAACAACCTTTTCAGACAATATGTCACGTACTGCAATATGAAGGAGCTTCTAAAATATAATATGGCAGTCATGAGTTTTTAGACCTGATATCTTACGTGCTGTGATGTCCACACTTCTCTTGATGTTTGAGGCATAACCATAGGGCATCTTCACATCCACCAAAAACTTGCACAAGGTGGTCTTTTGATCTTTTTGCAAAGTATATGATGCTGATGGACAATCATACTTCACTTTCATACCCACTGGATGTTGCTTTGGCCGTATACCCATTTCCTGCATATCAAAACGAGCTTGTAGACTATCTTTTGTTTTACATTTCATATTAAGCAATGTCCCCAATATGCTATCACAAATGTTTTTCTCATTGTGCATGACATCCATGTTATGCCTTATTAGCAATGTCTTCCAATACGGGAGCTGAAAAAATATACTTTTCTTCTTCCAACTATGCCACCTATCTTCCCCAGTGCGCTTTCTCTTATTATTCGTCTGTCCAAAACTCACTTGATCAAAAGTCTCCTATTGTTGGAGTACTTTGTGACCAGAGAGTGATGTTGGAGCCTCTCTATTCTCTATATTGTTGTTGAAAGAAGCTTTGTCCCAATGCCACCGGTGATCCTGAGGTAGGAAACGACGACGACCCATGTAGCAATACTTTCGTCCATGTTTCAACGACAAGGCGTCAGTGTTTACATGGCAGTATGGACATGCTAGCCTACCTTTTGTGCTCCATCCACATAGCATTGCATATGCTGGAAAATCATTTATTGTCCACAATATAGACACTTGCATGAGAAATGTCTCTTTCTTTGAACTGTCGTATGTTTCAACACCATCAGACCATAATTTCAGTAGCTCATCAATCAAAGGCTGAAGATACACATCAATGTTGTTTCCAGGTGACTTTGGCCTAGGAATTATCATTGACATCAACCAATAAGGCTGCTTCATACACAACTAAGGTTGTAGATTATAAGGGATTAGAATCATAGACCATGTATTGTAAGAAACATTCATTACTCCAAAAGGATTGAAACCATCAGATTCTAGCCCAAGTCTTATGTTGCGAGGATTAGATGAGAAATTTGGGTGAATGCTATCAAAATGATTCCATGCTTTTGAATCTGTAGGATGGCGTAATATTCCATCATCAATACTTTCTTCTTTGTGCCAGCGCATGTTTGATGCCGTTGATTCTGCCATATAAAACCTTTGAAGACGGGGAATAAGAGGGAAGTATCGTAGAATCTTGCGTGCTACAAGCTTCTTGGCTTTTCCACAAGGTAAAGCCTCCCTTGCATCCACACCAGTACTATTTTTCCATCTTAATTCACCACATTTTGTGCATCGATCCAGCAGAGAATAGTCCTTCCGGAGTAACACACAGTCATTGACACATGCATCGATCTTTTCATAGCTCAGCCCGAGGTCGCGAACAACCTTCTGAACTTTATCAAGTGTATTAGGAATGCAATGGCCCTCTGGAAGCACATATGAGAATAGTTCAAGGATCAACTCACACGCTTTTTTGCTCAAACCAGTTAAACACTTTCTGGTACAACCTGACAATGAAGGATAATTGGGTCACCTTCTCACAACCTGGATACAACTCATTTTTGGCATCTTTTAATAAGTCATAGAATGCCTTTGCACACATAGTTTGCTCCTGCTGGTTTATAGCATTTTCTGGATCATCAACATCTGCTGAAGTACCACCATGATCAGTGCCTCAAAGAAGACTAGGGAGCATATTTTCCATAGCGGCATCATCAGAAACTATCTCCTCAATATTTGCTGATTGTTGCAATATTTTTCTCAACTCGTTTTTCTCAATGGTGTACCCAACAAGTATAATCAAATGACATCCCATTATGAAGCAAGTGAAGATGAACTTCCTTGTGTGTCCCGTGGCAAATATTACGACATTTTGTGTAAGGACAAGGCTTAGTTTCTTCTTCATGAGTGCCCTAGAATGCTAAATTTAAAACTGACTTCATTACATCCTGCCACTCCTTCGTACACCTGTCTTTTCCCATCCATGTCTTATCTTCTGACATCGCTTCCTACAATTCAATCAGCGTATCCGTAAGATGATTGAACTACAATAACATTATGTGAGCAATAGTACCTAGCGCTGTTGCTCCTCCACGTGTGGCGGCCTGCGGATGCTCCTCCACGCTGGAGGACAGCGGATGCTCTTCCAAGAGTGTGGCGGCCGGCGGATGCTCCTCCGAGAGCGTGGCAGCCGGCGGATGCTCCTCCAAGAGCGTGGTGGCCAGCGGATCCTCCTCCAGGCGCGTTTCGTGCAATAGGGAGAGTGGCCGTTGTGGATGGAAAGGTCCGGCGGGGAGGCAGCCAGGACAAAGCATATGTGAAGCTATCAGAGTAGGCCCAACACTGCGTTGGGCCGCTTGTTATTCGTGGGCTGAAACTGCGCTGAGTCACTTTGTATTCGTGGGCCAAAACTGCGCTGGGACGCTTGGTGTTCATCCCCATAACGCGTGAGCCCATGTACGGGTGCGCGTCTCTGGCTCTGGTAATTTGTAATCTAAATAAGTTAATGTAGCAATGGGGGTGGTATTCCGACCCATCGTTAAAGGAGATGTTTTTCCATAAAAGGAGAACACGGAAAGGTCCCAGCGTATGCGGGGAAAAATTATGCTTATAAAAAATCGCGGTTTGCATCCCTCTCGACTTCACTGGCAGTTTTTTAATTTGACGCGGAAATGGCCCAAGGTTTTATATAAAAAACATCTGCCCCACACATGCCTCCTACACATTCCAATTGATATCGACCGGGCGACCGGTCGAAACCGAACGGAGCATGCAGAAGTCTTCTACGACATCTTTTATCAATCGAATGTCTGACTACAATAGTGTGTGTTGCCTTATATTCTCGTTGCAACGAGCTCAACTTTCCGTGGTGGGACAAATTGTTCACAGCTTGTCAAAATCACTCGCATGAATTCGTTACAGACACCGGATATATGAGTAGTGGTAATGATTACACTGCGTATAGGGGCATTGGGCCAGTGTTACGTTGGGGCCAGTGGTATATAGATGGTGCCACGATCAGGGAACGACAATTGAATACATGAGAAGGAAGTATGTGTGGCACCATCTGAGAACGGTATGCACTTGCTCTCTGGTGCGTCGTTAAAGCAGATGTTTTTTGATAAAAGGAGAAAATTTTAATTTGACACGCAAAGGTCCCAGTGTATGCGGGGAAAATTGTGCTTATAAAAAATCATTGTTTGCATCCCTCTTGGTTATCGCAACGACTCTACGTGTCCGATCGACTTCACTGGCAGTTTTTTAATTTGATGCGGAAATGGCCCAGGGTTTTATATAAAAAACATTCGCCCCATACATGCCTCCTACACATTCCATTTGATTTCAATTGGTCCCCCGATCGAAATCAAACGGAGCGTGCATAAGTCTTGTACGACATCTTTTTTCAATCGAATGTTTGACTACAATAGCACGTGTTGCCTTATATTCTCATTGCAACGAGCTCCACTTTCCGAGGTGGGACAAATCGTTCACAGCTTGTCAAAATTGCTCGCACGAATTCGTTACGGACACTGCGTATAGTAGTAGTGGTAATGATTACACCACGTATAGGGGCATTGGGCCTGTGTTACGTTGGGGCCAGTGATATATAGATGGTGCCACGATCAGGGAACGGTGATTGAAGACACGAGAAGGAAGTACGTGTGGCACCATCTGAGAATGGTATGCACTTGCTCTCCAGTGCGTCATTAAAGGAGATGTTTTTCGATAAAAGGAGAAATTTTTTATTTGACACGCAAAGGGCCCAGCGTATGCGCGGAAAATTATGCTTATAAAAAACCGCAGTTTGCATCCCTCTCAGTTATCACAACGGCTCGACGGGTCCCATCGACTTCACTGGCAGTTTTTTAATTTGACGCGGAAATGGCCCAGGGTTTTATATAAAAAACATCTGCCCCGTACATGCCTCATAGACGTCCCGTTTGATTTCGACCGGGCGAGCGGACGATGTCAAACCGAGCTCGCCAGGTCGAAATCGAACGAAGTGCGCAGGAGTCTTATAAGACATCTTTTTTCAATCGAACGTCATACTACAATAGCGCGTGTTGCCTTATATTTTCGTTGCAACGAGCTCAACTTTCCGAGGTGGGACAAATCGTTCGCAGCTTGTCAAAATCACTCACACGAATTCATTACGGACGACGGGTATAGGAGTAGTGGTAATGATTACAACGCGTATAGGGGCATTGGTCCAGTGTTACGTCGGGGCCAGTGGTATATAGATGGTGCCATGATCAGGGAATGACGCTTGAAGACACGAGAAGGAAGTACATGTGGCACCATCTGAGAACGATATGCACTTGCTCTCCGGTGCATCGTTAAAGGAGATGTTTTTCGATAAAAGGAGAAATTTTTAATTTGACACGCAAAGGGCCCAGTGTATGCGGGGAAAAATTATGCTTATAAAAAACCGTGGTTTGCATCCCTCTCGGTTATCGCAATGGCTCGACGTGTCCCATCGGCTTCACTGACATTTTTTTAATTTGACACGGAAATGGCCCAAGGTTTTATATAAAAAACATCCGCCCCGTACATGCCTCATACACGTCCCATTCGATATTGACATGGCGAGCTCCGTTTGACATCGTTCGCTCGCCCGATCGAAATCAAATGGAGCGTGCAGGAGTCTGGTACGACATCTTTTTTCAATCGAATGTCTGACCACAATAGCGCGTGTTGCCTTATATTCTCTTTGCAACGAGCTCAAGTCTCCAAGGTTTGACAAATCGTTCACAACTTGTCAAAATCGCTCACACGAATTCGTTACGTACACCGCGTGCGGGGGCAGACGTAGGGAATATGCCAGGTGACCAGTGCACAACCTGGGCCCAGGTGGTGCATAAATTGCAAGTGACGAGGATACGATTCTTGGAATTAATCATGGCATTATCCCTGTCATGTCCGGCCATCATACGACCTCGTTCGTTCATGTGCACACATGTCACAGTCATGCAACTGCTTCGTCCGTCCGTTCATGTGGACACATGTCACAAATGTGGAACGGTATGCACAACCTTCGATATGCATACTGTATCCATAAATTTTTTCCTCGTTTGGGTAGGAGTGGTTCCACTTCAATCTAAGTGGATTGAAGATTGTCTGGCCATCATACGACCTGGCGTATTGAAGATTTTTGAATCTGATATACTCCAGCTTTTAATTCTTATCGTTATGACAACAAGTTGCATTGTCTCAACCAAACACCACGTACAACAACTATGACTCAGCGAAATCGGGAACTGGCCAATTAAAATGGAAGTCAGCAAACTCACGGTTCATAGATCAAAATGCGCATCATCCTTTTTCTTCTTCCTTTTTTTTCTATCCATCACTGTGAGACTATTGAGTTCCATCTTCACCGGCACATATGTACCGTCCGGGTGTGCCAGTGTACCTTAACCCCCGTGGTGCGTCCCCGGTGGTGGTTGGAAGACCTCTGTAGGTATGTTCTGATTCTTGTCCTCCAACTCCATCTATGTTTCTGATGACGCATGTGGTTCACCACCAGACAAACAAAGCCTCGGTATTGAGCGGCATGCAAGTTTCTTAATGAAAAACTGGTTGCGGGGGCCTCCCGTTCTGTCCTCCCATGCGTCATCCCGCTGATGTGTCAAAATGTTATTGGTCCCTTTATTAATACTTAGTTTAACTACCATACCTTTACAACAAATAAGATGATGACACGTCAGCGAGAGTACGCATGGAAGTTCAAATGGGAGGAGGCAAGTGGGTGGCATGCAAGTTTTTTGTTGAAAAATTGACTGCAGGGGCCCCAGTCAGTTTTTCATTAAAAAACTTGCATGCCGCTCAACACTGAGGCTTTGTTGATTTGTCTGGTGGTGAACTGCCTGCGTCATCAGAAACCTAGAGATAGAGTAGGAGGACAGGAATTAGAGCGTACCTGTAAGGCTCCTCCTAACAACCGCTGGGGACGAACGACGGGGGGTTAAGGTACACCAGCACACCTGTACCTTACATGTACCCGGCCAGCCGTGTACTAGTTTCCTTCGAACCTCCAACAGAAGAAAGCGGATGCATGCAGGGAAAGATTACTAGTCTCGAGACTATTCTGTATGGAGAATGTTTGTTGTGTATTCATTAGGAAACACATATACACTTTATATAGGCTAGCTAGAGTAGTGTGAAACCAAAACTAAACCCTTTCGCATTACACAGATTCAAAAGCTAGCATTAATGACTAAACGTAGGCCAACGCAGCCAAACAATGACGTTAGACCAATGCAGTCAACAATGACTGTTACATGTGTGCGTGCTTATCCTTTCTACAGTCTTGTGGTGAACCGCCTGCATCGTCGGAAACCTAGATGGAGTTGGAGGATAGGAATCGGAGCATACCTGCCTGGACCAGGATCGCCTGACGTAGCGACATTTTACTGCATGCATGCATTACAGACTGCATCCACTGTTTGTACTTCCCAGCTATCCAACTAAGGGGTCCATTGAAATCGTTTCTTAAACTTTTGCATGTTTGCTTCAACATGAGAAAGAGTTTACATGCATATAATGATGCATACCTCAAACATCTAAATAAAACAAACTTCTATAACAAATTAAAAGGATTAAAAACACATTAACTATCGAGGACATTAGGAAGGGTTCCGATGCTTTCATTTTGTAAACTTGACAAGAACTCAAGAGTTATTATTTTCATTGCCTCTTGTTTGCATCAGCATGAAGTACAATCTTGTTTCTTTTTTGCCTAGAGCATGAAGTGTCGTATAGATTGACCGCAATAATTAATGATAAAATGCCATATGTAAAAAGACTCCTGAAAATAGGATGCAGTAAAATTCACTACGTTAGGCGAACCTGGTCTGCCTGCAAGGGTCTTCCCAACAACCACTGGGAACGACTTACGACAGGGGTTCATGTGCACCAGCACACCTGCCCGGACTTTACGTGTACCCGGCCAGCCATGTAGCTTCATTTTATATTTTATTCCCTAGGCTCAAAGATTTTCATCTGTTGGATCTATACATCCTACGGTTATTACATCTTTTTATTTAACCCCTTCCACCACCACCGCCGCCCCTCCACCTGGTGGAGGTGGTTAAATAAAAAGATTCAACAACCGTAATATAGATCGATCCAACGGTTGAAGACGGTTGATTGCACGATTGCACCAAACATCTGATTACATTCTAGTTCAACCGAACTTTAAAACAGGAAATCTTTTGACACTGATTAATCCAGTTGTGATGTTTTTCTCTTCTTGTTTTTGTGATGTTTTATTTTTTCTTGTTTCGTAATGCTAATTTTCATGTTTTGTACTTCCTCCTTCCCATATTACTTGTCGCTAAAAATTAGTACAAGCTTTCTAGTTCAAATATGAACTAAAAAACTTGTTCTAACGACAAGTAATATAGGTACAAGGCTGCAATGTTTTATGATAATCAACTCAATGTTGTTCGTCTGTTCCATCTGTTATTTTGTTTTCTATCTGCTGTTTAGTGAAATATCTGTTCTATCTGTATTCTCTATTAATGAACAATCGTCCACACCGCCGGTGGCTTGCAAAGTTGCCTGTACGATACTTTAGCCGCTGGAGGTGCCAGGAGATCGCCCACAGCGGGGCCTGCAAAGCAGTCTGTAAAGGAGTATACAGTACTAACAGGCAGCAACGACTGGAAAGAAAAGTGGAGACAATCAACAGAGAGATAAGAAAAGAAAGGACGAGAAAAATGTTACAAAAAGATAGGTAGAACTCCAACGTACCACTGACCCTATGCCCTATACGCGGTGTAATCATTACCACTACTCCTATACATGGCCAAAAGTTATTACCACTGCTTCAAGGGAAGTGTTGCGGACTAGATGTGCTGATTAGTTTATTTCGTGTTTATTGGGGATTATGTAACAACTAGTTCTGTCGCTTCCTTTGTTCCAAACTATTGTATGATTGAATGTATTTCATTTCCGAAAGAATCCATTTCTTTAAACTATCTCGTGAGTTTCCTTTGATGCAAATGGGGCTAAACAAAATACGAGCGCGCATAGGGGAAACTCAACAATGCAACATTCATCAGAGACGAGCGGACATAGGAAAAACACATATACTACAAGTCTATTTTATATACTCCCTTTGTTCTCTTTTAATTGGCGTTGGGAGAACTAGGGGTGCATCCAAACGGGAATGGAGGGTATATAACTCATAGAGTACAACGCCTGACGACAGAACAGGTCATGCTCGTGCTTAATCCTACAGTTCTCAGTACAGAAGACTCTCCACTCCTCCCACGTAGGCCTGCCGAAGTGGGCAGTTCCCTGATTCCCCCCTATTGAGCAGCCCCAAGCGTCATTATCCATGTTGGGCACCGCCACCGACGGCGCTTTCAGACGAGGCCTGCCCAGGAACCTCAAGACGACACCATCGATACTATTCGTGGCCTCATGCTGACACCGGTAGCACTCTTTGTTGGTCCACTTCATCGCAACAGACCCGACAGCGTTGTAGATGACATGGGCCTCACCTTCGACCTCTAGAATATACTCGAAGGCGTCGCAGGCCCTGCGAGCAGCATCGTAGTGGAGCATGGCGAGGACGTAGGCTGCCACCATGTGGCCGTTCGCGGCTGCCCGGGCAAGGAACAAGGTGCCTGGCTGCACGCGACTGTGCAGGAAGACGAGGTCGAACTCGGTGACGTAGCACGCATGAGGGTTGCCAGGCGCTCCACGAGGCGGTCGTAGCTCCAGTTAAGCTTCTAGATGCTCTCCCGCTCCAGCGCCACGCGCCTGCCCACGGCGCGATCTCGGCACGCCGCATGCATGGCCTTGCAGGTGGCGCACAGACTGGAGAGGTCGTCCATGGTCCGCCGGGAGGTTGCGGTGACCCACCCCACGATCAGGACCACAATATCGTGCGGCAAGGGGAACTCCATGGGCTTCCAAGGGAACCAATGAGGGTGCGCGCGATGGAGATGAAGAGGAAGAGTACGCGCGGAGAATAGGATGGCCTATGTGTGCTGCAGAGAATAGGATGGTGTGTCTTTATTAGTACTCGTGGAGAAGACGATGAGACGCGTGCAGTGATGGTTATGGCTTCTAAAGTGTACCATTTGGAATGCTACTTGCAAAACTCGTATGAGTGTCTTTCCCTTCATGAGGATTCCATTCCTTTAAACTGTACTGTAAGTTTCCTTTGATGCAAACTGGGCTAAACAAAAGACGAGTGCTAGAGTTATGGCTTCTAAAGTACAGCTGTACACAACTTTAGCCGCTGGAGTTGTCAGAAGGCAGGAGATCCCCCGCAGCGGGGCCTGCAAAGTGATATGTAAAAAGTACTCCTCCCTCCGTACCAACTCAACTCTATTTTTAGCTTTGGTCAAACTTACCTTTGACAAATGATTTCTTGGCTGGTCCTTATCCTGATGATCAAGGCCCTCCGCCTGCTGCCCCAGATGACTTGGGGCAGAATGATCCTGGCGACCAGAATAAAGTGTCGGATATGTTGTCCACGGTGCAGGGTTATTCAACACAAGTAATAGGTAGCATATCCTATTCTATATCCTCATATATAGCATGTTAACTGATTTTTTGGCCCCAAATGATCTAGAAAAATTACTCTAGATTTGATGATGCCATAGACTAATCGCAGCTCAAAACAATGACGGTGCTCATCAAGCTCGCAAGATCAACTTCATTCATCCCCAAACTAGCTAATTAATTCGGGTGGATTTACGTTAGGGGTGTGCATTGGGTCTACCCGATATTTTGGTTCGGGTATTTCGATCTTTTTCAAAATTCGGTTTCTTGAAATCACTACCCGAATTGTTGTAATAATATTAGGTACCCGAACATTTTGGGTACCAAAATTCATGTTCGGTCTTCGGTCCTACCCGATATATCCGAATTATACATTATATCTATGTCATGTTTTCACAAATTTAATATGTTTGATAAATTTAATCCCATGAGGTAATTTATTAAAATTGACAAATGAAAAATCAAAAATAAATGTTTAAATCCAACAACTTCACACATCACAACTTGAAAATAAAATATCTAAATTTTAATTGTTCATAGTTTACCACGAATAATTTAACTTATTATTTGATGGACCGACTATTTGGTAATTTTAGTTACCCGAGAGTGGTACCCGAACCCGATATTTATTTTTCGGTTATTTATATTTGCTACCCGAAAAGTACCCGATACCCGATATTTCGGTCTTTTCGGTTATGGTCTCGACTTTTTTGGTTTCGGTTTCTTGGTCTCTATTTTTTTGCCCACCCCTAACTTATGTAGTAGCATGGGATATACATATTTCTCCTCCATGTTTTTTTGCAAAACTATCAAGTGATATATCCTATGTGCATATTACGTATGTAAAAATATTGTAAAATATAAAACTATTTTAAAGGGAAGACTTAGGTTTCGTCAAATCTATCTTTGACCAATGATTTATGCAATTTTGATCTGTTTAACAATACAAGAATTGTACTTTTAGATTCACCATAAAAAAAATTCCATAATATACAATCCAGTACTACATGTTATTGAAGTTAATAAATTCTATATAAATCATTGGTCAAAGGTAAGTTCAACCAAAACAGAAATAGAGTTGAGTTGGGGTGGGGGAAGTATTATACGTTGCTGTTTGCCGCATAAGGTTTGGTCCTTGAAGCCGTAGCCATTTGTATAGGTGGCTGATGCAACTGGGCGCACCGAGCTTATGTGCGCGCCAGTCACCGAGGCTCCTTAAACGCGCGCAGCGCATGCGCATCTTTGAATTCAATTGGAACCGCTTCGCGTCCCATCACCACTACTGCGCGCGTCGAGAGACGAACAACCAGGCTGCTACTATGCTATAAGATCACCCGGGCACACCATCATCTTCTCTGCACACCCACTCTTCCTATCTTTCCAAAACCATGCCAAGAATACCATGGCTGACAAGAAAACGCCGCTGCCAAGTCCGCCGAAGGACACCAAGGGGAAGCGTCCCCGACCGTACTCCCCCCCCCCCCCAGACAAGGAGTGGGCTCTCCGAAAGATGGCACGCGATGTATTTGACAATACATCGCGCTCCATGTGTCGCCTTGGGCTTGGTCCCCTTCCAGTGTATGCTGCAATGGGGACCACGGGCCACTACGTCTTCGGCATGACGCACTTGGCCGGTCGCCTCGACGGCCTCTGGGAGACGCTGGCGGACGAGCTCGGCGTTGCCAGCCGCGACAACCTGGTGGCGGCGACGTCTATGAAACTGGGCTTCCCGTCTCCGCCGCGGGAGGCACCCCCGCCCAGCCAGGAACCCAATGAGGAGGAGGAGGAGGAGAAGTAGGTGGAGTGAGGTGGAGGAGAAGTAGTTTTTTTTTCTTGTTCTTAGTTGTGTTGTTTTTCTTTTTTATTTGTAGTTTGTGTTTTTCTTTTCTTCTTTGTAGTTTGTGTTTTCTTTTTTCTTGTTTGTAATGTATCGTCTTGAGGTAATGAACTTTATTTTTCTTTTCATTGGTGCGCAAAAATAGTTCTAATGTTGTTGTTCTAACGATAAACTAGTGGATTGTTTATCTCTTTTATCTTTTAGAATGGAGTATACTTCCACTTCCAACTCTACTAAGCTAGATATCCAGAAAGTGACTACCACCTAGTTTATCTGACAGGACCAGCAGGGAGAAGCCCACTCTCTATGTTCAAACCCAACACGGATCCAACATAATGAGCAATCAAACAGCAAAGCACGTAGTAAATCACAAAAAAACGCAACAACAGTTTCTGGAGTACGTATCAACTTTATCCCGGATTAAATGCTCGCGGGCGTCATTGCAAATGGGTGAAGACAAAAAAAATTGATTTGAATGGCTTGCAAAAACAAACTAGAAGTCAGGGTCATCGAAATTTTTGCCCGATTTGGATTGAGTCTTAGTTATAGACATCCATAATAATAAAATGTATCGGGTATTTTACTTTCACAAGTGTGTCATAAAATGTATCGGGTGTTTTACTTTCACTAGTGTATTGGGTTGAGTCTTTTGTTGTTGACCTTTACAATGGTCGGATCCTTAAAAAAATGGAGTCTCGGTCGATTTCCACGTGTGTTCATGTCAATCTCCGCACCTCGTTGAACTCATTCACACGAAATGTTACGAACACCGCGAGGGACCTACAAAGTATTCCAGGTGGGCCATTGCATATCATGGGCCCTTTGTGTGTCAAATTAAAAAACTGGCCGATGGGACGTGTTGAGCTATTGCGATAACCGAGATGAGGCGAACCGCAGTTTGGAGTAACTCTGACCGTCGATTCAAAAGCACGATTTTTGAAGCGTCCGATCATCTCCACTCACGCGCTTAGACGACGACCCGTATAAAGGCACACCGTCCTCTTCTTCTCCGCCATACCTCTCGATCGATTTAAGCCTCCAAACTTCTCCTCTTGCTTCTCTGTCGCACCATGGTCGACCACCTCTCTCTCTTTGTTCCCACCGCCATCGCCGCACATATGGGTAGCCCCGCACTGAAGCGCTCCAGGTCATCGACGTCCTCCGAACCTCCTTTTCCGTTCCCGTCGCCACCAAGGCCAGTAGAACTGGAGGCAGCGCCCGCACCTTCTCCACTCCCATCTCCGCTTGCGGCGCCCGCACCTCTTCTGTCCGACTATGATCAGATTGTCCGCCTCATCGAGGAAAGCATCGACAAACTCGATGGCAAGCCTAAGGAGGTCACCGGCAGCCTGTTCGCTGCCGACGTGCAAGCAAAAGCGCTTGTCAAAATGGCACAGGATGTATTTCAAAATACATCTCACTCCTGTCACCGACTGGGACTTGGTATCCTTCCCCACCACACCAGCATGGACTCCGCAGCTACTACATCTTCGGGTTAGGCTTTATTGCCGCTCGTCTCAACTACCTCTACGAGACGATCAGTGAGGAGGCTGGGGTGGAGTTTCGTGAGCAACTCGTGAATGCCGTCAGCCGAAAGAAGTTCGATCTAGTGTTGGAGGATGCTCCGCCGACGGTTGTGGCGTAGGCGGAGGCAGCGGCGGGGGAGGTGGACAAGTCCTCCTCCGAGTAGAGTAGGATTAGTAGTAGTTTTTTCTTTTGTTTTCTATGTGTTTTTTCTTGTTTGTAATATATGTGTTGTTTTTATGTTAATAAAAAATGTCTTTTATTTTATGTTCATGGCATATGGAAAACTCCTCCTTTTATCGAAAAACATCGCATATGGAAAATTAACACATTAGTAATATTATATTGTATCTAATAAATACTCCCTCCTTATTCTTTTATTTGACATTTTGGACAAAGCATTGAACTATATATGAACTAGAACTTGCTGTCTGAACGACAATTAAAAACATAAGGAGGGAGTATTAAACACATTAGTAGGACGTACGTAGTAGAATTATATTTCAAAAAATTATGAAAATAAAAAGCTACAAACTAATTAATTTTATTTCTTTTGTCTTTACCAGCTGTCATCGTCGCCCCCCCCCCCCACCCGCCGGCCTGGCCCTAGGCAGTAGCCCCTCCCGCCTAGGCCCAGAGCCGGGCCTGCCTTTAAGACCATCGACAGTGGTTCACGGTAAACCTTAGGCTTTGTTTGGGAGCACAGTTTTTCAATACTAAAGTTTTGGAAACCACGGTTTTTAAAATGACATGGCAATACCAAAGTATTTCAATAACACAATTTTGTAATACCGCAATTTTGCAATACATAGGACTGTTTGGTTGACAAACACCATTCTGTAAAAAATACCATAGTAATCGCAAATACCACGGTATTGCTCTAAAACTCCAAAAATATCGTGTTCACAAACACCATTACTGGACTGCGGCCTGCGAATCAGATGGTCTTATCTCTTAACCCTTTGGCGCGGAAATTGAATTCTCTGCGGCCCTTCTGCACAGCCATCTCTGTGCGACCCTGCCCAGATGGTTGCCACGTACGTTCACGCTCCAAATATCACAGCAAAGGGCGCACTGTACGGTTCCCGCGACTGTGCCACCCTGCCATGATGATTGCCACGTACGCGAATGCACCGAATCTTGTAGTGCTCACGGGCACACGAACTCCACGTCCAAAATTTGCTCAACGATCTGAATAACTTGGCGCTCGGCGTGCACGATCCATCATCATGTGCACGAACACGTACAACGCTGCCAAAAAGATCTGTGTTTGGTTGTTTGTCTTGGATTGAATTGTCTTGTATTAATTGGATGGTCCAGTCATGTGTTATTTGTTTCACGGTCACACGGGTGATCCAGGTTTGAGGAATATAAAAATTCCTCGCAGATGCTGGATGAGATGGTCCAGGATATTTGGTTGGATGTGAGTCTATCCACCTTATCTAATTATGCTTCTTAGTAATGTAATTAGTGATAATTACCTTGTTTATTGTTGATTAATAATTACAATTATGATATTAACATTAATATTTGCTTGTAATATGAAAATTAGTATATATAAAATTAATATTATGAAATTATCAACTTAGATGATTCAATAATCCAATCAAGTTTCATCCAACCTACCAACAAAAAGTTGGATCGTCCAGTCCATCCAACCAAACGTTAATTTGGATCATCCAAGACACAAAGAAATGGATGATCCTATATCTCCAATCCAACTTCAACGTCAAACGAAACACAATTGATGACTGAGCACTTTGTCACATGTCACTAGAGTGTACGCACAAATGACAAATACATGGCCTCAACACCGGGTTTAGGGTGCATCGTGGACTCACCACATGACCCGACCAAACAATCACGTAATTAGCATACACCTGCAAGAGCAACTACCTGGCCGCATCCTTCACGTACGAACGGCAACGCCGACCAACTTATACTTTTTCTACTACGTACAAAGAATTTTACTTGTCCTTGAGCCAATAAACAAGCTCTTCTGATGCGGCTTTTTAGTTAAAAAATGAACTACAAAGCGACAAGTTCATGGGGACGGGGGAATATATATATATATATATATATATATGATGATGATTTTTCAGAAAAAAAAAGAGAAAAAAACACGCGTAACGTCATCATATATGATCATCGACGTCTCACTCACACGCATGTTATAGTTGTCCATGCATGCTACCCTACGCCCCAAACATATGATCAACGAGCCAAACTATATATATATATATATATATATATATATATATATATATATATATGATGATTTCTTTAAAAAAAGAGAAAACACGTAACGTCATGAAACATGATCGAGGTCTTTTGCGTGACAAACTGAAAAAACTGGAACATTGCATATACCTTGGGCTGGTGGGACCTTTGTGTGTTAAACTTAAAAACTAGAACTAAAAAACTGAAACACCGCCGGACGGACCGACAAAGTATGCCAGGTGGGCCACTGCATACCCTGGACCCTTTGCGTGTCAAATTAAAAAATTTCCCCGTAAAGCGGAGATGGGACACGTCGAGCCGTTGCAACAACTTAGAGGAAGCCAACCGCGGTTTGGATTAATTTGAATGCGTAGTTTTCGAAGCGTCCGATCATCTCCACTTGCGCGCTTAGACGGTAATGACTGCTATGCAATCTAAATTCATGTACAAGCGTGTAATCCGCGAATCTCAGCCATTCGACGGACATCCACAGGTGGCTGACATTTTACACGTAGATCCTTCGCTTTACACAGACTGGTGGAAATATTTATGTGTAAAATGTCAGCCACCCTTGGATGTCCGTCCAATGACTGAGATTTGCGGATTGCACGCTTGCACAGGAGTCCACATTGCACAGCAGTCCGCTTAGACAAGGACCCGCTATAAAGGCACACCCGTCCTCTTGCGTCTCCACCGCACCACTCCATTTGCATCGATCGTAGCCTCCTGTGACACCCGGTTCCGAAAAGGAACAAAGCGAACACATATGTGTGCCCAGGACGTTCAACACACATGCACGAGTGCATTCACAAAAGAGTAAACAGAAAATTACCTCAGAATAAGATTAATTAACCAAATTTTATTACATAAACCATATTATCCTCAAATACAAACTCTAATGAATATTATTGACAAGTTCAACTAACGCAGCAGAAATAATCTAAATAAGCAAACTAAACAGCTAGGCGGCATAAGCGATAGGGTATAGCGTAGCTCCATGCAACAGCACAGGCAAAGCTGACAGTTGATATGGCCTAGAACTCCGCATTATCGCCATTAAACTCCCAATCCTGACCTGCAACTGTTGGGGGGGGGGATTGCAAGAGTAAGTACATGTCGTACTCAGCATGTGTGGAAAGAATGACATGTGGCTGATTCAAATGACGAATATAATAATGGCTAAGTGCTGAAAAGTACATTAAAACGTTTGAAAAGCAATATATTACATGTATATGAATAAACCCATCATAAACCATAAGTAATATCATAGTACCAGTCCATATTCCATATCCATCATCATATACCAAGATCCATATTAAATACAAGAATTCAATTCATAACCATCTATAACCACAATACCAACCATAACCATCCCAAATACCAGTTTTCCTCTAATCACGCAAGGGTCCAGGTTGCTCATAACCGGGAGCACGACTATCATGATAGTTTTAGACACACTCTGCAGATGGTTGTACCGCTTTACCCACGTGTTTGTGATTTTATCAGCTTTCGATTACTAGAACCTCTATCATGCCGTCTCACACTTCTGTCAGTGTGTGGCCAAGAGATCACAAAGTAGCCTTTACAAAGGTATTACTAGCCTATTTAGACCCCACTGAGGTTTCACCGGTGGCGATGTCTCCAACTGAGCACATCTTCAACCAAGGACCCCCTCTTGAGCCATTCGGATCCCAGGGTAGTCCCACCAATTATCAACAAACCCAATCCGACTACCCCTTCCCGAGAATCCTTAATGGTCCAAATAGCACTGGCAAAGCCCTAATTAATCAGCTACGCCGCACCCATACTTGGCCTCGTGGTGGCACTGTAAATCCTGGATGGTCGCTCCACGAACTGGTCCTTAGATCTAAAGCAAGCAAAACCACCATAACATCCAACCCATCCACATACTAGTCTTGCTTAGATCACCCATTACCATATCATATTAACAAGTTCATGTTAACCATAATCTCATCCATGCATAATTAATTGAGTGGTATAGTTGTTTCCCCATCCCAGTTGATTAAGCGAAGCAAAAGGTAAAAAGCCCTTCCCGACTCTCTACCATATATTCCAGGTGACAAGGGTGGTTAAACAAAGCTAGTAAACTTCGTACCATAGGATTCCCATCATATTGACACAAGCATGCAGTTTTGCAAACAAAACATTTATTTCAAAATAGGATCAATATGCTTCAAGGACACTTGCCTTGCTCTTGCAGTTGATTCGGGTCAAAGCCTTCAAACTCTTGGTGCTGTAGATCCTCCGCGGCACTATCTAGTGCAAAACCGTCTAATCCGGACAATAAACATACAAGACAAGAAACACAATCAAAGAGTGCAAAAATATTACTCAATATGACACGATATGCATGATTGATGCAAATGCAAGGTAGAACTTGTTAATAGATTGCTTTTAGTTGATCACTAACTAGTTCTATTAGATTTTAACAAGTTTATACATGTTTGTATTTGATTAGATCTACTTTTAGAATCAATTCAACACAATTTAGTCACAAAATCGGACTAGTCTGCAGAAGGTCGGACTAGTCCGCACTTCGCAGAACTAGCAAACTAGGGTTTTCTAGATTGACGTGAATTTGGAGATTAGGGGTTGAATTCACGTAAGGAAAAGAGAATAGAAGGTATACCAGGTGTTTAGAACTCCAATAAATCAAGAAACTTTGAGGTAAAACTTGGATCTTGATGATCTAGGGTTGATGATGAACTTGGAGATGAACTGGTGATGAAGAACGAAACTTGATGGAGATCTTGATCCTCATTTGTTTCCTCCTCTTCTTGTTCTTGCTTGGTGATGAGGACATCACAACAGCGGAGACGCACATTGAACTGCAGGACCAATCACAAGAGCACGAGCACGGTTATTAAATCAGCAGGTGAATTCGTTCCTAACTTCTTTTGTATGTGTTGAGAATAGATTGCTATGTGATGATTTAATTGTTATTAGGAATAATGGAGAAGATCAACAAGTGAAGGAAACAGGCCTTGAGAGCATGGAGAACCAGCTGGGACGTCCACAAGTTGATGGAAACAGTTTACAACTCGGACTCGAGTTCAACTCAGAGTCCAGGAGCAGTCCAACTTAAAACAGACGCCCAGGAGGCATACGGACTCCGTTTTTGACGTTCTACATACGCATGGAAAGAGGATAATATAACATCACCATTGTTCCGATCCTGTTCTCTTGGTTCCTAAGAAAGATGGTAGTTGGCGCATGTGTGTTGATTGTCGAGCGATTAATAACATCACCATTCGATATCATTATCCAATTCCTCGATTAGATGACATGCTTGATGAATTGAGTGGTGCTATCATCTTCACAAAAATTGACTTGCATAGTGGTTACCACCAAATTAGAATGGCACTAGGAGATGAATGAAAAACTGCATTTAAAACCAAGTTTGGACTTTATGAGTGGTTAGTCATGCCTTTTGGTTTAACTAATGCACCCAGCACCTTTATGCAATTAATGAACGAGGTTTTACGTTCTTTCATTGGACAATTTGTGGTGGTTTACTTCGATGATATCCTCATTTACAGCAAGTCATTTGATGAACATCTTGATCATTTACGTGCTGTTTTTACTATTTTGAGAGATGCACGTTTGTTTGGTAACCTCGAAAAGTGCGTTTTTTGCACCAATCGAGTCTCGTTTCTTGGCTATGTCATTTAATCGCAAGGAATTGAGATGGATGAGGCAAAAATTGAAGCAATCACCAGCTGGCCAGCCCCAACAACCGTCACACAGGTTCATAGTTTTCTTGGTCTTGCAGGTTTTTGTCGGCGCTTTGTGCGGGATTTCAGCACCATTGCAGCACCTCTACATGAGCTAACGAAGAAGGGAGTTCCATTTCAATGGGGTGAACAGCAGCAACAAGCTTTTGATGCTCTCAAATCGAAGCTTACACAAGCACCATTACTACAACTTCCTGATTTTGACAAGACCTTTGAGCTAGAATGTGATGCAAGCGGCATTGGTATTGGAGGCGTTCTCATACAAGGAGGTAAACCCGTTGCTTTCTTTAGTGAAAAACTTCATGGTCCTTCTCTGAATAATTCTACTTATGATAAGGAATTGTATGCCTTAGTGCGTGTATTACAAACTTGGCAACATTATCTTTGGTCTAAGGAGTTTATCATACATTCTGATCATGAATCATTGAAGTATCTTAAGTGTCAAACCAATCTGAATAAACGACATGATAAATGGATTGAGTTCATAGAGTCGTTTCCATACATCATTAAGCATAAGAAAGAGAAGGAAAATATCATTGCCGATGCATTATCTAGGCATTATACCATGCTGTCCCAACTTGATCATAAAATCTTTGGTTTGGAGACAATTAAAGCATTATATCCTACTGATTTGGACTTCAAAGATGCTTTTGAAAATTGTAGACAAGGAAGAACTTGGAATAAATATGTGCTGCGAGAGGGTCTCCTCTATCGTGCTAACAAGCTATGCGTTCCAGCTAGCTCCGTTCGTCTATTACTTTTGCAGGAAGCACATGGAGGAGGTTTGATGGGACATTTTGGAGTGAAGAAAACTGAAGACGTGCTGTCCACACACTTCTTTTGGCCAAAGATGAGGTGTGATGTCGAGCGCTACGTGTCACGATGCACTACATGCAACAAAGCTAAGTCTCGCCTTAACCCACATGGTCTTTATATGCCTCTTCCTGTTCCTAGTGTACCTTGGGACGATATTTCTATGGACATTGTTTTGGGATTGCCTAGGACTAAGAGGGGGAGGGATAGTATTTTTGTAATTGTTGATCATTTTTCCAAAATGGCACACTTTATACCTTGTCATAAGAATGATAATGCCTCACACATTGCTGATTTATTTCTGACGGAAATTGTTCGTTCACATGGTGTGCCAAATACCATTGTTTCTGATCGTGATGCAAAATTTTTAAATCATTTTTGGAGAACTTTGTGGTATAAATTGGGAACCAAGTTGCTGTTTTCAACTACATGTCACCCACAAACGGATGGACAGACCGAGGTAGTTAATTGTACTTTATCCACTATGTTGCGGGCTGTCTTGAAAACAAATTTGAAGTTGTGGGAGGAGTGTTTACCACATATAGAATTTGCTTACAACAGATCCGTTCACTCCACGACAAAGGTAAGTCCATTCCAGGTAGTGTATGTGTCGGTATCTTAGAAACCGTACACCCCTTGAGGTTATAAAGATCTCAAAGGAAAATCATCTACTTGGTTTGAAGACCCTCGAAGGCCCACATGTCAGACATAACCGGACCCGCTTCTCCAACATGGTTAATCCCTGGGTCGCCACGTGTACTACCAAACCGGAGCTACCGCCCACAAGGGGGAAGCTCCGGGCCATGTACCGAAACGGCACCTCCGGACTTAACCCGAGACCGAGAGAAGCTCCGGACCTGACACGTGTCAGGTAGCCCCGGAGCTTTCTGTTTCCCACAGCAAGCTCCAGAGCTGCCACGTGTCCAATCGTTGGATCTTCAGCTCCTAACCTCCGGAAGACCCCACAACGGCTCCGGATCTTCAAAGGAGAGCCAAGGACTTCAAGACCCGATTAAGTGTCATCAATGCCATGTTAATGACACTTAAATGGACGATCTTAACACCAGTAACGGTGCTGTCAAAGCCCGTTACAGGATTATTAAGAGCAATTAAATGTGTATCAATACTAGTAACCGCCAGGGCCACATGTCGAGCCAGGCTAACTTGTAACGGCCTGCCCTTGAACTATAAAAGGACAGGCCGACAACACGTTCAGGGGCGGAACACACACACACGCACGTCATACGCTCATCACAAGCTCATACTGCTAATACAACACAAACACACCCGTGGAGTAGGTATTACGCTCAGGCGGCCCGAACCACGTAAATTCTTGTGTCTCCTGTGTCAATCTTTATTCACCTTCTTGAATCTTCGCGCGCCCACACCGAACATCAAACTCCCCTATCACTTTAGTAGTGTAGGGAGATCTGCCAGTTCCAAAACACCGACAGTTGGCGCGCCAGGTAGGGGGCGCCTGAGATTTTGAGAATGGTGAACTCTGCTGCTGGATCATCCAACGGCCAACCTGCCGCTCAGGCTGTTGGAGGCAATCCCTCCAATAGGCAGCCACCAGCAGGAGCCTCAGCACCAGCAGGAGTCACACTCCCACCACCATCGTCTCCTCCAGCAAATCGTGCTGGGCAGCGTGATGGTGCGCCGGCGTCAATCACTGCGTCGGCAAATCATGACAACCCTGAACACGCGCTTCATGCAATGCGTGCTCTTCTCCAACGCCCACCACCTATGGATGCATCCCGGGATGCACTGGAGCAATGGAGGGCCGATGTGGAGCATTTGGTTGCAGCAGCAGCCGAACGCCTCAGCAACCAGGGTCCTCCTCCTTCAGGAAGAGCCCCGTCGCAGCGACGGACTTTGTCTGGAAGACTTGGTCCGCATGTCTCCAATAGCAGGAGACGTGATGCGTCACAACAAGTGACGTCGTTGCCCTTCGGGGCTCGATGCACTCACACGGTATCCAGGCTTTCGACTCACGACCTCCGGGCGGAGCTTGATCGCCGATACCGCCAGCAGGACGGCCGAGTCCATATTGAGCGTGCCCGAGAAAGACGGGAAGCTCAGGACCTTTCTACTCCTGAAGGAGTAGGAGGAGGCTGTTCAGCCTTGGCCATGCATCTCCGCATGGTTAGATTGCCACAGAAGTTCCGGCCTCACCTGCCGGAAAAATTCGACGGGACTGTCAATCCCGCCGAATTTCTTCAGATATACTCCACTGCAATCTTAGCAGCCGTAGGAAACGAGGCTGTGATGGCCAATCTTTCCAGTGGCCTTAACTGGGACTACCAGGTCCTGGTTTATGAGCCTTCCACCCAACTCTATCAACAGTTGGGAGGAGTTGTGCCATCAGTTCACTGCCAACTTCGGGAGTTCATACACCCGGCCAGGCACTGAACTGGATCTTTTTGCAGTCGTGCAAAAAGGGGGAGAATCCTTGCGGTCATTCATCCAGAGGTTCTCTCAGGTACGAAACACTACCCTTCTATCTCTAGCGCCTCTGTCATTGTGGCATTCAGACAGGGCGTACGGGACAAGAAGATGTTGGAGAAACTGGCGATCAAGGAGATCACCAGTGTCACGGAACTCTTCAGCTTGGCTGACAAATGTGCCCGAGCTGCGGAGGGCCGTGAGATGCACTCCAAACCAACCTCAGAGGGTCACAAGAAACCCTCCAAAGAAGAAGCCGCTACCTCCGGGAGTGGCAAGAAGAAAAAGAAGACCAACGGCAAGAAGAAGTCGTCGGCCGGCGCATCCAACGTTGCAGCTGCTGCAGCTCCGGGTAGCCGGGGGCCACGTCCCGAGAAGCAACCTCAATCGTCTTCTGAAGACGGTGGCAAACCCAAAGTGTGGTGTCCCATTCACAAAACGGGCAGCCACAGTTTGGAAGACTACCGGGAGGTCCAAAACCTTGTCGAGCGCTACAACAAGCGCCGGGAAGAATCTCCTTTCCGACAGAGGGAAGGAAAGCAAAAGGTCGACGAAGCTCCGGCTGAAGAGGAGTTAGGGTTTCAGGATCCCAAAACGGTCCTGAAGGTCGTCCACACCTCAGTCGACGATGATTCTGACGTCTCTGACAACGAGCGTCGGAAGACCATGAACACCATTTTCGGTGGATCATGGGATATCACCTCCCGTCACGTCATCAAGACTATGCGTCGGGATATGGCCGCTGCAGCTCCTACAGCCAGGCCGGAACCTCACCGAAAGTGGATGGACACAGCCATCACTTTTGATGCTTCGGATTGTCCCCGGAGCATGGTTGGAGCAGGACAGTTACCCTTGATGGTATCTCCTACCATCAACAACATCCAGCTCCACCACGTCATGGTAGACGGAGGTTCGGGGCTTAACCTCATCAGCTTCGAAGCTTTCACTAAGCTTCAGCTCTGACCTTCGGATCTCCACCCCTCTCGACCTTTCTCCGGAGTAGGTCCGGGGGCCATCACCCCACTCGGAGCTATTACTCTCCCTGTTACCTTCGGGACACGGGAGAAGTACCGCACCGAGAAGTTGGTCTTCGACGTCGCTTAGATCAACTTACCCTTCAATGCCATCTTGGGTAGACCTGCCCTGTACAAATTCATGGCAGCTGCTCATTATGGCTATCTGGTGTTGAAGATGCCAACGCCAGTAGGCGTTCTCCGGATCCGCGGAGATCGCACCACCGGAGTAACTGCCCTGGAAGAGCTCCATGCGCTCACCACGGCGCAAGAGGAGGACTCCAGGTAGGAGCAAGCTCCAAAACCCCCGAGCATTCATCAACGAGGCTCGACTTTTGCACCTCGAGTGCAGCCAAGCGGCGACACCGACATTCCCGTCAAAGTCGTCCAAATTGGTTCCGATGCCGCTCAAACCACCCGTATATCGGGAGGATTGAACGACAAATAGGAACTCGCGCTCATCACTTTCCTCCGGGCTAACGTCGACGTGTTTGCTTGGCAACCGTCACAAATGCCTGGGATCCCCAGGGAAGTGATTGAGCACAATCTGAAGATCTACCCCGATGCTCGTCCTGTGCATCAGAAGCCTCGGAAGCAATCCGTAGAGCGACAGAAGTTCATCCGACAAGAAGTAAAGAAGTTGCTCGAAGCTGGATTCATCCGAGAAGTCTTCCATCCAAAATGGCTGGCAAACCCAGTCGTTGTGCCCAAGGCCGGTCGGAAGCTTCGGATGTGCATCGACTACACCACACTAAATAAGGCATCTCCAAAAGATCCATTCCCACTACCTAGAATAGATCAGATAGTGGATTCCACCTCCGGGTGTGAATTACTGTGTTTCCTAGATGCATATTCCGGATATCATCAAATCAGGATGTCTAGGGAAGATGAAGAGCATACTTCATTCATCACAGTAGATGGATTGTATTGTTACACAGCCATGCCCTTTGGTCTCAAGAATGCAGCTTCAACTTTTTTACGAGCTATGTACAAAACTTTTGATGAACTTATTAGAGACATAGTGGAAGTGTACGTTGATGACATCGTGGTCAAGGTCAGGAACAAGGAGTCACTCCTTGACACATTGCAGGCTGTCTTCGACAAGCTGCGGGCCACCCGCACGAAGCTAAACCCAGACAAGTGTGTCTTTGGGGTTAGCTCCGGAAAACTTCTTGGTTTCCTGGTAAGTCACCGGGGCATAGAAGCTAATCCAGCAAAGATTAAGGCCATTGAAGACATGCGGCCACCAACCCGCATCAAGGACGTCCAAAAATTAACTGGATATCTAGCAGCCCTCAGCCAGTTCATCTCAAGACTGGCAGAACGGGCACTCCCCTTCTTCAAGTTATTGAGGAAGTCCGGACCATTCCAATGGTCCGAAGAAGCAGAAAAGGCATTCCAGGAGCTGAAACAGTTCCTCACCACTCTACCGATTCTGGTAGCTCCAAACCCTGGTGAGCCTTTATTGCTTTATATTTCAGCTACTGACGAAGTCGTCAGCATGGTTCTGGTTGCAGAGAGACCAGAACTATCCCATACTCAGGAATCCAGACCCCTTCGGGAGGGTCCGGAGGTTTCTGAAAGCGAGTCTGGGTCCCAGCTCCCAGATTCGAACCCACAAGAAGTCGCTTCAGGAGACCTAGACCCCTCTGGGAGGGTCCAGGTCATTTCTGAAGAAGCTCCGGGTTCCTCCAGCCAGAACCCGGAGGTCCCTGAAGAAAATCCGGACTCCTCCGAGAGGATCCGGATCAATGAAGAGGAAGCTCCAGACCCCTTCGGGAGGGTCCGGACCATTCAGCGCCCAGTGTACTTCATTAGTTAAGTACTACATGATGCCAAGACTCGATACCTAGAGGTGCATAAGCTGCTCTATGCAATTCTTATTGCCTCCAGGAAGCTTCGCCATTACTTCCAAGCTCACAAAGTCGCAGTGGTGACCTTTTACCCACTACGAGCAATTTTGCATAATCCCAATTCAACTGGGAATATTGCAAAGTGGGCAGCAGAATTGGCTGAATTTGATCTTGAATTTATCTCAAGACAAGCAGTCAAGAGTCAAGCATTGGCAGATTTTGTGGCAGAATGGACTCCCTCTCCATCAAACCCTAGGGGCCCCAGTGAGCAGAAGACGGAGCATCAACCTCCAACCTTCACCAAGCCTCACTGGACTCTCTACTTCGACGGCTCCATGCAGAAGCAGGGGGCCGGAGCTGGAATCCTTCTCCTTGCACCGACCGGGGAGAAGGTGAAATATATGGTACACATTGATTTCAAGGCAACCAACAACATGGCAGAGTATGAAGCACTCATCTACGGACTAAAGGTGGCACTGTCATATGGTGTCAAGCAACTGCTGGTCAAAGGAGATTCACAGCTCATCATCAAGCAGGTGAAGGGTGAATGCTCCTGCAACAATCTCCAGCTAGCTGCTTACCCCCTAGAAGTCCAGAGGCTTCAGAAGGACTTTGAAGTCCTAGACCTCCACCATGTTCAGCGTGCCCACAACGCTGAAGCCGACGAACTCTCGACGAAAGCGTCGACCGGAGCTCCGGCTCATGACGGAACTTTTGTCCGGAGATTGTCGAAACCCACAGCTCAACCTGCCGAACTGAGCGAAGGGGGCGAGATCGGCATCCCGAAGTTGACGGTCCCGATGGCCCTGTTACCATGGCAGCCATCAAGGGTCGTAGGTGCTGCCGGAAGCTCTGAGCAACCCAACACGCAAGACTCAAATGCTCAAGTTAGTTCCGATGCATGGATCTCGGAGATCTGGAACTACTTGAAAGACAACATCCTTCCTGACGACGATGTATCCGCTGACCGGGTAGTCAGATTGGCTAAAAGATACATGCTGGTAGAAGGGGATCTCTACCGGCGCGGTGCCAACGGTATCCTAATGCGGTGCATCACAAGGGAAGAAGGCTGCGAGCTCCTTGCAGAAATCCATGGAGGCGAGTGTGGGAACCACGCGTCTTCCCGCACGCTGGTTGGTAAAACATTTCGGCATGGCTTCTACTGGCCCACAGCACTCCAGGATGCAACTGAGCTGGTGAAGAAATGCAAAGCATGTCAATTTCATGCAAAGCAAATTCACTCTCCGACTCAACCCTTACAAATGATACCTCCTACATGGCCCTTCGCTGTGTGGGGGATGGACATCTTGGGACCTTTCCCAAGAGCCGTCGGAGGTTACAAGTTCCTGTACCTCGCCATTGACAAGTTCACCAAGTGGCCGGAAGCAACTCCAGTTGTGACAATTAACAAGCAATCTGCTTTCAACTTTCTGCAGTCTATTGTATGCAGATTTGGAGTCCCAAACAAAGTCATCACCGATAATGGGACCCAATTCACAAGCTCCGCATTCCAAGGATATTGCGAAGACCTCGGCATACAGGTTTGCTACGCCTCCGTAGCTCACCCAGCCAGCAATGGCCAAGCCGAGAGAGCAAATGCTGAAATCCTTAAAGGACTTAAAACGCGCACTTATGAGCGCTTGAAAAAACATGGAGCCAACTGGATCGAAGAGCTTCCGCCCACTCAATGGGCCAACAGGACATCTCCAAACCGGTCAACTGGAGAGACACCCTTCTTTCTGGTGTACGGAGCTGAAGCAATCCTTCCTCCAGAAATCACCTTGGGTTCACTCCGGGTCCGGACCTTCGACGAAGCCGCGCAGGACCAGCTCCGGCGTGAAGACCTAGACCTTCTTGAGGAGGGAAGGTGCCAAGCAGCTGTTCGGAATGCCCGATATCGTCAAGCCCTACGGCGTTATCACCAGCGGCATGTACACAACCGACAGCTCGAGGAAGGCGATCTGGTGCTACGGAGAATACAATCCAGAGAAGGGTTAAACAAACTCTCCCGCGGCTGGGAGGGGCCCTTCCGAGTGATTAAAGTATCCCGTCCCGGAAGCGTTCGCTTGGCTACCGAGGATGGGACACCTCTCCCAAATCCTTGGAACATCGAGCACCTCCGTAAGTTCTACACTTAATATCACGGAGGTGAGTCTTGAGTAACTTGAGATGTATGTTATAGAGTCATTGTATAGAGTCGGGTAGTTCCTCCGGGAGAGCAGCCAGACCTTTCCCGAAAGGTCCACAAAGCTCATGCAACGCTTGTCACAGTCCCAGGACTAGAAGTGTGGCTAACTACCCTGGGTCAAACGAGAAATGAAACACCCTTAGCCTGGTTCCGTAACCTAAGAGTGTACTTGTTTCCCCTGTACCCCGGACCTATAATGAAAGACATCTTCATGTGAAATAGACTCCACGTGCATTTATTTTGTACAGGCTCAACGTTTTTATTTTTCTCTTTCTTGTCTATAACAAAGACGTGCAATTCTCGAGAAATTTTAGTTCGACCGGTTTATAAACGATTCGAGTTGTATTGTCAGTTCTTTTGGATTCAAATATCGCTCATGGCCAACTCGTTTGAAAGCCGCCAAGCCAATCTAGGGCCGGAGTGTGCTATCGACTTAGCCTGGTCAAGCACCCTAAGTACGCCACTCTACCTACACCCCGACAGGCTGAAGTAAGGCGGGTTCATGGACAGTTGAATCTAGAAGAAAAGACAACGCATTCGGTTATATTTAAAATCGCGTTTGACTTAAAGTTTTCTTGAGAATCGTAAGCCACGACGAAATTATAGACAAGGAACGAATTTTACTATTTTTCTTGGCTTAAGTGTGCAGGAAAAATAAAGTCTACGTTGATGGAGGAAAGCCAGAGCTAAATAAGCTCCGACTCCCCTAAGGGGGCCAGCCGTCGACGCTAAATAAAAGATGGTGAGAAGACCCCGCAAATGGAGTCTTCTACCAACAAACTGAGTGTTGGCAAAGGTCACTGTCGGAGCTACTAAGCTCCGACACCCTGGAGGGTTAACTATTGATGCTCTACGCGTTGATAGAAACTATTGCCGGAGCTACTAAGCTCCAGCAATAGACAATGCCGGAGCTTCTAAGCTCCGTCAACTTCAGGGGACCTTCACTATTGAAGACTTCAAACCTAAATTCTACAAGTTCGGAGCAAAAGAGTCTTCAACAATGCACAATATCCTCTTGGTACATGTTCACAATCAAATTGTGTACATCTACCAGGGGGCCAAGTGAAGATAAAAGTGTTGAAGACAAAAAGTGAAATTCGCAAAATTTGAGGAATTCATTTATCTCGAGACAAGAGATTACATCTGGAGACAAGGGATTACAAAATTGAGGAAGAAGAAGAGAAAATACAAGTGAGAATTACAGAGATGGTCCTAGACCCTATGGAAGAATTGGGTGACCTTCAGGGCAACCTCCGATACGCTGGCTCGGGTAGCTTCGCCTTCTCCTTCAACGGGGCCTTCAAGCACCGGGTCCAGAGGGAATTGGGAGTTCCGGCTGGTGTAGCACGTCAGCACATACTCTGCGATGTTCTTCACCAGAGATTGCCCCTCAACCTCCAGTTGGTCCGCGATGACATCGCCCACCTTGGAGAGCTTGCTACCTGCTGCGCTCAACGCCTGCAGCGCTAGGTCCGGCTCCGGCTCCGGATCATCCGGGCGCACGGGGCTGAAACCCATCGGTGTCAGCGCGTCGTTGGCCTTACCCAGGAACTCCCAAATCTGTAGGGAGTCCGTAGTCCTCAAGCCCTTCATCTCTTCTAGGGATCTCCTGGCCGCCGTCAGTTCGGAATTCTCACGGGCGAGGCGCTCAACTTCTTTGGCGTTTTGCTGAATCTTTTCAGCATCCCGCCTTTCGAGTTTTCCGAGCTCCTCCTCCCGGAGGTGGATCTTGTTCCGGCGGTCAACCAGGTCCTTCTCCCTACCCCTCACTTTCTTCTCCCGGGCAACAAGGGCACACTCTTGTTCGTAGAGTTCCTGCCCTCGCACCCAGGTCTTCTCCTCTTCCTCTTGGCAGCGCTCTTCCAACTTCTTGGCGCGCTCCTCGAGGCCCTTGTCAGCCAGAGCTACTTTCTCGGCGAGCTCCTCTTCCCTCCTCAGGACATCATCCCGCAGCTCTAGGAGTTTCTGCTCTTCATCCTCGAGTCGTTTCTCCCTCTCTTCAAGTGCCTCTCGACACTTGATGAGTGCGGTGTTAATGGCCTCAAGCTGTTCGTGGCGCGCATCGGCTGCGTTATTGGCAGCTTTAGCCTGATCGTAGATCTCCCGGGATTGAGCATCGAGGGCATGAGTCTTACTCTCCCTCTCATCCAGTAACTTGCCCCAGTACTCCAGGCGGATCTTCTCCCGCTTGATCCACTCCTTGTCGTCCGCTAGCCTCGACTGCGCCAACTTGGTCTCGAAGTAGAGCCGATTACGCCACCGCCTAAGGGTTTGGCGCTCCTCTTAAAGAGCCTTGCTGTCGTGGAAGAAGGCCAGTTGGACTTGACGCAGATTGGAACATGCGTTGTCAATGGACAGCGACAACGGGATTGGTTCCGGACCTGCTGGGGTCTCCTCCACTAGTTCCAGCGGGTCTTCAGATACAAAAATTGGGTCCCACTCCACAAGAGTGGACCCCTGAGTTTCCAAGGCGCTAGGGCCGTCCTCCGGGATGGCCTCAGTCGCCATCGAAGAAGGCCCCGCCGCAAAATCTTCGTTCGCCCCCTCAGGCCGGGGGCCAGCGACTTCGCTGGGGCACTCCGGCTCGGCCGCAGGTACCTCCAACGTTGTCGCTTCCGGAGAAGGAGCCACTACTGGCTCCGGTCTGGGCACCTCTTCTAATGGAGGCTCAAGCTCCATCACCTCTTCAACCACCGGCTCAGGAGCCGGAAGATCTTCAACATCGTCTGGACCTGTGACTGGAGCTCCAACAATAATCGGCTCAGCTGCCGGTGCTTCGGAAGTAGCCAGCCCAACTGCCGGAACTACCTCAACTTCTGGCTCACATGCCGGGGCTTCAGTCACCTCCGGCTCAACCGCCGGGGCTTCGACAATTACTGGCTCAGAGGCCGGGATTACTACTTCCTCCGGCTCAACAGCCGGAGCTTCCATCATTGCAGCACCAGGACCCGGAGCTTTAACCTCCGAGACAAGTGCCGCTGGCGCATCATCACTCCCGTAGTCCGGCGCTACCACGGGAACTTCTGGGGATGAGTCGAGGTCCATGACCACGACAGCCGGCGCCGGAGCTATCGCAACTTCAGCCACCACTTGGGGCAGCACTGGGACAGGAGCAGAAGCTCCCCCCCTCGCGGCCTCAGACACTGTGGCTGAGGGTTGAGCCTCACTCCCCTTCTTGGGGACGCTGCAGATGATGAACGAAGAAAATTAACAAAAAGTTGCTACAATTAAAATAATTGCCCAAGGTAGAGATTAGAAATTACCTTGGGAGGCTTCCGCACCTGCTTGCGCGGAACCTTTTCCCCGGGCGTTCTGGGCTGGCCATAGTCAGCGTAGAAGCTCCGGAAGGCCCCCCGGAACTTGTCGCGGCCGCGGGCATTTCCCGGGTCGAGGCTCTCCTCGATCGGGAAGAACCCCCGGACCTGGAGGCCTCCACCGGCCCAGGTGCTGGAGTCGCGCACCCAGAGCTAACACCCCGGGAGGACCCTACTGCGGGGACAACCGCGCTCCGAGAGGACCCTACTGCAGGAACGGTCTCGTTCCGGGAAGACCCCATTACGGGGACAACCGTCGCGGTTGTAGAAGACCTTCCCCTCCGGGGAGAAGGAGCTGAGGCGGAAGTAGCAGGCCTGACGAACCTTCCGTCGGCATGCTGCAGCTTCCTCTTCCGGCTCTCGGGTTCGTCCGCCAGCTCCTTGCCTTTGCCGACAACCTCAACCCTCGGCTTTGGGGCAGGAACAGAGCCATCTTCGGGCATCCCGGGGATCGCCACCCGGGTGGTTGACCTTCTCTCGACGACACCAAGGTCGTCAAGTACGGGCATCTTTCGCCGGAGCTCCCTGCTGAACTCCACTTCCATGTTCAGAGGGAGGAAGGCCGACGGGGGAGTCAAGTCATCACCGTCGACGTCGATGCCGTGCTGGAATTTCTTGAGGTGGAACTCCAAGGTTTTCCCCACCATGTTGGACTTCAACTTGGTCTCAACCCGGTCGTCGTCCATCACGCTGTTGAGGGCCCAAGCGAGTTTCTCCCTCCTTTTCAGCAGCGCCCACCTGTTGACCAGGAAATTGCAAAATACCGCCTGAGGGGTCAATTCTCCCTCCACGCATTGGCGGATCCTGGTCAAAGCAGGGTTGAAAGCGTCCGCAAGCACCGGAGCTTCACTCCAAATCTTCGTGTCGATGCCGGGAAGACCATCGGGTAGCTCCAACCTCTCGTGCTCCTCCACCCTGATGACTATCCAGTCTTTCTTCCAGTCATCCCACTTCCCAGAAGGAAACGACCGGAGGTACTTGAATGGGCACTTCTTGCGCTTCACGAAGTAGTAGAAGCCAAGGTACTCATTGCTCCGGCCGGTGGTGTGGATGGTGAAGAAGGTTCGGAAGAGTTCAATGCAGGGGGGGGATGCCCACCCACATCTCACAGAAGTGGACGAAGATGGACATGAGGAGGATGGAGTGAGGGCCAAGGTGATATAACTGCAGACCATAGAAGTCTAGCAGCATCAAGAAAAAGGAAGAAAAAGGTAGGATCAACCCCACCATGGCGTACGAGGAAAAGTACACCATTTCGCTGGCGTGCTCCTTCTCGAAGGGGAGCTCTCCGCTGGCACGGACTGAGCGGTTGAAGAAGTCCGAGGACCACCCCATGAGGGCCCGAACCTTCTTCAAATCGCCGTCAGTCTTCAAACGACTCTCGCGGAGACCCAACTCCATCGCGGCACAGCTAGGCAAGAGAAGAAAAGCTAAGAACATGTTGGGAGTTTGATTGCAAGAACAGATGAGAGGCGTAAAGAAATCCCGACGGTGCGCACTTTCCTTCTTAAGTAAGCCCTCACGACGCTCGGATGGAAACCGCAAGGAAGTCGAAGGTACCACCCAAAAAATTCACCTAGCCGATGACAAGCGGGCCCGGAACCACCCCGACGATCAAGTCGAGGTTCTTACCCAGGCGAACGGTTGTCATCAAGAGGCGGGAAGCCCAAAGGCGGCGGCCTGACAAGGCACGCAGAACCGATACGATTTTCGTATTGGGAACCGGCGACCTTCAATTGCATGAGATCCGCACGCCAAAGATCTCATCTGCCGCACGCGGGATCCGCCACGTGGTGAGGATTAAATTCCAAGTCCTTGCTAACGGCACCCTCAAAGACCCTTGAAGACTCAGTTCAAAGGTCGCAAAGATGGACCCACCTCCGGCGGAATGACTTCCCCGGAGGTAGGTCCAGGGGGCCACTGTCGGTATCCTAGAAACCGTACACCCCTTGAGGTTATAAAGATCTCAAAGGAAAATCATCTACTTGGTTTGAAGACCCTCGAAGGCCCACATGTCAGACATAACCGGACCCGCTTCTCCAACATGGTTAATCCCTGGGTCGCCACGTGTACTACCAAACCGGAGCTACCGCCCACAAGGGGGAAGCTCTGGGCCATGTACCGAAACGGCACCTCCGGACTTAACCCAAGACCGAGAGAAGCTCCGGACCTGACACGTGTCAGGTAGCCCTGGAGCTTTCTGATTCCCACAGCAAGCTCCAAAGCTGCCACGTGTCCAATCGTCGGATCTTCAGCTCCTAACCTCCGGAAGACCCCGCAACGGCTCCGGATCTTCAAAGGAGAGCCAAGGACTTCAAGACCCGATTAAGTGTCATCAATGCCATGTTAATGACACTTAAACGGACGATCTTAACACCAGTAACGGTGCTGTCAAAGCCCGTTACAGGATTATTAAGAGCAATTAAGCGTGTATCAATACTAGTAACCGCCGGGGACACATGTCGGGCCAGGCTAACTTGTAACGGCCTGCCCTTGAACTATAAAAGGACGGGACGATGACACGTTCAGGGGCGGAACACACACACATGCCTCATACGCTCATCACAAGCTCATACTGCTAATACAACACCAACACACCCGTGGAGTAGGGTATTACGCTCAGGCGGCCCAAACCACATAAATTCTTGTGTCTCCTGTGTCAATCCTTATTCACCTTCTTGAATCTCCGCGCGCCCACACCGAACATCAAACTCCCCTATCACTTTAGTAGTGTAGGGAGATCTGCCGGTTCCAAAACACCGACAGTATGGTTTCAATCCACGTGCTCCTATTGATTTACTACCTTTGCCTCCTTCTGAAACTATAAATTTGGATGCTACACAATGATCTGAATTTATTCTTAAGATGCATGAAACTACAAAGAAAAATATTGAAATGATGAATGTGAAGTATAGGATTGCAGGTAATAAAGGTAGAAAAGAAGTAAAACTTGAACCAGGTGATTTGGTGTGGTTACATTTGAGAAAAGAGCAATTTACCGACTTGAGAAAATCTAAACTTATGCCATGAGCTGCTGGTCCTTTTAAGATCGTTGAAAAGATTAATGATAATGCATATAAGCTTGAATTGCCTCCCGATTTTTGGGTTAGTCCTACATTTAACATTTCATATTTGCGACCATACTTGGGAGAAGAAGATGAACTTGAGTCGAGGACGACTCCAATTCAAGAGGGGGAGGATGATGAGGACATCACAGCAGCGGAGACGCACATTGAACTGCAAGGACCAATCACAGGAGCACGAGCACGGTTATTAAATCAGCAGGTGAATTCGTTCCTAACTTCTTTTGTGTGTGTTGCGAATAGATTGCTATGTGATGATTTAATTGTTATTAGGAATAATGGAGAAGATCAAAAAATGAAGGAAAGAGGCCTTGGGAGCGTGGATAACCAGCTAGGACGTCCACAAGTTGATGGAAACAGTTTACAACTCGGACTCGAGTTCAACTCGGAGTCCAGGAGCAGTCCAACTTAAAACGGACGCCCAGGAGGCATACGGACTTCGTTTTTGATGTTCTACATATGAACGGAAAGAGGAGAAGATAAAATTTCCAAAGGTTCTGGTCCCACCTCAAAATTTCTCTGGAGTCATTGGGAATCATCGAAACAAGTCGAATCCAGATTTCTGTCCGGTGCTGCGCCACCGAATCGGGCCTTTGGGCCTTGTACCCCGTAAGAGTCCATTAGGGACGCGTCTAATCGTATTTTGGTCGAACCACAGCCTATAAATACTGCAGCCGCTGGTCATATTCGGTGGGTTTAGCTTAGATCAATAATATCGCCGTTCTATGGTTTGTGAGACCCCAACTTCGCAATTTTCTGATCGCGTCTTCGACGTTCTTGCTCGTGTTCTCGGTTGCACTTGCAGGGATTAGCCTTCTTGGCGAGGTCAAGCGTGTGCACCACGGTTGATAACCAACGGAGTCGTGGTGTAGTGATTGCAGGGGTACTCGAACCGCTCGAGTGCCGCGGATCATCAACGCTGAGTTCTCCACCCCAACCGACATACCTTTCGGAAGATCGGTCCTAAACCTACTCATCACTTGGGATCTCCTCCTCCCTCCTTGGTGGTGGCTCTCCACGAACTAGGGTTTGGGTGGGGTGGAAAAGTGGCAAATAGATATCAAGCCAAGGGGTGGGGTTGTTTATATAGAGATGGAGGCTCGGGTTAGATGGATTTCGAGTTAGACGGATTAGAGTCCCACATAGGCTCTAAAAGAGTTAGGCACGACGTCCCTAGGCCCACTTAACGTTAAACCCAAGAAACAAGTCGTAAAACAAAAGATCAACTCAGAGTCGTGAAATATCAGACAAGTCCGAAAA
Source organism: Tuctoria greenei (assembly GCA_036927565.1). Lineage (NCBI taxonomy): Eukaryota > Viridiplantae > Streptophyta > Magnoliopsida > Poales > Poaceae > Tuctoria > Tuctoria greenei. The sequence goes on from JAYESD010000010.1 coordinate 100,197,393, forward strand.
AGGACCGGACTAGTCCGAAAATGTCCAGAGTGAAAATCGGACAAGTCTGGCCAAAAATCGGACTAGTCCGACTTTAGTTAGAGAGGAAATCGAACAAGTCCGCTGGAACACCGGACTAGTCCGGAAAAGTCCAGGGACTTAGCAAATTTTCAAGGATTCTTGGAATATCGGACTAGTCCACACAAGATTTGACAAGTCCGAATGTTTCCAGAGGCAAAATTGGACTAGTCCGTAGCAAAAACGGACAAGTCCGTTTTAGTCAGAGAGAAATCGGACTAGTCCTCACCAAAATCGGACTAGTCCGCACCTTTTTGCATTTTAAGTGTGATTTTGTTCAAAATCATTTTTAAATGTTCCAAATCAATTTTAAACTCGTTCTCTTTATGTGGGTTAATGTTAAACATGTATATGAATGTATGTATGGCATGATGCATGAAAATGAGGGTGTTACAAACCTACCCCACTTAAAATGAATCTCGCCCTCGAGATTCGACGCGGAATAGAAGAGATAGGGAAATTCCTTCCTGAGATCATCCTCCAATTCCGACGTTGCTTCTTTTTCTGTGTGGTGCTTCCATTGAACTTTACACCTTCGAATAACATTGTTCCTTGTGACTCTCTCCTTGGTTTCCAAAATTTTGACCGGTTGTTCGGCATAAGTTAAATCTGCCTCTTATTCCAACTCTTCCACTGGCAATTGTTCTTCCGGTACTCTCAAACACTTTTTGAGTTGGGAAACATAAAAGACATCATGTACGTCTGAAAGATGAGTTGGCATCTCCAACTTATACGCTACTTCTCCTCTTTTGTCCAAAATCTTGAATGGTCCAATGTAGAGAGGTGCTAGCTTGCCTCTTATGTTAAACCTCTTATGACCTGTCATCGGTGACACCTTGAGGTGAACAAAATCTCCCACTTCAAAGGTTAATTTCCTTCTCCTATTGTCCGCATAGCCTTTTTGTCTTGATTGAGCAGCCCTCAAATTTTCATGGATAACCTGGACTTGTTTTTCAGCTTCTTGCAACACATCCGGACCAAATACTTGAGTTTCTCCTACCTCATTCCAGAATAAAGATGTCCTACACTTCCTTCCATAAAGCGCTTCATATGGTGACATGTTCAAGCTTGATTGGTAACTATTGTTGTATGAAAATTCTGCATATGGCAAGCTCTTGTCCCAACTTTTCCCATGCTTTAAAGCGCAAGCTCTTAACATGTCCTCTAAAATCTGATTGGTCCTCTCGATTTGTCCATCCGTTTGAGGGTGATATGCTGAACTAAAATTCAACCTCGTTCCCAAAGCTTCATGCAATTTCTGCCAAAATCTGGAAGTGAATTGTGAACCTCTATCCGAGACTATCTTCTTTTGAACTCCATGCAAACATACTATTCTTCACATGTACAGTTCTGCCAATTTCTCTCCATTATAGGTCATCTTGACAGGAATAAAGTGGGCTGACTTAGTTAACCGATCCACAACTACCCAAATTGAGTCATAACCGGACTGAGTACGTGGTAAACCAACTATGAAATCCATACTGATTTCTTCCCACTTCCATTTCGGAATCATTAATGGTTGCAATAGTCCAGTTGGCCTTTGATGTTCCGCCTTGACTCGTTGGCACACATCACACAATGCTACATATTCAGCTATGTCCTTCTTCATGCTAGCCCACCAATAGCAAGTCTTCAAGTCATTGTACATCTTCGTACAGCCGGGGTGAATTGAGTAAGGTGAGTCATGTGCCTCTTTTAATATTGTCTCCCGAATATGCTTCATATTAGGCACGACAATCCTTTTTCCCAGCCATAAGGTACCATGTTCATCCTCATCAAATCTGAATTCTCTCCCCTCTTGGGTCCTTTCCTTTATTTCTTGAATTTCCTCATCCTTAGTTTGACCCTCTCGAATTTCTTGCTCCAAGGTCGGATTTAAATTCCATCATCTCCATCTCATTTACAAATCCAAGGTTCAACCGTTCAAACTCCTTACATATGTCGGATGGCAACTCTCGAACTGTGAGTTGATGACTTACTCCTTTTCTACTCAAAGCATCGTCCAGTACATTGGCTTTTCCCGGATGATAGTTGGTTCCCAAATCATAATCTTTGATGAGCTCCAACCATCTTCGTTGTCTCAAATTCAGATCCGTTTGTGTGAAAATATACTTCAAACTCTTATGATCTGTATAAATTTCACACCTATGTACAAGGATATAGTGCCTCCAAATCTTCAATGCGTGTACCACTGTTGCAAGTTCCATATCATGCATTGGGTAATTCTGCTCATGTTTCTTCAATTGTATCGACGCATAGGCTACTACTTGACCTTCTTGCATAAGCACACATCCAAGTCCTTGTCTCGATGCGTCGCAATATATGTCAAAACTCTTGCTTACATCTGGCAGTACCAAAACTGGGGCTGTTGTCAACCTCTTCTTCAACTCCTCAAAACTGTTTTGACAAGCTTGAGTCAATTGGAAAGCCTTTCCCTTCATTAGCAATTCCGTCATTGGCTTGTCTATCTTGGAAAAGTTCTTGATGAACCGATGGTAATATCCTACCATCCCAAGAAAACTCCTTATTTCCTTTACATTCTGCGGAGGTTCCCATTTCAACACGTCTCTCACTTTTCCGGGGTCAACCGATACTCTTCCTCCTGAGATGATATGGCGCAAAAACGACACCTCTCTCAACCAAAACTGACACTTGTTGAACTTGGCATACAATTGATGCTCCCTCAATTTCTGCACGTAAGCCTCAAGTGTTCCTCATGTTCCTTCTCATCCTTCGAGTAGATCATAATGTCATCAATAAACACCACAACGAACTTATCCAAGTACTCCATGAAGACCATATTCATGAGGTACATAAAGTAGGAAGGTGCATTTGTCAATCCAAAAGACATCACGGTGTACTCATAAGATCCATACCGTATCCTAAAAGCTGTCTTAGGTATGTCTGATGGTCTAATCTTCATTTGAAAGTATCCCGACCTCAAATCAATCTTAGAGAAGACACAATCACCCTTCATCAGATCAAACAAGTCTTCTATGTGTGGGAAGGTGTACTTGTTCTTGATTGTTACCTTGTTGATAGCTCGATAATCCACACATATCCTTTGCATTCCATCCGTCTTGTCCACAAATAGAATGGGCACTCCCCAAGGTGAAGAGCTTGGGCGAATAAAACCCTTCTCTAGTTTCTCTTGAATCTTCTTCTTGAGCTCCGCTAATTCTATAGGAGGCATCCTATACGGCCTCTTAGCTATAGGTGCAGTTCTAGGTATTAAATCAATAACAAACTCAATGTCTCGATCAGGTGGCATACCTGGCAACTCGTCCGAAAAAACATCCAAAAATTCACAAACCACTGGAATCTCCTCAATTGCGACACCGTCCATATGATTCAGCTCCATTTGCTTCGGTGCGCTTTGAGATGCTTCAAATTCTACAGTGATCCCTTCCTCATTAGTCAACTTCACCATCTTCATGGCACACTCGATAACTCCATTGTGCATCCTCAACCAGTCCATACCAAGTATAATGTCCAATCCTTGAGAGTCCAAAACAATGAGGTTGGCGGAGAAGTCTACCCCCCTTATTTTAAGGCTTACTTTTGGACATACTATATTTGTCCTCATCTCTCCTCCAGGAGACTTAACCAATAGAGTAAACTTCATATGAGAGATAGGCAAACTATACATGTCGATATACATCAATGCAATGAATGAATGCGATGCTCCAGAATCAAACAACATAGTCGCGGGGTTGGAGTTGGCGAGAAACATACCAATGACCACGTCATCCGAGTGTTGAGCATCCTCCGTAGAGACATGGTTCATGTTGGCACGAGCAAAATTCTGCTATCCACGGTTCCCTTGCGGCTGTCCTCCATTGGGTCTTGGGTTTTGCCTCGGCGCATTACTTCCTTGACCAAGGCCTGACTTAGGACATTGATGCGCAAAGTGTCCAGCTTCTCCACAAGTATAGCACTTCTTAACTCCACCAGAATTATTGGGGCGAGCTTGGTTTAGAACGCTTGCACCAGGAAAATTAGCACGAGGTGCATATGGAATCGGAGGCCTAGGTGCTTGCATAACAGGGCGTTACTGCACAAACTGAGCTGGGTGTGGTGCATAACCATGGCGCTATATAGGAGTAGAGGAGTTGTAATATGGCGCATTAGGAGGCGCAAAGCGAGGGCGCACATTACTTCCTTGTTGTTGTCCTTGGTATGGCGCCTTCCTCTAGTTATCTTGTTCCGTCTCAAGGACCTTGTTCTCCACCACAATTGCTTTGTCCACAAGCTTCTAGAAATTTGCATAGTCACAACTGAGCAATTGCACTTGAATCTCATTGTTCAAGCCCCTCATGAACAAGTATTGTTTTCGGCTGTCCCGACTCACGTCCTCAGGCGCATACCTTGAGAGTTGAGTGAACTTATTGAGATATTCACTCACGCTTGATCTTCCTTGCCTTAAGTTCTCAAATTCTAGCCTCTTCAATATCATAACACCCTCGGGGACATAATGAGAACAAAAACTCTCCTTGAATTCGACCCAAGTGATCCTCTCTTGATTCTCTTGAGCATTGCAATATGAATCCCACCAATCTGTAGCTGCTCCAACTAGTTGATGAGAAGCAAATAGAACCTTCTCCCGGTCACTGCATTGGACAATATCAAGCTTCTTGTCCACGGACTTGAGCCAATCATCCGCATCCATAGGGTTGGCGGCTTCAGCAAAGGTCGGTGGCCTAGTCCTCATAAACTCTCCCAACCGGTTATGAGGAGGCGGGGGTGGCGGTGGAGGCATGTGGGGCTGATTATTGATGTTGCCAGCCTGCAGCTGTCCCATTGTTTGTATCATGGTCTGCATGAGCTGGTTCTGCATAGCCAATAGCTGGTCAATGTTGATAGCTCAATGAGCAGGTCCTTGTCCATTGTTGTTCTGAGGTGCTCCATGGTTCTCCTCCTCATCATTAGCATCCCTTTGGTTGCGAGTCATCACCATCTGGAGAAAAGCAAAAGGTAAGAATTAGAAAACGTCCCCAACTATATGCATCAAGGGATATGAAACTAGACAACTAACTAGCCTATGTGGATATGGCAATGCTAAAGCATACCAAAATCCTCTATTACGCACACAAGCAAGCAATATATAGAAAACAACACACCAACCAAAACACATTGATTCCTGAGTGTTTCTATGTGATCTAAGGTGTCCATTCTGTCTAGACTGCGTCCTATGGTCAACCTGTGGCTCTGGTACCAATCTGTGACACCCGGTTCCAAAAAAGAACCAAGCGAACGCATATGTGTGCGCAGGACATTCAACACACATACACGAGTGCATTCACAAAAGAGAATACAGAAAATTACCACAGAACAAGATTAGTTAACCAAATTTTATTATACAAACCATATTATCCTTGAATACAAACTCTAATGAATATTAATGACAAGTTCGACTAATGCAGCGGAAATAAACTAAATAAGGAAACTAAACAGCTAGGCAGCATAAGCGATAGAGTATAGCACAGCTCCATGCAACAGCACAGGCAAAGCTGACGGTAGACACGGCCTAGAACTCTGCATTATCACCATTAAACTTCCAATCCTGACCTGCAACTGTTGGGGGGGGCATTGCAAGAGTGAGTACATGTCGTACTCAACAAGTGTGGAAAGTATGACATGTGGCTGATTCAAATGACGAATATAATAATGGCTAAGTGTTGAAAAGTACATTAAAACATTTGAAAAGCAATATATTACTGGTATATGAATAAACCCATCATAAACCATAAGTAATATCATAGAACCAGTCCATATCCATCATCATATACCAATATCCATATTAAATACCAGAATTCAATTCATAACCATCCATAACCATAATACCGACCATAACCATAATACCAACCATAACCATCCCAAATCCCAATTTTCCTCTAATCATGTGAGGGTCCAGGTTGCTCATAACCGGGAGCACAGCTATCATGATAGTTTAGACACACTCTGCAGAGGTTGTACCGCTTTACCCACATATTTGTGATTTCATCACCTTTCGATGACTAGAACCTCTATCATGCCATCTTAGGGGGACGATTATAATTGTTATGATTATTACCTCCCATACCTTGACGATAAAGTGCAAGTCTTGGTTGATTGTTTCCATATCATCATAAGGATTGTCTTCATGTCTTCCAGTGAGAGGCAACCGAGCCTAAAAAATATTCATCCGAAGAGCAAGGTCATTAAGTTGGCGAGTCAAGTTTGCTAATGACTCATCCGTTGATGCGTTATATTTGGTGAACATATCTATCATGGTCTTCATCATATCACGTAACTTAGCATGTTGAACACAGTCGTCATCATTTTCTTCTCCTGCCATTGTGAGTACGAAACAAAAGACAACAAAAAGTTGTTATTCCTATCAACTACCGTGACAATGTGAAAGGTGGAAGAAAACAATCTCTCTCTCCCAAGCGTCTTACCACGCTCTTACAAGTGTTCTTACCGACACCGCAGGTGGTGTGGATGGTGAGATGAACCAATGAAGCGTGGGATGATTGCAAAGGTACCTGTTATGCTCAAGAGAAAGGTGGAGCTTGGATGACACAATATGGTGGCTAATAAGCAGAAAATCATTAACAGGTAAACAAAGTTGAATAAGTATTCAATTTAAGAAACTGTTGTTGGTCAATCAAGTGCTCTAGGGCCTAGCACAATGCAAGGAAGTAGCAAGGCAAACCAAAGACAAAATGATATAACCAACAAAACAGCACCAAGTGGTATGGGCCAATTGCTTTAATATGCGTGCTCTTCACTATTTTTTTGTAATATTTTTTTGATATTTTTTATTTACTCAGGAGCACGAAGATAGGAAGCACACAAATTTGCAACTCAATTGGATGTGATATGCGGCCTATAGAAAATCAAGAAGATTCTTTAAAATTCGTGCTGAAACTTCGAAGGTCGGATATCCTATCTTACGAGGGGAATTTAGGCAATCTAATTTCACCGAACGTGGCTATGCTGCGGATAATCAGATGCAAAATTTCACGTAGATGAATCTGAAAAAAATCGCCCGATTTCGAGTTCGTATGCGAATGCTTTGGCCGTTTTAAGGTAGGTTGTCCGAGTTACGATTTTTGGATGTTGATTCCAACTCGGTTTGAGAACAAAACTCGCAATCGGATAAAAAAACGATTGGGAATTTGCACAGCAACTAATAGGGTCATGTGTGATGATTCAAGGATGAGTGGCAGAAGGATTTGTCACCTAATCTAGGGATAGCGATGCGGGACTTCACGCAAGGCGGCTAGCTAGGGTAAACCGATGAACATGGTGGATGGGTTTGTTATTTAGGGATTGTGCAATAGGTGTCGAACAGCAAGAAAACAAGACGAAACACGATAACTAGGACCCAAAACACAAATCTAAACCAGCAACAAGACTCGAGCACACGAATGCAAATTCAACAATGCCAACTGAAAAACGAAACTGCAGGTACTATAGTCTAGGAAGCGGTGAAAATGATATAATTTTATTGTGGCTTTTCTGTGGACTCTAGGTATGAAACAAAATCGATCTAATGGAAGGAAAACAAAGATACCTCACAAGCAACTTGGAAATCTGATACCAATTGATGAGTAGGTTTAGGCCCGATCTTCCGAATGGTAAGTCGATTAGGGTGGAGAACTCGACGTTGATGAGCTGCGACACTCAAGCAGTTCGAATACTCCTACAATCACTACACCACTGATCCATTGATTATCAACCATGCGGCACATTCTTGACCTCGCCAAGAAGTCTAATCCCTGCAAGTGAACCGAGAACACAAGCAAGAACGTAGAAGACACGATCTGAAATTGAGAATTTGGGGTCTCAAAAATCGTAGAACAGTGAAATTGTTATTCTAAGTAAAACCCAAATAATATGACCGGTGGATGCAGTATTTAAAGACTAGCGTTCGGCCAAAACACGATTAGATGCGTCCCTAATGGACTCATACTGGATTCAAGGCCCAAAGGCCCGATTCGATGGTGCAGCACCGGACAGAAATCTGTACTCGACTTGTTTCGATGATTCCTAATGACTCCGGAGGAATTATGAGGTGGGACAAGAGCCATTTGAAATTTTATCTTATCCTATTTTCGTGCATATGTAGAACGCCGAAAACGGAGTCCATATGCATCCTGGGCATCTGTTTTAAGGTGGACTGCTCCTAGACTCTGAGTTGAACTCGAGTCCGAGTTGTAATCTGCTTCCATCAACTTGTGGACGTCCCAGCTGATTCTCCATGCTCCCAAGGCCTCTTTCCTTCACTTGTTGATCTTCCCCATTATTCCTAGTAACAATTAAATCATCACATAGCAATCTAATCTCAAACTCACATGCAAAAGAAGTTAGGAGCGAGTTCACCTGCTGATTTATTAACCGTGCTCGTGCTCTTGGTATTGGTCCTTGCTTTTCAACGTGTATCTCCGCTGTTGTGATGTCCTCATCATTTTTGGTCCAGAGCGGACATGTCCGGCCCCTTGTGTAGACTAGTTCAGCCTCTAAATTCTGAAATTCTTGTTACATTGCCAATTTATCTCTAAATGACTCGAAACTTGTTCAACCATGTAAATTTATATTGTAACTGGTTATTAAGCAATAGTAGTAACATAACAACATGTATTACCACATAATTGCATTGTTCATTCATATCATAGCATATTGAGTACTATATGAGTAGTTATTGATTTTAATACTTGTTTCGCATGATTGCCACGCGGAATAGAAGGAAACGCTCTAGAAGTTGATTACGAGGACCTGCAGCACCAAAACATTGAAGCTTTTGATCCAAAGCAGCTGCAGGAGCAAGGCAAGTGTCTTTAACCATTTTTATCCTATTTTCAAATGTTTTGTTTGCAAAAATGCATTATTGTGTCAAATTGATGGGAGACCCATGATAGGTGTTTACTAGACTTGAATGACCACCCTTGTCGCCCGAGATATATTTTAGAGAGTCGGGAAGGGTATTTTCCAGTTTTGCTTTGCTTAATTTGGATTAAAAATAACCAAATGACTCATTATGAGCTAATATACGTATGGACTATGTGAATTGATGATAACGATGACTTAAGTAACATGGAATTGTGGTAATCTAACAAAGCATGGTTTATGGAATGGGTTGGATGATATGGTGGTTTCGCTTGCCTTAGATCTAACGACTAGTTCCTATAGGAATATTCAAGGATAACAGTGCCAGCACAAAGCAAACTATGGGTGCGGCATAGTTGAATAATTAGGTGTCTGCTGGTGTTGTATGGACCGTTGGATGGTGTGGGGAATGGGAGTTGAGGAGGGCTACCCTGGGATCTGCATGGAAAACGAAGGGGCCCGTTGGTGGGAGAATGGAGATTCAAGCCTGCCGGTGAAACCTTTGTGATCTCTTGGCCACACACCTATGGAAGTATGATAAGGCATAATGGAGGTTCCTTAGTCACCAAAAGTGGATGAAATCACGAAAATATGAATAAAGTGGTACAACCTCTGCAGTGTTTAAAAACTATCATGATAGCCGTGCTCCCGGCTATGAGCACCTGGACAACTTCCGTGATTAGAGTTGGACAGGGGATTTGGGATGGTTCGGATATGGTTATGAATTTGGTTATGTTATGTGAGCATGGTTGGTTATGAAGGTATGAAATTGGAAAATTTATTGATATAAACTGATGGATGATGTATGATTGTAAGTTGGAATTTTAGATACATGTATGACAATTACTTGGGTTATGATGGGATTTAAAATCACATACAAATTATAGGATGCTTTTACATGTTTATGAAATGTACTTTTATGCAATTAGCCAATGATTATCATCCTTATTAAAGCTACATGTCATACTTTCCCACAGTTGTTGAGTACGACATGTACTCCCCCTTACTATTCCCCCACTAAACCAGTTACAGATGATGCTTAATAGTACCATGAGTATCATGTGGAGTACTATGTTGCGTGCTATCATCAATTGTCTGTGGAGTGGAGTCATGCTGGATAGTTTATTTTCCACTACAGTAATTAGAGACTTGTAATACGAGAACCATCGAGTTATTGTAATAAGATACCTATTTACTATTTGACACTTGTTAATATCTTATAATCATTTGTGAAGAACATCCAAGAGTTTCGCGTTGATGAATTTGAAAAAAAAAAATCGCCTGATTTTGAGTTCGTATGCGAATGTTATGGCCGTTTTAAGGTAGGCTGTCCGAGTTACGATTTTTGGATGTTGATTCCAACTCGGTTTGAGAACAGAACTCGCAATCGTATGTGAAAATAATCGGGAATTTGCACAGCAACTAATAGGGTGGAAGGTGGTGTGTGATAATTCAAGGATGAGTGGCACAAAGATTTGTCACCTAATCTAGGGCTAGCGATGCGGGAATTCACGCAAGGCGGCTAGCTAGGGCAAACCGATGGACGTGGTGGATGGGTTTGTTATTTAGGGATTGTGGAATAGGTGTCGAACAGCAAGAAAACAAGGACGAAACACGATAACTATGACCCAAAACACAAATCTAAACCAACAATAAGACTTGACCACACGAATGCAAACTCAACAATGCAAACTAAAAAACGAAACTGCAGGCACTATGGTCTAGGAAGCGGTGAAAACAATATAATTTTTTTGTGGCTTTTCTGTGGAATCTAGGTACGAAAAAAAGGATCTAATGGAAGGAAAACAAAGATACCTCACTGGCAACCTAGAAATCTGATACCAATTGATGAGTAGGTTTAGGCCCGATCTTTCGAAAGGTAAGTCAATTGGGGTGGAGAACTCAACGTTGATAATCCGCAACACTCGAGCAGTTCGAATACCCCTGCAATCACTACACCACTGATCCGTTGGTTATCAACCATGCGGGACACGCTTGACCTTGCAGAGAAGGCTAATCCCTGCAAGTGAACCGAGAACACAAGCAAGAACGTAGAAGACACGATCTAAAATTGAGAAGTTGGGGTCTCACAAATCATAGAGCGGCAAAATTGTCATTCTAAGCAAAACCCACCAAATATGACCGGCGGCTGCAGTATTTAAAGACTAGGGTTCGGCCAAAACACGATTATACGCGTCCCTAATGGACTCATACGGGGTACAAGAACCAAAGGGCCAATTCGATGGTGCAGCATCGGACAGAAATCTGGACACGACTTGTTTCAACGATTCCTAATGACTTCGGAGAAATTTTGGGGTTGGACCAATACCATTGGAAAGTTTATCTTATACTATTTTTGTGCATATGTAGAATGTCGAAAACGGAGTCCGTATGCATCCTGTGCGTCCGTTTTAAGGTGGACTGCTCCTGGACTCCAAGTTGAACTCGAGAGTTGTAAATTGCTTCCATCAACTTGCTGACGTCCCAGCTGGTTCTCCACGCTCCCAAGGCCTCTTTCCTTCACTTGTTGATCTTCTCCATTATTCCTAATAACAACTAAATAATCACATAGCAATCTATTCTCAAACTCACATGCAAAAGAAGTTAAGAGCGAGTTGACCTACTGATTTATTAATTGTGCTCGTGCTCTTGTGATTGGTCCTTGCATTTCAATGTGCGTCTCCGCTATTGTGATATCCTCATCATTTCTGGTCCGGAGTGGACATGTCCGTCCCCTTGTGTAGAATAGTCCGTCCTCTAAATTCTGAAATTCATGTAACTTTCCAGTTTATCTCGAAATGACTCGAAACTTGTTCAACCATGTAAAACTATATTGTAACTGGTTAGTAAGCAATAGTAGTAACATAATAACATGTACTACCACACAATTGCATTTTTCATTCATAACATGGCATATTGAGTACTATATGAGTATTCATTGATTGTAATACTTGTTTCGCATGATTGCCGCACGGAATAGAAGGAAACGCTCTAGAAGGTGATTAAGAGGACCTGCAACACCAAAACTTTGAAGCTTTTGATCCAAAGCAGCCGCAGGAGCAAGGCAAGTGTCTTTAACCATTTTGATCCTGTTTTCAAATGTTTTGTTTGCAAAACTGCATTCTTGTGTCAAATTGATGGGAGACCCATGATAGGTGTTTAATAGACTTGAATGACCACCCTTGTCGCTCGGGATATATTTTAGAGAGTTGGGAAGGTTATTTTCTAGTTTTGCTTCACATTGCTTAATTGGGATTAGAAATAACCAAATGACTCATTATGAACTAATATACGTATGGACTATGTGAATTGATGATAACGATGACTTAAGTAACATGGAACTGTGGTAATCTAAGAAAGCATGGTTTGTGGAATGGATTGGATGATATGGTGGTTTCGCTTGCCTTAGATCTAACGACTGGTTGCTGCAGGAATATGCAAGGATAACAGTGCCACCACAAGGCAAAGTATGGGTGCAGCATAGCTGAATAATTAGGTGTGTTGCTGGTATTGTATGGACCATTGTATGGTGTGGGGAATGGGAGTTGAGGAGGGCTACCCAGGGATCTGCGTGGCACACGAGGTGGCCCGTGGGTGAGAGAATGGAGATTCAAGCCTGCCGGTGAAACCTTTGTGATCTCTTGGCCACACACCTATGGAAGTGTGATAAGGCATAATGGAGGTTCCTTAGTCACCCGAAGTGGATGAAATCACGAAAATATAGGTAAAGTGGTACAACCTCTGCAGTGTTTAAAAACTATAATGATAGTTGTGCTCCCGACTATGAGCACCTGGACAACTTCCATGATTAGAGCTGGACATGGGATTTGGGATGGTTCGGATATGGTTATGAATTGGTTTATGTTATGTGAGCATGGTTGGGTATGAAGGTATGAAATTGGCAAATTGATTGATATAATCTGATGGATGATGTATGATGGTAAGTGAGAATTTTAGATACATGTATGACAATTACTTGGGTTATGATGGAATTTAAACTCACATACACATTATAGGATGCTTTTACATGTTTATGAAATGTACTTTTATGCAATTAGCCATTGATTATCATCCTTATTAAAGCTACATGTCATACTTTCCCACAGTTGTTGAGTACGACATGTACTCACCCTTGCTATTCCCCCACTAAAACAGTTACAGGTGATGCTTAAGAGTACCATGAGGATCATGTGGAGTACTAGGTTGTGTGCTATCATCAATTGCCTGTGGAGTGGAGTCATGCTGCTTAGTTTATTTTCCACTGCAATAATTAGAGACTTGTAATATGTGAACCATTGAGTTATTGTAATAAGGTACCTATTTACTATTTGAGACATGTTAATATCTTATAATTGTTTGTGAAGTTTTCGTGTATGTGTGAAGAACATCCTAGGCACACATATGCGTTCACTTGATTCAGTTTCGGAACTGGGTGTCACAGATATGAACTTAGAAGGAGTTGTATATGATTAAAACCATTTCCTTGAGCTTCTGATTGTCAACTAACATAGGCTTGGCTTGGTAGGTTAGAATATGGCAGATGCTGCATATAATCTATTGCAAAGTCCATAAGATTTAATTTGTGCTTTAAAAGATTAAAAAACAGCAACACGTGTCATGCTTTCATGTTTTGAAATAGTTGAGTTTGTGAGATCGTTACTTGCTTAAATTAAAATTACATTTGATCTCTAGCATGTCTTACACTACTTTATGTATCTCATTGATGTGATAGTGTAAGTTACTTGATAGTATGGCCTGGAAGAGCTTTGTTTTATATGTATATGTCATATTATGCTCATAACAAATTAAAATTTCTCTTTTGTACCTTGTTGAATACATTGTCAAAGGGGGAGAAAGTGGTCACACATTGCACATTCACAATTGTTTTGCATGATTCTTCTCGGGGGAGGAACATCCTTAGGGGGAGAATTTTTTGGGTTTCTTCTCATTTGATTTTTGATTTTTTAAAAAGGGGGGGAAACTTTATTTTGTCAAAACTTTTCATGACACGTAAATGAGCAATTGTTCGGTTTCATAGTGGTGTTGCCAATGCATTCATCAAGGAGAGATTGTGAGACCCATGTGCTGAATACATTGACAATTAGGCTAAAATTATGGGTTTACAGGAAAGTTTTGAGTATATCTGAGAAACCGACTTCAGAGTGTCCAAACTTGCGGGAACTCATTTTGCACTGCCCAAACTTAGCCACTGTTGATATTTCCTACACACCACTAACAATTCATCCCTAGCAATGGTGCCAGAAATGCTTGTTGGTAGATTTCAAATCTCAGATGAACGTCCGCAAGCGCACGGAAACTATCGATGTAGTATTTCCTCTTTAAAGAGTATTCCCAAAGGGTGTCATTTATATTTTCCCAAAGGAATATTAGATGGAAGTAAGACAATCATCAAGTGGAGAGGCTAGGTTGGCCTAGGTAGGGTTCTAGAAAGGATTGATAAAGGGTAATTGAGGTAGTGTGACACACACATGAGCATTCTATCCTAAGGGGACAAATGAGCTAATAGAGGAACTAGGCTAAGAGTTAGGTAGATACTCCTACTTTGCTTCTAATGTGCATATACATAGCCTAAGTTAGTTACTAATGATTATATTAATTATGAATTCTCATTCTAAGTGGATTAACACATCAGGCACGGGTTTACCCCTAGCAACACTAGGCGACTTCCGCCAAGAGCCTGTGGCATAGCCGAACATGGAGGATTACAAAGGATAGATAGGGCTATCACCACCTCCTGCCTACCTATTCAATCTGTGGGTCTACGAGACATTCAACGCTACTCTCTATCCTAGAACCATGCTAGTATGTCAAGTAATTACCTTACGGGTCTAGGCACAAGCCATCCTAAGGCAATGAACTAAATCATCATTGAACCAATGTATATTCATAGCACAAGTGATTCATGTTAAAATAATCATATCATTGCTAATTAGACTATAGTGGAGGTTTATAGTGTTTATGATGATGTAATAAGAATGGTATAGCACAATCATAAATACTATTCCTACCACATACATGGAATCAACAATCAAATAAGAAATGGTTCATCCAAGTATATGAACAATAGAAGACTAAAGATAACATCTTTATTATGAATAAAGTCACAAATACAAATAAGAATATGGGATACATACATTTCCCATTTGGGAAGAGACTCCTTCTACTCCTCTCCTAGTTGGACTATGGACTAGAGGCTCTCCTCTCTACAGCTTATACTCCACTGAACCTATGGAGAGTAGTGGATACAAAGGAAGAATACTCAAGTGGTGTGTGTTGAAGTGAGGAGTGAGGGGTCCCATTTATAGCTTGTAGAAGGGTCAGTTCCCGCAACCAAAAGCACGTGAATCAGTCACCCTTGACCTCTTCAAGCCGGGAGGAGCCAACACGTGGCGTTTGACCGCGTTTGGCATCAAGACCTAGTCGACCGACTAGGGGGGTCGGCCAACCTGGTCTTGGCCCTGTTGGTGTTATGCTTCCTCCAAGTCTCTGTCAGGTGGGTCACATTCTGTTATATGGGTGCTACACTATTGGATGGCCTCGAATACTTCTGTTTGTGGTCCATTTGATCCATGTGGTACCACATGTCATCGCTTCAATTGTCGAAATGATTTTTATAGGACCCATCCCATTGTTTCACTTCATTTCTGCATAAAACTCCTGCATGTACCATTTTCTCCAAGGACAAGTGGAAATATGATAAATAAAAAGGTGATGTCTGCAAGAAATGACAATTCCTTCACAGAGTTGAGTTGTATTGACGGGTGAATTTTGTATATAATAGTCGTCAACAAACTCCCCAAGCTTATCCTTTGCTCATCGTGAGCAAAGTCAATACTTTAGGTTGATGATCAGGAGTTGCTACTATGTTCAATTTTTGAAAAGTACCATGTGCACAACAAAATACACTACCTAGTATTGCAAAAATTGGCATGGTACTTCACCCATCTTAAGTCATTATGGTGCTTATGCCATCTCTTATTCATGTGTGGTTGAAAGCTAGAACAGCAAATGTAGCACACATACCCTAGAAGTCAAGTTTCACTCAAATTATGGAGAGTTCAATTTTGATTTTAAGTATCTCAATTTGATTCTCCCAAGTCTTTTCTTTGTGTGTAGTGGAAATATATCCTCACCAAGGCATTTTGCCTAAATTCATCCTACCTCTATATAAGGCTTGTATGCGAGCTTGGTAGGGAATATAGTATGCATATTTGCAACACGTAATATTGCTATGTCATAAGAGTAAGCCTTAGGAGAAATCAATTCAAAACAATTTTATTCAAGACTTGTGCATGTGTGATGGAATGGAGTGGATGTGGATCTTGAGATGACTGCTTTTTGAGTGGGCTCTCTTATTTTGCAGGGATGAAACATGGCTACTTTCTTTTTTTTCTCATGCTTATGATGTAAGAATGCATTTTTTTCTTTTTCTTGTAGCCCTTCTTATACTCCCTTTTTATGCAATTAATTTTGGAGAGAGTACTAAGCATGAATGATATAGAGTTTCTCTTTTTAATGTGGAATGGTGGTGTGATGGAAATTTGCTTACTTCTAGTGTAGAAGTATATCATGTGCGAGTGAAGTCTTGTATTCAAAAGTAATGAATGAAATCTCACATAGGTCTATACTAGTTTGACAAATCTCAATATGAAAATAAATAGCATACGCATAAGGTCTATCAAAGTAATTTATTATATGGCTTTGTTGGGTATTTCCAATCAAATGAGGATAATATAAATCTTTTTAGAATTTCTCCAGAAATCCAAGTTTCACTATCAAACTAGGAATAACAGCCCTATCACTATATCATATCTCACAACAACTTAGAATGGATTAAGCTTTTGCTACCCACAATTTCCAAATCAAGGCAAAAGTAATTTGAGCCAATGGGAGCAATATGTTGGAGAGTAGTAAGTTGTAAACTAGGGACTTAGGAAAATTAAAACAGAACAACTATTCATCATTTCATCTATGTGAATTCCAGGTCATTTTTACCGCACATCATTTATTTTATTGAAAATAAAACAATTCTATATTTTTATTATTATTATTTTTAACAGCAAGGTGAATGATGGGTAAGCGCAAAGTAAATATGCAAAGGGGTTGATACAATTTACCTCAAGTGTGGGTCCTCCCCCAAGCTTGTTGTTCACTCACCTCTGTGATAAGGGTTGAACCCTTGATGATGGAAGTATGCCGCGAGATCAGCTTGTTATTGTTATAGCATGGAGTTGAAGTTGATTAATTGAGCGTCGATGTGTTGTTGCCAGTCTTGGGTACCTTGGATATTCCCTTGGAGAGTGTTGTAGATGTCACCCGTCCTCACTTCAAGCTTCTTCATACGTTTAGAGAGGTCCGTCATTCCTTGGCTATAGTCATGATGAATTCTAGCCGAAGTGAAATGGCATCTTCTCATAGATGTTGGAGGCAAGCTGCTAGAGCTTGAAGTGGATAGGGGTGTTTCCAATGTAGCACCTGGCCATCCATGTTAAGACGGACCTTGGGTCTCATACAAAGGACGTTGAGTCCATCCAGGTGCTTCGCCCGTTCGGTTCTCTTCCTCTTCATACTCATGGACCATGGAGGTTGTCGGGGGCATGGTCGCTCTCCTTGCATAGCTTCTAGTTACCGTTCCAGAGACATCACTTCTTCTAGCTTTCTTGACGGGAAGGAGGTCAATGGTTAGCCTCCGACATTTGTACAAATGATAATCCGAGTTAGGCAACCAAATTTCATTGACAAAGTTGGGATAATAAAATATCAAAGAGCCATCTTGATCATGCTTAAGGGTATGTCCTTGCACTAAATATTCCTCATCAATTAATTCGCTTTCATTTTCAATATACTCAAATGAAGAATATTCTAGTGCTCCTACCCTAGTAGCAATACGAGTAATCAATGAAGTACATTCAATTGGCCCTACCCTTGGAATGTAGTCTAACCATTGTGTCATCAAGGCAATAACTGGAGCAAGTTTTATCTTTTTAATCATGGCAAATAAAATTTTCAGCTCATCATCACACGCTAACCTTACATATCCTCTAGGCAACATAGTCATAGCCACCCATCTATGCATGAAACATAAAGTAGGGTTGTGCAAGTGGCTATTCCTAGGTGCACTACATCTGACTTCACCAGTTAAATCTTGCCAAAAACATTATTTGTTAAACTTAGACAAACCGTCTAAATCTAGCAAACAACGTTTATGAAAGCCTAGGATTTCACTTAATTATTTCCATAGGATGTTGTATTCTTTTGAAATAATCTAAAAGTAATACCATCAAATCGTATTTTGAGTGTGCAAAGGAATTGTATATAGAGAAGGCATGAACCTTTCTCCTCTATGTGAGCAATCTTTTCCCATCCTAATGCACACCAAACGGAAAAGAATTTGGAATCCATACCTATTTTTTAGATCAAATCCGGATCATAAGCTTTCGTGTGAGAAAACTCACAATCTTGGAGGAGCTTGTGTGCTTGATCTTCAACTTCACTTTGGATGTCAAGGTTGTCGTCGTGAAGAAGTTGGTGAGGGTTGCTCCTCTCACCCATGGGAGTGTCCTCTCCTACACTCCTACTCCGTGAACTTGGTGTAGCAACAGGAGAGGGGCGTGCACTTGAATCTCTGCCATGGCTTGAGCTTGCAGCCTCCTTCCTATCCCCAAACAACCTCTTCATTCCTTTCATGGCCACAACAAACAAAGTAACAACAAGACAAAAACTCGAAAGAGGTGATGTTAGCAAAAGCAAAACCCCAAAAAATTTTTTCCTTGAAGAACTCGAGAGCAAATTGCAAATGCAAACAAAAGCAAATATTTTTGAGTCGGGAATTGATCAAGAGCACTTCAATGAAGAGCAAGAAAAAAAATGTGAGCAAGAGTGACTTTGGGGATGTATGAAATGAGATGAAGTGTGAAGAGAAGTGCTCCTCACGGCCACCTTTTATAGTGTGCAATCCCCAACAGTCACTAGGGAACCAAACGTAGCCGATGGACGAGAGAGAGAGAGCAAAATTGGCTCCTTCCCCTAGTTAGCCGAACAGGGTGATCTGCCGACCTGACAGGTGGGCCCCATGTTCTCCCTTTTGGCAGGTGGCTCCCCAATGGCTATGGAATTAGCACGTTGGTGAAATACCACTTTTGCAGCTCAGAAAAATTGTTTTTCCAAATAAAAACTCATTTTTCAAAACCCAACAATTTTATTTTTATGAAAAATAAAGAAATAAAAATGATAGTTGAGAATATAAGAGTCTCAACTTACTAAGAAAATCAAACATGCAGTGGAGTAAAATCAGACTAAATGGGGAAAATCAAATAAAGAGAAAAGAAAAACAAAGAAAAGGATTACTACCAATTTAACCTATTGGCTAGGTCTCACCACCATCCGATGTGATGGACATTCCACCTTCTTCATTTCTTGACATCCGGGCCCGGAGGGATGGGCTCGGACAGCTTCTCTTGCTTCGTCTGCCATTCCTTCTTTGGCGGCTTGGTGGACTTGGGCATTTGAGGAGGCCCAGACTTCTCTGTCTTCTTAGGGTGTCGGCGTGGATGATAAGACAGGTTTTCTGCATAGATCAAATTCCTCATGAATGCAATGAGCGGGTCCACCATTGGAGGTGTGATTTCAACCTCTTGAATGTGTTTAACATTCGGCCCATACTTGATACAGATCATGGAGCATTGATCCAATTTTGGGCGGAAGTTAAACTTCTCCTCCTTGCCATTGATATGGAAGTGGATTTCTCAAGCTCCCACATCTATGCAAGCCTTCGTGGTGCTTTGGAACGGGCACCCAAGTATGAGCGGTGTATCCTTCTCGACCTCCATGTAGAGCACCACAAAATCCATGGGTATCAAGTAGTTTCTAGATTTTCACCAGGACATCTTCAGCAATACTCGCACGATAATGGACTGAGGAATCAGCCAGTTGGAGCAGCATTGGATTTGGAGTAAGTTACGTGAAGTTCAGCTGGTTGAAAACCACCTTGGGCATCACACTCACACTTGCTCCAAGGTCACAAAGGGCCTTGTCAAAGTGGTGTGCCCCAATTGTTTATGAGATTGTAGGACATCAAGGGTCATTCAACCAGTTGCCTCCTTGTAGAGAAATCATGTTGGCACTTTCCACGGGAGGTTCAGGCTGTCTCGGCATCTTGCCATTCTCCATTGGAGGAACAGTGGTTGCCAGTTGAGCCAACTGAGTCTCCAACATCTTGTTGAAACTCAATTGATTCTTGAAGGCTGAGGATAGTCCTTCGATCTTAGCATTAATGCTCCCTAGGGTCTTGTCATTAGCCGACATCTTCTTGGATAGAGCATCATTGATCTTCAGCTGGCTAATGGCAAGTTCTATCAAGTTGAGTTGATTTCTATTATTGCCATTGTTGTTGTACCCTCCTTGAAAGAATGGGCATTGTTGGCCCCACCCTTGACCTCCTGGACGATAGCCATTGTTGTTATCATTGTTGGCTAGGTATGGGGCATCCTCATGGATTCCTAGATAGTCATTGCCCATATGGCTCGTGTTGCCACAAACTTCACAAGTGATGTGAGAGTCCAAGGCATAGGCATTGCCACAAACCTCACCATTGCCTTGTCCATCAATCTTCTTCATAAGGAGGTCCAATTTGGCAGCGATCATGTCCACCTCCTTCAAGGTGTGCATGCCTCGCTGGAGGGTATGGAGACGCTTGTCGCTCCAACCCATGTTTGACACCATCTTATTAATCAAATATTTGGCTTTGGGCACTGTCAATGAGAAGAAGGCACCTCCAGCAGCAGCATCAACAGGGTCACGGGAGGAAGGGATCATCCCATTGTAAAAGTTTTGGATTATGAGCCAGTCATCCATCCCATGGTGAGGACAGGCTAGGATGTACTCCTGAATCCTTTCCCAAGCCTCGGGAATAGATTCCTTGGCATCTTGCTGGAAGATGGAAATTCATCCACGTAGGGCATTGGTTTTGCCCAACGGGAAAAAATTGGCGAGGAATGTCGTAGAACATTTCTCCCAAGTATCTACAGCACTTTGGTTCGCGTAGAACCACTGTTTCACTCTCCCAAGAAGAGAAAAAGGAAACAGCCTAAGATGGATAGAATCAGATACGTTCTTAATCTTAAAAGTGTTGTAGATCTCAAGGAACTATTGTGGGTGAGCATCTGCATCCTCGTTATCCTTCCCACAAAATAGGTTGGCTTGCACCATAGTGATTAGGCCAGTCTAGATTTTGAAGTTTACATCTCCCGTGTTAACAATGGGCCCAACAGGCACATTGTTAGCAGAGGGAGCCGAAAACTCATGAAGGGTCTACTTGGCCATTTGGGTTTCGATTGTTGGTGCAGTTGTGCTGGCTTGCTTTGCCGCTCGAAGCTTCTAAGGACTAATGACATGAGGTCGATCTCTAAGAAGGGATTTGGGATCTTTAACAAAGTTTTCTGGCAAGCAGAAACCAGACATACACTACCCCGTTTTCACATAAAATGTGAAAACAAAGAAGGGTCATCCTACTAAAACCTACCAAGGTCATATTCGATTCACTCAATCATGTAATACTTCGGCTAACTTCCCCGGAAATGACGCCAGAAATGCTTGTTGATATTTCCTAGGCACTACTAACAATTCATCCCTAGCAGCGGTGCCAGAAATTCTTGTTGGTAGGTTTGAAATCTCAGATGAACGTCCACAAGCGCATGGAAACTATAGATGTAGCATTTCCCCTTTAAAGAGTATTCCCAAAGGGTGTCATTTATATTTTCCCAAAGGAAGGCTAGATGGAAGTAAAACAATCATCAAGTGGAGAGGCTAGGTTGGCCTAGGTAGGGTTCTAGCAAGGATGGATAAAGGGTAATTGAGGTAGTGTTACACACACAAGAGCATTCTATCCTAAGGGGATAAATGAGGTAATAGTGGAACTAGGCTAAGAGTTAGGTAGATATTCCTACTATGCTTCTAATGTACAAATACATAGCCCAAGTTAGTTACTAATGATTATATTAATTATGAATTCTCATGCTAAGTGGATTAACACATCGGGCACGGGTTTACCCCTAGCAACACTAGGCAACTCCCGCCAAGAGTTTGTAGCATAGCCGAATGTGGAGGATTACAAAGGACAGATGTCTGTGGCATAGCCGAATGTGGAGGATTACAAAGGACAGATAGGGTTGTCACCACCTCCTGCCTACCCCTTCAATCCTTGGGTCTACGAGACATTCAACGCTACTCTCTATCCTAGCACCATGCTAGCATATTAAGTAATTACCTTAAGATCCTAGGCACAAGCCATCCTAAGGCAATGAACTAAATCATCGTTGAATCAATGTTAATTCATAGTACAAGTGATTCATGTTAACATAATCATATCATAGTTAATTAGACTATAGTGGAGGTTTATAGTGTTTATGATGATGTAATAAGAGTGGTATAGCACAACCATAAATACTATTCCTACCACATACATGGAATCCACAATGAAAGAAGAAACACTTCATCCAAGTATATGAACAATAGAAGACTAAAGATAACATCTTTATTATGAATAAAGTCACAAATACAATTAAGAATATGTGAGACATAGCTTTCCCAATCAGGAAGAGGCTCCTTCTACTCCTCTCCTACTTGGACTATGGACTAGAGGCTCTCCTCTCTACAGCATATACTCCTCTAAACCTATGGAGAGTAGTGGATACAAAGGAGGAATACCCAAGTGGTGTGTGTTGAAGTGAGGTGTGAGGGGTCCTATTCATAGCTTGGAGAAGGGCCGGTTCACGCCACCAAAAGCGCGCGAATTAGTCACCCCTGACCTCTTCATGCTTGGGGGAGCCAACACGTGGCGTTTGACCGCATTTGGCGGTAAGACCTAGTCGGCCGACTAGGGGGTCGACCGACCTGGTCTTGGCCCGTTGGGGTTGTGCTTCCTCCTGGTCTCTGCCAAGTGGGTCCCATTCCTTTATATGGGTGCTACACCATTGGATGGCCTCGAGTATTTCTATTTGTGGGCCATTTGATCCATGTGGTGCCACGTGTCATTGCTTGATTGGCCAGAATAATATTTTATAAGATCCATTCCCTTCTTTCACTTTATTTCCGCATAAAACTCCTGCATGTACCATTTTCTCCAAGGACAAGTGGAAATAGGTTAAATAGAAAGTTGATGTCTGCAAGAAACCACAATTCCTTCACGTAGTTGAATTATATTGACGGGTGATTGGTATATAATAGTCGTTAATAACCACACGTGAGCTGCATGTGACAGTCACTTTGTTTCGTCCAAACTTTATACACGCTGAAATAATCGTGCGGTTGCTATGTTTTTTAGTTGCAATATTATAAAACTTTCTTTACACTTACGGAAAATTTTGCTTAGTATTCATTTACTAAGTTTTTTTTTGATGTGTTTTGGCTGATCATGGTGGATTTTATGTTGCTATGTTTGCAACATGCTTTTGTGAGGTGCTCACATAAGATGTTGTGGGTTTCGGACTGATATTAGTGAAGTCAAGGACTTGTGCTCGAAAGAATTGCTTGTTTGTTCATGTGAAGGTGTTGCTTGAGGTCAAGACATGGCTGGTGATGGTGATCAACTGAACTAGTCTTAGGGAGGAGATGAGGTTCAACAAACAAGTTTGTGAGGAATTGTTGTTGAGTTGATAGGGAGGTCCCACAACATGTTTGGATCAAGAACAATGCATGTGAAGGTATCGTGGACGTTGTTGGAAAGAGTTTGCATGTGTGAAAGGGGTGCATGGACGTGACAACATTTTCCCAAGGCATGTAGAAGAGATATGGACATGAAGATATGGTCGGAGAGGTCCAATCGACTGGATTATGTCTCATGCTGCGGCTGAGGCGGTTATGGTTCGTTTATGGAAGGTTTTGAGTTGGTTATGGTTAGTTTTCATGTTGATCACGATGTTGAGTTGTTTGAGGAATGTTTGGGACGTTCCTAGGGTGTTTTGAAATCTTAAGATTGCTTCTATCTGTGTATGGAAGAGTCTTGAGCAGTGTTGGAAAGTTTTAGTTGAAACTGAGTTCGAGTACAAGTCTTAGTTAGGATTGGGTTGGCCTAAGGGCTGGTTATGTCAGCAAGGGAGACATGAGTTCATAGTTCACGACTTTGGGGTGTTCCTCATTTGTCTTTGGTGAATAAAATTCATAGTTTAGAGGAGCTTTTGTGCCTTGTTCGTCCGACTTGTTTTCGTCAAGTCTTTCTCGTCGAGTTTCTGTACTGCCCAACCTTTCTTTGATGTTTTCATCATAACTTGAGTTTTACAAATCCAAATTACGATATTCTTTTTGTTTTGTCTTCACAACTCAACTCTCTATTATCTTTGTAAATTTCATGGTCATTGGATTTGTGGTTTTTGAGTTACATGAGTTTCTTTGCAGCATAGCAGATCTGTTTGGTCTCTGTTAGAATAGATTGACGTTTGCTTAGGGTTTTGGTTATAACTTGAGTTTTACTTCATGTTGTCTTGTGATTATTGTTTTCATGTCTCCGTGACTTTCATCTCTACAATCTATACTACTTTTGTCATAATGGAATACATTTAGATTAGTCGCACACACTGATTTCTCCAAGAGATTGTTCTCTGCCGAGGGGTTTTTGTAGCTTCGGTTGAAAAAGTTTAAATCTACCATTCACCTCTCCTCTGGTAGCTTTTCGCGTGCTCTTCGATCCTACACCTCCACCGGACCCTTCGATATGAGGACAAGATCCATGAGTAAGACATCCTTCAAGCAGATTAGATCCTCCACTTCTACGACCCCGACCTTGTAAGGAACCCTCCTATCACTCATGGGCTTCTTCCCTTATTCCAAGTGATGAACCGCATCTGATAAGGAAGTTTAGGCCTGATCTTCCAAAAGGTAATGATAAGTCGATTAAGGTGGAGATCTTGACGTTGATGATTCGAGGCTCTTAAGTAGAACATGAAAAACCCCTGCAATCACTACACCATCGCTCCGTTGGTTATCAACCATGCTGCACACGATTGACCTTGCCAAGAAGTCTAATCCCTGCAAGTGCAACAGAGAACACAAGTAAGAACAAGGTAGAAGCAATCTGAATTGCTAAGTTGGGGTCTCACAAACCGATGAATGGTGAAACTGTGTATAACAAATTAATCTAAGCAACAACCAATTGTTTATGGTGGCTACTATGAAGTATATATAGGAAGGGGGGTGTACAAGAGCGTTTTGGGGTCGTTACCTAACCCTAAGACACAAAAATAATGGACTTAGACTTGATACAAGGCCCAATGGCCAAATACGATGGCGCAGCACCTTGACAGATTTTGAACTCGATTTTGTTTTGAGGATTCCCGTTGACTCCGAAAGAATTTTGACATGGGACCAGCGGCATTGGAAATTTTATCTTCTCCCCTTTCCGTGCATATGTAGAACGTCCAAAACGGAGATCGTATGCGTTTTGGACGTCCGTTTTAGTGCGATCTCTCCTGGACTCCGAGTCGGATACAATTTTAAGTTGGGCTCGGTTTCCATCTTCTTTGAACGAATTCTCTAGCCCTTCACGTCCCTAAGACTTCCTATAAGTACTCCTTGAACCTCTCCAATGATCCTAATCATAATTAAATCATTAGGTAGCAATCTATGCTCAAAAACATATAAGGAAACATATAAGAACGAGCTCACCTCTCACATTAATTGTTGCGTGTGAACTCTATTGATTGCATCTTGTATGTTCAATGGAGTATTGTTTGTATCCATAGAAGTGATGTCTTCATCATCATCCTCTTCATGAATTGGAGTCGTCCTCGACTCAAGTTCTGGAAAAACTTGACAAAGAATTATTAGTGTTAATGCATCCATTCTCACCATGTTGTTGCGGCACAAAATGGGATTTCTCATTTGAGCAGATGTAAACTTTATGCACCATAAATTCACCACTATCTTCATAGTTGCCTATAGCATGAAAAATATTTCTACTTAACAAAGGCAATTCAGATTGGGAAAATATTCTCCTATCTACAATATCTAAATCACAAAGAGTGTGAAATTCAATATAACCTAAAGTATTTAGAGAAGACAACAATTTCAGCTCATAATTTTCAGCAGTAGCGGTGATCAAATTATGAATTTCAGCACAAGTAGGTGAATCCAAAACTCAATCATCTTGTACATTCACTTGTTTTCGCATAGGTATAATAGAGTTATCAGCACACAACTCTTTTTTAGTGCAACGATCAGCAAGAAAATTAACATGTGACAATGGTGTATAAATAAACGATTCTAATTGTTGCTCCTCGAAAATAGCATGATTGGTGGAAAAATTCAGAACATCTAAAAACTTCTCACCTTCTGTATTTGTATAATGTTATTCCTTACCATTTTCAGCAGTGATTTCGAGTTCATTATGAGTTGATCCATGTAAAGTTTCGCAAGTGTTGTCAAAAGCCTCATTCTCTTTTGCATCATCTACATTATTTTCTATATTGTCCTGCAAAATGTTAGACAAGAAAGGAGGTACAACAAGAAAATTCTCCTCAAATTGATGCACTTCATCTTTGCAACTAGAAAAATTCATAAAAGTTTCTCGCATACAAATTTTCATATCCTTCCATGTTCGAGGTTTTTCTAAATTATTTAAATTGTTCCACTAAGTTAATGCACAATCTACTAATGCACTTGCAACATTTCTAATCTTTCTCCTCTCACACATATGACATTGTCCAAAAATTTTATCCAACTCTATTTCCCATGCAATCTATTCATCGTAACCAAAACCATCATAAGAAGGAAGAGATGGGAGAATGTAATTACTTTCTGTGGAAAGAGTTGTAAAGATGGTCTGAATGTCATGTAAAACCTTGGTTGATTTTTTATTCTTAGCAAGCAAATCCATCGCCGTCTTCATCATGTCAATCATCTCAGCATATAATGCATGATTCTTGCTTTTACCTGACATTGTTAGTTGTAAATAGAAGACAATAAAAAAATATGTTATCCCTGTCAACTA
This sequence comes from Tuctoria greenei, assembly GCA_036927565.1. NCBI lineage: Eukaryota > Viridiplantae > Streptophyta > Magnoliopsida > Poales > Poaceae > Tuctoria > Tuctoria greenei. Next base: position 100,224,325 of record JAYESD010000010.1, read on the forward strand.
CAAAGGATAATGGCAAAGTGGAAGTGGAATCACACACTCTCAAGCGTCTTACCACGCTCTTACAAGTGTTCTAACAGACACTGCAGGTGGCAAACGGTGGCCGGTATGAAGAAACTAATGAAGTGTGGGTGATTGCGAAGGTGTATCGATTCTACTCAAGAGTAAAGGTCAGCTTGGATGACAATTTTTATGTAGCAAGGATTAGCAATGATGCAATTAGATAGTAAAGATGAATAAGTGTCCAAAGTACTTGTCAAAGTTGCTGGTCGAAATGTGTTTCTAGTAGTTCAAACTAGCAAGACATGTAACAAAATCAGAGGACACAAAGGATGCGAGCACTTCTATTTTTCTTTATTGTTTTTTCTCCTTTTTTTATTCTTGTGCGGCTTTTGTATATTGTATTGCACTTTCCTTTCTTTTTTTTCAGAATGTGCTACAAAAGAAAAACACAATGCAAAGCTATCAAAGATATCTTGTAGGTCTGTTACAGATTTTTTGCTCAATTTCTAAGGACAATTAAGAACCTTTAGAGGACCCAGATCTAAAAACATCAAAAATAAAGATTATAGATATTTCTCTCCTCTTTAATTTTAGTATAAGGAAGACCTATTTTGGATCATAACAATAGGAGATATTGCCCCTGAAATACAAGCTGTTCAGAACTTCTAGGTCAATAACGGATTCGGATCTAATGCAATTTCAACCTTGATAACTCAATTTTCTGGTAAACTGATGAATATGAAAGTTGTAGATAACTTTTTAAGATTTCCATGAAGTACAAGAACACCAAAATCAGAGTTCATACGAGCGAGATATGATGAAAATACTGAACTGGACAGAGATGAATCTAATCTGGACGTGAGATTCAAAAGGATGAATCAACACAATGCAAAACTCAAACTAAGGCCAAAAACAATTTCTAAACCAGCATTATGAATCAACCAAGGACACAAACTCAACAAAGCCAAACTGAAAACAGAAGTTGCAGAGCTCAATGTGGTTTGGACAAAGTAATGAACAGATCTACTAAACTGCAAGATTTTTTGTGGCTTTTTTGTGGACTCTAGGTATGAAAAACAAAACTAATGTAATAGATAGATGAACTATCTAACGGGCAACCTAGCTTTGATACCAATTGATAAGAAAGTTTAGGCCCAATCTTTTGAAAGGTAATGATAAGTCAATTAAGGTGGAGATCTCAAAGTTTATGATCCGAGGCTCTCGAGTAGAACACGAAAAACCCCTACAATCACTACACCACCGCTCTTTTGGTTATGAACCATGCTGCACAGGATTGACCTCGCCAAGAAGGCTAATCCCTGCAAGTGCAACTGAGAACACAAGCAAGAACAAGGTAGAAGCAATCTGAATTGCTAAGTTGGGGTCTCAAAAACCGATGAACGACAAAACTGTGTATAACAGATTAATCTACGCAAAACCCAATTTTTTATGGCGGCTACTATGGAGTATATGTAGGTAGGAGGATGTCCAAAAGGGTGTTGGGGTCGTGACCTAACCCTAAGACACGAAAATAATGGACATAGACTTCATACAAAGCCCAATGGCTCAATACAGTAGCGCAGCATCTTGACAGATTCTAAACTCGATTTTGTTTCGATGATTGCCGTCGGATTCGAAAGAATTTTGATATGGGACTAGCGGCATTGGAAATTTTATCCTCTCCCCTTTCTGTGCATATATAGAACGTCCAAAATGGAGATCATATGCGTTCCGACGTCCGTTTTAGTGCGAACTACTCCTGGACTCCGAGTTGGATACGATTTTATGTTGGGCTCGGTCTCCATCTTCTTTGAACGAATTATGTGGCCCTTCACGTCCCTAAGACTTCCTCCAAGTACTCCTTGAACCTCTCCATGGATCCTAATCATAATTAAATCATTAGGTAGCAATCTATGCTCAAAAAAATATAAGGAAACATATAAGAACGAGCTCACCTCTAAAATTAATTGTTGCGTGTGAACTTTATTGATTGCATCTTGTATACTCAATGGAGTGTTGTTTGTATCTATAGAAGTGATGTGCCCATCAGCATCACTAGGAAGACGTTGGCCCCTAAGGATGGGGACGCCAACCACTTGAACTCGAACTCAAGAAACGACCTCAAGTGGCTTTGTGGAGAGAACAAGTTCAATGTTTTGAATGACATCTATGAGGAGATCTATCTTGCCGCTGAGAATCCTGCTCGGTCCTACTGCTATGCTCCTTACATCATGAAGATGATTGAGTAGGTAACTCAGAAGAAGTTTGTGAAGGATGTACCCCACCGTCGACTTGTTCCGCAGATGCCTTCGGCGACCTTCGTCCTTTGAGGACTGTCAGGGCACCTCCTTCTGAGCCTGACTTCATTGGTCATCGTCGTGGCTCACCACCTCTAGCTCTTTAGAAGTTGTCCTGCACCTCTGGTATCTTCAAGATGTTGAATATCATCTTCATTACCTGCCGCTTAGCTCAGATAAATGCTCAGAAGGTGAAGAAGATGTCCAAGAAGAACTAGTGCAACCTAGTGACGATCTAGGAGCACCTGCATCTTCCCTCTTTGGAAGATATAGTCTCCGACGACAGTGAGGGTGAGCATCATGTCCGTACTTCACTGAGGAGGAGCGAGCTTTCTTCACCACCGGTGCATCTTCGAGGGCTCTTCCCGTGTAGAAGCTTCTTCCCCTTCGGATGCTAACGGTGACTATGTGAAAGAGGACTCTAACAACGATGAATATGAGGATGAACACGTGGAGTAGTTGTCTTTGGCTTTTCTCCTTTTTGGTGACTTGATGCCAAAGTGGGAGAAGTAGTAGTAGTTTTCCTTGTCTTGTGTGTGTTTGTGTTGGAGACCTATGGAATTGTAATATTTTTACCATGCTTAAGTTATGTCACTTCTCTTTGCACTTTATGCCTATATTGCTTCACGTTACTCAATGTTAATGCATTTTGAGTTGATTGTGCCTTATATTGCTTATATGTTATGAATATTGTGAATTATACAAAAATATGCCAGGTCATGTCATATGTGCGTCACAGATCATCACTTTGGACACTTTTCATATAGGCACCCCACAAGTGTTAAGTGAGTATGAGATTATTCTTTTTGCCATATTCAACTGCTCATACTCACTCATCACTTAAAATCATATATTTATCTAGGACCCTTGTGGTTCTTGGATGATTAATGACAGACAATTGAAGAACACATGAAATTGTAGAGATATTGCAGAAACTAAATATGAGGAAAGCTTTTATTGAAAACACTTGGAAAAAAGAGAAAAGGCGTGGAAAAGGGAGGACTCGTAGAATTAGGTCTTTCATTTTCTTGAGTCATATAAAAAATCGTACTATCAAGAGGGACACGACTCTTGTAAACTTAAGGTATCAATGGGAGCTCAACCTTTGGGAAATAATTAACCTTTAACAAACCCTAAGTCCGAACTTGTCCGAACCATGGGCTTGAATATGTCTGAGTTAATACTGCACAAATCCGGACATGTTTGAATTACTTCAGATTTGTCGGAGTTAGTCTGCACAGCCAAGACTTATAAAATTTCTAAGTGCTCTGGCCCCTCAGACTTGTCTGAGTTGGGTTAGACATGTCTGTGTCCTCTCTGCACAACCCTGGCCTAGAAAAATTCTATGTCTTTTGGCCAGTCGAACTTATTCGAGTTTGGCCAGACTAGTACAAATTTGCACTGACTAACTCTGAACATATTCGAGGTGTTTTTTGGACTTGTCCGATGCGGACTTGTCTGAAGGGTTTAATACTGAATATGTCAGACCAAAACCCCACCTTAACATCTTGGACTTGTCCAATCGATGTCGGACATGTCCGAAGCGGCTTTTTTGCACTTATTCAAAAATCAAACACTTAGTGGTACCATCACTGGGCCCATTAGCCCAGACATGTCTGACATATTTTCGGACTTGTCCGACATGGGCAGCCTAACAATGATGAAAATCACCTTTTAACTATAAATAGGGAACAAAATCCACTCTCAGCAAAACCCTAACCTCTCAAACACATCCTTGCGCCCAGGACTCCCTCAAGAGCACTTATCCACCTAGTTTTTACCTTAAGAGCCAAAAATTGAGAGTTTTAGGAAGAGTGGAAGTGTTGTTGTGAGATTGAAGAAGAAGTAGCTTTGGAGTTCAACTTTGATTTGATTCACTTGTTTGCCTGATTATTTTCGTGTTTGATACTCTTGGGTGCAAACCCTAGACGGTTAGCCATCGCTTGGTGATTTCTTGTGTGATTTCGGTGTCCAGGAAGTTTGTATCACCCTTATGAGATAGTGGAAGAACAAAGGCATGATCTTTGTCATCTATTGGTGAGGGAAGGGCTAGAGAAAACTCGGTCCTTTGTGGACATCTCAACCGGGACGTAAGTTTTTTCATGAAACTAAACCTTAGTGTCTCGTGTTCATGGTATACTTTTTATTTCCCCACCGTTTTACTCATTTTTTATCATTTTGGGGGTCTACTACATTCTACCTGTTTTAGCACGTTCTATCACTTGCTTTACTCTTTATATTACTCATAGAACAGCTAGGTTGTATTTTGCTTTATTATGTTTGTGAAAATCCCTCCTTTGATCAAGTCCTGTGCAGAAGCTTGGACATATCCGACTTATGTCAGACTTGTCCGAGCACAATCGGACAAGTCCGGACCCAGCTTAGACTTATATGAAACCTAAGATCATGAAAAGTTTTAATTACTTCTTAATTGTTTTAATTGCCTATTCACCCCCTCTAGGTCACCTTTCAGAATTAGAGGACAACGCGGAAAAGAGCCGAATAGAGCACCAGATTGAAGAATAACACCACCGATGGGAGAGGCGCAGATCGGAAGTGCCGCCGACTGGAGAGGTGTAAAACAGAAACACTGACACATCAGGATCAAGTTTTTAGAGTAGTATAGAGAAGATAACCCTAATTTTTTACTCTGTACCATACTATGAATACTGCTTGTATTATTATGGAGGCAGGAATCCTGAATATATAGAGGTACAGGAGATCACAAATATGCATACAACTCCTCATACAATAGGAAAACTACAATAAACTCATATATCTCTAACAGTGTTGAGCCATTAGCTCTATATAATTGTGACCCAAGTGACACTCTTGATCGATCAAATCTTCCTTTACCAGTGTAGGAAATACATAATATATGCATGGGCATTAGAGTAATATCAGTTTGCTGTTGTCTTGATCTTGTAGAGTAGATGCAGTCGTATATTTGAAACATCCATTAAATATATATTGACATAGTTCTAGTTTTATGGGATAAATGGAGTGCGGTAGCCAAGAAATATGAATCAACGAAATGTATCAAATTTGACATGACATGAGTTGGTCGTTGCCATCCAATTCATCCTTCAAAATTGAAGATATTTTCAAATAACAAGAAACCTCTCAAGTAGGGGCGGATACAATAGGCGGTCAAGGGGAATTGGAGCCCCCCTATTGTCCCCATTGCATTGGAGCCCCTCCTCGATCCCCATGAGAACAATAGAGAGAAGGTGAAGGAAGAGGAAGAATAAGAAGGAAGAAGGAAACCAACTCCTCCTATGTTTATTCTCTAAATCTGCCAGTGCTCTCAAGTGATTGATCTCAATAAAGGAATCCAGTTGAATTGTGACGATCGTAGCTAACGCAAATAAGTGAAAACCCGTCGTAAATAAGCTATTTACGACAGTTTTCCTTACTTGTGACGGTTTTGGCCGTCACAACTTTTTTGTCGTAAAAAAGCTTATTTATGATGGTCATCGTCGTAAATAAATGATTTACAACGCTGTCCCGCATTCGTCGTAAATAAGGACCCAAACCTGTGGGTGGGCTGGCCCTCCTTATTTACAACCGCTAATGGGGCTGTCGTAATGTATAGACTGATGTGCGATGGTTTCTGTGCCCGTTGTAAATATAATGGTTTATTTATGACGGCCAAGTCAGCATTTGCAAATTGCAGATGCCTATTTATGATAATATTGTATAAAATCCCTCGTAAATATGTTTTTTATTTAAAAAAACAAAGAAAACTACCCGTCGCGATGGCTAAAAACACAAAACAGCACATACAACATATATAGGTACACAACACCATCACATATAGCATCACATCACATCACAAAATTCATATACATCACAAATGTCGCATCACATGAGAAGGATATAAATCGAACAAGGCATACACTAGCCCCTCTACTACCTCCGGAGACATAGACGTCGTCACCGCACATAACTCGAGGCGCCGATAGTAATGGCGACAGAGTTTGCACCGATAGTAATGGCGACAGTAGGGACAAGGTGAAGGAAGAATAAGAAGGAAGAAGGAAACCAACTCCTCCTATCACTTCTAGAAAAAGTATTTTTACAGGCGGCTCTAAACATATTATAACACGAGGTTTTGAAAACTGCATGTAACAAAGAGACTATGAAAATGGTCGATTTTCACAGGCGGCGGAAAAAACCGCCTGTAATAATGCATTATCACAGGCGGTTCTCTACTGCCAACCGCCTGTGAAAATGCATTATCACAGGGCGTTCTTTGCTGCTAACCTCCTGTGAAAATGCATTTTCACAGGCCGTTTACAGTTAACAATCTTCTGTGAATATATGTACCTTATACTGTCGTAGGAAGAAAAAATGAAAAATTGAAAATGATAATACAGCTGAAATAGTCTAGATAAGATTTCATTTTTCTTGATAAATAACCATTACACCAGAATGCAGCGCAACATACACAGGCAGGTTCCACATCAGTCGGTCTAACACATCTTCTAGCACAACGAACACTGGCTGACACACCACAATGAACCCACAGATTCCACGAGCAGATGCTCCATGCTCTCCTAGTACTTGCGGATCTCTTGAAGTGCCACGAAGCTCAGGCTTAAGCGGCGTAACTTCTTATCCATGTCCATAGATGGCACTGACTTGCGTGAAGTTTGGCGGTCCTTAAGTTCCATATTTATTCCGTCAATTCTCCTCATAATGTGCACAAAAGAGAAAACAATGTAGCGGTGGGGTTAAAAACTAACGAATTACACAAGTGTTGGTGTTTATTTGTATGCAGGTGAATTTTGATCCAAAATACCAAGACATGCATGGAGTAATCCATAAAATTGGGTTTCGACGAATCAAGCAATGCCACGTGTCATCACATGGATCAAATAGCCCACAAACAGAAGTATCCGAGGTCATCCAACGGTGTAGCACCCATATAAGGCGATGGGATCCACCTGGCAGGGACCTGGAGGAAGCACAACCCCAACGGGGCTGAGACCAGGTCGGCCGACCTCCCTAGTCGGTCAACTAGGTCATGGCGCCAATTGCAGTCAAACGTCACTTGTTGGCTCCTCCCGGCTTGAAGAGGTCATAAGTGACTGATTCGTGCGTGTTTTGTTGCGGGAACTGACCCTTCTCACCCCTATAAATAGAACCCCACACTTCACTTATTACACACACCAAAAGTTCAGAAAAGAATACCACTCCAAATGTTTAGAGTAGTCCTAGATGCTGCCAAGTAGAAGGAGAGTGTGGTGAGAGTATAGGAGAAGGAGGCTTGGGCTTCTCAAGTCCCTCTTCTACACTTGGATCCCTACAAAGGTGTACTCAAATCAAGTAAGCCCTTTGTGAGTTCAATTCAAGTATGATTCTCAATTCAAAGTAGATTGCACAAGTAGTGACTCGTGGGTTCATTGCTTTAATTTATTAGAGGCTCTAGTTTTATCTTTGTGTTCAAAGCAACTAGAGTTGTGATTTAGAACGTAATGATGCTTAGGTTAGAAATCACCAGTGAATATCTCGTAGACCAACAGATTGAAGAGCTAGGTAGTAGGTGGTGACAGTTCTATCTGTCCTTTGTAATCCTCAATGTTCAGCTATGCTATAGGCTCTTGGCGGGAGTCACCTAGTGTTGCTAAGTCTAAAACCATGCCTGAAGCAAGCAGCTACTGCAAATTCCTTTGAATTAGAATCAATACTTTGAATTCCTCTCTCTTCCTTACCGACCAAGCAACTTCGTGTCCTTGGGTGGATTAGTTCGTAAGATTACACACACGTTCCTTGGATTTGATACCCTTCGAATACTCTCTTAAGTGGAAGTGCTACACGATAGAAGGCGCTTGCGGATTTTTATCTATGATGTAAGAATCGTCACAAAGCATTTCTGGCACCGTTGCCGGAGAACGGTTGTTGTTAATCTTCGAACCTTGTTCACCCTCATATCTATCTACTTATCTTGTCTTTCCTTTTCTTGCCACCACCACCTTTATGGAGCAGCCCACCATTCTTTCTTTTTCTGCCCCAAAGTGCAAGTTCTGTGAGCTACCGCCTTCGACAGAACCCATTTGTTCTACTAGCTATGAACATCGCTCTGGCTTTATAGCCATGGTTTGGGAGCAATCCTTCTTAGGAATGGATTGTTAAAAACCCTTATGACCATCTAAGAGAGTTCGAACAATTGTGTTCATGCCTTCTAATCAAAGGTATGACACAAGAAACTCTCAAATGGAAGTTGTTTCATTTTCCATCAAGGAAAAAGCCAAACAATGGTATGACCACAATGTTGGGAAGATAAACGGAAATTGGAGAGAATTACCAGACAGATTTTTCCTTTCTTTCTTTCCAATTGCCCGAATTGTGTCCTTACGGAAGGAAGTACTATGCTTCCAGAAGATGGAGAAGGAATCTAAAGGTGCATCAAGGGATAGATTTTATCTTTTGAGAAATACCGGCCCAGATGTGTCCATCCCGTTTTTTTGCAACACTTCTACATGTGGTTGAACAAACAGTTTGCCCTGCATCTTGACATTACGGATGGAGGATCTTTCCTCTATAAGATGTCGGATGAAGGCATGGATCTTCTAGACCGAATTATAGAAAATGCTTCCTTTATTATGGGTCTTAATAAGCACCCTCAAGAGGAAGTAGTGTCATGATCCGAGGATAAACCCATGGACAAGAAAGAACCTATCTCTTGCCTATCTCAAACCTTGTCGGGAGAATCCTCTTCCAAACCAGAAACTACGAAGGAAGAAGAAATTCAACCTTCAGAGTTTCCCTTCTACTTCGAGGAAGAGATATTTGAAGATTTTGGAAATACCTCGACGTCCTGTTGCCATAGGAAACCATCATTGCCATTAACTCCACCTGACCCACCTGATGGAGTGTTCATCCAACAAATGGTTAAGGAGTTATCCTCTATTCTAAGCAGGTAATGGACTGCAGAAGTTGAGCAGTCACCCAAAATTCTTCGGATAACCTCACCTGTGGCAACTATTATATGATTTATTAGAGGGACACCAATGAAGGTCCTATACAACCCAATTGTTGGAGGAAATCTCATTCCCGACTCTTGTGCTCTCACCATTCTGGGCGATGTGCCATTGGCACCAACATGTAAATTCTTTTGAGATTCTTTCGGAAACATCCTTGAAGGATGCGGGCTTTTACAACAAGTTTCTGTGAGACACAATGATGTTGAGGCAATCCTAGATATCCATGTGTTCGAAATTCAAGATTTTGACATTATGATTGGGATTCCCATTGAGAAATTTCACATAGAAATTCTCTTGGAAGGAAGCCTCAATGTAAAACTTGGAGAGAGGAAATTCTCTATTCCTATCCTGCATTCCAAGAACACATCTACAGAATCCCCCATCCATGATGAGCCTTTAGAGGAGGTTAGAACTCTTCAATTCTTAGCTCCCCCTGAAATTGAAGGAGAAGAAGATTTCATCCAAGAGGAGGATGAATTTCAGGAGGCAATTGAATTGCAAAAAGAAGATTTCTTTCCATAACCTCCTATTGAGTTAAAAATTCTACCTCCAGACCTACGTTATGCCTTTATAAATAGCGATTTGATAGCTCGTGTCGTCATAAGTGACAAGCTTTCAAATGATGAGACACTCAAGCTCATTGCCATGTTAGAAAGGCATAGAGCTGTTTTTGGCTATTCATTAGAGGATCTCAAGGGGATTAGTTCAGCGTTATGCACCCATCGCATTCCAATTGACCCCGAGGGTGTTCTCTCAAGGGAACCCCAAAGGCAACTGAAGAATGCGATGCGGGAAGTTGTCAAGAAGGAAGTCTTGAAACTTCTGCATGCCAAGATTATCTACCCTGTCTGTCGGTACTCTGCATACAGGGTACCCCACGATACCGCAAGAAGTGCAAGAGAGTTCTACCTGTCAAAGTCTAAGGTCTCCTCAAGCCCCACATGTCACACTTCACTGGACCCGCACCCCTCATATGGGTAGCTCCGGGGTTGACACGTGTAATGTAAGTGCGGAACAAAACTCCCAACATAGAGAAGTTCCGCAGTTAACACGTGTACAATAACCCCGGACCTAACCCCCAACAGAGGGGAGCTGGCGGGTCTCCAACAGCACGAATATTCAAGGGATAGTTAAAGCAGTAATTACCAAACCTGCTTACGTGTTATTAGTGCAGTATTAATGACACACAATCAGAGCACTGTAAATAGGGGTAACACAACCATTAAGGCACGTTATCACACTATTAACCACATTTAATACCCATATACAGTGTATTAGCTATTAAATATGCTAGGGCCACGTGTCGGGCCAGACAAGCATTGTAACGGTCAGTCCTTGGATTATAAAAGGACTGACCGCACGAGATGAAGGCAAGTTGAACCCGGCACTACGCGTACTAGTGAGACTCAATACCACAACACAAACCCCGTGGTGTAGGGTATTACGCTCAGGCAGCCCGAACCACGTAAATCTCCCGTGTCACCATCTTGTTCTTGATCTTTGGGTGCCCCAACCGAAACAAGAACCTCCGTGGGCTACACTCTAGTAGTATCGGGGGAAGTGTCGTTGTTACACTTCGACATTTGGCGCGCCAGGTAGGGGAAGCGCCTGAGATTGCAGGATGGTGAATTCTGCCGCATGATCTTCCAACGGCAACCGCGCTGAACAACTTGATGGAGGCAATCCCTCCAATGTACAGCAGCCAGCGGGTGCTATTTTTCCGGTGGGCACTATGGCAACACAACCGCATTCCATTCCTGCAAACAATGTTGGGCGGCAAGATGGGGCATCTACGTCGATCACTGCATCGACAAACAAAAACCCTGAGCACACGCTCATTGCCGCGCGAGCTCATCTACAACACCCACTGCCTCTTGGGGCACCCCTGGGTGCTATAGAACAGTGGAGAGCTGATGCTGACCATCTGGTTGCAGCTGCAGCCGCTGGTATCAGCAATCAAGGTCCTCCCCCTTCAGGGCAGACAACAACTCAACGTAGGACCTTGTGTGGAAGACTTGGTCCTCATGTGTCACAGCACCGATATCGTGCTGCTTCTCAGCAGGTGACTTCGCTGCCTCTAGGGGCACGACGCACCCACACAATCACCAGGATTCCGACTCACAACCTGCTATCGGAACTTGATCACCATTACCGGCAGTAGGATGGTCGCGTCCATATCGAGCGTGCTCGTGAGAGGCAAGAGGCTTGGGACAACCCTGCTCCTCAGGGAGTAGGGGGGGGGGGGGGGGCTGTTCCGCCCTGGCCATGCACTTACGCATGGTCAGATGGCCATAGAAGTTCCGGCCTCATTTGTTGGAGAAGTTCGATAGGACTGTCAATCCCAATGAATTTCTTCAAATTTACTCCACTGCTATACTTGCAACGGGGGCCGATGAGGCCGTGATGGCCAACTACTTCCCCGTGGACTTAAATGGGACTGCTAGGTCTTGGTTTATGAGCCTCCCGCCTGACTCAATCAATTGTTGGGCGGAACTATGCCAATAGTTCACTGCCAACTTCAGGAGTTCATACACCCGACCCGACACTGAACTGGACCTTTTTGATGTCCAGCAAAAAATGGGAGAGTCGTTGCGGTCCTTTATCCAGCGATTATCTCAAGTACGCAATACTATCCCATCCATTTTGAGTGCCTCTATTATTGTTGCATTCAGATAGGGCGTTCGAGATAAAGAGATGCTGGAGAAGCTAACAATCAAAGAAGTCACCAGCGTCACGGAACTCTTCAGCCTATCAGACAAATGTGCTAAAGCTGCAGAGGGCTGTGAGATGCACTCCAAGACAGCTCCTGAGGCCAATAAGAAGTCCTCCAAAGTTGAAGCCACGACATCCGGAAGTGGTAAAAAGAAAAAGAAGCCCAACGGCAAGAAGAAGTCGTCGGCCAGCGCAACTACCGTTGCAGCTGCTGCAGCTTCGGGCGGCCGGGGCCCACGCCCCGAGAAACAACCCCGACCATTGTCAGAAGATGGTGGCAGCTCCAAGATGTGGTGTCCGATCCATAGGATAGACAAACATAGTCTGGAAGAATGCCGAGATGTTCAGAACCTTGCCGAGCGCTACAACAAGCGCAGGGAAGAAGCTCCTTTCCGCCAGCGAGAAGGGAAACAAAAAGTAGACGAAGCTCCGGCTGAGAAGGAGCTAGGTTTTTATGACCCCAAGAAGGTCCTGAAAGCTGTCTATAACACCGTCAACGACAACTCCGACGTCTCTGACAACGAGCGTCGGAAGACCCTGAACACCATTTATGGTGGTTCTTGGGACATCACCTCTCGCCGCATCCTCAAGACAATGCAGCGGGACATGGCTGTTGCTACTCCCACTGCTAGGGTGGAGCCTCATCGAAAGTGGATGGACACTCCCACCATTTTTTATGCTTCGGACTGCCCCTGTAACGTGATCGGAGCTGGCCAACTCCTGTTAATGGTGTCTCCGACCATTAACCATGTCCAACTTCACCATGTAATGGTGGACAAAGGTGCAGGGCTGAACCTCATCATCTTCGAAGCCTTCGTCAAGCTCCAGCTCGAACCTTCGGACCTTCGCCCATCTCGACCATTCTCTGTGGTAGGTCCGGGGGCCATTACCGCTCTCGGCTCCATCACACTCCCAGTGACCTTCGAGACTCAGGAGAACTACAGGACTGAGAAGTTGGTTTTCGACATTGCGTAGATCAATCTGCCGTTCAACGCCATTTTGGGCAGGCCTGCCTTGTACAGGATCATGACCGCCGCTCTTTATGGTTACTTAGTGTTGAAGATTCTAACACCTGCGGGCGTTCTCCGGATCTGCGGATATCGCACTGCAGGAATCATTGCATTGGAGGAACTCTATGCGCTTGCTACAGCGCAGGAGGAACCACCCGGTAAGGAGCCAGCCCTGAACCTTCCGAACATCTGTCATCAAGGCTCTACCTCCGCACCACGTGTGCAACCGAGCGGTGACACCGACATTCTCGTCAAAGTCATCCAAATTGGTTCTGATGCTGCTCAGACTACCCGTATATTGGGAGGTTTGATTAACAAATGGGAACTCGCGATCATCACTTTACTCTGGGCTAATGTTGACGTGTTTGTCTAGCAACCGTCGCAAATGCTTGGGATCCTTAGGGAGGTGATTTAGCACAATCTGGAGATTTATCCCGATGCACGGCCTGTACACCAGAAGCCTCGGAAGCAATCAATCGAGCGGCAAAACTTCATCTGACAGGAGATCAAGAAGTTGCTCGAAGCTGGTTTTATCCGGGAGTTGTTTCACCCAAAATGGCTGGCAAACCCAGTTGTGGTGCCTAAGGCTGGCTAGAAGCTTTGGATGTGTATCGACTACACCACCTTAAATAAGGCATGTCCAAAGGATCCATTTCCACTACCTTGGATAGATCATATAGTGGACTCCACCTCCGAGTGTGATCTATTGTGTTTATTAGATGCATATTCATGATATCATCAAATCAAAATGTGTAAGGAAGATGAAGAGCATACTACCTTCATAACAGTAGATGGATTGTACTGTTATACTGCCATGCCCTTTGGTCTTAAAAATCCTGCTTCAACATTTGTGCGAGCTATGTACAAAACATTTGGAGAGCTAATTAGAGACTTGGTGGAGGTGTACGTCGATGAAATCTTTGTGAAAATCAAGAACAAGGAGTCACTTCTTGACAATTTACAAGCTTTCTTCGACAAGCTACGCATCACGCGCACCAAGTTGAATCCGGACAAATGTGTCTTCGGGGTTGGCTCTTGGAAGCTTCTATGTTTCTTGGTGACTCACCGAGGAATTGAAGAAAATCCAGTCAAGATCAAGGCTATAGAAGATATGCGGCTCCCAGCCCGCATCAAGGATGTCCAAAAGTTAACTGGATGTCTAGCTGCGCTCAACCGGTTTATCACAAGATAGATAGAACGGGCGCTACCCTTCTTGAAACTCTTGAGGAAGTCCAGACAATTTCATTGGTCTGAAGAAGCAAAAAAGGCGTTTCAAGAGCTAAAACAGCTTCTCACCACATTACTGATCTTGGTAGCTCCGAATCCTGGTGAGCATCTACTACTTTATATTTCTGCAGCTCCCGATGTTGTCAGCATGGTCCTGGTTGCGGAAAGACCGGAGCCACATCTAGTCCAAGAGCCCAGACCCCTCCGGGAGGGTCCGGAGTTACCTGAAGGCGCGTCTGGGTCCCAGCCCCCAGACACGGAACCTCAAAGTGAAATGCTAGGAAATCAACCTCACTCACCTGAGGAGGTTCACCTAGCCGACCAAGATGATTCAGACCCTTCTAACAAGGTCCGGGTCGAACAAGAAGAAGTTATGGACCCCTCCGGGAGGGTCCAAGAAGCTCAGCAAGAAGGTATGCACCCCTCTGGGAGGTTCCGCGTCGATGGAGAAGAAGCTCTGGGTCCTTCCAAGAGGGTCTGGACCATCCAGCGCCCAGTATACTTCATAAGCAAAGTACTCCATGATGCCAAGACAAGATACATTGAGGTGCATAAGCTGCTTCATGCAGTTCTTATCGCCTCAAGGAAGCTTCATCACTACTTCCAAGCCCACAGAATATCAGTGGTAACTTCTTTTCCACTGTGTGCTATTTTGCATAACCCTAACTCTACCAGGAACATTGCAAAGTGGGCAGCAGAACTCGCCGAGTTCGATCTCGAATTCGTGTCACGACAAGCAATCAAAAGTCAAGCATTGGCCGACGTCGTGGTGGAATGGACTCCCTCTCCATCAAACCCTGGAGGCCCCAATGAGCAGAAACCGAAACCCAAGGTTCCAGTATTCACTGAGCCTCACTAGAGTCTCTACTTCAACGGCTCCATGCAAAAGTAGGAGGCCAGAGCTGGAATCCTTCTCCTTGCCCCGACTAGGGAGAAGGTCAAGTACATGGTTCACCTTGATTTCAAGGTGACCAACAATATGGCGGAGTACGAATCTCTCATCTACGGACTCAAGGTGGCACTATCTTATGGTGCCAAACACCTGTTGGTGAAGGGTGATTCACAACTCATCATCAAACAAGTCAAAGGTTAATGCTGCTGCAACAATCCCCAACTAGCTTCTTATCTCCATGAAGTCCAGAGGCTCCAGAAGGACTTTGGAGTCCTGGATCTCCATCATGTTCAGCGCCTTCATAACGATGAAGCTGATGAACTTTCGATGAAGGATTCAACTGGAGCTCCAGCTCCCGACGGAATCTTCATTCGGAGGTTGCCAAGACCAACAACTCAGCCTGCCGAACTGAGCGAAGGGGGCGAGACCAGCACCTTGAAGCTGGCAATCCCAATGGACCTGTTACCATGGCGTCCACCAAGGGTTGTAGGTGCTGTTGGAAGCTCCGAGCAACCCAGCACGCAAGACTCAGAAACTCAAGTTAGCCCGGATGCATGGATCTCGGAGATCCGAAGCTACATGACACACAATATCCTTCCTAAAGACAGTGTATCCGCCGACCGTATTATCAGATTGGCTAAAAGATACACGTTGGTAGAAGGGGATCTCTACCGGCGTGGTGCCAATGGCATCCTAATGTGGTGCATTGCAAGGGAAGAAGGCCGCGAATACCTCGTGGAAATCCATGGAGGCGTGTTTGGGAACCATGCTTCTTCCCGCACGTTGGTTGGTAAATCCTTCCGGCATGGCTTTTACTGGCCTACAACACTCCAGGATGCGGTTGAGCTAGTGAAAAAATGTGAAGCATGCCAGTTCCACGCAAAAGAAATTCAAACACCGGCTCAATCACTACAAATGATACCTCCTACATGGCCATTCATTGTTTTGGGCATGGACATCTTGAGACCATTCCCAAAAGCCATCGGAGGTTACAGATTCTTGTATGTCTCCATCGACAAGTTCACCAAATGGCCATAAGCAACTCCAGTTGTGACAATCAACAAGCAATCAGCAATCAAGTTCTTGAAGTTCATTATATGCAGATTTGGAGTTCCAAACAAAGTAATAACTGACAACGGAACCCAATTCACAAGTGTTGCATTTCAAGAATATTGCGAAGACCTCGGTATAAAGCTGAGCTACACCTTAGTAGCTCACCCAGTAAGCAATGGTCAAGCCGAGAGAGCAAATGCGGAAATTTTAAAAGGACTCAAGAAGCACACATATGAGCGCCTGAAAAAACATGGAGCCAACTGGATTGAAGAGCTTCCATTCATATGTGGGAAAACAGGACAACTCCACCCCAGTCAACTGGGGAGACTCCTTTCTTCCTGGTGTACGGAGCCGAAGCAGTTCTTCCTCCGGAGATCACCTTGGGGTCCCTCCGTGTCCGGACCTTTGACGAAGCCACGCAGGACCAGCTCCAGCATGAAGACCTCACCTCTTCGACGAGGGAAGGTGCCAAGCAGCTGTTCGGAATGCACGTTATCACTAAGCGCTTCGGCGCTATCATCAAAGGCATGTGCGCAACCGAAACCTCGAAGAAGGTGATCTGGTGCTTCGGAAGATACTAACTCGTGAAGGTATGAATAAGCTTTCCCCCAACTAGGAAGGTCCCTTTCGAGTGATCAAATAATCCTTGGAACATCGAGCACCTCTGTAAATTTTATGCTTAGAATCACAGAGGTGAGTTTGTAATTACACACAATGTACGTTATAGAGTTGCTATACAGAGATGGGTAGGTCCTCCGGGAGAACATCCGGACCCCTCCGGGAGGGTCTGGGAAGTTCAAGTAAACTTCATACAGTCATAGCACTAAAAGTGTAGCTACCTGCCCAGGGTCAGTACAAGATGTATGATGCACATAGCTTGGCCCTGTACCCTAAGTGTGTCCTTGTCTCCCCAGTAATCCGGACCTATAATGAAAGACATTGTTGTGTGAAAACAGACTCCATGTGCATTTATTTTTGTACAAGGATTGATATGTCAAATTATTGTTTTTTTCCTTCTTGTCTATAATGAAGTTGTGTAATTATTTTTTAGTTTTTGTACAAGTTATTCATATGTGTTACAAGTTATATTGTTGATCTCTTTGGATATTAACATGTTGTATAGTCTACTTGCATGAACACCAAGCCAACATAGGTCCGGAGTGTGCAATTGACTTAGCCTGGTCCTGCACCCTAAGTACGCCACTCTACCTACACACCGGCAGGCCTCAGTAGGGTGAGTACTAAAAAAGCATATGGGTTCGGAAAGATTACATCAATATGCTTGTTACCATATCGAGTTACTTTGAATTTAAAACTCAAATAAGAATGATAAGTCACAAATGATTTATAGACAAGAGGATGAATTTTACTCTTTTTCTTGTATTTAATGTGAAGGAAAAACAGAAATTCATAGCGATGGTGGACAACGCCGGAGCTACTAAGCTCCGACATCCTCCAGGGGGGGCCCGCCGTCAACGTTTAATATGTTGGAAGTGGGTGACGTCAGAGCTACAAAGCTCCGACAACCCTTGGGGGGCCCACCTTCAACGATTCGTGCGTTGACATCGGGCGCTACCGGACCTATCAAGCTCCGATAAATCCTAGGGGGCCCGTCGTCGACGTTTTAGACGTTGATGGTGGGTACTGTTGGAGCTACCAAGCTCCAACAATCCCAAGGAGCCAACGGTCGATGTATGGTAGATAAAAACTTCAGACCTAAAATCTACAAGTTTGAAGCATTCAAGTCATCAACATGTTGTCAAATCCTTTTGGTACATGTACACACTATAATTGTGCACATATACCAGGGGGCCAACAAGACAAAGCACAATATATTTAAGATAAAACAACAATAAAGTGAAATTCATGGCAAAGTGGATTTCATTAATTCGAAGCACTGTATTACAAAATTGGGATTACAGCAGAAGGCAAAAGGAAAAAGTCCTAGCTACCGAAGGGTCTAAGTCTTGCGGAAGAATGAGGCAACTTTCTGGGCAATTTCTTGGACATTGGCCTTGGTGGTGACCTCCTCTTCAGCAACGGGACCTTGGAGCACCGAGTCTAGGGAGAATTGGGGATCTCGGCTCACATAACACATCAGCACATAATTTGCGACGTTTATAGCCAGAGATATCCCCTTGGTCTCCAGCTGGTCCACAATGGCATCACCCATCGCGTCAAGTTTGCCGCCAGCAGCGTTGAGGGCCACCAGTGCTCGGTCCAAATCCAGCTCCGGATTGTCTGGACGTACAGGACTGAAGCCTAGTAGTGTCAACGCATCATTGGCTCGCCCCAAGAAGTCCCATACTTGGATGGACTCAGTCTCCCTCAAGCTTTGCAGCTCCTCCGGTGACTTCCGGGTGGCCGCAAGCTCCGAACCTTCTCAAGCGAGGCGCTCGACCAATTTGGCATGCTGGTGCATATTCTCAGCAACTTGCTTCTCGCAATCGGCCAGCTCCATCTCCCGGAGGTGGATGCAGTTCCACCTTTCCGCCAGATCTTTTTCCCTGCCTCTTGCTTTCCCTTCCCTGGTAGCAACATCAGCTTCTCTTTTCGAGAGCCCTTGCCCCAGTTTCCAAAACTTCTCCTTTTCCTCTTTGCTCCGTCGATCCAGCTTTATGTTGCGATCTGCCAAATTCTGTTCACCTAGAGTCAATATCTGGGTGACCTCCACCTCCCTCTTGAAAATATCCTCCTGTTGCTCCAGGAGCTTCTCTTCCCTTGCCTCAAGGTCTGCTCGGCACTTCAGGAGGACCTCATTTTACTCATTGAAGTTTTCGTGACGCTCATCAGCAGCATCACGCCTCTCCTTGGATTGCTCAAGGATCTCCCTAGAGTTAGCACCGAGTGCCTTGATGGTAGCTTCCTTCTCCTCAAGCAGCTTGTCCCAATATTCCATCTAGGCCTTTTCCCTCTTGATCCACTCCTTCTAGTCAGCAAGTCTTGTCTGAGCAAGCCTGGTCTCAAAATGGAGCCTGTTACGCCAACGCCTTAAGGTGTTGCGCTCCTCCTCTAGGGCTTTACTCTCATGATTGACGGTGAGTTGGACTTGTTGGAGGCTCGAGAATGCATTGTCTATGGACAATGCTAGGGGAATAGGCTCTGGGCCTGCTGGGGTCAACTCTGATGGCTTCAGGGAGTTCTCCATTACAAAAATAGGGTCCCACTAAACAAGTGAGGACCTCTGAGTTTCTGCGGGCTGGGACCGCCCTCTGGAATCCCTTCAGCAGCAGCAGGGTAAGAACCCACTGGGGGAACTCCTAGCTCTAGAGTAGAAGTTGAAGGCACTGCTTCCGAGTCTTCAGTTACCGGCTCCGAGGGTGGAGGACCTGCCACCACCTCTTCATGTTGCTCTGGCTCTGGTCCAGGCACCTCCTGGGTAGCTACCTCGAGGGCAACGGTTGGGGCTTCATCCGGTGCCTCTACCGCCGCTTGCTCATGAGCCAACACGTCAGCCACTTCTGGTTCAGCGACTGGAGCTTCAAGCCTTTCTAGCTCAACAACTGGACCTTCAATAACTTCCATCCCAAGGGCCGGACCTTAAACCATCTCCGGCTCGATGGTCGGGGCTCCAATTGCCTCTGGCTCAGCGGCCAGGGCTTCGATGACTTTCGATTCAAAGGCCGGAGCTTCTGACATCTCCGGATCTAGTACTGGAGCATCAGCCTCCGGCATCGTTTCCAAAGGTATATCTTCAACTTCTCCCCCGTGGTCCGGTGCTACCACGAGAGCTTCCGGCGATGACTCTGAATCCAAATCCAAGATAGGTGGCAGCGGAGCTGCCGTGACTTCTGCCACCACTTGAGGAGGAGGCTCGGTGGTCGAAATTGGAGCTTCGGCAAGCGCAGCCACAACTGCTACAACAGATGCGGAAGTCCCTGACTCCTTTCTCGACACCCTGAAAATAAAGGGATGAGAAGATTAAAGACACAACAAAAACAAGATTAAGGCGAGCACACGATGCTTACCTGGGGATGCTACCGCCCCAGTCACCTTGGAACCTCTTCTTTTGAGGCCCGGAGCCAGAGCCCACCAAGTCTGGTGAGACAATGACTTCGGACCTCAGCTGGGGACCACTTGCGGCAGCCATAGTCCTCCCGGCCGGAGCTTCTCTTGGTCAGGAAGAACTCCCAGGCCTGGAGCTCTTAGCCGGCACTAAGGCCGGTGTTGACTATCCGTGTGAGACCTATGTGTGCTGAATACATTGGCTTTGACAATAAAAGTTTTGAATGCTGCCATAACATCTTTTTAGCAAGGTCCGACTTTCTTTGTCTAGATCCATTTTTTGGTAGCTCCGGTGAGCTTTGTCTTTAGCTCCGGCATGTCTTTGATAGCTCCGACATGTCTTTGATAGCTCCGGCATATCTTTGTTAAGCTCCAATATGTTTTGCTAGGTCCGACTTATGTTGGTTACTCCGACATGTTTTTCTAGCTCCGACTTTTAGGATGACTAGTTTCGACTATTTTTGGTTAGCTCTGGTGCTACATCCGACTACCTTTGGTAAGCTCCGGCGCTAGGTTGTACTAGCTTTGGTAAGCTCCGGTGCTAGGTTGTACTAGCTTAGGTAAGCTCCATCTCAAGCTCCGGTTAGCTTTGGCAAGGTTCGGAGCTTGATCATAATGTTCCAAATTTTCATGTGAAATGTTTTGAACTTGCTTTACACTTACGGAAAGGTTGCTTAGTACTATGTTGGTGTGTTTTGGTGGTTATGGCTGATATCATTTTGATATGCTTTGCAACATGCTTATGTGAGGTGCTCACGTGAGGTGTTGTAGTTTTGGAACTAACATGAGTCAAGTCGCGGACTTGGGCTCGTACGGATTGGTTGTTTGTTCATGTGCAAGTGTTGCTTGAGTTCAAGTCATGGCTGGTGACAGGATCCTTTGGACTAGTCACAGGGAGGAGATAAGGTTCCAACAACAAAATTCAGGAGGAATTGTGGTTGATCGGGTCAGGAGGTCGCGCAGGATGATTGAATCAAGAGTAGTGCATATGAAGGTTATTGGGCGTCGAAGGAAGGTGTTTGCACGTATGCATGCGGTGCATGACGTGGCAACATGGTTCCGAAGATGGTTTATGGATGGGAAGATCTGGTTGGAAGGATCGAATCTTATCGGTTGATGACTTTGGCTGTGGCGGAGTCGGTTATGGCTCGGTATGGAAAGTATCGAGTTGGTTATGATAGGATTTCGTGTGGGTCATGAATTTGAGTTGTTTTAGGATTATGGGATATGTTCCTAATGTGTTTGGAAGTCTTAAGATTTCTTCTATCTGCAAATAGAAGAGTCCTAAGCAGTTATGGAAAGTTTTGATTCGTGAACGGAGTAGGATTAGGGTCCTGATTTGAGTTGAGTTGGCTTTCGAGCTGGTTATATAAGCAAGGGAGGCCAAAGCTCGTGGTACACGACTTTGGATCTGTTCTATTGAATAAAGTTCGTAGTTCAAAGGAACTTTTGTGCCTTGTTCGTCTGACTTGTTCTAGACAAGTTTTACTCGTCGAATTTCTGGATAGCAGTACCTTTCATCGGTGGTTTTATCATAACTCAAGTTTTACAATCCAATTGGCGTGAATCTTTTTTGTTTCTCTTCACAACTCGATTATCTATCATCTATCAAAATTTCACGGTCATTGGATTAGTGGTTTCAGATCTACACAAGTTTCTTTGCAGTGTTCCAGAACTGTTTTTCTCAGCTAGGACAGATTGACCTTTGTTCGATCTTTCGATCATAACTTGAGTTTCCCTTGACGGATTTGAGTGATTCTTTTTGTGCTTTCTTAGTGACATGATTGTCTCTGATATATATCACTTTTTTCACGGTGAAACACTTTTAGATTAGTTTCACACACGGTTTCTATAACAGATCATTTTTCTGCCGAAGGGGTTGGGTTTTAATTGTTTCTGCTGCGTAAGATTTTTAAATCTACCATTCACCCCCCTGGTAGCTTTTCACGTGATCTTTGATCCTAAAATTGGTATCAGAGCCACGTTGCTCTAATCATTGTGATTTGCACGTGTTTTTGACTAATCATCATGGAGAAATACTCCATCAAACCTTGTGTGTTTGTTGGCATTGATTTCTAGGTTTGGAAGGCATGCATGGAAGCTTTTATCTAGGCGCAAGGCTTCGCAATATGGGAAAAGGTACACAAACCTTATGAAGTGGCACAAAACGATCAAGTTATGGCTACGAACCTACGAGACGTTGACAACAACAACAAGGCTCGCAACTTGATCATTCAGGGACTCACTCAAAGCAACTTTGATCGTGTCGCGCACCTCCGATCAGCATACGATGTTTGGAGAGCTCTCTGTGATTACCATGAAGGCTCCAACACAATCAAGGATGTTAAACAAGATATGTTCAAAAAGGAATATATGCATTTTGAGATGCAACCCGGTGAGTCTATCGATGACATCTTTGCTCGCTTCAATAAAATTCTCAGCAACTTACGTAGTGTCAATGTTAACTTTTCTGATGCTGAGAATGCTAGGCAACTTCTTAGTGCATTAGACATGTCAATCTGGGAGATGAAAGTAACATCTATTCATGAATCAACTGTCATGAGTTCTCTTACATTAGATGTGCTTTATTCTAAACTAAAAACTCATGAAATTGACATTTTATCACGTAAGAATCCAAATAAGTCTATTGCATTCGTTTCACAACGTGATATGCCTAGCTCTGACCAATCATCATCTTGTAATACTCTTGTTTTATTGTCCTCACTAAACCTGGAGCAGATCGAGGAATTTCTAGAAGAAGAGTTAGCACTCATCTCTACTAGATTCTCAAAAGCTTTGCAAAATGTGAGAACTAGAAGGAGAGGAAGCTCCGGACCTCAACGCTGTTTTGAATGTGGTAAGATAGGACACTTTCGTACAGAATGCCCTAACTTTTCAGGTCCTACTACCCGTGAAGAAAAACAGAACAGGGTCAAGACCACCTCTGGAAATCCCAACAAGAAAAAGAAGGGTATCATAGGACGCAAGATGATTAACAGCTTCATCACCGCACTTCAAAAGCTCAGTTAAAGTGATGTAGACTTTGAAAGTGATGAAGATGATGATGATCTGGCCAACATATGCTTCATGGCGGGCAAAACAAGATCAAGATCAAGTCAGGAGGATGCAGAACACAAGAGTGACAACGATGAGGTATGTTCTACCTGTAATGAAATGTGTGATGCAATTTCTTGTGCAACTATTATTGTTAAGAAAAAGGACAAAAAGCTTAGGGATAATGCTACTAAAATTGAATCACCTGAAAACCGTTTGAAATCAACCATTTGAAAACCTTGATTCCTAGTAATGATCCTTGTCCCTCGTGTGATTTAATCTATGAACAATTGTCCACATTAAGAACTGTGCATTCCTCTACTCCAGATAGACTTGAACTTGAAATTGAAAAGAACAAAAAGCTTGTTGCACTTGACATTGGAAACTTAAAAGATGCTTCTTGTTCTACAATTGATTTGCATTGTTCTAGTTGTGATGATCTTGAAAAGAAACTAAAAGATGCTATGAATGAAATTTCAATATTGAATAATGCTTTACATTCTCATGAAGTTAAATATTGTTCCAATTGCAAATTAAAAGGAAAAAATTCATGTGAAAATTGCCTTGATCTGTCCAATAAACTTGATAACATGCATAGGACATTAGATCGGTTTTGTAATGGGAATAAGAACCTAAACTTGCTGCTGAATTCTTCCAAGTCTTGCAATGATAAAACTGGTTTAGGTTTTGATTCTCATGCTCATGCTAAGTCACATCCACCTAAAATTGTAAAGTTATTAGGAAGTGGTTTGATTCAAACAGTTCCTAAACAAAAAGAAGTGGTTTTCAAATCTGCAGGAGTGTTGTCTCATTTGGTTTCAAATAAAAATGTTGCTTGCTCATCTATACATGAACACAAAGTTAAATTTCATTGTACCTACTGTGGTAGAGATGGTCATGTCATAGATTTTTTTATAGACTAGCTAAACAACAGAAAATGGAAAGAATGATTGCTAGATCTCATAACTTTCATGCAAAATTTGCTTTACATATTAAACCGAATGTCAGGAACATGCAACCTGCTGTTATGAGTCAAAAACATTCAAAGTTTATCTCCGGACCTTCTGTTTTCGTCTCCGGAGCTACTGATTTTTGTGCTACACAAGTAACACCTTATAGGTCAGTAGTTAAGAATAGAAAACCTCCAAATTTGACTCATAAACCTGCTGTTTTATCTCAGCTTTCACGTGTTTTTCCTGTTACACGTCGTGTGACTCAGTACTGGATACCTAAATTCCTTTTGACTAACCCCAGTATTGAGTCATAGACGTATTGTGCTTCTATGTAGGTTACATGCTTGAGGAAGGAGAACATTTGGATTGTGGATTTAGTTTGCTCACGCCACATGACCGGTAACAAAGAATGGTTCTCCTCCCTCTCTTTTGTGTCACGTGTAGAGAATGTTACTTTTGCCGATAAGTCTTCAACTCCTATAATTGCTAAGGGTTCGGTTAGAGTAAATGATCACTACACTTTGAAGGATGTGGCACTTGTCAAAAATTTGAAATACAACATGCTTTCTGTTTCACAATTGCTATGAAAATCTGAAAATTATTTTTAATAAAAATTGCTGCAAAGTTGTAGATTCAAATAGTGAGCTTTTGTTTAACATGTCTCATTTTGGAAGAGTTTTTAAAGCTGATTTTGATATGTCTCGCTCTAAGCATAAGTGTCTAGTTGCTAATGATTCAAATGACTTATATTTTTGGCATCGTAGCTTGGTCACGTAGGCTTTCATCACCTAACGCGTGTTAGTACTCTTGATCACATACGTGGGTTGCCTAATCTTAAAGGGACAAAGAAATTGTGTGCTCTTCTTGTAGGCATGCTAAGATAGTTGCAGGTTCACATACTCCTCTCACAATGATCATGACAACTGAATCGGGTCAACTTTTGCACCTTGACACCGTAGGACCTTCACGTGTTCAATCCTTCGGGGGTAAATGGTATGTTCTTGTGATTGTTGATGATTATTCTAGATACTCTTGGGTTTACTTTATGGCATCTAAGAATGAATCTTTTAGTCACTTAAACTTTATTTCTTAGATTATCAATTGATCACCCAGGATCTTTAAAAGCAATTAGAAGTGATCATGGAACTGAATTAAAAATTCAATCTTTTGATCACTTTTGTGCTTAAAATGGAATAGATCATCAATTTTCTTCACCATATGTACCTCAACAAAACGGTGTTGTAGAAAGAAAGAACAGAACCTTAGTTGAGATGGCCAGGACTATGCTTGATGAATATCAAACTCCTAGGAAATTCTGGGCTGATGCAATTGCAACCGCTTGTTATGTCTCAAATCGTGTTTTCTTGCGCGCTAAGCTAGGCAAAACCCCATATGAGCTCCGGTTTGGACAAAGGCCTAGTGTTAC
Organism: Tuctoria greenei; assembly: GCA_036927565.1. Taxonomy (NCBI): domain Eukaryota; kingdom Viridiplantae; phylum Streptophyta; class Magnoliopsida; order Poales; family Poaceae; genus Tuctoria; species Tuctoria greenei. Next base: position 100,249,943 of record JAYESD010000010.1, read on the forward strand.
GCACTTTTGGGTCTTTGGTTGCAAATGCTTTGTTAACAAACATGGTAATCTTGATAAATTTGAACCTAGATCCATTGATAGCATGTTTCATGGTTATCCATCTCATACTAGAGGCTACCGTGTGCTTTTACTTGACACTAACAAAATTGTGGAGACTTGTGAAGTGTCTTTTGATGAATATAGCCCAGGTACTAGCTCAAACATTGCAGGTCCAGATCCATATCCGCAGGGGGAGAGCATTTTCGTTGAAGATGAGGAAGAGGTGGAGCTGCTGCCCGAAAATTCAGCAGCTAATGACATTGTTCGAGCTCCTGATTTTAATTCACAGCCAGCACTGATGACCACCATTGCTGGTCCAGATCCTCCTCAAGTCACAACCTCATCGATTTGTGATGAACATGAATAAGAAGAAGCTTGTGAAGTGTCCACTCCCCTCTGGGTTCTCAAAATTCAGCCTTCACAACAGATTGTTAGAAGCTTGCACGAACGAGTTACACGGTCCAGGTTTTGTGATCCAAACTCTCATGCTCATTCTGTTTTTGTTGCTTCTTTTGAGCTCAACGATATATCACACGCACTCACTAATGAATCTTGGATTATTGCCATGCAAGAAGAGTTAGAAAATTTTGAAAGAAATAATGTTTGGAAACTGGTACCTCCACCTCAAGGTCACACTTTGATTGGAACTAAATGGGTGTTTAAAAATAAACAAAGTGGGGATGGTGTTGTGATTAGGAATAAGGCTAGGTTGGTTGCTCAAGGTTTCACTCAAGTTGAAGGTCTAGATTTTGATGAAACTTTTGCTCCTTTTGCTAGATTAGAAGCCATAAGAATTTTGTTAGCTTTTGCTACATCTAAAAGTTTTAAGCTATATCAAATGGATGTTAAAAGTGCTTTTCTTAATGGCTACATAGATGAGGAGGTTTATGTCAAACAACCACCAGGTTTTGAAAATTCAGATTTTCCTAATCATGTTTACAAACTGTCCAAAGCCTTGTACGGTCTCAAACAAGCCCCTAGAGCATGGTATGATAGGTTAAAAACATTCTTACTTGAAAAGGGGTTTACCATGGGCAAGGTTTATAAAACTCTTTTTGTGCTTAAGCATGGCACTGACGCATTATTCGTTCAAGTGTATGTGGATAATATTATCTTTGGTTGTGCTTCTCATGATCTTGTGTCCAAGTTTTCAGCTATGATGAGTTTATAATTTGAGATGAGTATGATGGGAGAACTCACGTACTTTTTGGGGCTTCAAATCAAGCAAACCAAGGAGCGTACCTTTGTGCACCAAACGAAGTATACAAAACACCTCCTAAGGCGCTTCAACATGGACAAAAGCTAGCCTCTTCGGACACCAATGGGAACAAAAAAAATACTTGAACTTGATGAAGATGGTGAACCCGTGGATCAAAAAGAATATAGAAGCATGATTGGATCACTTTTGTACCTCACGGCATCAAGACCGGACATACAATTCAGCGTATGTCTTTGTGCATGGTTTCAAGCCTCCCCACGTGCTTCACATCGTCAAGCCGTCAAAAGGATTCTCAGGTACTTACATGGAACTCAAGAATTTGGCATTTCTCCTCCTTCTTCCTCAACCGTTACTTTGAAAGCTTTTTCGGACGCTAATTTTGGGGGTTGTAGGATTGATAGGAAAAGTACTTCTGGTGCTTGTCATTTTCTTGGTAATTCTCTTGTTGCTTGGTCCTCTAGAAAACAAAGCTCAGTTGCACAATCCACGGCTGAATCTGAATATGTAGCTGCTACTAGTGCTTGCTCATAAATTCTTTGGATTGTTCAAACACTTAAGGACTATGGGGTTGATCTAGATAGTGTTCCACTGTTTTGTGACAACACTCGTGCTATTTGCATTGCTAAAAACCCTGTACAACATTCTAGAACTAAGCACATTGATATTAGGTATCACTTTCTTCGTGATAATGTTGAAAAAGGAAACATTGTGCTTCACCATGTAAATACCGAACAACAATTGGCTGACATTTTTACAAAACCTTTGGATTTCACTTGTTTTTGTTACATTTGTACTGAAATAGGAGTTATGCATCCTCATGGCTTAAATTGAGGGGGAGTTTCCAAACTTGGGAAGTCTATGTGTGAATCTGAAATTAAAATAATATAAGCATAGTATTTCATACATATATGACTTTGTGATTCCTTTTACATGCTGAAAGTTCTTACTACATTACTCGTGTTATACATTTTGTAGTTTTTGCCATGTCTAGTAATTGGAATAATTACTTACACTAAATCTGGTCATGGTCGAACTTTCTTGCTCTTTTGAACTTGTTGCATGGTCACAAGTGCTTTTAATCATAAAGAAATAAACAAGCAATCAACTCACATGTTGAGTTTTTATGAACAAATATAAATTGAGAAAAGATCAAGAGAATATGCATGCATGGCACTTCTTCTTTTGAGATGGCTTATCATTGCACTTAGATATGAGCTTGGAAGAAGTTGTGTATGACTAAAACCATGTCCTTAAGCTTCTGATTGTCAAATGACATAGGCTTGGCTTGGTTGGTTAGAATAAGGCAGATGCACATATAATCTCTTGCAAATATCATATGATCTAAATTTGTGCATTGAAAAATAATAAAATGCAGCAACAAGTGTCATGATTTTAGGTATTGAAATAGTTAAGTTTGTAAGATCATTACTTGCTTAAATTGAAAATTACATTTGATCTCTAGCATGTCTTACACTACTTTATGTATCTCATTGTGGTGATAGTGTAAGTTACTTGATAGTATGACTTGGATGAGCTTTGTTTAATATGTATATGTTATAATATGCTTATAACAATTAAAATTTCTTTTTTGAACCTTGATGAATACATTGTCAAAGGGGGAGAGATAATATGGTAAATTTTGCAAGGGGGAGAAATATGTATAGGGGGAGAGAGAAATTTATTTCTATCTCATTTGATTTTCAAAATGGGGGAAAATTGTTCTCAAAAGTTTTCATGCCAATGTTCGGATTTTAAATGGTGTTGCCAATGCATTCATCAAGGGGAATATCGTGAGACCTATGTGTGCCGAATACATTGGCTTTGACAATAAAAGTTTTGAATGATGCTATAACATCTTTTTGCAAGGTCCGACTTTCTTTGTCTAGATCCGACATGTTTTTGGGTAGCTTCGGTGAGCTTTGTATTTAGCTTCGGCCTGACTTTGATAGCTCCGGCATGTCTTTGTTAAGCTCCGATATGTTTTGCTAGGTCCGACTTATGTTGGTTAGATCTGACATGTTTTTCTAGCTCCGACTTTTGGAATGACTAGTTCCGACTAGTTTTGGTTAGCTCCGGTGCTAGGTCCGACTAGCTTTGGTAAGCTCCGGTGCTAGGTTGTACTAGCTTTGGTAAGCTCCAGCTCAAGCTCCAGTTAGTTCTGGCAAGGTTCAGAGCTTGATCATAATGTTCCAAATTTTCATGTGAAATATTTCGAACTTGCTTTACACTTACGGAGATGAGGTTCCAACAACTAAATTCAGGAGGAATTGTGGTTGAGCGGGTGAGGAGGTCGCACAGGATGATTGAATCAAGGGCAGTGTATATGAAGGTTACTGGACGTCGAAGTAAGGTGTTTGCACATATGCATGCGGTGCATGACGTGGCAACATGGTTCCGAAGATGGTTTATGGATGGGAAGATCTGCTTGGAAGGATCGGATCGTATCGGTTGGTGACTTTGGCTGTGGCGGAGTCGGTTATGACTCGGTATGGAAAGTATCGAGTTGGTTATGATAGGATTTTGTGTGGGTCACGAATTTGAGTTGTTTTAGGAATATGGGATATGTTCCCAATGTGTTTGGAAGTCTTAATATTGCTTCTATCTGCGAATAGATGAGTCCTAAGCAGTTATGGAAAGTTTCGATTCGTGAACGGAGTAGGATTAGGGTCTTGATTTGAGTTGAGTTGGCTTTCGAGCTGGTTATATAAGAAAGGGAGGCCAAAGCTCGTGGTAGACGACTTTGGGGCTGTTCCTCTTGTGTTCTATTGAATAAAATTCATAGTTTGAAGGAACTTTTGTGCCTTGTTCGTCCGATTTGTTCCAGACAAGTTTTACTCGTCGAGTTTCTGGAGAGCAGTACCTTTCGTCGGTGGTTTTATCATAACTCGAGTTTTACAGATCTAATTGACGTGATTCTTTTTGTGTTGTCTTCACAACTTGATTATCAATCATATTTCAAAATTTCACGGTCATTGGATTAGTGGTTTCTGATCTACACGAGTTTCTTTGCAGCGTTCCAGAACTGTTTTTCTCAGGTAGGGCAGATTGACCTTTGTTTGATCTTTTGATCATAACTTGAGTTTCCCTCGACAGATTTTAGTGATTCTTTTTGTGCTTTCTTCGTAACATTATTCTCTCTGATATATATCACTTTTGTCACGGTGAAACACGTTTAGATTAGTTTCACACATGATTTCTTTAACAGATCACTTTCTACCGAAGGGGTTGGGTTTTAATTGTTTCTGCTGTGTAAGACTTTTAAATCTACCATTAACCCCCCACCCCCCTCTAGTACCTATTCACGTGCTCTTCGATCCTACAGTCCGGAGCTAGCGCCTCTCGAAGATGCCTGCGCCAGAGAAGGTGCAACCGCAAAAGACCTCCCTCGCTGTGGAGAAGGAGCCATTGTAGAGGGAGGAGGCCTAACGGACCTCCCATCAGCATGCTTTAGCTTCCTCTTCAGGTTGTAGGGTTTGGCTGGCTCTTTGCCCTTGCCCTTTCCAATGTCTTCAACCCTATGGCTTGGGGCAGAGGCAGGCCCTCCTTCAGAAGCTCTGGGTATTACAACCCTGGAGGTCTGGCATTGTTCTACCTCACCAAGGTCGTTTAGTGCCGCCATCTTCCTCCGGAGCTCCTTGCTGATCTCCGGAATCATGTTCAAGGGAACGAAAGCAGCGGGCGGAGCCAAGTCATCACCGTCGACTAGCCCATGCTGAAATTTCTTGAGATGAAGCTTGAGAGCTTCGTCATCCAAGTTGTATTTCAGACTGGTTTCAATCCGGTCGTCATCCATCACGCCGTTGAGAGCCCAGGCGAGCTTATCCCTCTTCCTCAGTAGATCCCACCTGTTGACCAAGAAATTTCTGAAGACAATCTGAGGGCTCACTTCACCCTCCACGCATTCTCGGATCCTGGTCAGGACAGGGTTAAATGCATCCGACGGCTCTGGAACTACACTCCAGGCGTCGGTATCAACGTTGGGGAGTCCTTGGGGCAGCTCCAACCTTTCATGCTTCTCCACTGCTATGATGACCCAATCCTTCTTCCACTCATCCCATTTGCCATAAGGGAATGAATCCAACTACTTGAAGGGGTAGTTCTTGCGCTTCACGAAATAGTAGAAGCCAAGAAGCTCAGTCCCCTTGCCGGTGGTGTGGACCATGAAGAAGGTACGGAATAGCTTGATGCAGGGGAGAACACCCAACCACATCTCGCAGAAGGGGACAAAGGTCGCCACTAGCAGAAGAGAATGGGGGCCAAGATGATACAGCTGGAGACTATAAAAGTCCAGCAGCATTAAGGGAAAGCTTGAAAAAGGTTGGATCAATCCCACCATGGCGTACGCAGAGAAGTACACCATGTCGCCATTACGCTCCTTCTCAAATTGGAACTCACTGGCGCGGATCGAGTGGTTGAAGGAGTCACTAGACCACCCCACATAGGTCCAAACCTTCATCAAATCATCCTTGCTCTTGAGGTGGCTCTTGGGAAGACCCAACTCCATCGCGGCAAAGTGGAGCGAAGGAAGGGAATGCTAGGCGGACTTTGAGAGGCTTTGAGTGCAAGTTTGATCGAAAGCGTAAAGAGTCCTAAAACTGTGCATACTTTCATTCTTCAGTAAGCCTCCATGACGCTTGGATGGAAACTGCAACGAGAGTGGGGTCACATTTCAAAAATCTACCCCGTCCATGACAAATGGGCCCGGGGCCACCCCGACAAAGAGATCGAGGTTATTACCCCATGCAAACCATTTTCATGATGGACGGCGGGAAACCCAAAGGTGGCACCCTGACAAGACACTTGGAACCGATACGGTTTTCGTATTAGGAACTAGCGATCTTCAATTGCGTGAGATTTGCACTCAAAGATCTAATCTGCCGCATTCATAACAAGCCACGCGTCGATGGATTAATCTCGAACCATCGCCCCCACAACACATCAGAAGACCTTTGAAGTCACATTGCAGGAATCGAGGATGGCCTCACCTCTGGTAGAATGACTTAGCCCAAAAGGTTCCTCCCAGAGGTGGGCCTGGGGGCCACTGTCGGTACCCTGCGTACTGGGTACCCCACTATACCGCAAGAAGTACAAGAGAGTTCTACCTGTCAAAGTTGAAGGTCTCCTCAGGCCCCACATGTCACACTTCATCGTACCCGCACCTCTCATATGGGTAGCTCCGGGGTTGACACGTGTAATGTAAGTCCGGAACAAAACTCCCAACATAGGGAAGTTCTGCAGTTAACATTTGTACAATAACCCCGGACCTAACTCCGAACAGAGGGGAGCTACGGTGCCACCATGTGTATAACGACCTCGGACCTAACCCCTAGCAGAGGGAAGCTCTGGTGCCGACACGTGTATAGTGGTTCCGGAGCTACCTCCCCACAAGGGGAAGCTCCAAAGCTGCCATGTGTGGTTTCTGCGTGCCCCAACCGAAACAAGAACCTCCGCGGGCTACATCGTAGTAGTACTGGGGAACTGTCGTTGTTACACTTCGACATTATCCCTCATAGTGAATGGGTAAGCCCAGTTCATGTAGTGCCCAAGAAGGGAGGAATGATGGTCGTTCAAAATGAGAAGAATTAATGAATTCCTCAATGAACTATCACGGGTTGGAGGATGTGCATAGATTACCGAAAATTTAACAAGGCTACAAGGAGGGGTCATTTTCCACTGCCCTTCATCGATGAGTTGTTAAAGCGGTTGGCAAAACACTCCTACTTTTGTTTCCTTGATGGGTATTCGGGTTATCATCAAATTCCAATCCACCCTGATGATCAAAGTAAGAGCACATTCACATGTCCCTATAGAATGTATGCCTACCGGCGTATGTCCTTTGGATTGTGCAATGCTCCTGCCTCTTTTCAAAGATGCAGGATGTCTATCTTTTCTGACATGATTGAGGAAATCATGGAAGTTTTCATGGATGATTTCTCTTTCCGCGGGAAAACTTTTGATCATTGTTTGGAAAATTTAGACAAGATCTTACAAAGATGCCAAGCGAGGGACCTCGTACTTAATTGGGAAAAGTGCCATTCATGGTCCATGAAGGAATCGTTCTTGGACACTTAGTGTCCGAGAGAGGGATAGAGGTGGAAAAAGCAAAGATTGAAGTCATTGAAAAACTTCCACCCCCTATTAATGTTAAGAGAATCCGCAGTTTTGTAGGTCATGTGGGGTTCTATCGGTGATTCATCAAAGACTTCTCAAAAGTCACTAGACCCCTCAATAACCTACTAGCTAAGGATGCTCCCTTGATTTCAATGATGAATGCCTTAAATCATTTGAAACACTCAAAAGGCACTCATCTCAGCTCCAATCATTCAACCTTCCGATTGGGCGCTGCCATTCGATATCATGTGTAATGCTAGTGATTTTTCTGTTGGTGCGGTCCTAGGCCAAACCAAAGATAAACAGCATCATGCAATAGCCTACGTTAGCAAAACTCTAACAGAAGCTCTACTCAATTATGCCACAACTGAAAAAGAGCTTTTGGCGATAGTTTTTGCTATCGATAAGTTTAGGTCCTATTTGGTTGGAGCCAAGGTCATAGTCTACAAAGACCATGTTTCCTTGAAGTACCTACTCACAAAAAAGGATGCTAAACCAAGGCTAATCCGTTGGATTCTTATACTCCAAGAGTTTGACTTAGAAATGAAGGATAAGAAGGGAGCAGATAATTCCGTGGCAGATCATCTCTCACGTATGGAAGTCACCCAAACCATGGACATTCCTATCAATGACTTCCTACGAGATGATATGCTTTTCAAGGTGGCTGACTCTCACCCTTGGTATGCAGATATCATGAACTTCATGGTCACGAGATACGTACCACAAGTGGAAAACAAAGGAAACTCATCTATGAGAGTCGTAGACACCTTTTTGATGACCCATACCCCTATCGAGTTTGTGCCGATGGCCTTCTTAGAAGGTGTGTCCCATGAATTGAAGGCACCAAGATTATTGAGAAATGCCGTGCTAGCCCCTATGGTGGCCATTACGGTGTTTACCATACCCAGACAAAGATCTCGCAAAGTGGATTCTATTGGCCTTCTATGTATGAACATACAAATGAATTCATTCGCGGATGTTGGAAATGCTATAAGCATGGAGGAATCTCAGCTCGCAATGTGATGCCCCTAACATATAATCTACAAGTGGAATTATTTTATGTGTGGAGTATTGATTTCATGCGACCTTTCCCTGGGTCCTATGATTGCGAGTATATCCTGGCGACTGTACATTATGTGTCAAAATGGGTAGAAGCTTTGCCATGCAAGAATGCTGATTCCAAGCAAGCTATGGAAATGTTCCATGAGATCATTTTCCCATGCTTTAACACTCTCTGTATGGTCAAAGTGATGGAGGGTCTCATTTCATAGATAAGGCCTTCCGGAACTTTTTGAGGGAGCTTGGCGTCCAGCATAACATTGCTACCCCAAACCACCCACAAACAAGTGGTCAAGCAGAAACATCTAATAAGCAAATTAAGAATATTCTGCAAAAGACTGTCTTGGAAATGGGAATAGGATGGAGACATAAGCAACCCGACGCATTGTGGGCATACCATACTGCTTACAAAACTCTCGTCGACATGTCCCCGTTCCAACTTGTCTATGGGAAGACTTGTCATATTCTTGTAGAGTTTGAACATAGAGCCTATTGGGCCATCAAGCAATGGAACATGGACCTTCACGAAGCAGGAAATCACCGATTGAAGCAACTCTGCGAGTTGGAAGAGTGGAGAGATAAGGCGTACCATAGTGCAAAAATCACAAGGAAAGAACTAAAAGATGGCACGATAAGAGGATTACGCCTAAAGATTTCAAACACGGAGACAAAGTCCTACTCTTCAACTCTAGGGTTAAACTCTTTTGACATGTGAAGCCCATGAGTAAATGGGAAGGACCCTACATTGTAGTAGAAACCACATCCCATGGAGCAATCACACTCCAAGGTGATGATGATCAGCTATTAAAAGTGAATGGGCACCGACTCAAATTATTTTTTGAATCCCAAGAGGAGGAGGCGGAAAATGAAATTGACGTGATAAATCATATTGATTTTCACACCGTTTGTTTAAATTCTGTCTGAATTCTCCGCATCGAATTAATGGGCCCATCCAATTATTCAGCTATGGGGCCCATTAAGCCAGCCCATGAAAACTCAGCCCGAACGTAGCCAAGAAGGGTTCAGACGAACCTTAGGTTCGGCCGACCTCCCCCTTGCGCTATAACCTTTTTGTTTTCTCGTGCGGACTCTCCTAACGTATCCCAACAAGACTTTTGGCGCTATCGTGCTTTCCCTGCTTATATATTGACGGGAACAACGAGGAGAAACGTTCAGCATCCAGAAAAATCCATCTCCTGTTCCAAGTCATGGCTGACAAGAAAATTGTGTATCATCCCCACTCTAGCTCAAACTTCAACCTGAGCGGAGACATCACGCAAGCCAATGACAAGTACTCCCTCGCTTTGGAGTCTGTCATGGCATTGGATGCCATGCGCCGCACCATGATCCCGCCACTGACAATGACTCTGTGTGGGCATAGCACCACAACTCGTGGTGCTTCACGGTCGCCTCCCCGCGGAGAATGCCCATGAAGTTGACGACACCGGCATGTTGTCAGACTCCGACTGGCCTTTAGTCAGTCAAGACCCGTCTTTTTCCAGAAATAGACGAGTCTCTCCCAATGTTGCAGCCTGGCGAGGAGTTCATGTACACTCTAAAGACCAAGGACAGTGACGCGGTGAGCCACCACTACAAGTCACCTACACGTACCTCGCCTGAGCTTGTAGGAGACCGCCTCATTATCCATGGGGTGTGCCAGCCTGATGGAGACTACGCAAAAGGCTTTTTTCAAGCAAATGGATAATTTTGCGATGGAGGATTCGACGGGCTCGTCGCCCTCCAAGATTAGGCATCACCTCTTGCCGCTTTCTATCAGAGGGCCACCTCGCCAATTTGAGGACAATGATGGGAAATCTCCTCGTGCCCCTAATGTGGCACGGCTTTCTAAGGAGTTAGCTTCTCTCCGTTTGGAGAACAAGAAGCTATCAAACTTAGAGGCTGAAGGGCGCATCGAGAGGGCGGAACTGAAGTATGAACTCATAACCCTCAAGAGGAGATTGATGGTGTTCGCCGTGGCATGAGCGCCAAGCTGCGATGCATATGCAATGCTGTCGACAAGCCCGACATCTACAAAGCTCCTTACTGTAGATGTCCCGACCGCATAGGATGCTTACTAGCTTAGTTTAGTGTTATTCTAAATTTTTATTTCATTAGATTTAGATTGAATAATGTAAGCATCCCCATATTTTGAGTTCAATAAAGTGAACTTACTAGTTCATCTAACCCGGTAAAGTTCTTCCTTTAGTTTATTTGTGCTGAATAAAGAATTTAGGGAACAAGTGTGGGGGTGGTTCCCCAAATTTGTGAAATCCCGACGTGCAAAAATATCGTTGCATCACAAAACACGTCGCAATCGAGTACACCACTCAAGACATCGAAACAGGGCAACAGAGAGGCTAGAAGGGGGTCGACTGAACCCCTTGGTTTGCCGACCTGGTGTGGGCCCCACATGGCTCCGTTTCGCTTCACATATTCGATTTGGATCTCCTACCCCTCAATATGCATGCTACGTTACTGTTTGAGTTGATCTGATATTTAATACTAAATATTTGAAGGAAATTCAACTGAACAATTAAGATTTAAAACTTGGTAGTCAAAATTTGCTTGATCTAATAATTTGAATATATTATATTTTGATTTCTTGCCATGTTTATGATTCCCACAAGCATAATAAGAAAACATGTCATCTAAGTATTTGACTAGTGTGATATGGTAAATCAATTATTCGAGGAGATATCCCTTTGCGTGAAATTGATTTCGATGTTTACACAACTTGGAGTCTTGAACTTTACCTGATTCTCTCATTGGACATTTAATTACCTACCACGGCCATATGATACAAGATCTTGAAAACCACATCATATGCCACATTGCCTTTCATTGAACTTTGTCAAACTTGTGACCCAATTGAGTGACATGCATGAACTTTTGACTTAGAAATTTTTATGCACCGTATTCTTGCAAAATTTCATATATTGAGAATTTGAATCCACCATTCATCCATCCAATAAAGAAACTCCATACATTTTGGTCATCAAAATCTCTGTAGAAAAATAAAAAGGAGTAGAAGACATAGCTACGGAATTCAAAGAAAAAAGGGTAGCCATGTTTCATCCTTAAAGAGAGAAAATCATGGAGTCCATATGTTTCCATTCCATTCATGTGCACAAGGATTTCCTTTGTCAATTTGTTTGTTGCATAAGTCGGGACCTTTCCCTAGGTTTTATGACTGCGAGTATATCCTGGAGGCTGTAGATTATGTATCATAATGGGTAGAAGCTTTGCCATGCAAGAATGCTGATTCCAAGCAAGCTATAGAAATGTTCCATGAGATCACTTTCCCATGCTTTAGCACTCTCCGCATGGTCATAAGTGATGGAGGGTCTCATTTCATAGATAAGACCTTTCGGAACTTTTTGAGGGAGCTTGGCGTCCAGCATAACATTGCTACCCCATACCACCCACAAATAAGTGGTCAATCAGAAACATCTAATAAGCAAATTAAGAATATTCTGCAAAAGACTGTCTTGGAAATGAGAACGGGATGGAAGCATAAGCAACCCGACGCATTGTGAGCATACCATACTGCTTACAAAACTCGCGTCGACATGTCCCCGTTCCAACTTGTCTATGGGAAGACTTTTCATATTCCTGTAGAGTTGGAACATAGAGCCTATTGGGCCATCAAGCAATAGAACATGGACCTTCACGAAGCAGGAAATCAACGATTGAAGCAACTCTCCGAGTTGGAAGAGTGGAGAGATAAGGCGTACCATAGTGCCAAAATCACAAGGAAAGAACTAAAAGATGGCACGATAAGAGGATTACGCCTAAAGATTTCAAACACAGAGACAAAGTCCTACTCTTCAACTCTAGGGTTAAATTCTTTCGATATGGGAAGCCCAGAAGTAAATGGGAAGGACCCTTCATTGTAGTAGAAACCACATCCCATGGAGCAATCACACTCTAAGGTGATGATGATCAGCTATTTAAAGTTAATGGGCACCAACTCAAATTATTTCTTGAATCCCAATAGGAGGAGGCGGAAAATGAAATTGACTTGATAAATCATATTGATTTTCACACCGTTTCTTTAAATTCTGTCTAAATTCTCCGCAGCAAATTAATGGGCCCATCCAATTATTCAGCTATGGGGCCCATTAAGCCAACCCATGAAAACTTAGCCCGAACGTAGCCAAGAAGGGTTCGGACGAACCTTAGGTTCGGCCGACCTCCCCCTTGCGCTATAACCTTTTTGTTTTATCGTGCGGACTCTCTTGACGTATCCCAACAAGACTTTTGGTGCTATCGTGCTTTCCCCGCTTATATATTGACGGGAACAGCGAGGAGAAATGTTCATCATCTAGAAAAATCCATCTTCTGTTCCAAGTCATGGCCGACAAGAAAATTTTGCCTCATCCCCACTCTAGCTCAACCTTCAACCTGAGCGGAGACATCACGCCGGCCAATGACAAGTACCCCCTCACTTTGGAGTCCGTCATGGCATTGGATGCCATGCTCCTCGCCATGATCCTGCCAGTGACGAAGACTCCGCATGGGCGTAGCACCACACCTCGTGGTGCTGCACGATCGCTCTCCCCTCGGAGAATGCCCATGAAGTCGACGACACCGACATGTTGTCAGACTCCAACTGGCCTTAAGTCAGTCAAGGCCCGTCTTTTTCTAGAAATAGACGAGTCTCTCCCAACGCTGCAGCCTGGCAAGGAGTTCATGTACACTCTGAAGACCAAGGATGGTGACATAGTGAGCCACCACTACAAGTCACCTACACGTACCTCGCCTGAGTGTGTGGGAGACTGCCTCATTATCCACGGTGTGCGCCAGCTTGATGCAGGCTATGCAAAAGGCTTTTTCAAGCAAATGGATAATTTGGCAATGGAGGAATCAACGGGCTCATCACCCTCCAAGATTAGGCATCACCTCTAGCCGCTTGCTATCAGAGGGGCACCTGGCCAATTTGAGGGCAACAATGCGAAATCTCCTCGTGCCCCTAAAGTGGCACGGCTTTCTAAGGAGTTAGCTTCTCTCCATTTGGAGAACAAGAAGCTATCAAACATAGAGGCTGAAGGGCGCATCGAGATGGAGGAACTGAAGGATGAACTCATAACCCTCAAGAGGAGATTGATTGTGTTCGCCATGGCATGAGCGCCAAGCTGCGGCGCATATGCAATGATGTCGACAAGCCCGACATCTACAAAGCTCCTTAGTGTAGATGTCCTGACCGCATAAGATGCTTACTAGCTTAGTTTAGTTGTATTCCACATTTTTATTTCATTAAATTTAGATTGAATAATGTAAGCATCCCCATATTTTGAGTTCGATAAAGTGAACTTACTAGTTCATCTAACCCGGTAAAGTTCTTCCTTTAGTTTATTTGTGTTGAATAAAGAATTCAGGGAACAAGTGTGGGGGTGGTTCCCCAAATTCGCAAAATCGCGACGTGCAAAAATATCGTTGCATCACAAAACACGTCGCAATCGATTACATGACTCAAGACATCGAAACAGAGCAACAGAGAGGCTAGAAGGGGGTCGACCGAACCCCCTGGTCGGCCGACCTGGTGTGGGCCCCACACGGCTCTGTTTCGCTTCACATATTCGGTTTGGATCTCCTACCCCTAAATATGCATGCTACGTTACTGTTTGAGTTGATCTGATATTTTATACTGAATATTTGAAGGAAACTCAACTGAACAATTAACATTTAAAACTTGGTAGTCAAAATTTGCTTCAGCTAAAAATTTGAATATTTTATATTTTGATTTCTTGCCTTGTTTATGATTCCCACAAGCATAATAATAAAGCATGTCATCTAAGTATTTGACTAGTGTGATATGGTAAATCAATTATTCGAGGAGATATATCTTTGCGTGAAATTGATTTTGATGTTTACACAATTTGGAGTCTTGAACTTTGCCTGATTCTCTCACTGGACATTTAATTACCCAGCACAGCCATATGATACAAGATCTTGAAAACCACATGCATATGCCACATCGCCTTTCATTGAACTTTGTCAAACTCGTGACCCAATCGAGTGACATGCATGAACTTTTGACTTAGAAATTTTTGTGCACCCTATTCTTGCAAATTTTCTTATATTGAGAATTTGCATCCACCATTCATCCATCCAATAAAGAAACTCCATACATTTTGGTCATCAAAATCTCTGTAGAAAAATAAAAAGGAGTAGAAGACATAGCTACGGAATTCAAATAAGAAAGGGTAGCCATGTTTCATCCTTAAAGAGAGAAAATCATGGAGTTCATATGTATCCATTCCATTAGTGTGCCCAAGGATTTCCTTTGTCAATTATTTTGTTGCATAAGTCTCTCATACAATCAAGTTTTTGGCTTAGTAATACATGAATTGTAATGTGTGCCATATTTATCACTACCAAGCTCCAGATATAGCCATATTAAGTAGAGGGATAAATTGGCACAATATGCCAAGGTTAGGATAAAAACACTTTGAGATACATGAGAGATTCCAAATGAGAGATAAGGGCAATTGTTCCTTCGACTTTCTGAATGTAGCAAATCGTCAGATCATTTTGGAAGGGGAATATCCAAGAGAACTACATACCAACCGTTCTACTCATATACACCCAAGATTGATGTGGTAGCCACACTCCACAAAGGGAATTCATAAATTGAGGTATGAGTTGAAATATCTAGTATTCCCTTTTTCTAACTTATAAGCAAATTTATGACAACACCTTAGTTCTTTTTTCTCGCCTTCACTCGATGACGAGCAGAGGACTAAGTATGGGGGAGTTTGTTGATGGTCCTTAAGTTCCATTGTGAGACCTATGAGTGCTAAATACGTTGGCTTGTACATAATACATTGGCTTTGATGATATAAGTTCTAAAATACTGCCAAAACACCTTTTTAGCAAGGTCCGACTCTAGATTCGAGCTTCTGCAAGGTGAGACAATAGGTTTGACTTGCTTCGTCATGGTCCAACATGTTTTTGGGTAGCTCCGTTGAGCTTTGTCTTTAGCTCCGGCATGTCTTTGATAGCTCTGGTATGTCTTTGTTAAGCTTTGATATGTTTTCCTAGGTCTGACCTATGTTGGTCAGCTCCGACATGGTTTTCTAGCTCCGGCTTTTGGGTTGACTAGTTCCGACCAGCTTCAATAAGCTCCGGCGCTGGGTTGTACTAGCTCTGGTAAGCTCCGGCGCTAGGTTGTACTAGCTTTGGTAAGCTCCGGCTCAAGCTCCAGTTAGCTTTGGCAAGATTCAGAGCTCGATCATAATGTTCCTGCTTTTACTGTGAAATGTTTCGAACTTGCTTTACATTATTGGAAAGATTGCTTAGTATTCATTTGCTAAGTTTATGGTGTGTTTTTTTATATGGCTGATATCGTTTTACTATGGTTTTGCAACATGCTTATGTGAGGTGCTCACATAAGGTGTTGTGTTCGGAACTAATTTGAGTCAAGTCGCGGACTTGGACTCATACGTATTGGTTGTTTATTCATGTGCAGGTGTTGCTTGAGTTCAAGACATGGCTCGTGACGGGATCTATTAAACTAGTCTTAGGGAGAAGATGACGTTCAACAACAATGTTTGGGAGGAATTGTGGTTGAGCTGATCGGGAGGTCGCGCAGCATGTATGAATCAAGAACAATGCATATGAAGGTATCATGGACATCGTTGGAAGATGTTTGCACATATGCAAGGAGTGCATAGACATGGCTACATGGTTCTGAGGCGTGATGTGGACGTAAAAAAGTGGTCGGAAAGGTCCAACCGACTAGGTTATGGACTCAGGTTGCGGCTGAGTCGTGTTTGACTCAAATATGGAATGTTTTGAGTTGATTATGATAGGATTTCGTGTGGGTCACGAATTTGAGTTGTTTTAGGAACATGTGATACGTTCCTAAGGTGTTTGGAAGTCTTAAGATTGCTTCTATCTGCTTGAAGAGTCTTGAGCAGTTATGGAAAGTTTCGATTCGTGAATTGAGTAGGATTAGAGTCCTAGTTTGAGTTGAGTTGGCCTTCGGGCTAGTTATATAAGCAAGGGAGGCCAGAGCTCATGGTAGAAGACTTTGGTGTTGTTCCTCTTGTGTTATATTGAATAAAATTCGTTGTTGAAAGGAACTTTTGTGTCTTGTTTGTCCGACTTGTTTTCTTCAAGTCTTTCTCGTTGAGTTTCTGTACAACACTACCTTGGTTCGGTGGTTTTATCATAACCCGAGTTTTACAGATCCAATTGACATGATTCTTGTTGTATTGTATTCAAAACTTGATTATCTATCATCTTTCAAAATTTCATGGTCATTGGATTTGCGGTTTTTGATATACGCGAGTTTCTTTGCAGTATTGCAGATCTGTTTTTTACTCGGTAGAACAGATTGACCTTTGTTCGATCTTTCGATCGTAACATGAGTTTCTCTCAACGGATTCGAGATATTCTTATTGTGTCGTCTTAGTGACTTGATTCTCTCTGATATATATTAATTTTGTCATGGTAAAACACGTTTAGATTAGTCTCACACACGATTTCTTTAACAGATCATTTTTCTGCTGAGGGGTTTTCATTGCTTCCGCTGAAAAAGTTTTAAATCTACCATTAACCCCCCCTATGGTAGCTTTTCACGTGCTCTTCGATACTACAATTGTTATATAAGCCATGATGCTCTAAACTTTGTGATTTGCACATGTTTTGACTGATTGAAATGGAGAAATACTCCGCAAAATATTGTGTCTTTAGTGGTGTTGATTTTTAGGTTTGGAAGGCACATATGGAGGCTTTCATCCAGGCGCAAGGCTTTGCCATATGGGAAAAGGTGTACAAGCCTTATGATGTATTGTCAAACGATCAAGTAACGACTACGAACATGAGAGATGTCGACAACAACAACAAGGCTCGGAACTTGATCATACAAGGATTGAACCAAAGTTACTTCGATCGAGTTGCACACCTCTAATCTGCATACGATGTGTGGAAAGCACTCTGCGACTACCACGATGGATCCAACACGATCAAGGAGGTAAGGCAAGACATGTTCAAAAAGGTGCACATGCGCTTTGAGATGCAACCAGGTCCTACTTACCGGGATGAAAAGAAAACAAGGACGAAGCACTCCTCTGCAAAAGATACGAAGAAAATGAAGGGTTTTACATGATGTCAATTGGTGAGCAGTTTTCTCTCCGCACTTCAAGAATTTGTCTCAAGCGATGTGGACATTAAAAGAGACGAAGATGAAGATGATTCGGCAAAGTTGTGCTTCATGGCGGGCAAGTCAAGATCAAGTATGGAGGATGCAGAACACAACAGCGACAATGAAGAGGTATGTCGTACTTGCAAAGAAATGTGTGATGCTATTTCTAGTGCCACTATTATAGTTAAGAAAAAGGACAAAAAGCTTAGGGACAATGCTGTTAAAATTGAGTCACTAGAATCCAAAATTAATCATTTGAAATCCTTGATTCCTAGTGATGATTCTTGTTCCTCATGTGATTTAATATATGAACAATTGTCCTCATTAAGAAGTGCGCACACCTCCACGCTTGATAAACTTGAGTTAGAAATTGAAATGAACAAAGAGCTTGCTGCACTTAATGATAAAAACTTGAAAGATGCTAGCTGTTCTACAATTGATTTGCATTGTTCTACTTGTAATGATCTTGATAAGAAACTACAAGATGCTATGAATGAAATTTCTATGTTGAACAATGTTTTACATTATCATGAAGTTAAATATTGTTCCAATTGCAAATTAATAGGAAAAATGTCATGTGAAAATTGTCTTGATCTGTCCAATAAACTTGATGACATGCATAGGACATTAGATCGATTTTGTAATAGGAATAAGAACCTAAACTTGCTGTTGAATTCTTCCAAGTCTTGCAATGATAAAACTGGTTTAGGTTTTGATTCTCATGCTCATAATATGGCACATCCACCTAAAATTGTAAATTCATTAGGAAGTGGTTTGATCCAAACAGTTCCTAAACAAAAAGAAGTGGTTTTCAAATCTGCAGGAGTGTCGTCTCATTCGGTTTCAAATAAAAATGTTGCTTGCTCATCTAGACATGAACACAAAGTTAAATTTCATTGTACCTACTGTGGTAGAGATGGTCATGTCATAGATTTTTTTTATAGACTAGCTAAACAATAGTAAAAGGAAAGAATGATTGCTAGATCTCATAACTTTCATGCAATATTTGCTGCACTTGCTAAAACGAATGATAGGAACATGCAATATGCTGTAACTAGTCAAAAACATGCAAAGTTTGCTTCCAAACCTACTGTTTTTCGTGCTACACATGTAACATCTCGTAGTACAGTAGTTGGGTATAAAAATCTTTGAGCTTTGGCTCATAAACCTGCTGTTTTATCTCAGCTTTCGCGTGTTATTTCTGCTGGACGTCGTGTGACTCGGTACTGGACTCCTAAATTCTTTTTGACTAACCCCAGTATTGAGTCATCGATGTATTGTGCTTCTATGTAGGTTATATGCTTGATGAAGGAGAACATTTGGATTGTAGATTCAGGTAGCTCATGCCACATGACCGGTAACAAAGAATGGTTCTCCTCCCTCTCTTTTGTGTCACGTGTAGAGAATGTTACTTTTGCCGATAGTTCTTCAACTCCTATAATTGCTAAGGGTTCGGTTAGAGTAAATGATCACTACACTTTGAAGGATGTGGCACTTGTTAAAAATTTGAAATAAGACTTGCTTTCTGTTTCACAACTGCTAGATGAAAATCTGGAAATTATTTTCACTAAAAATTGCTGCAATGTTGTAAATTCAAATAGTGAGCTTATTTTTAACATGTCTCAGTTTGGAAGAGTGTTTAAAGCTAATTTCGATATGTCTTCGTCTAAGCATGTGTGTCTAGTTGCTAATAATTCAAAGGACTTATATTTTAGGCATCGCGTACTTGGTCACGTAGGCTTTGATCATCTAACGCGTGTTAGTGCTCTTGATCGCATACGCTGGCTGCCTAAGCTTAAAAGGGACAAAGAAATTGTGTGCTCTTCTTGTAGACATGCTAAGATGGTTACAGGTTTACATACTCCATTCACAATGATCATGTCAACCAACCACAACTTTTGCACCTTGACACCGTAGGACCTTCACGTGTGCAATCCTTTGGAGGTAAATGGTATGTTCTTGTGATTGTTGATGAGTATTCTAAATACTCTTGGGTTTACTTTATGGCATCTAAAAATGAAGCTTTTAGTCACTTTAGAACTTTATTTCTTAGATTATCAATTGATCACCTAGGATCTTTAAAAGCAATTAGAAGTGATAACGGAACCAAATTTAAAAAAATGATATTTTGATCACTTTTGTGCTGAAAATGGAATAGATCATCAATTTTATTCACCATATGTACCTCAACAAAACGGTGTTGTAGAAAGAAAGAACAGAACATTAGTTGAGATGGCTAGGACTATGCTTGATGAATATCAAACTCCTAGGAAATTTTGGGCTGATGCGATTGCAACTACTTGTTATGTCTCAAATCGTGTTTTCTTGTGCGCTAAGCTAGGTAAAACACCATATGAGCTCCGGTTTGGACATAGGCCTAGTGTTACACACTTTCGGTCTTTGGGTGCAAATGCTTTGTTAAGAAACATGGTAATCTTGATAAATTTGAACCTAGATCTATTGATGGCATGTTTCTTGGTTATCCATCTCATACTAGAGGCTACATGTGCTTTTACTTGAGACTAACAAAATTGTGGAGACTTGTGAGGTGTCTTTTGATGAAACTAGCATGGGTACTAGCTCAAAAATTG